>OZ010608.1:70178024-70250524 GCA_963932145.1 Acanthosepion lycidas | reverse complement strand
GGAAAGCTTATATAATCTATAATAGAAATGGATCTCAATCAACTTATTTCATCAGGTATTTATTTATATGCCTACATGCGACCGTCAGTTCATTTCCTTTGTTTAACAACTTAGGGTTATTTAAGTGTTTTAATCTTTCTACAAGACATAAATTACATCTATGACCTTTCCCATTGTAAGATTCAGTTTTAGCTACAGTAGCCCACGTATTATTCTTAAATTGTCTGCGGCATATTTTCTCTATTAAGCTTTCTCAAATGCGCAGGACAGTTAAACAGTTTTTAAAAACAAGACGTTCTACTCAAATCCATTAAAATTAACGTTTGAACAATGTACACACACACACACACACATATGTATATAGTATCAGTTTTAATACTTGTTACTACTAGGATCCACCTGGATTATATACCGACGGACCTATTTCTTGTACTATATATATATATATATATATATATATATATATATATATATATATATATATATATATAGCGGTAAAAACCAACATTACCTCAGCATGGGAATAGTCTATTTCTGACTGATCTGAATCCAGCTTTAGCTCTTAAAGACGGCTGGGTTCAGATCAACCAGAAATAGACTATTCTCATGCTGAGGTAATTTGGGTTTTTACCGTAATATATATATATATTAGGTTGGTGCAAAAATAATGACGTAATAATGTCGTTTTTTTACCTAAAAAAATACGGCAAAAAACGACATTATTACGTCATTATTTTTGCACCAACCTAATATATATATATATATACATATATATATATATATATATATATATATATATATATATATATATATATATATATAGTTTTAAGGTATGGTATATTTATGAATTAAAGTGCACGAAATCAGGGATATTAAATATGAAAGTGGACACTGAGGTTTACACCCAGCTGCTACAGTCTGTTTCATCGTTAAACGTAAGTGGCTCGAGTAGATATGAGCGTTCGAGAGAAATCATGGGAAATTTGTTGTTTAAAATAGGTAATGTCCAAACTTATCGTCAGAATACAATAATTAAAATTAAAGTTTAATTGTAATTTGTTTATTCACTTTGTTTTCGACAACAATTTCTATCCAAGATTTGTGGCTGGGAGGGATTCCTTTCAACGTACAACCATTTTAAAGTTTCTTGATTTACGGGAAAATGTCGATCGTGTAGTTTCGACTTTATTTACATAATTTGTCTGTCACGTTGGTTCTTTCAACGATGGAGTATATTTCAGAGGTTTACCAGTCATTTGAAGATTAAAGCCAGAAAATATTTTTAGATTGTAACAATGTTTTTTCTCCTGAGTTTTTTTTTTTTTTTTAATAGTAAGGATTTAGTGATTCATGTCTTACTAATTAACCCATAGATGATGGGAGAAGATGTGGATTCATACGTTTCCCCAGGGTATTTTAGCGTAAGTGACGAAGACAACAGGAATTAGAACTCATCTCTCCGATTAACAATTTCGAGCCTTTATCCATTACACCACCCGCACATCAAAGCACCTGGTATTCCAATGTAGCCACCCATCTAATTACTGGTCAAACTCGACGTTTCTTCGGTTGTCGTACGGCAACCACTGTTTCCACGTGATGTGACCGTGATAGATAGATAGATAGATAAATAGATAGATAGATAGATGTGAACAGAGTAACAGATGGATATATATATATATATATATATATATATATATATATATATATAGATATAGATATAGATATATAGATAGATAGATATGACTAAAGTAATAAAAAAATCAAGCATTTTAGAAGCGCGAAGATATCATTCAATCTATCAGCATCGAAATTCGGGTTTTAGTCATGGGATAATCTGATAGCATAGATTGTTATTAAGCATTTGAAAAGAGGGAAGATATCATTCAATCTATCAGCATCGGAATTCGGGCTTTAGTCATGGGATAATCTGATAGCATAGATTGTTATTAAGCATTTGAAAAGAGAGAAGATATCATTCAATCTATCAGCATCGGAATTCGGGCTTTAGTCATGGGATAATCTGATAGCATAGATTGTTATTAAGCATTTGAAAAGAGAGAAGATACCATTCAATCTATCAGTATTGGCATTCGGGCTTTAGTCATGGGATAATCTGATAGCATAGATTTTTATTAAGCATTTGAAAAGAGAGAAGATATCATTCAATCTATCAGCATCGGAATTCGGGCTTTAGTCATGGGATAATCTGATAGCATATAATTGTTATAAGCAATTTTAAATAAGGGAACATATCATTCAGTCTATGGCCATCGGAATTCGGACATTACGTATGAGATATGCTGATCATATGGATTGTTACCAGGCATTTCAGAACAGGGACGATATCTAATCTTTAATCGCCATCTGAATTCAGACGTTACTTATGGAATAACCTGATTACATGTAGTGTTATCATGCACTTTAGAAGAGGGAAGATGATATTCAGTCTATTGTCATCGGAATTCGAGCATTACCTATGAGATATCACTTTTACATAGATTTTTATCAGGCATGTTAGGAGAGGGAAGATATCATTCAGTCTATCGGCATAGAAATTCGAGCATTACCTATGAGATATCACTTTTACATAGATTTTTATCAGGCATATTAGAAGTGGGAAGATATTATTCAATCTAACGTCATCGGAATTCGGCTATTACTTATGGGATACCCCGGATCAATTGATTGTTATCAAGCAATTAAGAAGTGGGAGGATATTATTCAATCTATCACAAACGGGTTGTTATCAGGTATTTTAGAAGAGGGATGATATCATTCAGTCTATGGTCATCTGAATTTGGACATTATACCGGCTTAACTGATTTTTCTCTTGTGAAGCAAAATTCTTTTTTTGATGGAGCCGGGTCACCGGTAAAACATTCGGTCGATTCTGTCTAAATTGTCTTTTTTATTTGTCATATACTTTCAAATATCCATTCGCTGCTCTTATATATATTGTCGTGTTTTTTATTTTTTTTTTGTTTTTTTTTTTCAACAGCGCCCGTTGACAAAGTTTGTAAAGCGAAAAAGACAGACGTCATCTTTGTTCTGGACGCTTCTTCAAGCATAACAAAGACAGACTTTCAAAGAGTTCTTCAGTTTGTCTTGGCATTTGTCGATGATATTCCAGTGATAGGTAAAGACGGGACACAAGTTGGAGTTTATACATTTGGCACTATTTTCAGGAATGAGATCCAATTAGGAAGATATCAAGACAAAGCATCTCTAAAATCGGCTATATTGTCCATCCAGCAGCTGGGTGGAATTACCAACACACACACGGTCTTAAACGATGTCCTCAAAAACGGTTTTAGTGTCAGAATGGATGCCCGTCCGGACGCCAATCGAGCAGTAGTCGTTATTACTGATGGAGAGTCAATAAAGCCGGAAAAGACTAAAATAGCTGCAGAGGCATTACACCAGGAAAACATTTTGACATTGGCCATTGGTGTTGGTCAGAAAATTAATACGAATGAATTAAAGACGATTGCGTCGACAGATGAAAACGCCATCAGTGTCAAGGATTTTCTGGCTTTGCAAAAGGTCGAGAAACAAGTAAATAGCGTCATTTGCGAACAGAAACAGGCACGTAAGTACCACGATCTTTTTTTTTTAATCATTTCACAGCAAGCAACGCCATAAAGCCACTAAGACTGAATGTGAGAGAATATGAGAAAAAGAAAAAGAAAAGAGAGAGAGAGAGAGAGAGCAATAAACGAACAGGAATTAAGAAGATTGGAGATAATGGTTAATACCGCATTTAATTTTTTTAAATATCAAATCTAACTGGAAAGCAAAAAATTGGAAGCGATTCCCACAAGCGAGAAGTGCGAAAGAGGAAACTGTTAGCATAGAACTTACGGTTGTTTCTCGACATTTCAACTAAAAATGAAGAGACGTTGCCGGCAATCTCATACTGGGTTTAAATTCATATAGTTTTATTATCATAACGAAGAGTTCATCTGAAGAATTTTCATGAAAGTATTTTATAGAAAAGGCACAGGTGAGCTGTATTACGGCGTTGGGAAAGCGACTCAAGCCGAGATGCCAAGTAGGGCCAATAATACTGCAAATCCTACTTTCTAGTTTATCTAGAAGCTCTAAATACATAGCAGAAACACCAGATCAGATGTGGCAGGAATAAAAATCGTTAAAAAAGAAAACGGAATAAATCCTATGCATTTCAGGGCCGTAAGTTCTTGACTTACTGAGAAAACAAACATATTTAAACAAAGAAGTAGCAAAGTTTAACATAGCAGTAAAGAAAACGGGATTTGAAAAGGATATTTTTCTCTTAACGCTACGATTACTCTTGACTACATCGAAAATGTTTATTGTTTTAAAAAGCTATTTTCTGAATTTTAATAAGAACGAAATATATGAAACTAAATTTATGAATTTTCTTTTTGTTAAAAATTAATAATAAAAGAGTTAAACAATATTTATTTTATCCTGCTATATATCTCGAAATTGAGCATTTTTACACATAAATATAGCATATCCTAAAACTATATTTTTATCATATATATATATGAAGAAATATAGTCTTGTGTGCTATATTTATGGGAGAAATTGCTCAATATCAGAGATAGAGCGTGTGTAAATATAAAAGTCAACATTGAAGTCAACACTTAGAAGCGGCAGTCTGTTTCATGCTAGACGCAATCGTCAGGCCACCTAAGGGAAGAAACTTTATATACAGTTGTAATTGTTTCAAAAATTACAATTTAAGTGTTATAAAATGACAATTTAAATATATTTATATGTGTTTAAGGAGGCACAGTGGAGTGACTATGGAATGAACAGTTGCTCGGATTGAGGAATCGGAGAGCCGAGTTCGAATTCCATTACAGAAGCATGAAACAGCCAGTTGCCTCTAAGTGTTGAGTTGAATGTACACTTTTCTCTTATTTACACTCCCTGTAGCCCCTTGCGTACTAGTGGCACTCTCGCCATGCTTGGAGTGAAACTACTTAAAAAAAAAATAAAAATATGAACTTCGCTTTCTCACATTGGTCTACTCGGCAAGACTGATAGAAGCGTTTTTTTTTTCGTTCAAAAAGTGCTATATCTGATGGGAAAAAGAGATGCAGGTTCGGTTCCTGTCGGCGGCACAATCTAGGCCGGTTGTTATTAATTTCACTGTTTAGAAATAATAATAAAAAAAACACGGGGATAGTAACGCAAGCAGATGTACCTACTAAAAGTAACGCTTAGAGTAATAAAACATTCATATATATATATATATATATATATATATATATATATATATATATATATAATTTAAAGAAAACCAAACAACTTTAACGTTCCCTAAGGTTATAATTTATTTCTCCAGGGATCTTCTTGTTCCCTGGGTCATCAGACCTCTCTTCCAAATATGAAAAAATGGAATTTAAAATTACACTTTTTGAGGGCAGAATTCAGCCGATGCAAGGTTATATGGAGAGTGGTGAGAGATTGTGTAACAGGCATGGTCGAAATTAGAGAGGGAAGGGAGAGATAGTAATGCTTTTAAATTTATTTTTTATTTTTTTTAATATTAATTATTAATAATCTTATTAAACTTATTATATATATATATATATATATATATGTATATATATATATATATATATATATATATATATATATATATATATATATATATATGATATAATGGAATATGCATACACCTGTGTTCCCCCTCACTGGAATATGATTGGCTGGTGTCCGTCATAAATACCGACGGACGTGTAGGAGAGTCAGAAGAGCCTTAGTCTGAGAGCTAAGTCTATAACGACGCCCATTGGACTACGCCATTGATCTACACTTCTTACCTACGACCCGTACCAATCGATTACTGCTACCGTATTCTACTTGGTTATAGTAGCCAAAACCACTTAGCTACTTCGTTCAAATATATCCCTTTCCGGGACATATCAATATATATATATATATATATATATATATATATATATATATATATATACGCGTGTGTGTGATAAAAATAGAATTTTAAGGTATGTTTTATGTATGGTTTAAAGTGCTCAATATCAGGGATAGAGCGCATGTGAACATTGAGGTCAACACCCTGCGACGACAATCTGTTTCATGCTTAAACGCAATCATCATGTCATTCGTTTGAGCATGAAACGGACTGTAGCCACTCGGTGTTGACCTCAGTGTCCACAGATAGATACTTACACACACACACACACAGACATACACACACACACACACACATATATATATATACTAATTGGCCAGAAAATCCTGACATATTTAGGAAGCGAAAAGAAAAAAACAAAGTTTAATGAGTAACAACAACATTAGATTAGGTTATCCGGAATGTCCTTATACATTTGGCTACCAGCTTCCGTACGCTGCGGTTGCTTGTTGGCCCTGCGCAGTCCATTCCTGATTATATAGGCTGTAAATGGCAAAAAAGACTTTGGAATACTTTCTACAAGAACTGCCGTGAAATCACACGTCTGTGTTATTATTACATGAAGACTTCATTTTCTTTTTAATTATAGAAAAATCTTATCTCCGTAGAAAAAAACGAACAAACTTTTCAGCCATTTCTAAGGCAGATTATTATGCGTATGGATTTCTTTTTACATTGTTCAGACTATCGTCCTCAGTTCGAAATGCTAACCACCTGAAGAAGGCCGGAGCGTACAACGATCGAAACGTTGTGATAAATATGGCAACAAAAATGAGGACGATAGTCTGAACAATGTAAAAAGAAATCCATACGCGTAATAATCTGCCTTAGAAGCGGCTGAAAAGTTGGGTTTTTTTTCTACGGTGAAAAGATTTTTCTATAATTAAAAAAAATCTTCATCTAATATTAACACAGACGTGTGATGAAAAAAAAAAAAAAATAAAATAGAGAAGATTTAAAAAAAATATATTTGTTCTCTAGAGTAAAAAGTTATTATGAACGTTTCTGGTTTTTAAAGAAAAAAGTATTTACACGTCTGATCTTCCTTAGTGAAAATAGCCAACGGTTTCAAATGTTAAAAACGTTACCTTCGATGAAAGTTTGAAAATTCAATAAATATTGCACTTAATTATTATTTATGTATATGATTATGTATGAGAGAATATGTAAGTGAATAAGTGTAAAAGGAAAGAAAACAAATTGTGACTGGGGCAGTTGTTAATCTACCGCGATTCCTGACGCAATCATACTTGCCTACTTATCAGCCGATACACTACACGATTTAAGGTTAGCTTTCTGTAATTGTCGTACTAGACGAGTTCCTATTTTTGTTTGGGGGGGGGTAATTTTAAAGATTTAAATGTCGTCATATACGGTAGTTCATGCTTTCAATTTAAATAACAAGACATTTTTTCTGTTTTGCGATTCGAACATCGTTATTCGTCCTTCCAATTACAAAAAGTGTTTATATTCCAAATTATCCTTTTTTTTTCTTTTCTTTTCTGATTGTTATAGAATGTAAAATTGTTTCGACTGATGTGATTTTTGTATTGGACGCGTCAACAAGTATTTCCCCCGCTGATTTTGCGCTGCAGCTAGATTTCGTCTCGAAATTTATCCAAGATACCGAGACAATCGGCAAACAAGGAACTCAAGTCGGCGTATACACTTTTGCCAATTCTTCCGTTCTGAATTTCCCCTTGAGTGTGTACCAGGATAAATCGTCGATGATCTCTGCCGTTAAGAACATTGCACAGTTGGGTGGCGTAACAAATACACATCTTGCTCTTGAAGACGTTGTAAAAAATGGTTTCAGCTCGGCGTTTGGTGCTCGGTCCGGGGTGCAAAGGGCCGTTGTGGTCATAACAGACGGTCAATCAGTTGAGCAAGCGAAAACAATAAGAGCCGCCGAAGTGCTCCACAAGACAAATATTTACACTTTTGCCATCGGAGTTGGTAAAAAGACCGACAAAAATGAATTGAAGAAAATTGCTTCCTCTGAAAAAAACCTTTTTTCCGTGATCAAATTTTCCGAGTTGAAAACCTTGGAAGATTCTATAAATAAAGTCGTCTGCAAAAGGCCAAGTAAGTATAAATATTTTATAAGATAAATATTAAGTTTGGTTTTGGAATACTTGTAGATTTTTGCATAAAATTTAAACATAAGAAATGATCAATCGCATATTCATATTTTCTAAGCATTATTAATATATTTTATTTTCAAACCATTTTTAGGATTTCCCAATACAATCTCCTTTTTTTGTCAATGCACTTAATTCAGTCTGAAACGAGAAGGAATGGATAACACCTATCCGTTTAATATTATTTAGAATATGAAAATTAGCCAGAATTCGAGTTCTTCGATTTCAATGTCCTTGTGCCTAAACTTCCTCGTTAGACTAACATAAGTTTTTATAAACACCAGCATCGTTTGCAAATTCGCTAAAGAATATATTTTTTATTCATTCTTCATTCATTCTTCGTTCATGCTTCGTTCATTCTTCATTCATTCTTCGTTCATTCTTCATGCTTCGTTCATTCTTCATTCATGCGTCCTTCATTCTTCATTCATTCTTCATGCTTCGTTCATTCTTCATTCATGCTTCGTTCAACCTTCATTCATGCTTCGTTCATTCTTCATTCATTCTTCGTTCATTCTTCGTTCATTCTTCATTCATTCTTCGTTCATTCTTCGTTCATTCTTCATTCATTCTTCGTTCATTCTTCATGCTTCGTTCATTCTTCATTCATGCGTCCTTCATTCTTCATTCATTCTTCATGCTTCATTCATTCATTCTTCGTTCATTTTTCATTCATTCTTTATTCATACTTCGTTCATTCTTCATTCATTCTTCATTCTTGCTTCGTTCATTCTTCATTCATTCTTCATTCATGCTTCGTTCATCCTTCATTCATGCTTCGTTCATTCTTCATTCATTCTTCGTTCATTCTTCATTCATTCTTCGTTCATTCTTCGTTCATTCTTCATTCATTCTTCGTTCATTCTTCATTCTTCGTTCATTCTTCGTTCATTCTTCATTCATTCTTCGTTCATGCTTCGTTCATTCTTCATTCATGCTTCGTTCATTCTTCGTTCATTCGTCATTCTTCGTTCATTCTTCATTCTTCGTTCATTCTTCATTCATTCTTCGTTCATTCTTCATCCATTCTTCGTTCATTCTTCATTCATTCTTCATTCATGCTTCGTTCATTCTTCATTCATTCTTCATTCATGCTTCGTTCATTCTTCGTTCATTCTTCATTCATGTTTCGTTCATTCTTCGTTCATTCTTCATTCTTCGTTCATTCTTCATTCATTCTTCGTTCATTCTTCATTCATGCTTCGTTCATTCTTCGTTCATTCTTCGTTCATTCTTCATTCATGTTTCGTTCATTCTTCGTTCATTCTTCATTCATGCTTCGTTCATTCTTCGTTCATTCTTCATTCATGTTTCGTTCATTCTTCGTTCATTCTTCATTCTTCGTTCATTCTTCATTCATTCTTCGTTCATTCTTCATCCATTCTTCGTTCATTCTTCCTTCATTCTTCATTCATTCTTCGTTCATTATTCGTTCATTCTTCATTCATTCTTCGTTCATGCTTCGTTCATTCTTCATTCATGCTTCGTTCATTCTTCGTTCATTCTTCATTCATGCTTCGTCATTCTTCGTTCATTCTTCATTCTTCGTTCATTCTTCATTCTTCGTTCATTCTTCGTTCATTCTTCATTCATTCTTCATTCATGCTTCGTTCATTCTTCGTTCATTCTTCATTCATTCTTCGTTCATCCTTCGTTCATTCTTCATTCATGCTTCGTTCATTCTTCGTTCATTCTTCATTCTTCGTTCATTCTTCATTCATTCTTCGTTCATTCTTCATTCATTCTTCATTCATGCTTCGTTCATTCTTCGTTCATTCTTCATTCATGCTTCGTTCATCCTTCATTCATTCTTCGTTCATTCTTCATTTATACTTCGTTCATTCTTCGTTTATTCTTCGTTCATTCTTCGATCATTCTTTATGAATCTAGAATACTGTTGTAGGTGACGTGAATGGAAGGAATCTTACGAGATGAACGCTAGTCTCATTGTCACGTGGCCATGACACCTTCCACCTAGGTAGAAAGATCTTCTCACCAAATATTGAGACAGTTGTGGGATGCCCTGAATTTTAAGCACACGTTAACAATATTGGATATGAAAATAAAAGGAAACGTAAGATAATAGGTCTGTCTGACCGGTCAAAGCTCATTAAATAACGGCGAACGCAACAAGACAAACACTGGGGAAGTCTATATAAAATTTTATATAACAATAAATAGATTCACTGCAAAAACAACAGAACACTGACTATGAAAATATATACAGTAATCAGGGATCGACAGAATTTGACGCCATAAAAAAATTAATGAGAGCGAATTAATGATGTTTCTATCTTTCCTTTGTGGAATGGTATATGCAAACTTTGGTGGGGGTTATGGAGTGTATATCAACGACGGCGAGGGTGAAGCAAACAATATTGATTCTTTATATTATTATTATTGTTATTATTATTATTATTATTATTGGAATCTCTCCCTTTTATATCTCTTCCTTTTTTCAATTTTATTTTAATTCGTTTTTATATTCTCCTCTCATTTTGAGATCATTCTCTCTCTCTGTCTCTCTCCTTGATTTTCCTTCGTTCGTATTTCCACAGTGTACCTCTCGGCGTGTTATTACATAATCCAAGTAAACACGTGGTTCAAATCTCTTTAGGTCAGTTCCTTACAACATCTTATGATGAGGGCTTTTCGTTAAGTTGGCCGAGATGTTTAATTCTTCCTCCACTTCACCCATCGCCCGAGACATTGCATATGGCCATCGGTTTTTCGCAATCAACAAACGCCGATTGACTTTTCCGCCGCCACGCGCGTTCCTTTTTTTTTTCCCGCTTGCTCTTTCAAATGTCTCGTGATTCCTCCCGCTATTCTCTCTACTTCTCATCGTTTCCGATATTTTATCGCGGTTCAGCCTCAGTGCTGATCGGAGCTAGCTGAGAAAGAGGAATGTAGAATGGTTCGCCATGGGCCCATGACGGCTGACCCGGACTGTGTACATATTAATCAGCCTCGCTTTGCCCTCCTCTCCTCCTACCACGCCACATCATCAGGATCTGATTGGATTCTTTGGGCATCGGCTCAAGATGAATATCAGAACCGATAGAAAGCTTTTCCCTTAGGTAGCTTTCGGAAAAAATGGGTACGTGTTGCAAGCCTGGTTCGCATGAATCTGGCCAATCTTGATTTCCTTTTCTAGTCACCTAAAGTCACAACGGGGCGAATTCCTGTCGGACTCCATACCTGGTTAAGCTACTCTCGATTTGTTCGCCTAGTTAATGTGAGTGACTGTCGTTCCAGGCCTGTTTCCGGCGATCTCTTTTGTTATGGTCCTTGTCAAGATCTCCAACCTCCCCATTTTTTTATCCTCGCTTTTTATCTTGATTGGACCAGACTTTTATATTTACCCATTCCCAAATTGATTTGCCTCTACCCCGCCATTACTGTGTGAGCTTCTTAATTCTGCTTGTCGGCAGAATACAGCGGCCGCTCTTATTTTAGCGGGGTTGGACGGGCTATACTAATACAGTTTTAGTTTTATTTGAATGTTGTTTTGTTTTCTTTTGATTATTGGGTTCACCTTGTAACCCTTCAATTTTTATATATTTTGTAATAACATTAAAAAATATTGTACATATTAAATTTTTTTTAACATCATCAATATTTTATTAGGTCCCCGCCGAAAATTTGGTATTGTGATACATGTTGAGATTGGCTGTAGAAGTATGGATTCTTGCGGTGATTGCAGACATTGTTAGAGTGAATGGGTCACGAGTCGGATTAGCTAGGTGTAGGATAGATAGTGTTAAGCAACCTTTGCCTCTTCTACTTTGTGGCACAAATTAATGAATCCACGTTAACTAAGTTGGTTTTATGATTTTCAGGAATGAGAAGCCACGATCAAATATTATATATTTCCACATATAAGGCGACCTATAGATAAGACGAGACCCAAAGTCTGGGTAGATGTTCGTAATTTCATCTGATATGCGTAGTATAAGACGACATACTGGGACTGATATGACGATGTTTATGATAAGCTCTTTGCGTCAGATAGTGATGATCATAGTCATTTTGAAAGGTTTTAATTATGTATGTGGGTGTCTTATGTGTTTTATTCTTTAATAAGAAATGAAAACTTTATTGCACGGTGGAGTAATGGATAGCGGCTCAGATTGCAGAATCGGAGAGCCGAGTTCGAATTCCAGACGAATTCGTTACATTCACTTACGTGCTAATACCCTTAGAAAAAGTATGAATCCACTACTTCTCCCACCAGCTATGGGTTAATAGCAGGACAGAACGGCTTCTATAGCCTTGGATGGCAACTGGTCTACCGCAAAAATCTACTGCGGGAAAGAAATCTGCCCCTCAGTCATGCATTGAAATATACATGATCACCTAAGTGTCTATCACTTATAGCACATAACTAACTGAATGCTTAACATTGCGAAAGAAAATACTCTATAATGCATGTCATTGAAAAATAAAGTTTACATGTTATGTTAAATGTTGTTATTTAACACCACTGTGATAATGAATTTTAATCAGTAAATATAGATTGTATGTTATCCTAAATGTTGTTATTTAACACTGCTATGAGAAATAATGATTGGTGTGAACGTAGACATCGTTCTACAAATCAAGAACGAAAGATTTGTTTACGTTACTTGTGCATTTTACTCAGCGGAACTTTTGCAAATTGTTGTTTAATCGTCTCTTGAATATTGCATTATAATGTGAAATCAAGAAGCAAAAATAGTTTTATTAAATTTATAGCTGTAGTAAAGCATTATAATGTGAATTGTCTCAACTAGAAATATTTGCATTGATAGTTATCTTACTGAGGCAGTTGTTAGCCTACGACAATCCATGGCACAAACATAGTAGCCTACTTACCACTGCTGATGTAGCAGAAAACACAAATTACACATAGTTAGAGAGAATAAATTAAAGCTAAATGTACATAATTATTAGAAAATATATATCTTTAACTACACACCAATTTTTGTCGAGCTAAGTTCCACACACTGCACTCTACTCAAAATAAATTTTAAAAGAAACACAAATATATCAGACTGCTAGCCACTATTGAGGCGAATTTCATTTGCCACGGATGCTTTCAACTATGGCTATAAAAACAGGCAAGGCAACTTTTGAATATAAATTTAAATGTTCTTAATAACAAAAGAAAAACCATTGAAACTTAAGGCCTTACAATTTTAGAGTCATAACAATGACAGAAAAACTGATTATTCTCATCTATATAAATACGAAAACTCTAATCTTGTATGTATGTCTGTTTGTTCCCGAGAGACAGCTTAAATGATACATAATACCCCAACCAATTTATAGAAGTACCTTGAAGCCCTCTTGAATATTGCATTTTACTGTAAAGATCAAGAAGTAAGAGTAGTTTTATTACATTTATGACTGTAGTACAGCATCATAATGTGAATTGTTTCAACTAGAAATATTTACAACAGTAATTACCATACTGAGGCAGTTAATAGCCAACAACGATCCATGGTGAAAGCATACTAGCCTACTTACCAGTGCCGATACACCACTCAAGTTAAGGTTAGCTTTTTGTAACTGCTGTATTAGAGGAGCTCCTAATATGGGAGGTAATTTTAAGATTTAAAAGTCGTCTAATACGCAGAAATATACGGTAGTTCATGCTTTAAGTTTAAGTAACAAAACATTTTTTCTGTTTTGCAATACGAACGTCGTTATTCGTCCTTCCAATTACAAAAAGTGTTTATATTCCAAATTATCCTTTTTTTTTCTTTTCTTTTCTGATTGTTACAGAATGTAAAATTGTTTCGACTGATGTGATTTTTGTATTGGACGCGTCAACAAGTATTTCCCCCGCTGATTTTGCGCTGCAGCTAGATTTCGTCTCGAAATTTATCCAAGATACCGAGACAATCGGCAAACAAGGAACTCAAGTCGGCGTATACACTTTTGCCAATTCTTCCGTTCTGAATTTCCCCTTGAGTGTGTACCAGGATAAATCGTCGATGATCTCTGCCGTTAAGAACATTGCACAGTTGGGTGGCGTAACAAATACACATCTTGCTCTTGAAGACGTTGTAAAAAATGGTTTCAGCTCGGCGTTTGGTGCTCGGTCCGGGGTGCAAAGGGCCGTTGTGGTCATAACAGACGGTCAATCAGTTGAGCAAGCGAAAACAATAAGAGCCGCCGAAGTGCTCCACAAGACAAATATTTACACTTTTGCCATCGGGGTTGGTAAAAAGACCGACAAAAATGAATTGAAGAAAATTGCTTCCTCTGAAAAAAACCTTTTTTCCGTGATCAAATTTTCCGAGTTGAAAACCTTAGAAGATTCTATAAATAAAGTCGTCTGCGAAAAACCAAGTAAGTATAAATATAGTAAAAGTATTTTCATTAATTTCGATTTTTATTCAGACTATATTCTTCATCAGCGGAATGTTTCAAATCCTTAGGAAACGTTTTGTTTTACATAACAAATTCTGTTTCTATGAAATTTGCTACCGGCTTTTTCTTTTTTTTTTTTTTTTTTTTTTACATCACTAATGTTTTTTCTATGAAATTTGCAAATGAGTTTTGTTTTGTTTTTTAACATCATATTTATTTTGTCTATGAAATTTGTAACTGTGTTTTTTTTTTTGTATTTTTTACATCATATTTCTTTTATAAATGGATATAAAAATCGTCATTAACTACCCCAGTCACGTTCTTCTTAGTCTTGTCTAAAATGTCGCCCCTTTAAACGATGATTTTAGCTTTGAGAAAAGCCAGAGGTTGTAGGTAGACGAAGTTGAACTCTATGGTGGTTGGGTAATGTGCGATGTTATAAACAATCTTATGCTTGTTGTTAATCACGACCAAATAGGACGGCAGTTTTTACTTTATTTCTAATGTTAGCTCAGAATGTTGCATTTTGTGGAAAAGACAGAAGAAAGAAAGAAAGAAAGAAAGAAGAAGACTTTGAAAAGTTGC
This sequence comes from Acanthosepion lycidas, assembly GCA_963932145.1. Taxonomy (NCBI): domain Eukaryota; kingdom Metazoa; phylum Mollusca; class Cephalopoda; order Sepiida; family Sepiidae; genus Acanthosepion; species Acanthosepion lycidas. The sequence continues at coordinate 70,235,506 of OZ010608.1, read as the reverse complement.
TGGTAAAAAGGAAAGAAAGGGAAAAAACGATAAAACACGTTTTTAGAAGAAGAAGAAGAAAAGAACAAGAAGAACACATTTTTAGAAAGAAAGAAAGAATATGAAGGAAGGGAGAGAAGAAGAAGAAGAAGAAGAAGAAGAAGAAGAAGAAAAGAACAAGAACACACTTTTAGAAAGTAAGAAAGAATATGAAGGAAGAAGAAGAGGAAGAAGAACAAGAACAAGAACAAGAACAAGAAAACGTTTTTAGAAAGAAAGAAAGAATATGAAGGAAGGTAGAGAAGAAGAAGAAGAAGAAGAAGAAGAAGAAGAAAAGAACAAGAACACATTTTTAGAAAGAAAGAATGAATATGAAGGAAGGGAGAGAAGAAGAAGAAGAAGAAGAAGAAGAAAAGAACAAGAAGAACACATTTTTAGAAAGAAAGAAAGAATATGAAGGAAGAAGAAGAAGAAGAAGAACAAGAACAAGAACACATTTTTAGAAAGAATATGAAGGAAGGGAGAGAAGAAGAAGAACAAGAACAAGAAAACATTTTTAGAAAGAAAGAAAGAATATGAAGGCAGGTAGAGAAGAAGAAGAAGAAGAAGAAGAAGAAGAAGAAGAAGAAGAAGAACACATTTTTAGAAAGAAAGAAAGAATATGAAGGAAGAAGAAGAAGAACAACAAGAACGAGAAGAACAAGAAAAGAACAAGAACAAGAAGAACAAGAAAAGAACAAGAAAACATTTTTAGAAAGAAAGAAAGAATATGAAGGAAGGGAGAGAAGAAGAAGAAGAAGAAGAAGAAGAAGAAGAAAAGAACAAGAAGAACACATTTTTAGAAAGAAAGAAAGAATATGAAGGAAGAAGAAGAAGAAGAAGAAGAAGAACAAGAACAAGAAAAGAACAAGAACACATTTCTAGAAAGAAAGAAAGAATATGAAGGAAGAAGAAGAGGAAGAAGAACAAGAACAAGAAAACATTTTTAGAAAGAAAGAAAGAATATGAAGGAAGGGAGAGAAGAAGAAGAACAAGAACAAGAAAACATTTTTAGAAAGAAAGAAAGAATATGAAGGCAGGTAGAGAAGAAGAAGAAGAAGAAGAAAAGAACAAGAAGAACACATTTTTAGAAAGAAAGAAAGAATATGAAGGAAGAAGAAGAACAAGAACAAGAACAAGAAGAACAAGAAAAGAACAAGAACACATTTTTAGAAAGAAAGAAAGAATATGAAGGAAGGGAGACAAGAAGAAGAAGAAGAAGAAGAAGAAGAAGAAGAAAAGAAGAAGAAGAACACATTTTTTAGAAAGAAAGAAAGAATATGAAGAAAGGGAGAGAAGAAGAAGAAGAAGAAGAAGAAGAACACATTTTTAGAAAGAAAGAAAGAATATGAAGGAAGGGAGAGGAGAAGAAGAAAAAGAAGAAGAAGAAGAAGTTATTTTAGAAAGAAAGAAAGTAAACATCATAAAGAGAAACATCTAAGTCAGTTAAAAGTACATGAGAACTGATTTAATACTGAATATTTGATTTATTGACTGTTCCGTTTTATTGACAACATTTTTTAAAAATTTATTTTAATTAAATCTATGCCTTGTAAACAATCCTTTGGGTTACTGGTCCCATCACTCTCTAGTTTTTCCTTTAGACTAGTTATTTAATGCTAGAACTTGTGGTATAGAATAACCTTCTTCAAATAGACTAGGACAGTCACTACTTTTATCTTCTTGAAAAAGTTCTCAAGTCTAGTCATGTCATAAAATAATTATCGTATAGGGGCAAAGTTACTACAATTGGATACAGTGTTTATACTTTCTGACATGCTGTGCATTCAGGAGGATAATATTTTTCTCGGAGAAATGAATAAGTGATATGTGTGTGTGTGTGTGTGTGTGTCCTATTCGGATTCTTGATATAACGATTTCTTCCTTCCAAGAAAGTTTGAGACCATGGTGCCATTTTCCTAGAACTGGTTTAATGTTTGTTGTTTGGGTGATAGTTCCATAATTTTTGCAACTTGTTTATAATGTATGAGTTTATAATTACTTTGAAGTTTGTCTAGGGAGGTTTCCTTTTTAAGACTTCCTTTGCTGTCATGTTAGCTTTTGCATTTCTGTGGATACCGAAAATACTTTTATATTCTTGAAAATGACCTCTAGAATCTGTCGTCTGGGGCTTTAGAATACGCCGACTGCACCTTAGCAGAGGGGTAATGAGGCGTCCTGGATAAGACGAAGAACAGCAAGGCTTCTGATCAGGAGGTTCTGAGGAGGGTGGAACTACCTCTTAATTGCTCTTGTTTCCAGTTCCACCCTGACCCGGGGTGGTAGCACCTGTTAGGGTCCCAGCTATGGGCAAATATTTAACCCTTAAACTAGGGTCAAAACACTGTGAAAGTTTAAAAATAGATTTTGATACCAGTAATGCATTTTTTAAGGAAACAATTATTATCAGCAATGAATTTTTGAAAAAATATAACCAGCAATACATTTTTGAAGAAAAAAAATATTACCAGCACTAAAAATCTTGTAGGCATTAAATAACCCATTGAAGTTGATATGACGTAAAACAAAATAAGCCAAACAAACCCAATCTGATATGCCAGTCAAAGTAAAACTGGAAACTGCTCTGAAAAATTACCTCCAATTAGATGTTAACTGGAGCAAGAAATGGCTTGTAAATTGTAACATTTCCTAACTATTCTTTAATCATTCGAAATATGCATTTTAACAGATACTAACTGATACTAACTGATACTAACCCCCAGAAGAGCAACTCATTGCATCTTTTTGGTTTCACTTTTCTACTGTGGAGCGATTATATTGTATCAACTCCTAGGTCTGCTGCTAAGAATGTTGATTCACTGCATCGTAACAGACAATGTTTTGTTTTTTTGTCAGAATCCATCTTGCATATTTATAAATCTGCTATTCGCCCGTACATTGAATATTACTGTCATATCTGGTCTGGTTATCCGGATATATATATATATATATATATATATATATATATATATATATATATATATATATATATCGAGATTCTCTAGAAAAACCAATGTAGGATCTGTTATGTTACTGGTATTGACCTGGCATCTCGATTTCAATCACTTTCTATGAGGACCTATCTCCATTAGAATGAACTCTTCCTCCTTCATAAATACTAACCTGCGAGACTTCCTAAAGAGGCAGTCTGGACGCAGTGTAACCTGACAGTTCAGACAGACACTTCTATCTGCTGACTAATAACACTCTTATTTTGTATATATGTTCTATTATTTCAATACACTTGTTCAACCTACCTTCTTCTTTCCGTGTCTTTCTTTCTGACCCCTAACAGGCCACAACATTTTCCTACTGTTGTAGCCTGGCATCCCATTGTCTTTTCTATAAATGTTTTCATAGCAGCTGTTGTAATGAGCTCTCCTCGTTGGTACACGTCGATTGCATGAATTTACGTGTACTACTAGATTGGCTATAAGGTCTTAGCGTTTTATTGTTAAAATAGCTAGATGCATTCTTCTTTAAATGCACTTTTCTAGCACTTCTCACCTGTTGAACTCTCTTCGGGTTTCTTGTTTCACATACTAACTTCAAAAATTTAAATACAACGTCAATCGCAATTTTTCTATTTTCCTGGATTAGCGTTTTCATTTTCTTTCAGTCTCAGTAACCCTTTGTGTCTTAGTCGCATTATCGCTTTGTTTGGGGTGAAATGATTACAAAGAAAAACAAAAGAAAAGCCTCCTGACATTTTCGTAAGAAAACACTGTTTATATATTAGATGGTTTTATTTATTTTAACTTTTTATTTCTTTTCAGTCTGTTCTATTAATCCTGTTGATGTAGTCTTCGTACTTGACTCTTCCAGCAGCGTTACAGACAGTGATTTCAATAGAGAGATCAACTTCGTTGTAGATTTTGTCAGTCATTCAACAATAGGCCCCCAAAATACCCAAATCTCTCTTTTCACTTATGCTGACAATTCAAACTATTTAATTAAATTGAACGACTTCAAGGACAAGTCTAGATTATTGCTCAAACTAAAGAGCATCAAGAGAGACCAGGGAGTCACGAACACAGAGAAAGCCCTAGTAGACGTCAGAATGCACGCCTTTTCATCTACAAATGGCGGACGCGGATCCGGTGTTAAACAAGTGGTCATTGTCATTACGGATGGAGTTTCGGTGATGCCTGAGGCGACCAAAGCAGCGGCTGAAGCTCTTCACGCTTTAAATGTCGAAGTGTTTGCTGTTGGGATTGGGAAAAAGATTGCAGTGATTGAGTTACACAACATCGGAAGCAGCATCAACAACGTCTTTACAGTTCCTGATTTTGAGAATCTGAGAAAAATAGAAAAAAGTATTATGAAGGAAGTTTGCGTTTCCGAGAAACCAAAACAGACAATCACAGGTAAGGTTTTTTATTTCATATTCAGGTAAACCTCACGTTACATCGTTAACTGGTTCCAGAGGCCACGACTTAGGTCGAAAATAACCACACTATAAACCGCAAATAAGCCAACCCGATTGCATATTACAGTACCGTAATTTCTCGAAAATAATACGCATTTTTACTGCCAGTTACAGGTGATAGTAGGGGTGCGTATTATAAATAGGTTTAAATAAAAATATTTTTTCGTTATTGATTTATAATACTAAATACATACTTGTTCTAAAATAAGAAAGATATTATCCCAATTTTCATTTTAAATCAAATAATAATAATTGTAACATTTTTGTCAATAAATTTATGTTTATCAGTAATCGCATTTTATATTTGGCGAAAAAATAAAAAATCTATAAAAAGTTTAATTTTGAAGAATAGTTAAATTACGTTTTCTTCCTCATAAAGAAAAATGTCAGCCGTCAAAATTTCGCTACAATGTTAACGTCATTAACATTGTAGCGAAATTTTGTTTCAAATTTAACGTCTGTATTCGTTGCAATTTTAAATCCGTGTTTCATAGGCCATTTTGATTGGTTGAACCGATTCTAAACATAACAAGTCTTACTAATACACATTTCTATACTTTCATTATATCTTTCCTTTTTCCCTTTTTCTCTTCTTCCTTTTCTCCGGAAACGTGATTATATATTGTGCCTTTCTTTCTGTCTCCTTTTCTTTTCTTTCTTTTTTCGCGGGAAAAGAAGTTGTATGTAATTATATCCTAACAATAGTAATAATCAATCACTTAATAACACCTGATGAAATGTGACGATACACATCGAAACATGAGTGCATTTATGTAGCGTTTTTCCTATATGTTTGAATGTAATATACTATAATAAAGTATATATATATATACGTTCATTTTATAGATACAAATATTTAAGTAAATGCTCTGTTTATCATAAACAGTATTAACGACATTTACCGGCCTGAATGTCCGAGAAATTTTCATAGAAAATATGCGTCCTCCGACAGAAATCGAACCTGTATCCTATGCGGAACCGTCATATAGCCTGACGTGTTTTCACCGATTGAGCCACAGAGGAACGTTTCGGTTATCAAGATCGATTTTACTGTTTTTAAACTACAATTCTCCATGATGTTTCTCTCATACATTCATATCTGCTCGATGCGTATCTATAAAAAGAACGTATAAACATAAAAAAATAAAGTAAATGTCGGACTTTGTCCATTTCATAATATATATATATATATATATATATATATATATATATATAATTATTATTATTATTATTAAATTACTAGTAATATGCGGTTGAAAAAAAAAAACTCGGATAGCAAAACTTGTAAGTCTACCAAAACAAAGAGCGAGAAACATCTGAACAGGGCGAAGTAAATCGTCCAGTGCCTTGAGTTTTTAGTCCAAAGAAAAAAATCACAACCGAGTAATAAAGCTAAAACGTCGAGTGCTCAATACGCTAAGTAGAGCAGGAATAAATCCGAAAGAGCCAGGAACAACCTACCCAGGTTTCACCTAAACGGATCTTCAGGGTGAAACCTAGGTAGGTTGTTCCTGGCTCTTTAGGATTTATTCCATACATATATATATATATATATATATATATATATATATATGTGTGTGTGTAACGCCAATGAACGGGTATTCATTTCATTGCCGGTGGCATTTGTTCTAACACGGAAGAGGACACCACCTGAGGGTCTCATTCGGCAGATATCACACGTCATCGTTTAGACGCTCAAAGGTGTTTAGTGAATGTTTATAAAAAGGATGTACCTTTAATCCCCATAGAGACCCTTTTTTTTACCTTCCATCAGGATGGCTGATGCTAACCTCCAGGAGAGCAACTCATGCCTTCTTGGTACACGCAGAAAGAAAAAAAAAGCTGTCATAGAATTTCTGGTTTTTATTAGGTTGGTGCAAAAATAATGTCGTACAGCAAACATTCATATGAGTTTAGTGAATGTTTACAAAAAGGCCGTATTTGATGTAAGCACAGTAAAAAAAAAAAAAAAAAAAAAAAATAGGCCATGGCAGTTCCTTCAGTTTACTCCAGTCTCTTGGTTAATCACAGGTATAATGTCAAATGCGTTACGTGTCAAAATAATTGGTATCTGTATGTTAAGTAGTAGGCACGGCAGAATAACGGTTAACGGCTCGAACTGAGTAACCGGTGAGGCGAGTTCGATTTCTAGTCCCGTGAATTACAATCACTTACGTGCATTAGCACGTAAGTGATTGTAATTCAATGGACACCCTTAGGAAAGGTATGAATCCAGCTTGTTTCCCCAGCTATCGGTAAAACAACTGGAAATCCAACCTTAGGTGGCAACCAGTCTAGGAGAAAGAAATTCTAAATTCAAACCACGTTTTGCGTTGTAGGTTCTCTGCAAATCCGGTTCAAAAGAAACCGGCAAGCCATTTCACTATTCTGCCTTAAATGTCACCACGAACCACAATTATGAGATGCAGGGGAGTGGTGACCACAGCGGCGGCGCTTAATGCACTAACTGAATAAAATGCATGATGTTAAAATGTTTTTTTTTTTTTGGTTTTTAAAATATTTTATTTTTAAACTAATTGTTTTGCAGTGTGTAAAAGCAAGCCGGCTGATGTCATATTTGTTTTGGATTCTTCGGATAGCGTCCGAGATGAGGATTTCGCGAAGTACAAAGCATTCTTAAACAACTTTGTTGAGCATGCAAAAATCGGCCCGCAAAACATCCAGGTAGGTTTGTTCTTGTTTGCATCCGACTCAACCTTATTGATCCGTCTTGCAGACTTAAATGATAAAGTTCAACTGAAACAACAGATTCAAAATATTAGGCGAATATTTGGCACAACATACACTGACAAAGCCCTACAAGATGTGCGAAATCGTGGTTTTTCCCCCGCAAATGGTGGGCGGGGCAAAAACGTCGACCAGGTTGTCATTGTCATTACGGACGGTGTATCCATAATACCGGCGGCTACCAAATCTGCCGCTCAGGCACTACGGGCGATGAACGTGGAAATATATGCCGTCGGAATTGGTGCAACAGATATCACAGAACTTTATAATATCGGAAGTGGCAGCGATCATGTGTACACGGTCCCTGATTTCAGAACACTATCGCAGATTGAAAATCGCCTGTTCAAAGAAGTGTGTCGTAACAAGACTATAGATGGCAGCGGAGGAGTAACCCCGAAAGACGGAGGAGTCACAAAGAAAGGCGGCGGAGCAACCCCGAAAGGCGGCGGAGCAACCCCGAAAGACGGAGGAGTCACCCCGAAAGACGGAGGAGTCACAAAGAAAGGCGGCGGAGCCACCCCGAAAGACGGAGGAGTCACCTCAAAAGGTGGAAATACAACGCCATCCCCCATTCGTAAGTTGCAATGCTTTTTTTAATTATTAAATCCTTACTATTATGTGTCTGCATGTGAATTTTAAAATATATTTTGCAATTATTATATGAATATAGAGTAATTCCAAAGAGAATAGTATATTACATATTAAGAGAAAAATATCGCCCCCCCACTTTATGTCCAACAGAAACATCTTCATTTACTCCAAGGCTTACGGTCACATAACTTTGAAACAGTAGTTCCCGTACGATCACCGAAAATTGAGCAACGTCGTGCCCAGTCAGTACCTAGATGGGTGACCGCAAGGGAATACCAGGTGCTGTTAGCTTGCATGCGCGGGTGGGGTCCAATGGATAATGGCTCGGAATTGTTCATCGGCGTGTAGTGTTCCAATTCCCGTTAGGTTCGATATATTCATTTATGTGCAAATATCCTTGGGAAAGATATGAAATCAACCTCTTCTCCTCCTGGCTATGGGTTAATGAGTAAGACTTGTATTATCAAACCATCATTATCTCCCCACCCAAAATAAAAAATTTCTTAAAATCTAAAACCTTGCATATGCGTGTAGCTTAATGGATAATGGCTCGGAATTGTTCATCGGCGTGTAGTGTTCCAATTCCCGTTAGGTTCGATATATTCATTTATGTGCGAATATCCTTGGGAAAGATATGAAATCAACCTCTTCTCCTCCTGGCTATGGGTTAATGAGTAAGACTTGTATTATCAAACCATCATTATCTCCCCCCCCCCCAAAAAAAAATTTCTTTAAATCTAAAACCTTGCATATGCGTTTAGCGTAATGGATAATGGCTCGGAATTGTTCATCGGCGTGTAGTGTTCCAATTCCCGTTAGGTTCGATATATTCATTTATGTGCGAATATCCTTGGGAAAGATATGAAATCAACCTCTTCTCCTCCTGGCTATGGGTTAATGAGTAAGACTTGTATTATCAAACCATCATTATCTCCCACCCCCAAAAAAAAAATTTCTTAAAATCTAAAACCTTGCATATGCGTTTAGCGTAATGGATAATGGCTCGGAATTGTTGTTAATCGTTGAGCGTACAGGTGTCAGGGAAAACAATGTGAACGGCTTGCGAAAATAGCAATTTTTTCAATTCTGCTATTTCCGGGTATTTGTAAACATTAAGTCATTATTTATCTTCAAGTAAAAGAGTTATATAGTAAAATGCGCGACATGTTTTAAAGAATTTTTAAAGAGGATATATAGTTGGTTCTTGATTAGCAGGAACATTTGTGAGCAAAATACCTGAATGATTGAATGTGTCACCGAGCTGTAATGTCCATTGTTATGACATCTAACAAAGTAAAACATGATCAGCAGTGAGTAATAATGGACGGAATGCAACGTTGACCGAAAGAGACCGATGAGCTTGAAAACGAATCTTGGCAAAATATCACCAAACTACTGCAGTAAACGTGTCCATCAGGACTCACGACTTACCTAATCAATACAGTTTCTACACGCACATTACGTCGGGAGACCCACAAAGCTGGTATCTACAGAACGGTTGCGATTCCTAAACCTCTGATCACAAAGTCGAACACAGAGTTGTGAAAAAAATGTGATGATCACAAAAATTGGACATCGAGGAATGGAAAAACATTATTAGGTCTGATGTGTCTTCTTTCGCGTGATTTCCTGCAAACTGGCGTGTTTATGTATGGAGAACACCGCGTGAAGCCTCTAATCCCGACAGTCAAACATGGAGGTGGCCCAACAATGATTTGGGCGGCAATTTCCTGGTATTCTTCTGATCCTATCACCACTCTTAATGGTAGAAGTACTGTAGGTAAATATCTCGACATTCCTAATGACAATGTTCTTACAATGGGAACCGTACTGTTACCAGAAAGTGTTATATTCCAACATGTTAATGCTCCCATACAGACTGCAAAAAAAAAAAAAAAAAAGGTGAAGCCATGGTTTGATAAGCATCATAACGTAATTAAACATCTTCCATGGCCGGCAAAATCAACTGATCTCAGCAAAATTGAACGCTTATGGGGAGTTCTAGAATAGAGGGTGAGGAACAGATTTCATCCCCCATCATCGCCGAAGAAACTTTCCGAGATTTTGATTGAAGAACAGGACAACATTCCACTGGAAACAATTCGAAACTTATTTGACTTCGTTCCACGTAGAATCAAAAAAGTTTTAGAAGCTAATGGAGGTCCAACACCTTATTAGTCAATAAATAAGTGTTTAAGCCAGGTGTTCAAATTATTTTGTCTAACCCCTGGAGTTCAAATTCCCGATGCGTTCAATGCCACTTGAGAAGGCATGAATTTACTTCTCCCTCACAGGTATGTGTTAATTAGTAAGATTTATATCACTAAAATCATTATTATCCCCCAAAACTATTATTACCTCAACCATTATTATCACCGAAGACTATTTTTATCCCAACCATTATTATCCCCCAAAACTATTATCTCTAACAATAAATAAATAAAATAAAATAAAATTGAGGAGAAAATCTTTAGATTTCGGCATTAAATTATTCGCAGAATTTGATCAATTACCACCAAAAGTCGACTTTTTATGATTAAGTCCTGCTTTTACATGTTAATTTAAAAGTCTATTTTCCAATAAATTATATTAATATTTAGTAATTCCAGACTCATAACAATAACAGAAAATTGATCTTCCATTTTAAGTCCAGTAGAATTATATTCATATAAATTTATCAATGTCGTCAAAACTGATAGCGTATTTTGTTAAATTCTTATTTTTTATTAGGTTTTCACATGTGGATCTTTAAATATATTTTACGCTTATATTAATACGTAATAATTCTTTTGAGCATCAGTTTAATATTTGATAACACCAGGAAACTGATCCCCCACTCCATAACCATTTTTGCCTTCCATCAGTATGGCTGATGCTAACCTCCAGGAGAGTGACTGACTGCACCATCTCGGGCTAACGTTTTCCGCTGACATGAAGTAGAAATATTTTATTGAATCAGTTGCTAGGGTTGATGCTAGTAAAGTTGGTTGTCATGTTAGACATTTTTTCTCTCCGGAATCTATCTTACATATTTATATGTTTACCATTCGTCCTTGCCAGAATTCTGGTGCTCCTGCTATATATTTAGAGATTCTTAAGAAAATCCAAAGAACAGTCTGTTATTTGATCCTGACCTGGTATCTTGGCTTCAGTCACTTTCAAACTGCCATAACGTATCTTCCTTATTCCTTTTCTATAAATACTTTCATGGTAAATGTTCTGATAAGCCTTCCTCTATTGTACGTAGACTTTATGAATTTAAGCGCAGTACTAGATTGGCAGCAAGGTCTCATTATTTTACAATTGCAACGTGTAGATGTAATTGTAAGTTCTATGCTAACAGTAATTTTATACTGGCGAGTACTTCAATACTTCTCTCTTTTGGAAGTCTGTTCCGGCTTCTTGATTAAATGTCTTCTTTAAAGTTCCTTTCCCACCGCCATACTGTATCTTCCCTATTCCTTTTCTATAAATACTTTCATGGTAAGTGTTCTGATGAACTCTCCTACTTTAGGATAAAGAAAGTAAATTCAAGTATTACACATGGCATATTATAAGTTTTGATCTATGTTGAATAATAGAGATCATAGAATGACAATCTTGGTGTTCCCATTAAAAATATTCGCGGCAGTAATTAAAACGAAAGAAAAATCATTATGAAGATAAACAAAGATAACTGAATTTAATTTTATATTTTAACAGATTGTCAGCAGACGATGGCAGACATTGTGTTTTTGCTCGATACCTCTGACAGCATCACCGACGCTATATTTAAGGACGAGTTAGAGGTTGTAACTAAATTCATCAAGTCCCACACTATCGGGCCACAGGATGTGCAGGTTGCAGTCGCTATGTATGCCGAGAGTACCACGGAAGTCTTCAGTGTGGGAGCGCACAAAACACGGGCCGACTTACTGCAAGCTGTCGGTGTTTTGCAGAGAGGCACACAAAAGGGTTCGACAAATACCGCAGCAGCCCTGAAACTTGCCAAAAGTAAATTACTTCAAAAGAGCAACGGTGCCCGATTGGCTTCCCATAAAGTAATCATTATGATCACCGATGGTGGAAATGACGATCTGTTTGAGACGCACACGATCACTACGTCTCTCCAGACGAACGGAGTTAATATAATTGCTGTTGGAGTTGGGATGGCTGATCTTTCTGAACTCATAAAAATAACCGGGAAACCATCGAATGTTTTGGTAATGCCGAAAGGTATCGATAAGGATATCATCGGAGATAAGATATACAAAGGTAAATGCGGTCCTGTGAAACCGTAGAAAAAAGAAAGAGTAGCGTAACTCATTAAAGAGAATAAATAACATTTAGAAAAAACACAAATCTGCGATAATTTCAATGCATTCAAATTTGATTTTGTTAATAGACAGATATTAAAATAAATATATGAATAAAAATTTTCGTTGGATTTTTTTATTTTATTTCAGGATTTCTAACATTGAAAGGCATACGGTAATATCACCTTGAAACACCACTTCTCGTCCGATCACGTTATAAAATAACGTTATCTAACTTTACAAGTTAAATAACGTTAGAACACGACCGGCAAGCCTCGATTGCTGGTCAGTACTGCCGCCGGTCAACTGATGGTTATCTATTTTCCGCTTCGTTCCTTCATCTGCCCTGCTCCACGTTGTGTTCTTTGATCACAGAGAAGTGAAGATCAAATTTCGTCCGTATTTGACTGTTGAGTCGAACCGCGACAGAACCGTTCTAAAAAAGGACAAAAAGAGTTTCCGTTGGAGAAAATAAAAATAACATAACAAAATAACAAAGACGGTCGCCGGGTTAATTTTCAACTGGTTTATAAAGTTTTTGATGTGACAAAATGAACCCTTCCTGTTAAACTCTCTATCGTGACACTTTGTCTTTTTCTTCTAAAGATTGGATCGGGTTCAACCAACAAAGAACGAGTTTGGTCGGGAATTCTGGAGCAAGACTCAATGTTAGAAATCCTCTCGGCAACTGGTCACGTGGGGTTCAGCAGCTCCTTCGTTTGCTTAATTATTTTGAATAACTGAACCCTTTGTTTGAAGGTCAGTGTTGTTTCTCAAAAATTGGAGATAATAATTAATTGCTATGAATATTGATGAGTACGGTGGGAGTCAGGGGAAATATATATAACCTGAGCTCTTAAGTGACTCAGCAGTTGGGGCGAGAGACGCAGACGAGACGAGACAGAAGCGAACGAAGGAGCTGCTGAACCCCACGTGACCAGTTGCCGTGAGAATTTCTAACGTTGAGTCTTGCTCCAGAATTCCCGACCGAATAATTTTTTTCGACGACAAACTTTGTGCTTATAAATTATTTCTATGTCCTTGACATCAAAGAATTTCCTTTGTTGTCGATTTATTAATATGTACTCTATAATTTTCAGCCCATTTTGCATGTTTGCAAAACGACACTCCAGATTGCTTACATTATTGGTTTGTCTAATTTATAACAATTCCATTTGCCTCTCGGCCGACAAGCAATCAACATTCCACATTTCTCAAATCATATTTTGGACCCGACATTCCATTCTGCGTTTCGATTACAACTAGTGACACCCTATAATGTCACACGTCAAACCTGGGAAGATATTTTTAACCAATTAAGGTTGAGATTAATAAATCTAAATTTTGGCTTCTGCCTGAGCCGACCATTTTATTATAAATATGATCAACACTTGTTTGTTAAGTAGTCTTTCAGTGAACCTTTGACCAGGATGTTTATTCGATCGGTTGTTATACAAACAAAACTGAAATTCTCTCATTCAATTAATTACTTACAATTTCGCATATTTATTCGAGTATATAATACAAAAATAATGCTTCGTGATATTGACACGTAAAAATACGGGCATGGTAGCTGTTTACATGCGCGAACAGTAGAAACTAGCTTTCCCCCGCCTTTTTCATGTGGTCGACGACTACATTTTATACACACAGAGAAAACAACGCAAAATTGTGCCGCATACAGCTGAACACATTAGAAGCATATTCCGCTTATCCTATACCAACGCAGTTCATTCGGTTGTACTTTAAAGAAGATAAAAAAATATTTTATGTGAAGTTGTTTGAAAAGAATCCTTGTAATTTATTTCTCTCAATTTGAAGGACAAATAATGCTGAAATAAGAATTATTGAAATTTGTAAATTCGTGTTTGAAGATTAACTTCATTCTTCGCTTCTACACGTATATTCCATTACACATGCACACACACAAATACGCAAACACACACATGCACGCACACACACATATATATTAATCATTTCCCCGTAAAGAAGGCTGGAGTGCCACTAGTACGCAGGGGGTTACAGAGAGTGAAAGTGAGAGAAATCACTTGGTATCGGGGGTGGGGAAGATTAAAGAAAAGATAAAGATGAACAGGATTCACGTCAATAGAAGATGGCAGTTGACGTTGCATTTAAATATTTGAAGATTGTAGTTAGCAGGAAAGCAAGTAAATGGAAAGGAGTTCCACTGTCGGGATGTGCGAGAAAAGAAAACTGTCGGAGTAAAAGTGGCTCTTACATTTAACTATTCCAACAGTAAAAGGCTGGGACCTAAATGCCAATCTAGTAGCACGCTTCAATTCATGTAGTCGGGGCACCAGGGAAAAAAAGACCAGTTGCTATGGAAATTTTTGTAATAAAACAGAAGGAATCCACATCGCGTCTGTGAGAAAGTGACTGAAGTCGAGATGCCAGGTCAGGATAGATTACATTGCGGATCCTTCTTTGGATTTTGTCAAGAACCTCGAGATGAGCAGTAGGGGAACCAGACCAGATATTGCAACAGTATTCAATGCCCGGACGAATGATAGATTTGTAAATGTGCAAGATGGACTCTGACGAATCACCTTCTGGCATGACACAATGAAACAACTTTCCTTGCAATAGATGCAGGTATTGATTCAATGTAGTTGTTCCACTCCAAGTTAGTTGAAAACGTGAGGATATAAAATAATTAATGGATTCATTTTGAATCCGACTTTTTATTATTTCAAAGTTATTATAGTGGATTTTTCGTATTTGAAATAGACGCCCCATTTTTTATTTATTAAACACTGTGTCTTGCGTTTACAGGCGTGCGCATTCGAGAAATTGTAGTAAAGACAGGAATTGAACGTTTGTCTCTCTCTATAAAGGAAACTACCGTTTGATTTGGTGGGCTTTTCTTAAAAAGTGAAACACAGCGGATCCAAAGAGGGACCCAGATTCGATCCGTGCCGGAGAGCACATTTTCTTTATTAAAATTTCTCGAATGTGCAGAGCGATAGACGAAATACACATTGTTTAATAAATAAAATGGGGCGTCCATTTAAAATATAAAATATCCTTAAATATAATATAGCACACACACACACACACACACACATACACACACACACACACTATATATATATATATATATATATATATATATATAATTTTTTGTGTGTAACAATTGAGGGGCAGTGTGCAAAAGACATTCATATCCACGCTCAAAAAGCTAACGTGTTGACAAACCACAAACAAACCCCTTTCTTTTCCCTCTCTCTTCGCACGAGGTGGCGAGAGAGGGTGCGGTGAACTTCAAAGAGAGCCGCCCCCTAGGGCGACACACTTCACAGTAAGAATAAAATTGTATCGAATCTCGACATTCAGAATTTCGACATTTAACAAAAAAGGATGGACATCTTTACGTTATTGTCCTCTGGGAACTTTTGCAGAAAAAATGGATGTAGATATGTAACATTTTTGACGACAAAATACGGATATCTTTACTGAGGTGTTTATAAATTGTACACTGTTCAGTCATTAACGTTAACAAGAAACTATTTTAAATTACAAAATTGGATTAAACGAAAATTACATACAATATAATGCATATTACTTATAAATTACATTCCTACTTGCCGTCAATTTTGACGTATGGATACATTAGCTATAATATATAGCTAATGTACCCGTACCGTTACCATTAAAACATTACTTTGGTTTGATGAGATCCTTCTTTACAAGGTACACAGTATTTTTCCACTTTGTTATTCGATTACATAACATCGCATGCAAAAGGACAAAACTAGCGCCCTATAAAGTCAGATTGGAGGGAAATAAGAAATCCGTCGAATTAGGAAGTAGAAAAATACAGGAGGTTAGACTATATCTAGAAAGTGAATGGCATATTTTGCTCCCCCACCCTGGGATGAAGTCCAAGCAATAACAAAAAAGAAACTGTTGGAGAGTGAGAAAATTGATGGAGGCGGCAGATAGTAAAAGGTAGGCACAAGCAATGCTTGCACGACATTCAAATAACTATATAGAGATTCAGGTTGAACTTGCGATTGAGGGTTACGGAGTGAGATGCAGATATGTGGGGAAAGATAATGCTTAATCCTAGACTTGAACAGCTTAATATTGTAGTGATCGGGAAAACATCTTCTTGGGAGTCGATTACACGGAGTACTGCTTCGTAGGAAGATCTTCTCGAGTGGGACTTCTCAACAATGAAATTGGGAAGGAGTGAGGGAGGCACGCTACAATGTGCGTAGCATGGAGGTTCCAAGCCGTGATCGTGGAACTAATGAATGCAGTTCGATTGAGAAATCGATGGAAATAGCGATAGAGCAGTGAGTGGCTTGCGACATTTCGTCTGCAAGTGAGCTGCTGCAGGGTAGAAAATAATTTGTTACTCACAAGGACGAGTAGACATTTTTGGACTCTATCGAGATTGGAAAACTCCAGTCCAAATAGTCATCAGTACTCCACTTTTGGCCTGATCTGGCTCTTGTCGAGGTAGAGGATAGTAGGAGGAGTCAGGTACTTACTGGAGCAGTACAGGGAACTGACCATTTTTCCAGCATCATTAGAGACGGATCGTATGTACGAGTTCCACTTTAGGTCTGGGTTGAATTTAAGGCCCAATAGCCGCTCAAGCCACTGAGCCTCCCAGTTGAAACATCAGTTCATCGAGACTGTTGATTGTTAAGGCTTCGATCGACAATAATGGAATGTAATTAGTTTAATTTTCGAGCCATTTTTCCTTCACCGAGATGTTAGACCTAGATCGGAGGAGAGATTAGCGCCCCTTAAGGTCAGACTAGAGGAAGGAAATTGACAAAAGAGATGTAATAAACATAGAAGGGTAAACCATATCTAGAAAGAGAAGGGCGTAGTCTGCTTCCTCTGGGATGGATTCTAGACACAAAGGAAAGTCGTTAGAGATTAAAAAAGTTTAGTGTGTTGGCTACTTTGATAATTAATCTATAATTTTCTTACGAGAATATTTTAATGCATGAAATAATGGTGGTGAAAAAAGAACATGTACAAAATCACAGAGACCCGATTAATTGCAATGCAAGATAATATTTAGTAAACAAAATTATGAAAAGGAAAGTTTTAAAAAAAGGTTTATTTTCCTAGACGTTAATTGCATACACAACGAAATATTAATTAATATATTTGAGTAGGATTTACTGTGTTGGTGTGTTTTAGTGTGAAGCGTTCACAGCACCTTTTGCTTCAGCGTGAGAAGTTCATGTTACAGAGTTCGAAAGTGGGAAAACCCGGAAGAGAGCTACTTTAAGGATTGGCGTTGTTTTTATACCTCCAGAGCTGCTGCTGATACTAGGTTTATTAAGGCACGACATATACTATAACATGTATTAAAAAATATACATAATATCTTACCTTAATTGCACAACCCCAAGTTTCATTCTGAAGCAATTTTCAAATGCTGGAATTATTATATTTAAAAATAAATATAATAATTCCAGCACGGAGTTATGCAATTAATGTAAAATATTATGTATATTTCTTATATATATATATATATATATATATATATATATATATATATATATATATATATGAGTTTGTGTGTGTGTGTGTGTGTGTGAGAGAGAGAGAGAGAGAGAGAGAGAGAGAGTGCATAAGAATATTTTTAGCGAACTGAAACAAATATTAATCCGCAATAATTTTCCCAACGACATCATTGACAAACAAATAAAATTATTCTTACAAAAGTACATGACATCAGTAATAAAAATACCACACAACTAAACATCAACATATTTTACTGCAATCAGATGAACAATAATTATAAGCAGGACATTTTTGCTATATGAAGACTCATTAAACGCCATGTTTCTGCCACAAATTCCGGAAAACATTTAAAACTGATAATATATTACAGAATATGGAAAATCGGAAACCTCGTCACTAATGAAAATAAACCCCATCAAATCTAAACTAGCGATGCCCAATATAGTGTACAAGACTACGTTTCTTGTCATAAATGAGTTTCAACTATATCTGATATACTTGAGCAGACGCGTAACGTGTCACTTATCCGATCAAAGTTCAATAAAAACATCTAGCCAATCATGGTTTACAAGATCCCATAAGGAAAATACTGGTTGAAAATCCAAGAATTCTGTATAAATCAAATTATCGGCGACATCTCACTATGAGAGAGGCCCTGTATATAAAACATCACGCTCCTGCTATCAACCTCACCTTATTCAGCAGTGGTAATTGGTTGTTGAAAATTTTTTTTGTTTTTTTTTTAAATAGAAAGACGCTGACTCGAATTCCAGTCGCACTCCACACGCGAAGCTCGGAATAAACGCTCCTACTAGCATTTATAACAACACAAAAACACAACTTATACATGAAGAAAAATTAACAACATCCCAAAACAAAATCCCTTGCAAATGGTTAAAGATGTGCTTAGGATATTTATTAATTTATGTTATTATTAAATTATAATATTTTATGTTGTATTTGTTGTATTATGTTATATTATTATTATAGTAACAAAATAAATATTTGTTAAAATGTCGGCTTTGAACCATTATCTCATTGATCTTATTTAATAATTTAATTTGGTTATTAAAAGTTAATATTGATAATTTTTCTTCTAAACGCATTCAGACTTTATAACCAATCTTATATATATATATATATATATATATATATATATATATATATATATATATATATATATATATATATAAGATTGGTTATAACGCATTCATACTTTATAACCAATCTTATATATATATATATATATATATATATATATATATATATATATATATATATATATATATATTTGTAGCTGGGACACAAAGCTATAACTTCCTCCCAGGTATTTTTAAATGAAATCTGTGTCTTTTCTTGATCAAACTGATCTGCACTGCGGTCATTTTCAGATCAGACCTCTTATGTAGCTAAGCGATTTCCTCAGGTCTTATTTATGGTGGACTCTCCCGTCGTATGAGGGTCAAGCAGCTCAGTTCCTAGGAATCGACAGCCAGACACCAGCATATATTTGATTATAGTGGTGAAGTCTTTTGGCAGAACCAACCACACTTTTTGAAAGATCGAATGCAGACACCTGCTACAAGGTCCCCAAACGACTCTCCGCAGATTTTGAATTCAGAGTTGTCCTTCTACAAGGCTCTCCAGTTTTTTACCCATAGCTGGAGGGAGAAGAAGAGGATTAAGCCCGTAAGTGAATGTAAGGGATTCAACTGGAATTCGAACTCGGCTCTCCAATTTCTAAATCTACTCCACAGTGCCTCTTGTCTTATTTATACAGCGGTAATTTTCTTCTTCTCATTTTCAGATTAGACTCTTATCTACACAGAGGTCATTTCATCGGGTCATTTACAGGTCAGTGCCATGGTCATTTCCTCAAGTCATTTCCATTTGAGACTTATCCACGTTGAGGTCATTTCATTAGATCATTTCCAAGTCAGTCTTATCTATACTGAAGTCGTTTCCTCGGGTCATTTACAGGTTAAACTCTTATCTATATTGAGGTCATTTATACAAATCATTTCAAAGTTAGATATCTGCACTTCCTGACTGCAAGGGAAAGGTCATCACATTATTAGAAACATAGCTTTAAGCTAGGCACGTATTACGCTTAGCTTAGTCCGCCATAAGGCCATGATTATGGAGCACCCAGTTTGGCACTTACCATATTGCGCATCGTCCATCAGAATAGTTTGATATTCATAACTCCTCATTTTTCTTGTTTATAGAATTAGAGGCACAAGCTAAAGTTTAAATCAAGCATGTGGAACCTTTTCCGACTAGTGGGCCGCATCAGATATGGTTCATCATAAGGCGAGCCGCAATACTAAAAAGATTCAAGGTAATTTTTAGTTGAGGCTGTCTCAGTAATTTTCATCACAGAAGACAATAAGCATCTGCCATAGAAATGATGAAAGGTTTAGTGTTTTTGGAGAAAAGATTTCTCAATAATTAAAAGAATGAAGGTCCAAAATAATTTTTATCAAAGACGACAGCGGTTGACACACGCTGTTGCACGTGACTTGTTTCTTATTTATTCATTTGAAAATACAAAAAATCATTTTTAAATTAAAAAATATATTTCTTCTCTATAGAAAAATATTATTATGAACGTCCGGTTTTTAAAGCAAATGATATTTAAACGTATGATCTTCCATATTGAATATCACCAATCATTTAAAATGATAAAAACGTTACCTTCAACTAAAAGTAACAAAATTCAAGAAACATTGTACTTAATCATTGTTTATGTATGTGGTCATGCATGAGAAAATGTGAGTGAACAAGTGAAGACGAAATGAAATAAACAAAATTTTAATAAACCTTATTTTTCTCATGGAGTTCGGGGTGCAAATTAAATCCACCCGCAGTCTCCACTTTGTCCACGACTTGTCTAAATGTAAAGAACCTTCCTTTTATTATTAGGCTGTTCGGAAGATAGTTATATTTTATCGGAAAGGAAATATGGGTTAAATGTGCATAAGTTGTATTTATCAAAAATATAGTGTCCTTCATTTTCAACGGCGATAAACCAACGGGAAAGCAAATCTTCGATTGCTTGTCTTTTCTCGAAAAAAGTTTCAAACGTTGTTTTCAGATTCCTTGTTTCTGAATGTTTCGCTGCTTATAAAATGTTTTAGTGATTGAAAAATATTAAAATCTGTTATTGCTAAATCTCTTGAGTATCAAAAATGTTGAAGAATATCTCACCCTGACAATCTTATTTTTTCTTGAGTTCGTTTTTCAGAGTGTGTCCTTGCATTGTCATGCTGAACAATAACATATCTCTGCTTCCCAAAGCAGGAGAACTTCGATATAATACTTCGTTTAAACGATCAAATTGCTGGCAATAAAATCAGAATTGATGATCTTTCCATGTTCCAGTGGTTCGTAATGGACGACACTTTTCATAATCCACCAGACACAAATCAAGGACTTTTGTGGATGGAGTCCTGGTTTTGATGCCGGCAGTTGTTTCTATATTTGGGATACGTTTTCTGTTGAACTGCAAAACCCATTTTTCATCATCTGTAACAATGAGATACCAAAATGTTAGGTTGGAATTCCTGATCAAAACACTCAGCGAAAACTCATGAGGAAGCCAATTCCTTCTTTGCAAGTTTTCACAATTAAATCCGGAAATGTACTGTAGGCGACACACTTGCGGATAGAAGAGATGATAATCTAATACTAGACGCAGTCTCCCATAATTCAACATTGGTTCCGCTTTGGTTGGTTGACTCCTAATTCATAGCCGTGAAATATGTAATTAGCTTTCAAACTCCAAATACATGAAAGAAATAATTATAAAATTTTCGTGAGTATAGTTTTTCAGTGTTATTTTGATTTTTTATCTGATGCATTAAGGTGATGTTAGGGAAAGCGTAGAAGTGTATTTGAAAACCTGTTGATGAGTAAGGAGGATATATGAAAGAAGTAGCCATCCCAACGATCTTATTTTTTTTTCTTCGGTTAGTTTTCAGAGAGTAACCTTCCATTTATAATGCTTCCATTTTATGTTCACTATTTCGACGCAATGCTTTGTTTATCCGATCAAGTTGCTAACAATAAACGTCTGTTGTGATGGTTCTTAGATGTTTCATAATGGACTACACCGTTCATATTCCAATAAACACAAATCAAGGACTTTTGTAGATGGACTCCTGCTTTAATGTTGGCATTGGTTTCTTGTTTTGTGATAATCCCTGCCCTTTTCATTTTCTTTTGACGTGCAAAACTCATTTTTCATCACAATAAGAATAAAAGACTGTTGCTAACGTTATAGCGCTGAGTTCGATTCTCAAGCGAAAGTCCATGAGTATCCGGAACTCACCCTTTGAAAGTTTTCCCAATGGATACTTGAATATCACCCAGTAAGTTTTTTGCAGCAAATCTGTAGTATACATTTAAGTTCTTTATAAAATCCAAAGAAGAATCAGCAATGTTATTAGTACTGAAATGGCATCTCGGCTTCAGTTAGTTTTCCCTGTGCCTTTTCTATAAATACTTTCATGGTAATTGTTCTGATGTGCTTTCCTCTTTGGTACCTAGACTTTATGTATTTAAGCGCAGTACTAGATTGGCGGAAAGGTTTCATCTTTTTACAGTTGAAATGACTCGATGTAACCGTAGGTTCTATGCTAATAGTTTCTTCTATCACATGTGGAATTTTCTTTCGGCTTTTTACTTTCCAAGGTTTCGTCCATGCATTGGATATTGTGGCCACATTTGGTATGTTGCTTCTGATATATATTTAGAGATTCTTAATAAAATCCAAAGAAGTATATGAAATGTTTTTGGTCCTGATCTGGCATCTCGGCTTCAGTGATTTTCCCACCGACGTAACATAGCTTCTCTGTGCCTTTTCTATAAATACTTTCATGGTAATTGTTCTGATCAACTCTCCTCTATGGTACGTAAACTTTATGAATTTAAGCGCAGTACTAGATTGGCGGCAAGGTTTCATTACAGTTGAATTGGATAGATGTAACCGTAAGTTCTATGTTAAGAGTTTCTTCTCTGGCACTTCTCCCTTGAATCATCTTTTCTGGATGTACCAGAGTGGTAGTTTTGATCACAACTGGTACTATTTCTATAAATATTTTTATAGTAATTATTTTGATGAGCTGAAATGGCTTGACATAACTGTATGTTCTATGTTAACAGTTTCTTCTATCGCACTACTATTTTTCGGCTTGTTGTTTCCCTGCCAAGTTTGATCTTCAAAAATTTAAATGTAATGTCTATCGCCATCTTCCGTCTTCTTAATTCTTGTTCTTTTACTGTCTTTATTCCTTAATAAAATATTTTTCTCATATTCTCTAACATTTGGTAATTCCTTGTGTTTTAGTGGCTTTATTGCCTTGCTTGTGGTCAAATGATTAATACTCATCTCTGGCCTCTTTCAAAAGTTCTTCGTTCAGAGTAGGTCGTTTTCCAGAGCGAGGCTTGTCGGATAGGTTACAATCGCCATTTTTAAAATAGCCGCCACAGCCGGAATATACAAGACTTCACTCCACTCGTACGCAATTCACAAATGTTTTAAAATGTCTCTGTAGCTCCACTAACTTTTTGGGATTCATATTATAAGCAATGACGATGTTCTTGCTTTTTAAAATTTATAATCCTCCATGGGATTGTAGGGATATAAAAGGCGATTATCTCTCTTTGGTCGAGAAGAAGTCACGTGGGTCACATCTACGACTGCTTAGTGACGTCACTTTATACAATGACGAAAGTGTTAGTCAGCTTCCATGAGTCAAACCGAGCAGTTGTTTTTTTAGCGACGTGGTGCAGCTTACAAGCCAATGGCAGCGTTTTTATATGAAAATATATCTTCAACGGGTATAGAAAATATCTCCGGCTCCCAGTCCTCATGTTGGGAAAAACCCAAGACTCGCCGTTTCCCCGTCATTCTTAGGGACATAGCAGATGGATCCGTCCCCCTCGAATCTGGAATCCTAAATATGGCTTCTCCAGAAACACAGAAGCATCTCTATATTATATCTTTTCGTTCTCTTTTCACGCTGATTGTTGTGAAGACATGTTTTATATTTCGGTATATTTGGGACGAAAGTAAATATGTGTATACAATTTTGTGTATGACTTAGAAATGTAACACGCTCTCTCTCTCTCTCTCTCTCTCACACACACACACATACACACACACACACACACAAAATACTTGTTATTTCCTTTCAGCTATTCTGTACCGTCCGTGAAATACGGTGTTATTATATCATGGATATAATAATGCTCATAATGGGGAAATAATTTGGGGGGATTAAACCTTTCTTCCAAATCACACCCGTTATCAGGTGACTTAACCGACATGCGATATTATTTGCTTATTTGATTAAACTCTGAAATGTACTACAGTGTAACCCGGATATAAGAGAAACCCGAATATAAGAGAAATTTTCTCTGGTCCCAAATTAGAGCCTGTGTTAATGTATATAAAATAGACCAAACCAGAATATAAGAGAAACCCGGATATAAGATACTTCTTCTCCGGTCCCGACAACTCTCTTATATCCGGGTTACACTGTATAAACAAAACACTTTTTGTTATTAGGTTAGAGGTCGTCGTTCAAAGTTGACGGTGTTGACGAACAAAAACTAAAAGTACTGAGTTTGCTGAGAAAATAGACAAATCAAGGAGTGAAACAAAACGAGGTAGAAATGATAGAAAACGACAGTGAACAGAACTAGAACCCCCCCCCCTACGAATTCGCAGAACTTGTAATCTCCAGTTTTTTTCTTTTTTTACGCAGGCCCAAACGTTGAAAGAGAGGTTGCTACCGTTGATAGAGTTATCAACGCATGCATGTCAGGCGAAGGAGATTTAACGTCTTCTGCTACAAACTGCCAGAGATGATAAACTGGGTTATGAATGTGCGCATTAATAGGTTTCCTTCTCTCATACTAATTATCGTCTCTATCTTGTGAAAAACTACGTCTACATTTGAAGTTGCTATGAAACCAACTTCAACCTAATTTAAGAATAGCCTCATCAGATATCAATCCTTAACAGAGTGAAATAGATATAGATAGATGATAAACGGAGATAGACAGATAGATTGGAACAGACTGAGATAGATAGATAGATAGATAGATAGATAGATAGATTGGCACAGACTGAGATGGGTTGGAACATACTGAGATAGATAGATAGATAGATAGATAGAAACAAACATACTGAGATAGATTGGAAAAGACAGATATATAAATAAGTAGATAGATAGATAGATAGATAGATAGATAGATAGATACAAGTGAATAAAAGATAAATTGGAAAAATAGATATATTAGGTTGGTGCAAAAATAATGACGTAATAATGTCGTTTTTTACGTTAAAATTATGTCAAAAAACGACATTGTTACGTCATTATTTTTGCACCAACCTAATAGATTGGAACACAATTATATAGATAGATAGATAGATAGATAGATAGATAGATAGATAATGAGGAGACTGATTTAATGGAAAATATTTCATTGTTGTATTTTACCGACGATCTAATCTGAACAATGAAATTAACGCCCAATCATCTTCCTACAAATTGAAGCTAAATAAGCGACATAATTCGTACTGGAAAATTGATTATTTGATGATATATTCACATAATTCCAAAAACAAGTGTCGTTTCTCTCCTTCATTCGACAAATCTCTCATGAGAACATATCACCTGCTAAGTTTTATCTTTTATCATTTATCTAGAATAAGAGCTACCCTTTCCAGTCAAAACCTTTATACATACAAGTAGAGGATATCACTTCTTTATTGACCTCACTTATCAGTTGCAAACAGAACATACTTTCGGGGCCTTTTTCAGGGTCCCAATAACTGTACGAGCGGTAACGGTTGGTTCCAAACAGTTCTATCCAGTACGCAATAAAACAGCCGAAATAGTGCGAAATAGAAATTCAGCATTTAAAAAGTCCTGTCTTTGCCGTCATTCGAACATTCATCGCTTGAGCTGATTTAATGTCGATAGAAAAAGGAAGCAGTAAACCATAAAGATAATGTATAAAAGTAAAACACCGTCTGAATATCCGATAAACTACATCTGCGTCCAGGGTAAGACGATAAACTACGTCCAGTATCAAGGCCTCTGATCAGGATGTTTTGAGGAGCGTGGTACCACCTCTTAATTGCTGGTGTTCCCCGGGGTGGTATCACCTGTTATGGTTTCAGCTATGGGAAAATAGTTAGCACCCAAACTTGTGTAAAAATAGGTTTTAATACCCGAAATACTTTGTAATAAAAAAATCATTACCAGCAATACAAACAGCTTTCATTCTTTGGAAAAAATATAACCAGCTATAGATTTCTCCAAGGAAAAGTATTCCCAGAAATAGATTTTTGAAGAAAAACATTATCAGCAATAAAAATTTTGTCGGCATTAAATAACCCATTGAGGTGTTGATATGCCGTAAAACAAAAAAAAAAAAACAAAAACAAACCGAACCGTCTGAATATCAGAAAGGAAATTTGGATATTAGATTGAAATAGAAACAAATATATTCTAAACCACAGCCAGTGTGGATATTGCCCATAGAGGGCTTCATGAACGTCGACTTCCTATGGTTCAACTGAGATATGTGATTTTAATAACTAGCTTGGTAACGGACCGATTACATTCGCATTATAAATATTTTCTTTCGACAACAATGTTATATAATAATGAATTTCTAAACTGCGTCTAGAGATTATATGCAAAAGAGGTGTTGTCAAATATTTTATGTAAAATTCATAGATATGTGTTATCCAATGAAATAATTTGTATTATTATGTATAGCGAGTAAGCATAAAAGTAATTAAGTTCCAATTTTCAATTTCAGATTGATATTTAGTATTTTTTCAGTAATTATAGCAATTTGCAGTGTCAAGAGATTATTTGCAAGAACTAGAATTTAGTATTATGACGCGTAAAAAAGAACTAACAATGAATGAAAAGAACTATATAATCAAAGAAATTAGCAAAGGAAAGTCTTCGTTTCAAATTTCTAAGGATTTGAAAAGGGATCATCGAACAAACAAGAAAATATGTCAAATTGGAATTCAACCAAGGAAAAAAAAGTCTCAGGCTGAATTCAGGAATTTAACAAAGCGAGATCTATCACATATCCGAAGAGAATTAATAAGAAACCCAAATGCATCAAGTGCGTTCATATTTAAGGCCGCTGGAACTCCTATGGTGTCAAGGGAAACAAGGTGTAAAGCATTAAAGAAATTTGCTGATGTAAAAAATCAAATAAAGGAACACATTTTAACAAAAAAAAAAACCATAAGGAAAGAAGATTGCAGTGGGCAAAAAAATACATGAAAACTGATTTCAGTAAAGTGTTTTTTACAGACGAATCAAGGATCACCATCGATGGGCCCGATGGATTGGCTCGAGGATAGGTTTGCAAGCAACATGACAAGAAATTTTTTTAAACGCCAACAAGGCGGCGGTGGGATCATGATATGGGCTGGGATTATTGGTAATGAGCTCGTGGGTACATTTAAACTGAAAGACGGGGTTAAAATGAATTCCAAAAGTTACTGTGATTTTCTAGAGCAATATTTCTTTGAATGGCTTGATAACCAGTCTTTAGTCAAGCGTAGATCTATGATCTTTATGCAAGACTACGCACCAAGTCATGCATCAAAGTTTACTAAATCCCGATTGAAAGAAAAGGGATTTGTTGAAGATTCTCTTATGGACTGGCCTTCAAATAGCTGTGACTTGAATCCCATTGAGAACCTGTGGAGCATCCTCAAGAGAGATATTTATTCTAATGAAAGGCAATTCAACAGCAAGTGTGACCTCTGGGAGGCAGTTAAACTTGCTGCAAACAACTTACCAGCCGCTAAAATTGTAAATCTAACATAAGATGTTGACAATAGGCTGCTAAGAGTTATTGAAAAGAAAGGAGCATTTGTGCAATAAATTTTAGGAGGTTATTTTTTGTTAATATATCTTTTATTTTTAAAATAAAATGTTTTTTTTGTTTGTTTTTCCTTTAAGAAATTGACGAATTTGTTCTAAAATCTTTTCATATTATTTTTTTTACATTAGTTTTACAAGGTATAATAATGTAAAAGCATCAAAATAAATAGTTGCAAATAAATTACTGACAGTCAAATTAGTTTGCTTTGTTAACTTGGTAAAATCTTTTCCAACCAAAAACAATAGTTTTCTCTATCACTACATATCTAAGTTAATAATATTGAGTAGAATCTAAACAACATCATAATAGGACTTTTTACATTAAAGACCCAACTCTTTACACCAATTCATAACTTGCATATAATCTCTAGACGCAGTTTATTTCGATTTTGAAGCACTTCAATGAGATTACGTCAGACTTATAATGTATGTATGTATGTAACAATAATGGCCCTATTATGATGTAGTCTTTTGAAACGATATATACCTTATAATGATGTGATCTTTATAAAGATGTTGGCCTTATAACAATGTGTTTTTATAATGGTGAATAAGATCTTTATAAGGATGTCGGCTTTATAACAATGTGGTTTTTATAATGAAGTAGGTCTATAGCCATGAAGTTTTTACAATGATGTAAACGTTATAACGATAAGGTCTTTATAAGGATATAGGCCTTCCTAAGATGCTGTCTTTATGATGGTGTAGGCTTTATAACAATGTGATTTTTATAAAGATGTAGGACTTCTAATCATATAATCTTCATAAAGATTTCATACTTATAATGATATAGGTCTTATAAAATTTGGTTTTTATAATGATGAAGTCATTGTAACGATGTAGCCTTTTTGTGATGTCAACGAACACTCGTTGCCACTTTTGTTATGTCAACGAATACTCATTGTCACTTTCGTAATGCTCGTTGTAGTAGAGACTTTGTAATCGCAGATGCAACTATAGTAACGCCGTTGAACAATACTGGTGTCAGACTCCTTCAAATAGCACTCGTACTAATATTACTTGCTCGATAATACTCGCTCGAATAGTAACCACCGAATAGTGAGTCGAATAGTAATTCGTATAGTGATTAGTATAGAGAAATAGTATAGTGAATAAGATAGAGGTTATGTAGAAATCGTGAACCGTATAATAATATACGATAGTATAGAAGAGTGTGATCACTTGGACTTCACGCTACCTCCTATTTATGGTCACGTGATCTACTTAATTCAAAATGGGATCGCCTGTGTTTGCACTCTGGTGATCTGTGTTCAAACCCAAGTGTCGGCATTGACACTTTATTCCTATATAACACCTTTATATTGGCATAGGCCTTATAACGTTGTGATATTTAAAAGGATAAAGGATTTATAACGATCTGATCATTATAAGGATGCGCTCC
Organism: Acanthosepion lycidas; assembly: GCA_963932145.1. Lineage (NCBI taxonomy): Eukaryota > Metazoa > Mollusca > Cephalopoda > Sepiida > Sepiidae > Acanthosepion > Acanthosepion lycidas. The sequence goes on along the minus strand of OZ010608.1, from coordinate 70,206,571 downwards.
TTAAAATGATGCAGAGATACCATAAAATGATGTAGGCCTTTATAACTATGGAAACTTTATAATGATGTAGGCCTTTATAACGATGTGTCGCATTTATATACAAAGAGGCAATTAGTAGTCTATTGCTAATCGCACGAGAAATTACACTAAATGTAGAATTTCCCAGTCCAACACTATGTTCGTTTACTGCGTCGTAATTGCAAATTGCGGACAAACCGAAAATTGTTTAGTTACCCTCATAGTCTGAACCCTTCTTTGGATTTGAAACGTTTTTGTTGGGAAAATTGCGTCCGAAATACTATATTATCCATCTTAACTAAATTTATCTCTGAGGAAATAAACAAATAAACACTACAAACACGCAAATATTTATTTCAAATTAGGTTATTTCCCCCAAAGACACGACACACTTTCTTTTCAGTTGTTTAAAACTCTGAAGTCTTGAATAATTCTTAGTGCAGGGTGTTTCACAATTGTTGAAACAAAGCAGCAGCCTTTCAGATAGTGGTTGGCTGGGACTCGAGGAGCGTGAGGACTTAGATTAGGAGGAACATTGATTCCAGTAGAATGGTGCTCCTCATCCCACTGCTAATGTTACCATGGCATGGCTCCGTGAAAAGTTTGGGGAGCTTCTCACCAGCCGCAAAACTGAAGTGAATCCCACCAAATTTCTTCCTCTGGGGGTTCCTCAAGGACAACCCTTGTACCATTCCTGCATTGAAGGCAGCCATCACTTAGAAGATTCAAGCGATCACCGAGGAGGAATGTGTACGAGTTATAAACTTTATATTCAACATTGCCTTCAACTGAAAGGCGGTTATCTGGAGCATGCACTCTAGGGACTCCTCTTGATATTTTGGTTCCTGTTTAAGATTAAAAGTTGCAGATCCTAAAATGTTACTCTTTTTACCTTCCAAATTTCCATTATTCTATCATTTGGGGTCTTTGTTTTGTACCCTATCATCTTGTCTATAAAATTGTGAAACACCCTGGTCTTAAATGAGACCAGTTAAATAAAATCTAATAGAAAAATAAGGAAGACAATTCCGCTTTTGATATGTAGAAATTTTTAGGATGTTAAAATAAACATTACCTTTTTCAAGTGTTAGAGTTTAAAAAAATTACAAGTATCTGTCTATATTTCTGAGATGTGGTATTATGTACACTATTTACATTGTCAGGACTATTGTCCTCATCTTTGTTGCCATATTTATCACAACGAACGTTTCGGCCGTTGTACGCTCCGTCCTTCTTCAGGTGTTTGGAATGTCGAACTGATCCCTTTATTTCGCTCACTGGCGTAGACTGCTCTAGTTCCACGTGCCATGTCTAATGGATGTCAGTTATCAGTCATCACCTGTTAATTCCTCTTTTCAAGTTCTCCACCGCCTTAACTAGGTATTGAACGCACACTCACTGAATCTAACCAACGCTTTTATCCACTGTGCTATGTGTCTTGAGGACATATGGGCATGAATTTCTGGGACTTATAAACCTAATGTCTTTAGCAACCATTATTTTTAACCAGTGCTCACATTGCAATTTTTGCTGTTATCATTGCATATTTTTTACCACAAATCATATTGCAATTTTCGTTGTTATTATTGCTTTTCTCTGGTACTCCTTATTACTGGTTCCCATATTGTATTCATTTCTATGCTTGGTCGTCTTACGAGATTTTTGTAGCCTAGCATATGTGCTGATTCCTTAAGTTTACGAATTTTCCAACGTTGTTCTTTGTCTATGATCTCAACCTGATCCCACGGAGGGCAGTGATTTCTCTTTTCTCTCCATATGTGGTCAGCCACATCTGATTTTTCCACTTCCTCTCGTGTTACAGCTTTTTGGTGTTCTTGAAATTACAAGTATCGTAAAAACTATGAAGTATCCTTTTTTAAACGAGTTTTCTTTTCTATTTTGGGAGGTTGAATTTGCGAAAGACGGCTTGGAAAAGTTAATACCCACAGGTCGTATTGAGGAAAGGGTATGTAGAGGGAAACACCGAACAGCTTAACAGGTTTGTTTGAATGTATGACAGGGTAGGGACAGGGAGGAACGTAAAAAAACAAAAGTTACTTAGAGCTACAAGGGACAGGAAGTTGTGGGGTGCAATGATCACTCACGTCATGAATGAAAGCGGCAGATGAATGTAGATGACATTGTTATAAAAAGGCTAAATCGATGTGTAAATAACGTAACTGTTATCAGCGAACCGAGTTCAAATCCGGGCCTAGTTTGTTGTTGCCTTTTGCACTAATGCCAGTGGAAAAGGTATAAATTCGTCTCTTCTGCGTACCCCCTGTTATGGGTTAAATAGAAGCGTTCAAGGGGTTCTCTAGCTTTGGATGGCAGTCAGTCTAGGTGAAGGACGTCTTTGAGTTCAGAAACCACTTTACTCTGCTATCTTTCCTAAATAGCCATAGGAATTCACAGATTAAAAACAAAACAAACAAAAAACGGAATTTCTGGAGAGATCTGGAGATTGTGCAATGAATTCTGCTGTCATATTTGCTTCTGATACTCTTATAATATATTTCTCGAGATTCTAGACAACACCCAAAGAAGGATTTGTAATTTAATCGATCCACACTTGACAAGGCCTCCCTCTGCCTTGACTACAAATATTTTGATGACAATTCCTCTGATGAGCTTTCCTCCTTGGCGACTCGACTGCGTGAATTTAATCGTGCAAGTAGATTGGCAACTCGCTCTCACCGTTTTACTGGTGAACTACCCAGATGTAACCGTTTGTTCTATTCTAACTGTTTTGTTTCGTTCTCCTACTTCTCGCTTGTGTAATTTCCTTCTGATTTCTTGCTTCTATGGCATTTACAATCTTCCAAAAATTAAGTGCAACGCCAACCGCCATCTTTTATCTTCCTGAATCTTGTTCTTTTATTTTAAATTCTCCTCACAAAAGCTTTTTATTTCGCTCCCTGTAAACCCCTGCGTCCTAGTGGTATTATCACCTTACTTGGGGTGAAATTATTAAAAAAAAATCTACGCCCTGAAGAGATATATTTTATAATTTTAATTTAATTTTAAAGCATTTCAAGAAACGTAACTCTTTATACAGTATAGCTAGAGTGATCTCCCTTGAAGATATCGTCTCTTCAAGAGAGATAACTTAAAAATTCCTCACCCGCTGAATATATTTTACTTCGGCTATCAGCTATTAGGAATGGCAAAATATTTTCTTGCTAATTCTTCATATCTTACATCTTCTGTAATAAAATGCCTGCCAGAAAAAAATGTTTTTACGACTTGTAAGTCATTCGTTCTTGCTTCACAGAAAATATGCGTAACTGTTATCTGTTGGAAGTGAAAACGAAGAAGCGAGTTCAAATCCGATTTAATTGCGTTCATTTTTTTTCGCATATCGGTCCATGTTTCGCATAGGCAGATATATGAAAATGAGGCCTTAAAACGATGTGGTCGTAATAATGATCTTATGACGATGTGATCTTTTAAGATGTAGAGCTTATAGCGATGTGATCTTTATGATCATATAGGCCTTGAACGACGCGATTTTTATAATGATATAGGCCTTATAAAGATGCAATTTTTATAACGATCTAGGCCTTATAACAATGTGGTCTTTATAATGGTGTAGGTCTTTATAACGATGTAGTTTTTATAATGATAAAGGCCTTAAAACGATGTGATTTTTATAATGATGTAGGCCTTATAACGATGTGCATTTTATAATCATGTAGGCCTTTACAACTATGGGATCTTTATAATGATGAGAGCCTTATACTTTATAATGGGGTAGGGCTTATAACGTTGTAGTCCTTTTAATAATATAAGCATTATAACGATGTGGTCATTATAAGGATACAGCTCTTATAATGATGTGGTCTTTATAACTATTGGGGCTTTATAATGATGTAGGCCTTATAACGATGTAGTCTTTATAATGGGGTAGACCCTATAACGATGAATCTATCTTTACTTCTCAAGAGTTAAATAACAGATTTGTTTGGGTTCTCTATCATTGGTTGCCCCCCAGTCTATGAGAATCCTTCCCACTGAATTCCAAACCGAGGCTAAGACAATAGAAAACTTATTTTGATTCCAAGAAGTCATGGCATTTCACAGACATTAAAGAAACTGTGGAGAGCCACGATCGTATACAACCTGAACGTACAAGGTATTTAAAAATAATTATTATAATAAACCAACTCGCTCTCTCTGACATTTTACAGTATCGATAATCGTATTAGTAGTCTTTTCAGATCTTGTAGCAATTTTGACGCCGGTTAACCCCATATATAAATATACGCCTTTCTTTTAGGACTTTTGATAGTTGATTCAATGATAAGGAAACAGATTGTGTCTGTCGTACTTGGAGCATAGACTGCTTTTCTGCTATAGCCATGCAACCTCGCTTTCACTTAATTCCCTACCCCGATAAATACGTTGGGACTTATACAGGTGAAAATGACTAATGCTTTCGCTGGAACTTCCGTGCAATGGAAGGGTGCTATACACAGGCAAACAGAAACAATGGGACTTTTAAAAATTGGGATTTCTAACGATATGGGCTAATAAAAATGTAGGCCTTATAACCATATAACCTTCTGAAATATAGGCCATATACCAATATATGCTTATAACACTATATGCTTTATAATGATATGAGCTAATAACAATGTAGGCCTTGCAATCATATAGTCTTCTAAAATATAGGCCTTATATCAAGATGTTCTTATCACGATATACGCCCTATAACGCTAAATGCCTTTTAATGATATAGGCCAATAACAATGTAGGACATGTAACCATATAATCTTCTAAAACATCTAACCATCTTAGCTGTACATTGATGAGCTCTCGATGCCAGTCTACTACGGCGCTTAAATTCACAAAGTTTGCGTACCATAGCGAAGAGTTCATCCGAACTGTTATAATGAAATTATTTATAGAAAAGACACAGAGAAGCAACCTTACGGCAGTAGGAAAGTTACTGAAGCCGAGCCGCCAGATATTGCTAATTTTTCTTTGGGTGTTATCAAGGAGCTCATGATGAATAGCAGGGGAACCGGGCCATATGTGGCAGCAATATTCTAAGCATGGACGAATGGTAGACTTATAGATATGTAAGATAGATATAAGATAGAAAAATTGTCTCGCTCGGCACAGTAAATCAACTTTCGTAGCTGCTGACCTGATGAGAATCCTCGCCGTAAGACAAGCAAATAGCCTGCACAACAAGCTAACCAGCTTCTGCTCTATGGTAAAGGCCACTTTCATGATTCTTCAAATGACTTTAGCAACTTAAAATAGTAATAGGATTGTCGGAAAGGTTACTGAAATCATTTGATAGAAAATATGAAAAAAGTTGTTGATTGTTTAAATGTTTCCCAAGTTCATAAAATTAAAAAAACATTCGCGGTGAAATATTTTCAAATATTTTGTCCCGTTTCTTTTAAAACTTCGTTGTTTTTTTTTGGGGGGGGGTAGGGGGGGAAATAACTAACAGAAAGAGAGGCTTCAATTAAAAGCGACACGAAACATAGGATGGGAAACTAAATAATCTATTTGCTCGAATTAAAATTATTCAGAACATCAAAGCGAGGCTATATCCGACTAAAGCTGCTACTGTTACAAAGGTTGTTAAATAGGGCAAGAAAGGTCTTGTTAATTTTAACGCCCCCAAAACGAGACGACTCCAGTGAGGGAGAACTCAGCTGTATGCATATTCCATTATATCAAGTTCTATGCTAATAGTTTCTTCTCTCGTACTTCCCGTTTGTAGAACTTTTTCTCGGCGTTTTGCTTTCAGAGTCAACTTTGATATTCAGAAATTTAAACGCAATCTCAACCGTCATGTTCTGTCTTCTTAATTTCCATTCTTTTATTTTCATCTCTCCTTAAAGGTCATCTGAATTGAAGTCCTATTTCTATTTTAAGTTGCTAAATTCATTTGGAGAATCATGAAAATGGCCTTTAGCATAGAGCAGCAGCTGGTCAGTTTTTTTTTTTAAATGCAAAAAGAATTGTGTCTATTGATTATCTTCGAAAGACCCAAATCATCAATGTAGAGTAATATACTAACTTGTTGCTGAAATAGTTATAAAAGGCTATCAAGACTTAACGCACAGGAAAACTGTTTCATTAAGGACAATGCTCCAGTACACAAGTCCATGGTTTCAATGGCTTCTGAGAGTAACTGTGACTTTTAACTGGTTGAACACCAATCCTATACTCCTGATTTGACTATCATCTATTCTCCAACATGAAAAACACTTAGCTAGGAATCAATATCGCAGGAATGACCATATGTTGTTGATGGGGGGAGGGGTGCCCAAGAGGATGTACAGTCTTCTTTGAACAGCTAGATGTCAAGTTACATGGAAAGAAGAATGCAGTTATGAGTTGGAATTAATGCAAGCAAATTTTCAAAGCTCTAGCATCACTCCATCATAATCAGCTTATGAACTTTTCACGCCACCATCGTAAATGAAAAGAAACAATGCAGTTATTAATATGAAGAGTTGAAATTAATACATGCAAGATTTCACAGCTCTAGCATCACTCCTTCATAGTGAGCCTATGAACCTTTCAGCCCACCATCGTAATTGGAAAGAAACAATGCAGTTATTAATATGAAGAGTTGAAATTAATACATGCAAGATTTCACAGCTCTAGCATCACTCCTTCATAGTGAGCCTATGAACCTTTCAGCCCACCATCGTAATTGGAAAGAAACAATGCAGTTATTAATATGAAGAGTTGAAATTAATACATGCAAGATTTCACAGCTCTAGCATCACTCCTTCATAGTGAGCCTATGAAGCTTTCAGCCCACCATCGTAATTGGAAAGAAACAATGCAGTTATTAATATGAAGAGTTGAAATTAATACATGCAAGATTTCACAGCTCTAGCATCACTCCTTCATAGTGAGCCTATGAACCTTTCAGCCCACCATCGTAATTGGAAAGAAACAATGCAGTTATTAATATGAAGAGTTGAAATTAATACATGCAAGATTTCACAGCTCTAGCATCACTCCTTCATAGTGAGCCTATGAACCTTTCAGCCCACCATCGTAATTGGAAAGAAACAATGCAGTTATTAATATGAAGAGTTGAAATTAATACATGCAAGATTTCACAGCTCTAGCATCACTCCTTCATAGTGAGCCTATGAAGCTTTCAGCCCACCATCGTAATTGGAAAGAAACAATGCAGTTATTAATATGAAGAGTTGAAATTAATACATGCAAGATTTCACAGCTCTAGCATCACTCCTTCATAGTGAGCCTATGAAGCTTTCAGCCCACCATCGTAATTGGAAAGAAACAATGCAGTTATTAATATGAAGAGTTGAAATTAATACATGCAAGATTTCACAGCTCTAGCATCACTCCTTCATAGTGAGCCTATGAAGCTTTCAGCCCACCATCGTAATTGGAAAGAAACAATGCAGTTATTAATATGAAGAGTTGAAATTAATACATGCAAGATTTCACAGCTCTAGCATCACTCCTTCATAGTCAGTCTATGAACCTTTCAGCCCACCATCGTAATTGGAAAGAAACAATGCAGTTATTAATATGAAGAGTTGAAATTAATACATGCAAGATTTCACAGCTCTAGCATCACTCCTTCATAGTGAGCCTATGAGCCTTTCAGCCCACCATCGTAATTGGAAAGAAACAATGCAGTTATTAATATGAAGAGTTGAAATTAATACATGCAAGATTTCACAGCTCTAGCATCACTCCTTCATAGTGAGCCTATGAACCTTTCAGTCCACCATCGTAATTGGAAAGAAACAATGCAGTTATTAATATGAAGAGTTGAAATTAATACATGTAAGATTTCACAGCTCTAGCATCACTCCTTCATAGTGAGCCTATGAAACTTTCAGTCCACCATCGTAATTGGAAAGAAACAATGCAGTTATTAATATGAAGAGTTGAAATTAATACATGCAAGATTTCACAGCTCTAGCATCACTCCTTCATAGTGAGCCTATGAACCTTTCAGCCCACCATCGTAATTGGAAAGAAACAATGCAGTTATTAATATGAAGAGTTGAAATTAATACATGCAAGATTACACAGCTCTAGCATCACTCCTTCATAGTGAGCCTATGAACCTTTCAGCCCACCATCGTAATTGGAAAGAAACAATGCAGTTATTAATATGAAGAGTTGAAATTAATACATGCAAGATTTCACAGCTCTAGCATCACTCCTTCATAGTGAGCCTATGAACCTTTCAGCCCACCATCGTAATTGGAAAGAAACAATGCAGTTATTAATATGAAGAGTTGAAATTAATACATGCAAGATTTCACAGCTCTAGCATCACTCCTTCATAGTGAGCCTATGAACCTTTCAGCCCACCATCGTAATTGGAAAGAAACAATGCAGTTATTAATATGAAGAGTTGAAATTAATACATGCAAGATTTCACAGCTCTAGCATCACTCCTTCATAGTCAGTCTATGAACCTTTCAGCCCACCATCGTAATTGGAAAGAAACAATGCAGTTATTAATATGAAGAGTTGAAATTAATACATGCAAGATTTCACAGCTCTAGCATCACTCCTTCATAGTCAGTCTATGAACCTTTCAGCCCACCATCGTAATTGGAAAGAAACAATGCAGTTATTAATATGAAGAGTTGAAATTAATACATGCAAGATTACACAGCTCTAGCATCACTCCTTCATAGTGAGCCTATGAACCTTTCAGCCCACCATCGTAATTGGAAAGAAACAATGCAGTTATTAATATGAAGAGTTGAAATTAATACATGCAAGATTTCACAGCTCTAGCATCACTCCTTCATAGTGAGCCTATGAACCTTTCAGCCCACCATCGTAATTGGAAAGAAACAATGCAGTTATTAATATGAAGAGTTGAAATTAATACATGCAAGATTTCACAGCTCTAGCATCACTCCTTCATAGTGAGCCTATGAACCTTTCAGCCCACCATCGTAATTGGAAAGAAACAATGCAGTTATTAATATGAAGAGTTGAAATTAATACATGCAAGATTTCACAGCTCTAGCATCACTCCTTCATAGTCAGTCTATGAACCTTTCAGCCCACCATCGTAATTGGAAAGAAACAATGCAGTTATTAATATGAAGAGTTGAAATTAATACATGCAAGATTTCACAGCTCTAGCATCACTCCTTCATAGTCAGTCTATGAACCTTTCAGCCCACCATCGTAATTGGAAAGAAACAATGCAGTTATTAATATGAAGAGTTGAAATTAATACATGCAAGATTTCACAGCTCTAGCATCACTCCTTCATAGTGAGCCTATGAAGCTTTCAGCCCACCATCGTAATTGGAAAGAAACAATGCAGTTATTAATATGAAGAGTTGAAATTAATACATGCAAGATTTCACAGCTCTAGCATCACTCCTTCATAGTCAGTCTATGAACCTTTCAGCCCACCATCGTAATTGGAAAGAAACAATGCAGTTATTAATATGAAGAGTTGAAATTAATACATGCAAGATTTCACAGCTCTAGCATCACTCCTTCATAGTGAGCCTATGAACCTTTCAGCCCACCATCGTAATTGGAAAGAAACAATGCAGTTATTAATATGAAGAGTTGAAATTAATGCATGCAAGATTTCACAGCTCTAGCATCACTCCTTCATACTGAGCCTATGAACCTTTCAGCCCACCATCGTAATTGGAAAGAAACAATGCAGTTATTAATATGAGGAGTTGAAATTAATACATGCAAGATTTCACAGCTCTAGCATCACTCCTTCATAGTGAGCCTATGAACCTTTCAGCCCACCATCGTAATTGGAAAGAAACAATGCAGTTATTAATATGAAGAGTTGAAATTAATACATGCAAGATTTCACAGCTCTAGCATCACTCCTTCATAGTGAGCCTATGAACCTTTCAGCCCACCATCGTAATTGGAAAGAAACAATGCAGTTATTAATATGAAGAGTTGAAATTAATACATGCAAGATTTCACAGCTCTAGCATCACTCCTTCATAGTGAGCCTATGAACCTTTCAGCCCACCATCGTAATTGGAAAGAAACAATGCAGTTATTAATATGAAGAGTTGAAATTAATACATGCAAGATTTCACAGCTCTAGCATCACTCCTTCATAGTGAGCCTATGAAGCTTTCAGCCCACCATCGTAATTGGAAAGAAACAATGCAGTTATTAATATGAAGAGTTGAAATTAATACATGCAAGATTTCACTGCTCTAGCATCACTCCTTCATAGTCAGTCTATGAACCTTTCAGCCCACCATCGTAATTGGAAAGAAACAATGCAGTTATTAATATGAAGAGTTGAAATTAATACATGCAAGATTTCACAGCTCTAGCATCACTCCTTCATAGTGAGCCTATGAAGCTTTCAGCCCACCATCGTAATTGGAAAGAAACAATGCAGTTATTAATATGAAGAGTTGAAATTAATACATGCAAGATTTCACAGCTCTAGCATCACTCCTTCATAGTCAGTCTATGAACCTTTCAGCCCACCATCGTAATTGGAAAGAAACAATGCAGTTATTAATATGAAGAGTTGAAATTAATACATGCAAGATTTCACAGCTCTAGCATCACTCCTTCATAGTGAGCCTATGAAACTTTCAGCCCACCATCGTAATTGGAAAGAAACAATGCAGTTATTAATATGAAGAGTTGAAATTAATGCATGCAAGATTTCACAGCTCTAGCATCACTCCTTCATACTGAGCCTATGAACCTTTCAGCCCACCATCGTAATTGGAAAGAAACAATGCAGTTATTAATATGAAGAGTTGAAATTAATACATGCAAGATTTCACAGCTCTAGCATCACTCCTTCATAGTGAGCCTATGAACCTTTCAGCCCACCATCGTAATTGGAAAGAAACAATGCAGTTATTAATATGAGGAGTTGAAATTAATACATGCAAGATTTCACAGCTCTAGCATCACTCCTTCATAGTGAGCCTATGAACCTTTCAGCCCACCATCGTAATTGGAAAGAAACAATGCAGTTATTAATATGAAGAGTTGAAATTAATACATGCAAGATTTCACAGCTCTAGCATCACTCCTTCATAGTCAGTCTATGAACCTTTCAGCCCACCATCGTAATTGGAAAGAAACAATGCAGTTATTAATATGAAGAGTTGAAATTAATACATGCAAGATTTCACAGCTCTAGCATCACTCCTTCATAGTGAGCCTATGAGCCTTTCAGCCCACCATCGTAATTGGAAAGAAACAATGCAGTTATTAATATGAAGAGTTGAAATTAATACATGCAAGATTTCACAGCTCTAGCATCACTCCTTCATAGTGAGCCTATGAACCTTTCAGCCCACTATCGTAATTGGAAAGAAACAATGCAGTTATTAATATGAAGAGTTGAAATTAATACATGCAAGATTTCACAGCTCTAGCATCACTCCTTCATAGTGAGCCTATGAACCTTTCAGTCCACCATCGTAATTGGAAAGAAACAATGCAGTTATTAATATGAAGAGTTGAAATTAATACATGTAAGATTTCACAGCTCTAGCATCACTCCTTCATAGTGAGCCTATGAAACTTTCAGTCCACCATCGTAATTGGAAAGAAACAATGCAGTTATTAATATGAAGAGTTGAAATTAATACATGCAAGATTTCACAGCTCTAGCATCACTCCTTCATAGTGAGCCTATGAACCTTTCAGCCCACCATCGTAATTGGAAAGAAACAATGCAGTTATTAATATGAAGAGTTGAAATTAATACATGCAAGATTTCACAGCTCTAGCATCACTCCTTCATAGTCAGTCTATGAACCTTTCAGCCCACCATCGAAATTGGAAAGAAACAATGCAGTTATTAATATGAAGAGTTGAAATTAATACATGCAAGATTTCACAGCTCTAGCATCACTCCTTCATAGTCAGTCTATGAACCTTTCAGCCCACCATCGTAATTGGAAAGAAACAATGCAGTTATTAATATGAAGAGTTGAAATTAATACATGCAAGATTTCACAGCTCTAGCATCACTCCTTCATAGTGAGCCTATGAAGCTTTCAGCCCACCATCGTAATTGGAAAGAAACAATGCAGTTATTAATATGAAGAGTTGAAATTAATACATGCAAGATTTCACAGCTCTAGCATCACTCCTTCATAGTCAGTCTATGAACCTTTCAGCCCACCATCGTAATTGGAAAGAAACAATGCAGTTATTAATATGAAGAGTTGAAATTAATACATGCAAGATTTCACAGCTCTAGCATCACTCCTTCATAGTGAGCCTATGAACCTTTCAGCCCACCATCGTAATTGGAAAGAAACAATGCAGTTATTAATATGAAGAGTTGAAATTAATACATGCAAGATTTCACAGCTCTAGCATCACTCCTTCATAGTGAGCCTATGAACCTTTCAGTCCACCATCGTAATTGGAAAGAAACAATGCAGTTATTAATATGAAGAGTTGAAATTAATACATGCAAGATTTCACAGCTCTAGCATCACTCCTTCATAGTGAGCCTATGAACCTTTCAGTCCACCATCGTAATTGGAAAGAAACAATGCAGTTATTAATATGAAGAGTTGAAATTAATACATGCAAGATTTCACAGCTCTAGCATCACTCCTTCATAGTGAGCCTTTGAACCTTTCAGCCCACCATCGTAATTGGAAAGAAACAATGCAGTTATTAATATGAAGAGTTGAAATTAATACATGCAAGATTACACAGCTCTAGCATCACTCCTTCATAGTGAGCCTATGAACATTTCAGCCCACCATCGTAATTGGAAAGAAACAATGCAGTTATTAATATGAAGAGTTGAAATTAATACATGCAAGATTTCACAGCTCTAGCATCACTCCTTCATAGTGAGCCTATGAACCTTTCAGCCCACCATCGTAATTGGAAAGAAACAATGCAGTTATTAATATGAAGAGTTGAAATTAATACATGCAATATTTCACAGCTCTAGCATCACTCCTTCATAGTGAACCTATGAACCTTTCAGCCCACCATCGTAATTGGAAAGAAACAATGCAGTTATTAATATGAAGAGTTGAAATTAATACATGCAAGATTTCACAGCTCTAGCATCACTCCTTCATAGTCAGTCTATGAACCTTTCAGCCCACCATCGTAATTGGAAAGAAACAATGCAGTTATTAATATGAAGAGTTGAAATTAATACATGCAAGATTTCACAGCTCTAGCATCACTCCTTCATAGTCAGTCTATGAACCTTTCAGCCCACCATCGTAATTGGAAAGAAACAATGCAGTTATTAATATGAAGAGTTGAAATTAATACATGCAAGATTTCACAGCTCTAGCATCACTCCTTCATAGTGAGCCTATGAACCTTTCAGCCCACCATCGTAATTGGAAAGAAACATTGCAGTCATTAATACGAAGAGTTGAAATTAATACATGCAAGATTTCACAGCTCTAGCATCACTCCTTCATAGTGAGCCTATGAACCTTTCAGCCCACCATCGTAATTGGAAAGAAACAATGCAGTCATTAATATGAAGAGTTGAAATTAATACATGCAAGATTTCACAGCTCTAGCATCACTCCTTCATAGTCAGTCTATGAACCTTTCAGCCCACCATCGTAATTGGAAAGAAACAATGCAGTTATTAATACGAAGAGTTGAAATTAATACATGCAAGATTTCACAGCTCTAGCATCACTCCTTCATAGTCAGTCTATGAACCTTTCAGCCCACCATCGTAATTGGAAAGAAACAATGCAGTTATTAATATGAAGAGTTGAAATTAATACATGCAAGATTTCACAGCTCTAGCATCACTCCTTCATAGTGAGCCTATGAACCTTTCAGCCCACCATCGTAATTGGAAAGAAACAATGCAGTTATTAATATGAAGAGTTGAAATTAATACATGCAAGATTTCACAGCTCTAGCATCACTCCTTCATAGTGAGCCTATGAACCTTTCAGCCCACCATCGTAATTGGAAAGAAACAATGCAGTTATTAATATGAAGAGTTGAAATTAATACATGCAAGATTTCACAGCTCTAGCATCACTCCTTCATAGTGAGCCTATGAACCTTTCAGTCCACCATCGTAATTGGAAAGAAACAATGCAGTTATTAATATGAAGAGTTGAAATTAATACATGCAAGATTTCACAGCTCTAGCATCACTCCTTCATAGTGAGCCTATGAACCTTTCAGTCCACCATCGTAATTGGAAAGAAACAATGCAGTTATTAATATGAAGAGTTGAAATTAATACATGCAAGATTTCACAGCTCTAGCATCACTCCTTCATAGTGAGCCTTTGAACCTTTCAGCCCACCATCGTAATTGGAAAGAAACAATGCAGTTATTAATATGAAGAGTTGAAATTAATACATGCAAGATTACACAGCTCTAGCATCACTCCTTCATAGTGAGCCTATGAACATTTCAGCCCACCATCGTAATTGGAAAGAAACAATGCAGTTATTAATATGAAGAGTTGAAATTAATACATGCAAGATTTCACAGCTCTAGCATCACTCCTTCATAGTGAGCCTATGAACCTTTCAGCCCACCATCGTAATTGGAAAGAAACAATGCAGTTATTAATATGAAGAGTTGAAATTAATACATGCAATATTTCACAGCTCTAGCATCACTCCTTCATAGTGAACCTATGAACCTTTCAGCCCACCATCGTAATTGGAAAGAAACAATGCAGTTATTAATATGAAGAGTTGAAATTAATACATGCAAGATTTCACAGCTCTACCATCACTCCTTCATAGTCAGTCTATGAACCTTTCAGCCCACCATCGTAATTGGAAAGAAACAATGCAGTTATTAATATGAAGAGTTGAAATTAATACATGCAAGATTTCACAGCTCTAGCATCACTCCTTCATAGTCAGTCTATGAACCTTTCAGCCCACCATCGTAATTGGAAAGAAACAATGCAGTTATTAATATGAAGAGTTGAAATTAATACATGCAAGATTTCACAGCTCTAGCATCACTCCTTCATAGTGAGCCTATGAACCTTTCAGCCCACCATCGTAATTGGAAAGAAACAATGCAGTCATTAATACGAAGAGTTGAAATTAATACATGCAAGATTTCACAGCTCTAGCATCACTCCTTCATAGTGAGCCTATGAACCTTTCAGCCCACCATCGTAATTGGAAAGAAACAATGCAGTCATTAATATGAAGAGTTGAAATTAATACATGCAAGATTTCACAGCTCTAGCATCACTCCTTCATAGTCAGTCTATGAACCTTTCAGCCCACCATCGTAATTGGAAAGAAACAATGCAGTTATTAATACGAAGAGTTGAAATTAATACATGCAAGATTTCACAGCTCTAGCATCACTCCTTCATAGTGAGCCTATGGACCTTTCAGCCCACCATCGTAATTGGAAAGAAACAATGCAGTCATTAATATGAAGAGTTGAAATTAATACATGCAAGATTTCACAGCTCTAGCATCACTCCTTCATAGTCAGTCTATGAACCTTTCAGCCCACCATCGTAATTGGAAAGAAACAATGCAGTCATTAATACGAAGAGTTGAAATTAATACATGCAAGATTTCACAGCTCTAGCATCACTCCTTCATAGTGAGCCTATGAACCTTTCAGCCCACCATCGTAATTGGAAAGAAACAATGCAGTCATTAATATGAAGAGTTGAAATTAATACATGCAAGATTTCACAGCTCTAGCATCACTCCTTCATAGTCAGTCTATGAACCTTTCAGCCCACCATCGTAATTGGAAAGAAACAATGCAGTCATTAATATGAAGAGTTGAAATTAATACATGCAAGATTTCACAGCTCTAGCATCACTCCTTCATAGTGAGCCTATGAACCTTTCAGCCCACCATCGTAATTGGAAAGAAACAATGCAGTCATTAATATGAAGAGTTGAAATTAATACATGCAAGATTTCACAGCTCTAGCATCACTCCTTCATAGTGAGCCTATGAACCTTTCAGCCCACCATCGTAATTGGAAAGAAACAATGCAGTCATTAATATGAAGAGTTGAAATTAATACATGCAAGATTTCACAGCTCTAGCATCACTCCTTCATAGTGAGCCTATGAACCTTTCAGCCCACCATCGTAATTGGAAAGAAACAATGCAGTCATTAATATGAAGAGTTGAAATTAATACATGCAAGATTTCACAGCTCTAGCATCACTCCTTCATAGTGAGCCTATGAACCTTTCAGCCCACCATCGTAATTGGAAAGAAACAATGCAGTCATTAATATGAAGAGTTGAAATTAATACATGCAAGATTTCACAGCTCTAGCATCACTCCTTCATAGTCAGTCTATGAACCTTTCAGCCCACCATCGTAATTGGAAAGAAACAATGCAGTCATTAATACGAAGAGTTGAAATTAATACATGCAAGATTTCACAGCTCTAGCATCACTCCTTCATAGTCAGTCTATGAACCTTTCAGCCCACCATCGTAATTGGAAAGAAACAATGCAGTTATTAATATGAAGAGTTGAAATTAATACATGCAAGATTTCACAGCTCTAGCATCACTCCTTCATAGTCAGTCTATGAACCTTTCAGCCCACCATCGTAATTGGAAAGAAACAATGCAGTTATTAATATGAAGAGTTGAAATTAATACATGCAAGATTTCACAGCTCTAGCATCACTCCTTCATAGTCAGTCTATGAACCTTTCAGCCCACCATCGTAATTGGAAAGAAACAATGCAGTTATTAATATGAAGAGTTGAAATTAATACATGCAAGATTTCACAGCTCTAGCATCACTCCTTCATAGTGAGCCTATGAAGCTTTCAGCCCACCATCGTAATTGGAAAGAAACAATGCAGTTATTAATATGAAGAGTTGAAATTAATACATGCAAGATTTCACAGCTCTAGCATCACTCCTTCATAGTCAGTCTATGAACCTTTCAGCCCACCATCGTAATTGGAAAGAAACAATGCAGTTATTAATATGAAGAGTTGAAATTAATACATGCAAGATTTCACAGCTCTAGCATCACTCCTTCATAGTGAGCCTATGAACCTTTCAGCCCACCATCGTAATTGGAAAGAAACAATGCAGTTATTAATATGAAGAGTTGAAATTAATACATGCAAGATTTCACAGCTCTAGCATCACTCCTTCATAGTGAGCCTATGAACCTTTCAGCCCACCATCGTAATTGGAAAGAAACAATGCAGTTATTAATATGAAGAGTTGAAATTAATACATGCAAGATTTCACAGCTCTAGCATCACTCCTTCATAGTGAGCCTATGAACCTTTCAGCCCACCATCGTAATTGGAAAGAAACAATGCAGTTATTAATATGAAGAGTTGAAATTAATACATGCAAGATTTCACAGCTCTAGCATCACTCCTTCATAGTGAGCCTTTGAACCTTTCAGCCCACCATCGTAATTGGAAAGAAACAATGCAGTTATTAATATGAAGAGTTGAAATTAATACATGCAAGATTACACAGCTCTAGCATCACTCCTTCATAGTGAGCCTATGAACATTTCAGCCCACCATCGTAATTGGAAAGAAACAATGCAGTTATTAATATGAAGAGTTGAAATTAATACATGCAATATTTCACAGCTCTAGCATCACTCCTTCATAGTGAGCCTATGAACCTTTCAGCCCACCATCGTAATTGGAAAGAAACAATGCAGTTATTAATACGAAGAGTTGAAATTAATACATGCAAGATTTCACAGCTCTAGCATCACTCCTTCATAGTGAGCCTATGGACCTTTCAGCCCACCATCGTAATTGGAAAGAAACAATGCAGTCATTAATATGAAGAGTTGAAATTAATACATGCAAGATTTCACAGCTCTAGCATCACTCCTTCATAGTGAGCCTATGAAGCTTTCAGCCCACCATCGTAATTGGAAAGAAACAATGCAGTTATTAATATGAAGAGTTGAAATTAATACATGCAAGATTTCACAGCTCTAGCATCACTCCTTCATAGTCAGTCTATGAACCTTTCAGCCCACCATCGTAATTGGAAAGAAACAATGCAGTTATTAATATGAAGAGTTGAAATTAATACATGCAAGATTTCACAGCTCTAGCATCACTCCTTCATAGTGAGCCTATGAACCTTTCAGCCCACCATCGTAATTGGAAAGAAACAATGCAGTTATTAATATGAAGAGTTGAAATTAATACATGCAAGATTTCACAGCTCTAGCATCACTCCTTCATAGTGAGCCTATGAACCTTTCAGCCCACCATCGTAATTGGAAAGAAACAATGCAGTTATTAATATGAAGAGTTGAAATTAATACATGCAAGATTTCACAGCTCTAGCATCACTCCTTCATAGTGAGCCTTTGAACCTTTCAGCCCACCATCGTAATTGGAAAGAAACAATGCAGTTATTAATATGAAGAGTTGAAATTAATACATGCAAGATTACACAGCTCTAGCATCACTCCTTCATAGTGAGCCTATGAACATTTCAGCCCACCATCGTAATTGGAAAGAAACAATGCAGTTATTAATATGAAGAGTTGAAATTAATACATGCAATATTTCACAGCTCTAGCATCACTCCTTCATAGTGAGCCTATGAACCTTTCAGCCCACCATCGTAATTGGAAAGAAACAATGCAGTTATTAATACGAAGAGTTGAAATTAATACATGCAAGATTTCACAGCTCTAGCATCACTCCTTCATAGTGAGCCTATGGACCTTTCAGCCCACCATCGTAATTGGAAAGAAACAATGCAGTCATTAATATGAAGAGTTGAAATTAATACATGCAAGATTTCACAGCTCTAGCATCACTCCTTCATAGTCAGTCTATGAACCTTTCAGCCCACCATCGTAATTGGAAAGAAACAATGCAGTCATTAATACGAAGAGTTGAAATTAATACATGCAAGATTTCACAGCTCTAGCATCACTCCTTCATAGTGAGCCTATGAACCTTTCAGCCCACCATCGTAATTGGAAAGAAACAATGCAGTCATTAATATGAAGAGTTGAAATTAATACATGCAAGATTTCACAGCTCTAGCATCACTCCTTCATCGTCAGTCTATGAACCTTTCAGCCCACCATCGTAATTGGAAAGAAACAATGCAGTCATTAATACGAAGAGTTGAAATTAATACATGCAAGATTTCACAGCTCTAGCATCACTCCTTCATAGTGAGCCTATGAACCTTTCAGCCCACCATCGTAATTGGAAAGAAACAATGCAGTCATTAATATGAAGAGTTGAAATTAATACATGCAAGATTTCACAGCTCTAGCATCACTCCTTCATAGTCAGTCTATGAACCTTTCAGCCCACCATCGTAATTGGAAAGAAACAATGCAGTCATTAATATGAAGAGTTGAAATTAATACATGCAAGATTTCACAGCTCTAGCATCACTCCTTCATAGTCAGTCTATGAACCTTTCAGCCCACCATCGTAATTGGAAAGAAACAATGCAGTCATTAATACGAAGAGTTGAAATTAATACATGCAAGATTTCACAGCTCTAGCATCACTCCTTCATAGTGAGCCTATGAACCTTTCAGCCCACCATCGTAATTGGAAAGAAACAATGCAGTCATTAATATGAAGAGTTGAAATTAATACATGCAAGATTTCACAGCTCTAGCATCACTCCTTCATAGTCAGTCTATGAACCTTTCAGCCCACCATCGTAATTGGAAAGAAACAATGCAGTCATTAATACGAAGAGTTGAAATTAATACATGCAAGATTTCACAGCTCTAGCATCACTCCTTCATAGTGAGCCTATGAACCTTTCAGCCCACCATCGTAATTGGAAAGAAACAATGTAGTTATTAATATGAAGAGTTGAAATTAATACATGCAAGATTACACTGTTATTTATCACTTCTTCATAGTCGTTCCCATTTCCACCCTCCCTCGTAAATATAAAAATGTTTAAATTTGAAATTTAGAGTTTCGCTGGCCGGACAGACAAGCCTATTGTGGTTTCAATTTTTATTACACGAAATTTGGCGACCGATTGCTTTCCCTAATTTATTTTTTATTATATATTTTATTGTACCTAATTATTTAAGCTAATTTAGTTTTTCTGCTAAAGTGTCTTTTTTTTAAATATATATTTATGTCTTTTCACATAAAGACGTTGATATTAAAGACTGTCTCCACCAAAAGAAGCAAAAAAAAAAAAAAAAAAGTTTATAAGCAGAAATAAACGCTAATGACATTTTTATATCAAAATCGGAAGGTATGATAATGTCCCAATTAGAGCAAGTCATCTGGTGTTCAGGAACTTAAAGTAGTGAGCTAATTCATATATCTTAGCTTGATTATCAGCAAATGAATGAACTGTGACTTTTAACTGGTTGAACACCAATCCTATCCTCCTGATTTGACTATCATCTATTCTCCAACATGAAAAACACTTGACTAGGAACCAATATCGCAGGTATGACCATATATATGTTGTTGATGGGGGGTGGGTGCCCAAGAGGATGTACAGTCTTCTTTGAACAGCTAGATGTCAAGTTACATGGAAAGAAAAATGCAGTTATGAGTTGGAATTAATGCAAGCAAATTTTCAAAGCTCTAGCATCACTCCATCATAATCAGCTTATGAACGTTTCACGCCACCATCGTAATTGGAAAGAAACAATGCAGTTATTAATATGAAGAGTTGAAATTAATACATGCAAGATGTTTCCAGAATATAAATCTTTGAAATTATTTGGACATTTTGAAAGACCCGCCAAATTTTATCTTGAGGGTATAGCGCACAGAATAAAAATGACAAGACAACATCATTCTGTGATTATTAATATAAGAATAAACTCGCTGGAAATTGTAATGAATGGTAGAAAATAAATTATGTTAGTTTACAAACTGACTAATAGACTAATATCGAAGATTTCTAAGTTAAGATTTTGGTTGATTTTGATTAGCAGCATATTAGCCTCTATGGGTTATTTAATGCGGAAATCTTAATATTTTTACACAATTTTACGGCTTCAGTTACGTGTATGCTTTGGACTCAATTTTATGCTTTCAACAAGATATTTTGGACAGAATGGCCTGTTACCACAGTACAAATCTGTGTTACTGTGTGACAACTAAAAGGCTGAATGATATAAAAAAAGAAGTAACTTTTACAAACATGTGTATTTTAAATTTTTGGACCATTTGAATTTTGTATGGAAACATTTTTAAATCCAATTTCCGAATCAACTGAAGCGATGTTCAACCGATGCCTAGTTGAGTAAAGCAACGACAGGTAGACGCTGATGGATCCTCAATGACACTCTTCTGTACAGCTTCCATGGCTGCGTCAGTGCACACAGTGTGCTTAGGACCTTTACCCGGAAGATCGCTAACTGATCCAGTTCTTCAAAACCGGGCAATTAGGTTCCGAATCATGTTATCGCTTGGCGATACTCACACATTAAAATGTTGCCGGTATTTTCTCTGAGTTTGAATAATTGGTTTTTTATTGGAATAGAAAAACTCAATGAATTTTACTCGTTGATGGACATTACACGATAGCCATTTTAATCTCCAACGGACACTCTATAAACTTAAAAAAAAAAATAAAATAAAAAGAAAATAAAATAAAAGAAAGATTGAAAACGAACAAGTTATGAATTTTTCAAAAGGCTAAGTTTATGTTTATGTTGATGCGATGACACAAGCGCACGAGCTAAAGAGAGGCTGAGAATTTTAAATTTAAAAATATTTTTTATATATATATATATTTGTTTTCGGTATAATCTAGCCGAATTCATTTAGATTCTTTTTCTTTCCATCATCTTTGTTATTAAATAACCCACTTTGTAATAACAGAAGATCTGCCAAGAATGGTGAAATGTCCTAAGAATCTGAATGCAAATTTTCTGTAGATGATCAAACGATTAAAACACTTTCTAAACATTTTCGTTTTAGTAAATTATTTCACCATATTGGTAGACCCTCTGTTATCACAATGTGGGATATTTAATAACTAAGGTTGCGATGAGTAAATTGTCACCAATTTATAGTTGTAATTTCGCGCATGCGCATCGTTTGTTTTTGTCGACTGCATTGTATAGTAGGGGCAGTTGGGAACCGTCTGTGAGAAAAACATGACACGATT
This sequence comes from Acanthosepion lycidas, assembly GCA_963932145.1. Lineage (NCBI taxonomy): Eukaryota > Metazoa > Mollusca > Cephalopoda > Sepiida > Sepiidae > Acanthosepion > Acanthosepion lycidas. The sequence goes on along the minus strand of OZ010608.1, from coordinate 70,184,465 downwards.
TGCTCCGCCAGAAATTTGGAAACAGCATGTTGTACTGCTTGGCATTCGCGCCGAAAGATCTAATATAAATATTTCATAATGTTTTGGTGTCAATCCGAGGACAGTGCAAAGGATTCGGAAAGAGTTGGATGAGTCTAATGATGATTACGAAGGTGTTTCTGATGATCACTAGTGATGACGACATTATGCCTCCACAGGGTCTCAGACTCAACGCTGAGGCCTACATAAAGTGCCTTGAGGAGGGAGTGCTGCCCTGAGTCAAGACGTTGGCTGCTGGAAGATCCTACGTCTAGCAACAGGACTCTGCATCATCCTACAAAAGCAATTTCTGCAACCACATCAACCTTTACAACTGGCCACCTAATTCCCCAAACTCCTTGATTATTTGTGTGGGCGTAGTTGAGCGAGAGATCAACAAAACTCTTTGAAACACTAAAGATGATCTGAAGGCAAGGATTATGGCAGCATTCACCAACTTAACCAAGGAAACCGTCCGGAAGAGATATAAGAGACATAAGTCGTCTGGAGGCCATGGTTGAAGCCAATGGAGTGTTTATTAAATAAAGTTAGTCTTTAGTATTTCAATTTTTTTTCTTGTGCAATTTTAGTAAATATATCTGTTGAAATGAGATGTCACTTATTTTCATCTTTGCGAAATTTAAACGACAATTTATCCATCGCACATTTTCTCTCTCTCACACACTCTCTCTGTCTCCCTCTCTTTCTCATATATATATATATATATATATATATATATATATATATATATATATATTTCGGATGAATGCACAAATTCCAACCTCAACAGCAGGTATGTGTAATTTTGGTAAATATATCTGTTAAAATAAGATGACAGTATTATTTTCATTTTTGTGTAATTTAGAAGACAATTTATCCATTGCACCCTGTCTACTCAAAACACGTATTAAAACAAAAATCGAAAAAATAAATTCTCAACACCTATTCCATTCGCTTGGTGCCACCTTCGAGAATTTATGCGTACCTGTATCGATGGGGACAACTGCTTCAATATCCATGCCTTCTACATGGAAAAGTATTACACGACATTATTACGTCATTATTTTTGCACGAACCTTATAGAACAATACTGGTAGCATCGGGCAAAATTTGTATAAGAATAAACACACGCTGCCTTTGTAAATGTTTGCACCTTACTTTTCAGACAACTATCGTAATTTACACTATTTATATTCGGACTATTAACCCATCGTTGTTGTTATCATAACGTTTCGACCTTGGTGATCTCTGGCCTTCCTTAGGTGTATATCAATCTGAGTAACCTAAAGGAATTCTGAACTGATCTCTTTATTTAATCTACGTGGTTATTCCACTGCTCTAGGGATACTGTTGTATTCCCATGAAAATCTCTACTTTATAAATAGCAGTTGATACAGCTGGAGGCTAAACAAATCTTTATCTTGAAGACGAAACTAACAGAGAAATAACGGTGAATACTTTTAATTCATTACAACATTTTATTGCCTACTATTTGCGCCGTCCTCGGAGTTCTACTGGAATCAATGATAGCTGAATTCAACGGGTTTTTTATTTCCTTTCTTATAAATGCCAACTTTTCTTTAGAGAATCTTCGGGATTTCACATATATCGGTCAGGCGATAGATAATTCTTTAAGGCCAATATTTACGGCAGAAGCGTTTTTGATATCTGATACCATAAATGTAATGTGTGTACCGTAGAAAAGCCAAGATATTAGGTTGGTGCAAAAATAATGACGCAATAATGTCGTTTTTGACGTTAAAAATACGTCAAAAAACGACATTATTACGTCATTATTTTTGCACCAACCTAATATTTGAGAGGAGGAGGCAAATTAATCAAAACCACAAATCCCTTTGAAAGACTGAATATAGATTACACTATTTATATTCGACTATTTTCCTCATCGTTGTTGTTATCACAGCGTTTCGTCATTCCTCGGGTGTATTTTAAGAAACAGTTCTTATTTTCATTTAGTTACTGCTCAGTTATTGCTCGTCCATTTCCACTGTACACACTGCCCAAACCAGGGATTGAACTCACAATCACGATGTCACCGAATTCACAAACCAATATTTTAATCCGTTAGGCCATTTTCGAATGATTTTCTCTAGTGAATCTGGAGCTTTAAACCTAAGCTTCCTGCTGATTACAGTTGCGACTGCTGCTACCCGTCATTTGGTTTCTTCTGCTGCTACGGTTGAAGCCTTGCTATCATTTGTTTTTCTTTCTTCATTAGCAGCTGCAATATTGTATTTATTTCTATACTAGGCCTACTAAGGAGATCTTCATATGCACTGATTGGGCGATCAGTAACTGGGTAGTAGTAAATAAAAATAAGAACTAGATGATATCCTTTCATAGACTGCGTAGTTAATTTGCATAAAACAATAATAATAAAATCTTGTATTTTTTTCGAAGTGTTTTTATCATCTTGGTTGATGTAGACGTTATTCCGGCTATACCAACGTGAGAGCCGTGATCGCAACTGACCAAAACTAAAGAGACCTCTAATCCAGCCAAGAAAACGGCAAAGATAATGTTGAAGAAATAACTTTGAATTCCTCAATTCACTGTATGGAACTTCAAAACATCATTTTGACTCTGATTCGGGCTATATGTTCAATTCTGGCCAAATGACCGATTTAGGCTGAAAGTCCGATTTGGGTCGAAAGTTCAACTTGGGCTGAATATCTAGGCTGGAAATTGAGTTTTTAAATTGACTGACTCCGTGGAACTTCAAAACAACGAAATCTCTCATTTTAACTCTGATTCTTCGGCATTTTGAAGAAATAAAATTGATTTCCTCAATTCTCAAAGTTTTGGAAATATTCTAAACTGAATTTAAAATAAAAATCTTAAATTCACAAAGCTTTATTTATTACAAATATTATATTCCATTTAGTCTATTAGCTTGGAATTAAAATAAAAACTTTAAGAAAGAATTTTTCATTTTCAAAATGCATTACTTATAGCGCTTTGAGTATGAGTATATATATATATATATATATATATATATATATATAACGAAATGAAATGAGAACGAATCAAATATAAATTCAAACGTTCACAACATTAATTTAAAAATAGGGCTCAATACAATAGTAGAGCGATAATTCTTTATTATCTGATATTACATTCGAACATATGTAAAACTGCTACATAAATGCATTCATGTTTCGATGTATATCATCACATCTCATGAGGGTTATTACAATTTTTAGTATTTACTTACAAACAATCTATTTTCCCGCGAAAAAAGAAAAAAGAAAATAAGAAAGGCAAGAAAGAAATCCAATTTAGGCCAAAAATTGAGTTCTTCAAAACACAAACTCCATGGAACTTCAATTGAGTTGAGTTCTTCAAATCACAACCTTTGCGAAACTTCAAAAACTCACATCACTAATCCTCTCACTTTGGCATTTTGAAGAAATAAAATTGATTTCCTCAATTCATAAAGTTTTAGAGATATTTTAAACTAAATCTTAAACAAAACAAATTTTAAATTCAAAATTTTTTTGTGTTACTTTAACTTCAATATAAATGACAAACTTTTAAAATCAGTTTTTCAGTTATTTTGAGATTTCATGATTTAAATGTTCCCTCCTGGATGTTCAAACACAAGATGAAGGGCAAATGATCATCTAACATTGGCCTACGAAAAGTTTTTTGCCAGTAAAAATAAACTACATCCAATTTTCAAAATTTAATTACGTAATCCCAACTCAACATAAATAAACAGTATTTGGAATTAGTAGGGAGTATATCTTTGAATTCCACATTATATGAAATTTCAAAACCTCACTAAATAATTTTAAATGCATTCCAAGTTCATCAAATTCCAGAGCAGTTCCCGTTATTTATTTACTAGGAAAAAAGCCGCACTCCGTGCTGACTTTAAAGCTAGCTCCAACCGAGGGCTAATTAGGCCCCCGGCTCAAAAATAGAGAGACCTATGATCAAGCTTAAAAAACAGGGATGATAATTTTCAAGAAGTAACTTTGAATTCCACACTCTATGAAATTTCAAAACCTCACTTTAAATCTGATTCGGGTTAAAAGTCCAAGTCAAGCCAAAAGCCCAATTTAGCCCGAAACTCCGATTTGGGCCCGAAATTCTAATTCAGGATGAAAATTGAGTTCTTCAAATCGCAAATTCCGTGGAAATTCAATTGGGTTGAATTCTTCGAATCACAAATCCCGCGGTACTTCAAAAGATCATGTTACAAAAATTCTCACTTTATCTCTGATTCTTTGGTATTTTGAAGAAATAAAATTGATTTCCTCAATTCACAAAGTTTTGGACATATTTTAAACTGAATTTAAAACAAACATTTTTTAAGTATCTATCTATATTTCTGAGATGAGGTATTATGTACACTATTTACATTGTTCGGACTATCATCCTAATCTTTGTTGACATATTTATCACAACGTTTCGGCCGATGTACGCCCCGGACTTCTCCAGGTGGTTGGATAATAGAACTGAACCCTTTACTTCGCTCGCTGGTGTAGACTGTTCTAGTTCCACGTGCCATGTCTAATGGATGTCAGTTATCCTCAAGGGCACATGGCATAGTGGATAAAGGCGTTGGTTAGATCCAGTGACAGAACTCAAAGAGTGTGAGTTCAATACCCGGTTATGGCGGTGAAGAGCTTGGAGAGGGAAATTAACAGGAGATAACTGATAACTGACATCCATTAGACATGGCATGTGGAACTAGAACAGTCTACCACAGTGAGCGAAATAAAAGGTTTATTTTGACATTCCAACAACCTGAAAAAGGCCGAAACGTTGTGATAAATATGGCGACAAAGATGAGGACAATAGTCCGAATAATGTAAATAGTGTACATAATAGCTCATCTCAGAAATATAGACAGATACTGAAAGGCCGAAATGTTGTGATAAATATGGGAACAAAATGACGGTAATAGTCCGAATAATGTAAATAGTGTACATAATACCTCATCTCAGAAATATAGACAAATACTGAAAGGCCGAAACGCTGTGATAAATATGGCGACAAAGATGAGGACAATAGTCCGAATAATGTAAATAGTGTACATAATACCTCATCTCAGAAATATAGACAGATACTGAAAGGCCGAAACGCTGTGATAAATATGGCGACAAAGATGAGGACAATAGTCCGAATAATGTAAATAGTGTACATAATAGCTCATCTCCGAAATATAGACAGATACTGAAAGGCCGAAATGTTGTGATAAATATGGGAACAAAATGACGGTAATAGTCCGAATAATGTAAATAGTGTACATAATACCTCATCTCAGAAATATAGACAAATACTGAAAGGCCGAAACGCTGTGATAAATATGGCGACAAAGATGAGGACAATAGTCCGAATAATGTAAATAATGTACATAATACCTCATTTCAGAAATATAGACAGATACTGAAAGGCCAAAACGTTGTAATAAATATGGCGACAAAGATGAGGACAATACTTCGAATAATGTAAATAGTGTACATAATACCTCATCTCAGAAATATAGACAGATACTGAAAGGCCGAAACGTTGTAATAAATATGGCGACAAAGGTGAGGACAATAGTCCGAATAATGTAAATAGTGTACATAATAGCTCATCTCAGAAATATAGACAGATACTGAAAGGCCGAAACGCTGTGATATATATGGCGACAAAGGTGAGGACAATAGTCCGAATAATGTAAATAGTGTACATAATAGCTCATCTCAGAAATATAGACAGATACTGAAGGGCCGAAACGTTGTGATAAATATGGCAACAAAGATGAGAATGATAGTCCGAGCAATGTAAATAGTAAAAAATTTTAACTTGACAATTTTTTTTGTGTTACTTTAAGCTTAATATAAACTAAAAACTTTTAAAATCGCTACGGACAGACAGAATTTGCTATTCATTTATGTAGATTATTATTTTTGTTCCAAACTACTATACAGTCTAGTAATAAAGACTGGCTGTTATTTAGAAATTTATTTGCTGCTATCACTACAAATCAAAATCAATACCAAATCATTGATCTTTGTGGCACTAAAAAAATAAAAAAGTAACAATTACGACCTCCCAATCAATAATGAGCATTTTTTTATTCATATTTTTATTGCTTTGCCTTCCTTTTTTGGCTGTTAATGTCTGGCCGTGGGATACTTTGAAAAGTTTTCTTGTTTGCTGAGGGTGGGGATTCACTGGTTTTGGATAGATGGTTGTGTCATGATAAGGCGAATTAAGCTTATTCTCGTCGCCGAATAGCTCAGTGGTAGAACAGTTGGAGAGTATTTTCTAGAGTTAGTTATCAGATCATAATAATAGAGAACAATTTATTTCCAAACTAGTATAACCTTATCCAATCAGTTCATATCTATCTATCTATCTATCTATCTATCTATCTATCTATCTATCTATCTATCTATAGAT
>OZ010608.1:70123024-70175524 GCA_963932145.1 Acanthosepion lycidas | reverse complement strand
GTAATTTTGTAAGTTTGGATAAGTATACTCGCTGATCTGTACACTTAGTTGCATAGATTGCAAGATTAATGTTATATATGTTGTTATTGCCGCCGGGGCATAGGTTTTTCCATATAAAGAGAAGCTAGTTTTAACTGTGCATTTACTCCCGCTTCTCTCAAAATCGTTAGTAAGTCATCAGAAGTGCCTTTCTTACACATCTCCAATCATCCTTTTGCATGTTTTCTATTTAGTTTCTAATGCAATAAACATGTTGTTCTTGCTAACTGTACGTAATTGTTTGTATAATTATTCTTACATTTAAAAAATTTCTTTTATTCCAAGCAAGGCGATAAAAGACACTGCGACACAGTGGGTCAGCAGGTGAGAAAGAGACCGAGAAGATGTTATTGAGAAGAAAGGGCAAATAAAAGAACAGATTTCAAGGAGACAGGCTATGACGATTGACGTAGCATTTAAATTTTCATTGATCGTTTTTGGTAAGGAAGCAAGAAGACGGAAGAGATTGCCATAAGGAAGAACCAGTAATATAAATCACAGACAGATTACATTAAGATCTAGAAACCGTTTTGACTGCTTACAGAGGGAAGGTTGATTGGACTTAATATACAGGCTCTCAAGCGCTTTCAATATGCATTGTAGCTTGTTTCATCGTTTCTTTTTTTATATTCTTCGATTCACCATTTCCCGGTGAGTAACCTTTTTCATATTAGCACTTCCTGCTTTATTTTAATATATTTGCATATATTAATTGAATATACACTTTTTAAAATGTCTGTTTTAAAAGTCATAATAGACATTAATTAATCAATACAAAACCAAATAATAATAGGCTAAAACTTGAAAGAGGAATTTACTCGTGTCATAATTGCCACAAAGAATACATCGGAGAAACCTCAAGGAATATGAATAAATGATTATATGAACACAAAAGGGGTCGTTTACAAAAAACACATTCAATGAATTAGTTGTTCACCGTAACGAGACTGACAACAATTTTGATTTAAAAAATCTAATTAAAAGAGAAAACAATTCAATAAGACGTAAATGTTTAGAAAGTGCGTATTAATCATGAGATCATCCACAGTAAATCTGCATCCAGGTTCTTACAACGTTTCTCCATTCTTGACAGGGTCTTCTACTGTGATGTTTGGGATATTTAATGACAAAAGAGGTGGAAGCATGAACAAAAAGAAAAAGAATCTAAATGAAATTGGCTGGATTACGAAACCCAAAAGACATATTAAAAAAAAAAAATGATTTAAATTGTCAGCGCATGTGTAGTCGCGTCAGCATCATTGTAAAGGACAAAACGCGTCGGACGTAAAATTGATCCACCGTGTCATACTTCTTTCCAGTAAAATTGTTCTTGATATATAAGAAATATATATCGTTATCCTATATATATATATATATATATATACACACACACATATATATATATATATATATATATATATATATATATATATATATATTATAAACAAGTAATCATCCAAAGAATTAATCATTAAAATTAATGTATATGATGCAAAAATAATGACGTAATAATGTCGTTTTTTACGTTAAAAAAATACGTCAAAAACGACATTATTACGTCATTATTTTTGCACCAACCTAATACTTAACCAAACCTGTTTATATATATATATATATATATATATATATATATATATATATATATATAAACGTAAATAGAAGACTTGTCTTTATTCATATTGTTCTTTTGCAGATATATTTATTAGTTATATCTGAAATTTTACATGCATAAAAGTAGGATTGATGTATCACATACAATATATATATATATATATATATATATATATATATATATATATATATATATATATTTAATTAATTCATCGAGTCTGATAGAAACCTCAACAGAATGCAGAAAGCACTGGACGGGCGTTTATCCATTACCGAGAATTGAAATTTCAATTCTCGGTAGTGGATGAATTAATTAAATATAATTATCAAATCATCCTAATAATATATATATATATATATATATATATATATATATATATATATATATATATATATATATATATATATATATATATATATATATAATTCTTCTATGAATCAAGCACTATTAGTTACTGGCGTGTTTATTCAAAAATAAATACGTAAAAATTCACCTTCCTCTCTGCCGGGAGTTGATAGCTTCGGGGAAAAATTTCCATGATGCCAAATCAGTTGGGTTTCGATCCTGGCTTGAGGCAATCGAACGTCTAACCAAATGATGAGATGGATACAGCGTAACAGTCTGTCTGTGGATGACTATCTATCTATCTATATATATATGATAGGGAAAAGAAGTAGGAAACAGATCTTAATCTAACATGTTTCACTTTATTAAAGTTTCGTCAGATATTGTGGCCCTGACGCTTTTAAATCTGCTCCTCTCTTAAAACATAAGCAGAAAATAAACGAACAGTTGAAATGTTTTGAATTTACAGTAACACATATACATACTCACAGACAACTTAACATTCTGAAGATGATCTCAGATGCGATTGAAAGTACTTGGGAAAATAAAAACTATTTGAGAGAAAATTTTGGTATCTTTCTTAATCATTTTTCTATACCTACCTAGAAATTAATACACGAACTTGAAAAGGATCACAACGAAATCTAATCGACATGACACGTCTAAATTATTTAACCAAAGCTGTTTGAAAGAAAATATGCTGCCTAAATATACATAATTATAGTTATATATATATATATATATATATATATATATATATATATTTATATAACATAAGTAAAAATTAATTCCTTTAAATGATATGTGAAAATAAACACTTTTCGCCTGCTGAAGGTCGCAAGACCAGAAACGCGTGTACGAAAATATGGAAAATAAAGTATAATATATATTGAACTTTTATGTTTATATAACCAAATACGTTTGCGGCTTCTCTCTTCTCTTTAATATATATATATGTGTGTGTGATGTGTGTGTTTCTTATTTTATCTGTATTCAAACATGTTAAAGTTTGAATTTTGAAGCTGGCCATCCGGGCTTGAAAAGCTGGCGAAATGCAATTCGGTTTTGTATCATACTCAGTAACTCATAAATCTCATATGATCTTGTCAGCAGAAAACAAAACCTTATTTCCAGTTGGTTGCCATATTGTGTAGTGACCTGAAAATTGTCCGCCATTTGTATGATAAACTAGAAAAGGCTTTACACTATGAACTGACAGGCTGCGTTTGCTTTGAGTAAATAACGAATTTAACCATTATCCGCCTGTATTCCGTTTCTTATTCTGTTTATTTGGTTTAACGGTAAATAATTGTATAAAACCGCGCATTTTAATGTCGTGAAATATAACGTTTTAAATAGTTTTCTGTTAAAAGCTTTTCGGCCAACACGGACAAACATGCTCGCCATAAGACGTAATGTTAAAGGGACAGTTTTTCCCATTACACCGCTTTTTTTTAACTACCTTCACTCTTCGGCAATTTCAAAAAGCGATGATTAGAAGTGTGATAAAACCTAAATATATGATGAAAGTTAATTTATACGTTTTTTCTTCTTGGGGATTTACAACAAAAATATTAAACTATATATTTGTTAGTTGTTTATTTACAAGAATAATGTTATTTTTTATTTACAACATTCTAAAAACTAATACAATTAAAACTAATGCAATGCAATATTTATCATTTATTAATTTATAAAGAAACAAATGTGAAGACAATTTTTTATTTATAAAAATTTCCTAAATTAAAAATATGTCAACCAACTATAAGGAAATCCTTATTATTTACCATTTTATAAAGTTTGAAACTTTGAATCAATTGGCAATTAACCAATATTTTGTCAACCATTTCAATAAACAATTTAATAAATAAATATTCTCAAGAACAAAGAAAATATATAAATTCACTTTCATTTGTTTAGGTTTTATTCCATTTCTAATCATCGTTTTTTAAAACTATATTGCCGAAGAGTGAAGGTAGCTACAAAAGCGGTGTCATGGGAAAAACCGTCCTTTTGACGCGACCATTTTTTGGCGGGCGCGGACGTTTATGTTTGCCGGTTTTTCTTTGTAAATTCGTACCATAAAGTGTTTTGTGTTGTTAAGCGAATTTATTTATTGTTTATATTCTCTCAAGAACTGATCCATTTCGTTTTTGCGACATGATTTTTACAAAATTGTTTATTCATTTAAATTCACACCATTATTTGGTCAACGAAGTATTTTGTTTAGGTTCATGATTGGATGTTGTAATTAGTATTAATGATGGTTAGTTTGTTTGGTTGTTTCTGTTTAGCGGCATATCAATGCCTATATGGGCTATTTAATGCCGGAATCTGAATCTGAAAATTCAAACTTTATAATGAATTCTAAAGAATGAAATTGTTTAATAATCAAATTATAATTACTTAGCTGCATTTTCTTTTTACCAAATAATATTCTAAAATCAAATGAGAAGTGAAAATTTTTTTTCCTTACAAGAAATGAGATTTAATCTTTAATTTTCTTTTTTTGACAATTGTATGCCATAGCTTTAATTTTACTATAAAATATAATGATTGTCATTTTGCTATAAAAATGTATTGTTGGTCATTTTGCAATAAAATATATTGTTGGTCATTTTGCAATAAAATGTATTGCTGGTCATTCTGCTATAAAATACATTAGTTGTAATTTTCTATAAAATGTTTTTTATTTGATTTATTTAACGACATATCAACACCTTATGGGTCATTTAATGTCGAAATTTAAATTTCTTTTGAGCTTTGAAGTAATAAAAATGTTATTCTTCTTTCATAATTGATTACATGGTAGATGATACTCAGCTTTTGTGCATATACATGTTTGTGTGGAGATGATTACTAGAGGCAGTTATATGAGTTTTTTATGTTGTAGTTTTGTTGAAGTTATATTTTGGAATACAGTTTGATTTCTTTAAGAAATTGTAGGATATTGTGATATGGATTAATGCCATGAAAGAGTTCTTTCATGTTTGTTTGTGGATTTTGTTTAGCGGCATATCAACCTCTAAGGGTTATTTAATGCCGGAATCTAAATATAAAAAATTCAAACTTTATAATGAATTCTAGAGAATGACAGTATTTCGTGATTAAATCATAATTACTTAGCAAATAATCTTACAAAATCAAACGTGTTTCTTTTGACAGGAAATGAGATTTTTTATAATTTTCTATATTTTAATTTTTTAAAATTTTTGTTTTGGCATATATATGTGAAGTCTTCAATTTTATTATAAAATGTATTATTGGTTATTTCGCTATAAAACAGTATTTTGCAGCTTACCCTATATTCAATTTCATCAATTATAAAATGTATTATTGGACATCCCTATAACTCTAGATACATAGAAAACACAGTTCCATTAGAACTCATTTAAGCACACAAGAAAGCCTACCAGACTCCATCCTACACATACTAGTAGAAAATACAAGTATAATAACCTCGTCCACATGTAAAAAAAAATTAAAATAATAGAACACGGTGGTGACAGTGTGCTGACCGTGTTTGGAAAATGAAACAACCCTATAACTCTAGATACACACTTAAAATAACCCATACATTCAGGTAAAAGTAAAAATAAGATCATCCTTGATAATGGATAAAAGTATGGTTGAAAAAGTTCAGAAATGCATAACTTTTGGACAGTTTTTACATATTTTGTGTCCAGAAAAGAAAACACTTGTATGAACACAAGAAAGATAAAAAAAAATATAATTTATTTTTTGTTTTTATTTTATTCTTTATTTATTCATTTTTTGCCATTTTTTATTTTTAATACTTTCTTTTATTTGTATTTTATATATATATATATATATATATATATATATATAAATGCTCTGTAAATTTACATTGAGAACTATTTGGTAAAAATAAAAATATCTGTAAGAACACCGGATTATATATCTTACGGTTCTTTGTTTTTTTTTTTATATATACATATATATACATATACATATATATTTAGTGGACTGATCCACTGTCTTGACAGAAATAATAAACTTTTCAACAGTCAGTTTTCAATCAGTACGTGAATATAGCTAGGTGCTTGAAAAACAGTGAACAAAAATATATTTATTATTATTAATATATATATATATATATATATATATATATATATATATATATATATATATATATATATATATATATCAATATATATTTGTCTTGGTTAAAAGTTTTCAATCGTCATCTAAGCATTGTGTTGTGTCTGGAACTCAGAGTTTTGAAATTGTTGTATGGACCACTAAAATATTAGCGTGTTCCTCTAATTTATTTTTTTTCTTTTGTGTGGCCTCCCGGTAATTTACATGCACCCCAGGGGTCCATATGGACTACATTTGACAACCACTGCTTTAAATGATTTTCAAAACCACCTTTTATTAAGGCATCTTTTATTGCATTGTAGGAAAAAAATAATGGTCGGATAGGTGTAACGTAAGTCGTCTGGATGGGCATGTTGTAATGTGACCAATGTAATGATTATGAGTTTGGTTTTTATCAGAAACACAGTCCTTGAAAGGCATTTGAACTCGTAAATAGTGTTGGTTCTTTGTAGTTTTGGTTTTGCAGGTGTGTTGTTCAATATTTCACTAAATGACCATTTGGTTCAAGTATAGCAAGACTTGAACACGAGGTCAGTAGTGCATTGTGAGTAGTCCATTCTGGGGGTCATTTTGGCGGAAGTGGCTTATTTATTTATTTCGCTTAATTTATTTTACTTTATTTATTTTCATTTTTTATTTTATATATTTATTTATTCTTTTTCGGTTTTCGATGTTTTATTAACATAGTAAAAAAATTAAGGGGATTTGCTTAGGTCGCTTATTTAATAGTTTGTTTTGGTCTGGGGAGATTATTAAAGCAATTTTTGGATTAATTGCTGTAGTGTAGTCTTTTCTGTTATTGTGGCGGGAGAGTTTATAATTTGTTTATTAATTTATTTATTATTTATTTTTACGTGCTTTTGTTTATTTATTTTTATTTGTTCCAACGTTTTTTTTTAGCGGGAGTGGTTTGTTAATTTGTTTATTTATTTATTTATTTATTTGGATTAATTTATTTTACATTTTTTTCTTATTTATTTACTTATTTTTTATTATGTATATTTCATTTACTCTTTTCTGTTTTCGATGTTTACTTTATTTATATATATTTTTTTATGTATTTATTTTTTATTTTTATTTACTTCTTGTGTTAATTTGTTTATTTATTTTCATTATTATTTTGTTTATTTTTATTTATTCCTTTCAGATTCGATTTTTAAGTAACGTGATCAAATATAGATCAGATATGGATAGGAATCTGACAAGATGATATATATATATATATATATATATATATATATATATATATATATATATATATATATATATATATATATATCGGCTCGGATTGAGGAATCGGAGAGTTGAGTTCGAATTCCAGTTGAATCCAATACATTCACTTAAGTGCTAATACCCTTCGGAAAGGTATTAATCCTTTTCTTCCCCCACCCACCAGCTATGGGTAAATAGCAGGACAGACTGTGTTCTATAGCACCTGGCCTAGAACAAGGACAACTCTGAATTCAAAACCTGCGGAGGTCCGTTTGGGGACCTTGTGGCACTAAGTGCAACAGGTCTCTGTATTCGGCCCTACAAAAAGTTATTTCTGCACAAAGCCTTCACCACTGTAATCTAATCATATGTGCCGGTTCCTAGGAACTGAGCTGCTTGACCTTGTTACGTCAAGTACGACGGGAGAGTCCATTTTACATATATATATATATATATATATATATATATATATATATATATATATATATATATATATATATATATATATAATAATAATGATAATAATAATAATAATAATAATAATAATTTGGCAATAAATGTTCTTTTAAACAGGTTTTATAAAAAATGATACATATTCTATGTTGAATTCATCCACCGTCTTTTCAACACTGAATAACATTTGCAAAATCTGTCTGCTGCAGATGCAAAAAATATCCGAAATCAAGTCTGTGTCCAAGTTTTTCATTCACACGAGTCATTTTCAGGGGTTTGGATGAAAAATAAATTGTTGTAAAGGAAATAAGAAAAATCTTATATATACATACATACATACATATATATATATATATATATATATATATATATATATATATATATATATATATATATATATATATATATTCAGGTAAGATGAGAACGAATAGACTACAATTCCAACGTTCGTAACATTTAATTTAAAAGAGGGATCAATACAGCGTAGAGCAATATTATTTATTTTATGATATTACACCAAAAACATGTCAAAATCGCTACACAATTGCAGTCGTGTTTCGATGCGTATCAATGCATCTCATTAGGCGATTGTAAATTACTGGCGAGTGAACTATCTATTTAGATTAAAAGTAAAAAAAACAAAAACTCTTTTACGAAATAAAAAGGGTGGTTATAAGGTTTGGGGGTTTTACTCTGATCAAGTAATCAAATATGACCTACGTTAAATTTAAACTAAGCTAAGAAGCAACAATTAAAATTATTTTTTTATAAATGGGTCATGACCCGTAGATTGGCAGTTCATAGCAGCACAGACATTAAACAGGAGCGGATGTGAGAGAGAACGTTATAAATCGGTGCGTATGCGCGACAGATCTCAAGGTCAATCTTTTCTAAACGGCTTCATTTCCGTCGGGAATTCTGAACTCATAGTAGGGTCACCCTTGGCGGTAAAGTTGAAGACGAGGACCCAGACTAAGCGCGAACAAACCCCAAAGACCCTAACGGTAGAACGAACGGATGACGATTACAAGAGATCCCAATGGTCGAACCAGTGGATGAAGAGGGCTACGCATGACGGACATGCTACAGAAGGCGCCACTCGAAATTATAACAGAGTCAGCTGCAGTCCGTTGCATAAATGGATTCTGCATGTCTTATTCCATATGTATCGCAGAGGAAGGTCATGAAATCAAGTGTGTGGATCGCTTCTTGACGAGTTGAGGTCCGCCAACAAATTACAACAAATTAACGCCTTCGGCACTTTCTAGTCCTGAAACTGCACATTGCATGTAATCATCAACATCATCATCATAAAGGAAGCGGTCAGCAAAGAATAAATTAAATTCTTGGATACGAGATAAAGCCGAGGACGAGAACATTTTTATTTTTTCCTCGCTGCATCCATACAGTTCGTAAGTTTTCGCACAAGATAATTTAACTTAATATTCTTAAAGATTGATTTGTCTACGGAATGCAGAAAGCATAGAGTTCTGTTTAAAAATGAGATTAATATTTTAGCATAGATTTTACACATGCCAAATCTTTAGCCAATAAAATAGTTGAAGAAGCTCAGGGAGAAATGTCTAAATCCTATTTGTAGCGTTCGCGAAAAGAAAAAAAAAGCAGACGACAAATAATTGCAAATGGCTTTCCTGACGGCTTCGAGTCAACGAGTATAGTAAAGATTGTAATGACAATGGTTTATATTAATGGTAATCGGAGATATTATATAGATAGCCAATTATTTCTGTTAATTTTCCATTTAGCACGAGGCTTTTTTTGATATGGTACACGAAACATCACGTCATGACTCCTTTAACCAATTAAGTGGCTTTCGGGCCTTGTATTATTGAAATATTTTAAAAAATTATATGAACACAGAGAAAGAAAGAAAGAGTGACAGAGAGAGGGGGGTGACAGAGACAGAGGGGGGATGACAGAGACAGAGAGAGAGAGGGGGGTGAGAGAGAGAGAGGGGTGACAGAGAGAGAGAGGGGGGTGACAGAGAGAGAGAGGGGGGTGACAGAGAGAGAGAGAGGGGGGTGACAGAGAGAGAGGGGAGTGACAGAGAGAGAGAGAGCTTCTCTGGAAACTTCAATATTGACCTCTCCATGTCAAAGGTTAATCGTTATCTCCCCCCCCCATAACCTTCACTTCCTACCACTTGCTCTTCCAATCATATTACTTCATTTCTTATTTGTCAAGTTATGAACATTCCCAAGTGATATGTTCTATAGACAGTCTCAAGATTTCAGAGCTGGTCTAACTTTGTCCTAACTTTAACTTTTTTGACTACAGTAAATGAATATATAATTTGGTCAATGGTGTAACCAGGACCAGTAGTACATACCGTACGCAATTTTATATCTTGTATAAGATGCGACCCCCTCAAAATTAGCTTTAATAGTAAAGATTGTAATGACAATGGTTTATATTAATGGTAATCGGAGATATTATATAGATAGCCAATTATTTCTGTTAATTTTCCATTTAGCACGAGGCTTTTTTTTGCTATGGTACACGAAACATCACGTCATGACTCCTTTAACCAATTAAGTGGCTTTCGGGCCTTGGATTGTGGAAACATATTTAAAAAATATATGAACAGAGAGAAAGAGACAGCGAGAGAGAGAGACAGAGAGAGACAGAGAGACAGAGAGAAAGAGAGACAGAGAGAAAAAAATGATTTTGTCATGTATCTCGTGTATCATGCGAGTTTCTTTTTAGGGAGACCAAATTGCAATAGATTAACCTCTTTTCCTCTAGTTTAATAAGTTAAAAAGTAAAAGATAATGATAAAAAGTACTGTTAGTAACGCAATACTTGTTTCGTAAATGCGTACAGCTATAAACAACCGGACGAGAAACAGATAAACATCTTACAATGGAAAAGATGCATATTCGCTATGTTTGTATTTTATAATACGACTAGCAGCATGGCCCGGTGTTGCCCGTGCTTGATTCAAAAATCGTACGACTCATACAGCAATCGCTATCGACTTAAAATATTTTTGCCCTTCCTTGCCTTTAAAGGAGTGCCCATTGCCGTGCTGATGTTGCTACATACCTTACTTCTTGCCTATCTCACACTGCAAATTTTTTATAAGCTCTATACTAAACATTAAATCTGTTACGAAAAAAGAACTAAACAAAATGAACACAAAACGATCAGCTCTAAAAAAGGACTCGTAACTGGAAAAACCGAATGAAAAAAGAATGTTAACAACAAATACTTTTTCACACCCAACCCAGTTCTGCGGAATCAGAATCAACGTTGAGTTTAAGCAAGCGAATGAGCCAATTGGAGTAAAGTGCCATGCAGATTTAAATTTTTCCCACTTGTGACGAATGTAGCTATCGATTTTTTTTGCATGCTAGCATGCTAGTTAACATTCGTGTCAGTCAGCTGTTGGCCCTCACGCTGGCCAATAAAATATTCCTGTCTATTCGTGGCAGCCAGCTATAGGCTCTCACTCTGGCCAGTAGAAAATGGCCGCAAACTACATGAAAACTGCCGTAGAAGCATGAAGAAATCAATTATTTCCACTATCGATGGAAGTTGGGAAATGCAAGGTCGGTCTTTGTCTTGGAGCATGTGCATGTGCATGTGCATGTGCATGTAAATTTTGTTGCAAATCCGTCGAAAATTGCGGCCGTACATTCGTTACACACATACACACACACAGCCTGCCTTTTATAGATAGAGATACTAATATGTGAATATTACATGAATTATTATTGGATACAGTTAAGTAAAACATCAAAATCATGTCTAAATATAGCTGTACTTTTTTACTACAGTCAATGAATATATAATTTGGTCAACGTTGTAGCCAGGACCAATAGCAAATACGCTAATTTTATATCTCGTCTATGATACGACCTCCTTAAAATTAGCTTCAAAATCAGGTTTTCAAAAGTGGCATGTTTAAGATAGATATAGATCGATAGATAGATAGAAAGAAAGAGAAAGAGACAGATGGTTTCTCTCAAAACTTATTCTTAACCTCTTCATGTCAAAGGTTAATCGTTATCGCCCTTATCCTCATAAACTTCACTTTGTACCAACTTCTCTTCCAATCATATTACTTCATTTCTCATCACCATTTCAACTGTAAGCCTCTACCTTGAGTGAATTTCGAGCCTATTATTGAGAAAAAATTTAGCAAAAAAGAATATATTAAAAAAAGCATATAATTCTGTTTGAAAAGAAAACAACGTGTGGTCGTTAGCAAGAGAAAAAACAATCAGGGAACTAAGAAAGTCGAGAAGTGCCGGGGAATAAACTGTTCGAGTAGAAGTGGCGGTTACATTTAACTGTTTCGACAGTAAAAAGGTGGGACCGAATTGCCAACCTAGTAGCACGCTTAAATTTATGCAGTTGGGGCACCAGTGAAAGTAGCTCGTCAGAGCAGATGCCATGAAAATATATGTAGAAAAGACAGAGGGAAGCCACATCACGTCGGTGAGAAAGTGACTGGAGTTGAGATGCCAGGTCAGGATCGATCATATTGCAGATCCGTCTTTGGATTTTGTCGAAAACCTCGAGATGAACAGCGGGGGCACCAGACCATATATGGCAACAGTATTCCATGAATGGACGAATGGTAGATTTGTAGATGTTAAAAATGGACTCAGACGAGAAAAACTTTTTGGTGCGACACAGAGAACCAACTTACGCTCAAAGAAAAAAGTATGTATCCATTTTTTCTCCCCCAGCTATGGGTTTGATAGCAGGACAGACTGGTCCTATTGCCTTGGTTGGCAACCAGCCTACCACAGAAAAAAAGCGACAACCGACTGCGGGAATTTTTCTGCCAGGACATATAAAAGGCAAATGAAATGGGATGGAGAGAAAGCTGGCCACTTACCTGACGAGCTTATATGAATGGATCGGGGGCGCCTCAAGGCGGTGTAATGGTTAGCAAGCTTGGCTCGCTAGAACAATTACGACTGAGTAGTGAGTTCGATCCTCACTGGGTGCCCCCTAATTTCGGTCTTGTGCCACAGCTAAGCTACCCTTGGAAAATCCCTATATGAATGAATCGTCGCGAAACGGACGTTAATAAAATTCATTGAAAGAACAAAAATTTCGCAATAAAAAAAAACGATGTATTCAACAAGTTCTAACAAGAAATAGACAATCTTTTGAAGCTGTTTCGATCATAGACATTTATAGCTCTTTAAGAAACTTTCATAGCTAAATAAAGACAGTAGTTTAGAATTGAATATCACAGATTAAAGAACAACACATCAGTAAAACTGTAGTAAACATATGCTTAAATATCACATGAGAAGTGAAACACAGTTTATTGAGTTCATTCTGCATTGTGTGTGAGATAACTGCGTATTTATATCGACGGTGCAAGGACGTTGGTGCAAAAATTCAGTTTTAAAGAAAAAAAAAGATAATGAAAATAATTATTTCGAATGCTGGTTTACAAGGCAGTTCTTAACCTGAAATTTTGGAGTAACACAATCTTCCCGTCATTAATTAATTACACTTTCTATCTCGTTAAATATCGCTTTCTCACAAACGTGCTGTCGCCTCCCTCTGTCTTTTCTACAAATACTTTCATGGTAAATGCTCCGACGTTCTACTTTCGCTGGTTCCCAAACTGCATGAATTTAAACGTGCTACTACGTTGGCATCTCTGTCCCACCCTTTCACTGTCGAAACGGTTAAATTTTGCGTTCTCTTCTACTCCAATAGCTTCACGTCTCGCACTTCCCGTCTGTGGAACTCCCTTCCTCTTACTTGCTTCCCCGATAGCTATAATCTTCAATTATTCAAATGCAATGTCAATCGATATCTCCAGATGCCTTGATTTATTTCCCGTCCTTCTCTTCATCCTTTCCTCTATCACGCTTTACGCTTGCTCTTACTCTCTGTAACCCCTTGCGTACTAGTGGCACACCCTTGCTTGGGTTTAAATGCTTAAAAAAAAGATTAAAAAAAAAGAAAGGGAACTAGTTAAGAGATCGAGGTTCCGGATATGTAAAAAAACAGAATTCAGATTTACAAGTGGGCGTCTCTGCCCACTTAGAAGTCGGGTGAAATACGACATCCCTGCTCCTATTCCCGCTAATTTTACATTGTACCATAGTAAACTTATAAGTCCTTCCATCTTATACATCGGTAGATATGAGTACGTATAGTTTGAAGCGTGTAAGTTTCCTCACCGGTGGAGTAATGGATAGCGGCTCGGATTGAGGAATCGGAGAGCCGAGTTCGAATTCCAGTCGAATCCATTACATTCACTTACGTGCTAATACCCTTGGGAAAAATATTAATCCTCTTCTTCCTCAAGCTCAGGGTAAATTGCAGGACAGACCTGGTTCTATAACTGTAGAAAGAAATGGTAACCTACTGCGGGAAAAATCTGCCTCGTCAGTCATGTATCGAAATATCGCCTAAGACTGACTGAAGTTTCCTCACCACAAGATGCAACTTTCTTGATACTCCTAAAGTCTTCTTCATCAATGCGCCGAGGGCGATCGTGAACTCTCCACCACTTTCTATTAATTGTATCTCTTAACAGAGTTTGTCTTTTTATCCTCCTTTTCACGTCCGTTTCGTCATCCATTCACATAATCTCGTCAGGTAAGTGGCCAACTGTCTCCCCACCCCGTCGATATGTCCCTGCAGAAGAATTCTCGCAGTAGGCTGTCGCTTCTTTCTGTGGTAGACTGGTTGCCAACTAAGGCTATAGGGCCCAGTCTGTTCTGCTATCAAACACATAACTGGGGTGGGAGGATGAGTAGATACATACATTTTCCCAAGGATATTTCTGCGTAATATTGGAATATACATACTCAAAATTTTTGTCTTTCAAAAGAAGAAAAAAAAAAACTCTTTTAAATTGTACTGCATGCCCTAGCAGAAGCACCTATGTATTCGACTTATTGAATAATATAACGAAAGAAGAAGGACTTTGAAACGAATGCATGATAACAGAATAAAGAATAGTCTAAAAAAAAAAGAAAAAGAAGAAATTTTATCTTTTACTGGATGAGATAGCAGAAGCGAAATGGTACATACCAAATAGCTTGATAGTACTCTTGGGATTTGTATGTCATTTACAAATGAATGACAGGAAGGATAAAGGAAATATGTGACACTGTAAGAATGCTAATAATTTGAATCGAAAATTAAATCGAAAGTGAATACAAAAGTGAAGACGGTAGATAGATTGAAGGACATACCGAAGCCAAAAGAAAATACACTTTT
Organism: Acanthosepion lycidas; assembly: GCA_963932145.1. Taxonomy (NCBI): domain Eukaryota; kingdom Metazoa; phylum Mollusca; class Cephalopoda; order Sepiida; family Sepiidae; genus Acanthosepion; species Acanthosepion lycidas. The sequence continues at coordinate 70,160,511 of OZ010608.1, read as the reverse complement.
CCCCCCTCATTTTATGTATAAAAGAGCCTCGTTAGAAGATAACGCTGAAATCCAGCTGGGGATCCGGTTAAAGTGAGGGGTAGTGCAGTAACAAATGCAAAACGACCAGGGTTGACATTTTTGGACAGAGACCACCAAACTAGTCGCAAATAATAATTTTATGGCTATAAGTAGAAGAAGAAAGTAAGGAAATGATTCTGTGGGGGTAGAGGGTGTGCGTATCGCTAAGAAATAAGATTTCGTTGGATACAATGCAAAATTCGAATGACGAAGAATTCGGTCAATTGGTAAGATAACAGTTTGGTCAAGCCTCCCTCGAAGACAAGGAAAGAATTATGATTATCCAAGATGAGAAATCTGGAAAATATGAAAAAACATTTTATGACAAAGAACATTACCAATGATGTAAAGTTGGAGCAGGTGAATTTTAATTAACGAACGCGTGCTAGTCATGCTACCTAGTAGAAGGACCCCGACTGGTGAACGAGAGAGAATGGAGGAAAATAGACTACGCCTAGTGAGGGGTGTTCGCATAAGGTACGGATAAGAGAAAGAGGGAGTAAGTGGGGCAGGTCGACGCCCTGCTACCTCTACTCTCCAGAGGAAGGATTCTCCAAATTTGGACATGAAAATTGCTTCCCAGGATATCGTCAGCAGTGAGTTCTGATTGGATATTTGGGAAATCCTGGAACCCCAGATCAGATCAGACCCCACTGGTGTTGGGCGAGGGTCCATAAATGCATTAGATCGGAAGGTGACTGACAGTAGCAACCATTGCACCAAGAGGAGACGATCGCTTCGCCGATCCCCACATGACTCGCTGCCATAGAGAACTCTTGATTAACGCTTTGTTCCAGACTAGTAGATAAATTGAGCAGAGTTCCCTGAGGAAATTGCAAAGTAGAGGAATTGAAAGTCTGTATGTAACGGGAGAGAGAGAGAGAGAGAGAGAGAGAGAGAGAGAGAGAGAGAGAGAGAGAGAGAGAGAGAGAGTGAGAGACGAGTGCTTCGTCAGCATTCCGTAATTTGTTGCCTGAAGAAGGCTTCCACTTAAAGTTTGAAACCTTGAGTTCGACATGGAAACGAAGAACAAAGTGTCACGAAATTAGAATACGAGGAAGTGGCCGTTAACCTGCATGCTTTTAGATTCTCACACGAAAAATTGTTCCTGTATAAACCTCAGTTATATAACCCTTCTTAATCGATACAACTTCCTTTTTTTCTTATAATATAGTCCCGCCTGAACGAAAATATCTGGCAACGATTCGATCCTTGCCTGCCTTGTGATCAAAACACAACGTGGGACAGGAAGAGGCTTGGATCGAAGTGACCGACTCCGTGGTTAGCTGCAGGATTCAGCTACGGATGCACCGGTGACCGAGGACGGGAAGACGTTATCATGTAGCGCAGCAACAAGGACGTTCCACAGCGTTATACCATGGCGAAGAGCTCATCTGAAGAATTATTAAGAAAGTATTTATAGAAAAGGCACAGGGACACAATTTTACGGCGTTGAGAAAATGACTGAATCCGAGATGCCAGGTCAGGACCAACAATATTGTTGATTCTCTTTGGATTCTCATTAGAAACAAAGAAAGAACTGCTATGTCATATCAGTTTTTCTATGTGACAGATCATGAGGAGACTTGAGCGGTCAGAGATGTGGTGCTTCAGAAGGATACTGAGAATACCATGGCCGAAACATGTAAACAATGGGGAAGTTTAACACTAGAACACTAACCATGGGTATATAGTACCCAGCGCAAATTTTGCTATTTTTAATTACAATTTTCAGTATCTGATTTTCTTACCTAAATAATGTTTTTCAGTTCCTATTAATGCTAACTCAAAGTACAAAGTTTGAAGTGCCTGTATGTAAAATATTTCAAATAAAGATTTATATTTAATATTTTTTTTTGATATTTTCAAAATCGGGTATGATATACCCATGGTTAGTAGTGGGGTCATTTTAATTGATGGTTAGTGTTCTAGAGTTAAAGAAAAATGGAAACAAAAAACGACACGCTTAAAATCAAAAGGGAAAAGTAGAAACGCGGAAAGAAGGCTCGGAGAATTCTACACTCACAGGATATATTGAAGAAAGGTCACGATTATAATTCAAAAGGTGAAAAATACAAACTGAAATTCATGATAATTTTCATCAATAACTCTCAGCTAAAATTGGAAAAGATGATTGATTCTACCTTTGCTGTTCTCTAGGATTGCTAGAGATCCCTTATAGAATGAACCGGTGCAGTATTGGATAATTGTGTCCCCTGTCCCGTAATCGACCTTTCAAGGACCCCACAAATGTCCCCTATTTAGTTCAGTTTCAAATTTCGTAATAAAAATATAATTTTACTATCTTATTACAGTTCTTGGTTGTAAGTTTATAATTATTAGGTTGGTGCAAAAATAATGTCGTTTTTTGACGTTCAAAAGAAAAAACGATATTATTTTTGCACCAACCTAATAATTATCCTTTATTTTCTCAGATTCTCTTGATGAAAATAACCCAAATGTAACAAGGAAACTAGAAGTTTACACAAAACTGACATGTTTATTTCTCTGTTGTCTGTATTAAATATTTTCAAATGATTTCACTTTTACAGAATTTCTTTTTCTTAGCTTATATTAAATAATTTTCAGATGATTTTACTTTTATCTTCCTCATAACCCACTAAAATTATTGCTTTCATATCTCTCCTTTTATGTGATATATTGATCTGAGTGTGTAGGCATGTATAAATTTATTTTATATATGAGAGATTTTAAGAATGTTCCATATTTCTCATTTTCTAAACCTAACTTTGTATTTGCCTTTGTTAACCTGAGACCAGGGCACCTGCCAATATATAGTGGACATTTTGAGTGAATTTGCCAGCCTAACAGAACTGTATTTGTACATCATTGGTAACGAGTTAGATATTCCCTTTGTCTCTCATACTTAGGGCCTTATGTCAAAAGTAAGTTATGGATGGTAGGGTTTGGAAGCTATAGAGCAGCCATTTTGTTCTGATAGCAGCCATTTGCATTTTTTTTTAAATAACACAGCTTCACTGAACAGAGGAACATTATCACCCTAATTAACACAAGTTAAACAGTACTTAATGGAATAATTGATTAAATCAGCTACAACAAAATGGAAACTTTTAATTATCTTCATTTTTAATGCTGCTCAAATAAGAATGAAATACTAGTCATAAATCAATGTTTCTCAGTATTCTCGTAGAGGATAAATCATTACAAAAGATAGCTTTTTTTGTTTGTTTGTTTTTTTATTGATTAATTTGTTTTCTATAGCTTTATCAACCTGTTATGATAGGACTTGTTTGACTCCTGTTTTTGGTTAGTAAAATATAACATATATACCTCATAACAAAGAGACATACATATGTACAAGGTTTTATATATAAGATGGTCCGAAAGTCTTGTCACGACAGGTACTGGATTCAGTTTATTTATTTTCATTGATGCTGTGTCACATCGAGAAGTTCTGTATGAACATTATCATTCTTGTGTCAGCCATTGGAAATAGAAAATTATATTATATAAGGGTGACAATACTTTCGGACCACGAATATATGTTGGCCATCAGTCTCTCATATTTGGGGCCTATTTGTCCCCTATTTAGTTCAGTTTCGAATTTCGGAATAAAAGTATATATTTACTGCCATTAAGATCATTGCTTTATTTTTAACTTAAGTCTATAGAATATATTGGTCTTGGAGTGTAGGCATAGGCATATATATATATATATATATATATATATATATATATATATATATATATATATATATTTATATATATATATAGATAGATAGATAGATAGATAGAGATAGATAGATAAATGAATGCTTCATTAAATAATACAGTGTAACCCGGATATAAGAGAGATTTTATCTGGCCCCAAATTATTCCCATACTTACCTAAACAAAATAGACCAAACCCGGATATAAGAGAACCCCGGTTATAAGAGACGTCTTCTGCGGTCCCGACAACTCTCTTATATCCGGGTTACACTGTATAGACAAGTTTTGTCTATTTATTTTAAGTAAATTCCTTTCATATCGTCTGATAAGCTTAATAACATTATCATTGAAAGATGAAAGAAAATCACCATATTGATACATGTTTTTTAATCCTTTCTGAGCTTTCGGCTTACATAAGCCATCATCAAAGACGACAATTACATTTCAATATATTAAACAATACACGGACAAAACAATAATGATTGTCTGTTTTTGTTGCATGAAAGATTTCCAAGCAACGACAAAACCGTGCATACGAGACACGGAAGCAAAAATTTCACCGCAGCTAGTGACGTCACACATGACCACGCGAGAGTGAAAACGAGAAGTATTAAGTATGGGATGCTGTTGGTATAAACCAATGGCTTCTGTTATCAATTATAGGCATTTAAGAATATATATATATATATATATATATATATATATATATATATATATATATATAAGTGAACATAGAAGTCAACACTTAGAGGCGACAGTCTGTTTCATGCTATATGCAATCATCAGGCCTGACGATTGCATCTAGCATGAAACAGACTGTCGCCTCTAAGTGTTGACTTCTATGTTCACTTTTATATTTACACACGCTCTATCTGTGATATTGAGCACTTTATTCCATAAATATAGCACACCTTAAGACTATATTTCTTTATATATATATATATATATATATATATATATATATATATAGAGAGAGAGAGAGAGAGAGAGAGAGAGATTTTAAAAGTGTCTCATATTTTTAATTTTCTAAACTGGCAAGCCTAGTTGCTGTCAGATTGGAGTATAACAAGTAGTTGAAAAGAATTTGTTGCGTTCTTTTATAGTTGGCCGTGCGAGATTTATGTAGAAATTGCGTCAACATGCGTAAGAGAAGTTTGCGTGTGGCATAATAACTCCCCACAAGAACGGCTTTGATTACCCATAACTGAATGATTTTATGCAAGCTCGAGGCACGACAGCTTTTTTCAAAGTAACCATCCGCTGTCCACAAGTAGGAAACAAAGAAATAAAATAATTAGGAAAACACAAAAAGGAATATTTCAAAATTAATTACATTCATTTTTTAATAAGGTCTAAAAGTTCCGACAAAAATCTTATTTTTACAAGAATTTTTAAATCAATATATTTTTACCACAAAATGAAGGTCAAATTACCCGTAGTAATATATGGTCGCCAGAGAAATAATTTGACGCTAGAGAAATAAATTTTTTAATAAAAACTTCGAAGCTTCTAAAAAGGATTGAAGAATAATATATAATTTTACAGCAAAAAACATTTCGCCTTTTCTCTTAATAATCACAACGATTTTGACAATGAATATTTGTTTTTATTAGATTTGTGGTGTTTTTTCATCATGGTATTCTCATTTTTTTAGGAAATCATTAGTGATAACTAATTTAGGGCAATACAAAATGCTACTTTGTTTTAATAGTCAAACAGACGAGCTCGTTAACTATAAACCAGCGCCAAAGGCAATGAAGTTGTTACATGAGAAGTTTTGCATGTCTCGTCATCTTCATTAATGTAGAAACTTATATAAAACCATTAAATCGTTTCCTGATATTTAAAACGCCGAGTCTAATGTCTTCTTCTTCTTCTTCTTCTTCTTCTTCTTCTTTTTCTTCTTTTTCTTCTTCTTCTTCTTCTTCTTTTTCTTTGTTTTTTCTTCTTCTTCTTCTTTTTCTTTTTCTTCTTCTTCTTTTTCTTCTTCTTCTTCTTCGTCTTCTTCTTCTTCTTCTTTGTACCGAGTCCCTTCAGGACGTTGGCGATCATGGCTCTCGACAATTTCCTATCCTTTGTAACTCTTAATAAAGGTTGTCTTTTTCTTATTTCTTCTAAGCCCTGCACCTCCATCCATTTAATTAAAACCATTCTTCTTCTTCTTCTTCTTCTTCTTCTTCTTCTTCTTCTTCTTCTTCTTCTTTTTCTTTTTCTTTGTTTTTTCTTCTTCTTTTTCTTTTTCTTCTTCTTCTTTTTCTTCTTCTTCTTCTTCGTCTTCTTCTTCTTCTTCTTTGTACCGAGTCCCTTCAGGACGTTGGCGATCATGGCTCTCGACAATTTCCTATCCTTTGTAACTCTTAATAAAGGTTGTCTTTTTCTTATTTCTTCTAAGCCTTGCACCTCCATCCATTTAATTAAAACCATTCTTCTTCTTCTTCTTCTTCTTCTTCTTCTTCTTCTTCTTCTTCTTCTTCTTCTTCTTCTACACTAGAAGCAATATTGTTTTTCTCTTCCTTCATCAGAGCTCATAATATATTTTTATTTTTTCAAAAAAAAACAAAAACAAAAAAAATTAAATGTCTTATTCCTCCGCCCACACTTATTTCTCCCCTTTAAAATGCAAAACATTAATTTCTTACAGGGGTGGATATTCTAACTCTATACTCCACCCTCCATCTTTCACATCCGGGCTTGGGAGTATCTTGGAGCAATTATGAATTTGGGTACTCATAAATCACTTCCTGCTGCACAGAATAACCCTATGGAAATTAAAAAAGTAAATTAAAAAAAATCATATCTATGATATATTATTTTACAATGGTGTTCATTCTGTACAAGACCCAAGAGCCACTTGAAGTAGAGGGTTACAGAGTAAGAGACACAGTTTATGCAGATATACGTGTAAGATAACGGTTAACCATTGGACTGATTGTTGTGATCGGAGAAGGTTCCTCTTGGGAGTCGATTCCACAAATTAGCGGTCCATGGGAAGAATCTGCTCGAGTGGAAACTTACATCTCTCTAAAGGAATACAAAGTGAATGAGGGTGGTTTGCTACAGTGGGCGTGGCATGGTGGGTCTTAGAGGTTAGAAATGGCGGAACTAAGGAAAGTAGTTCGTCTGAGAAATTTCCATTAAAATAGCGATAGAGCAGCTAAAGGCTTGTGAAGTTTCCTCTGTGAGGGAGAGGTGGAAAATAACTTGTCACCCACAAGGACGCTTTTGTACTCTATCAAGACTGGAAACGAAGACTGGCTCTTATAAAAGTATAGGATTTTCCGCTATCTTTAGCGATGGATAGGTTGCACGAGTTCCACTTGAGGTCTGGATTTAAATCCCAATAGACGCTCAAGACATGGGGTCTCCCTGAGAGAACATCCTTTCATCGTGATTGGTGATAGTTCAGGATCCGATCGGCGATGATGGAATGTCACTTTTTTTTCTATCGTATGAGTAGCAAAAAGAGGAAAAAATACAAGGGTATTTCCAAGAAAGGCTTCAAGAAAGGCTATTGTTCACGCAGTATAACGTTAAATAGTTACTCGTTAGTTTACTAACTAAGGTTGTTGTATGGATGTAAGAGGAGAAGGTAATAAGTGCATATTATGAGGATAGATAGAATAGATAAAGATTGACTCTTGGTTTGAAGACGTTAAGATTGTAGTGATCTAGGAAGAATCCTCTCGGGTTAAGAGGAGACTATAAGAGTATTTATTGTGCTTACCCTAGCCTGACACAAATCTACATTAGTGGAGCACTCAGTGAAAATTGAACGCATTATAAATTGTCTAGGTTAGGAGTCCCCAAATCGACCCCGTCATAGAATCCTTGATAGGACCCACCACTAGCATGTACAAGAATATAAAAAATAACTACTTTTTTTTTTTTCTTCACTATTCTTTCTCGATCAAATTTTGTTATTCTTTTTCAATTTCTCTTTTTCTTTCTATACTAATGTGGGACGTTCAGGCCATTATTCTCTCAGTTATCAATGACGCGTTGGGGTCTGTACCACTGAATCCAAAGACCTACATTATGCTAATCGGAATAAAGCCTAGTATCCCATCGCTTTTGTATCAAAACAGCCAATCAGTAGTAGTAGTAGTAGTTGTTGTTGTTACTACTTCTACTACTACTACTACTACTACTAGTACTACTACTAGCGCAAATGTAATAAATATCCAGAAAAAATTGACCATCTTGTATCAGGTTGCACGGTGTTAGCATTCAGTGAATATAAATCTCAACAAGATAGAGTAGGCTAATATCTGCACTGGAAAATCTTTTACGGGAAGGAAACTGAAAGAAATGTGTATGAACATCACTCAAACACGGTTACAGAGACAGAACGTGTAAAAGCTTCATAGGTCTCTGGTTGGGACCCGGAAGGAAATATGTACGCAACAGAAATCAAAGAAAATAATAATAACAATAATTATCGAGAAATTATCCAAATACAAGGACCTGGAGATTGAGATTAACAGGATGTGGGGAATGAAGACTGAGACTGTACCAATAGTAATCGGAGCACTGGGCCTTTTGAGAAAATGAATTGACAATTTTACTAACAGAGTCCCAGGTAACATCAACATACAAGTTGTCCAAAAGATCACCCTACTAGGAACATCCCATATAGTAAGAAAAATGCTATCAATTAAATGAAATTTCTCCTGTAGAGCCTAAGTATAATAGTTTGGACTCGGACCTACAGGATACAAAGCAGAAAACATAACATACATAATAATAATAATAATAATAATAATAATAATAATAATAGGTACCTAGGAATTAGCGAAGGAGACGTAATACAGCATACCAAAATGAAGGAGAAAGTAAGAAAGGAGTGCTGCAGGCGTGTCCGTCTGGTACTGAATAACGAGCTGAATTTAAAAAACAAAACAAAAACAGAATATCAGCCATAAACACCACGACTGTCCCTGTGGTGCAATACAGTTTCAACATTCTTAAGTGGACCATAGCTGACATTAAGAGAATGGACGCTAAAACGAAAAAGCTTCTCATCTGCCTCTCTAGACATCATCCCAAGGCTGATGTTGATCGTCTGTATGTGCCCAAATCCAAAGGAGGCAGAGGATTAGTTCAACTAGAACTGTCCTTACAAAACTACAACAGCCTTCAAAGATACCAAGAAACTACAGAAGACTGGGTGATGATCTGTGTCAAAGAACATGAAAGACATAAGGAAATAAAGGAAGCCAACAAGTTCAAAATGGCGTTTCAAATTGATGAAGAAATACAAGTAAAGTATAATAAACCGAATGAAGCTGCAAAATACTTAAAAAAGAAAGCAAAGACAAATGCAACCGACCAGATACAGAAACGATGGCAAAATAAACTGCTTCAGGGTCAATACTCTGTCCGTACCAAACAAGCTGGTGTAGACAGACCCCGTACCCATTAGTGGCCACGTAGTGCTGGGTTAAAAGCTGAAACTGAAGGTTTTATTCTTGCTGCACAGGACCAATGCTTGCTTACTAGGAATTACCAAGCATATATACTGAAAAATTGTGTTAGCCCAAAATGCAGATTCTGTTATAAATATCCAGAAAGAATTGTGCGATATTGGCACACACTGAATATAAATCACGGCACAAAAGAGTGGGCCAATATCTGTACTGGAAAATCTGCAACACTTCCGGAAAGGAAAGTGCAAGAAATTAGTATGAACACCACCCAGACCCGCTTACGGGGATAAAACCTGTAACAATTTTATGGGACTTCGCAATACACACCGAACAATCAAAGCTAATCGCCCTGACATCGTGATTAGAGACCACAAAGACAAAATGTGCTTCTTTATTGACACGAGTCTCTTCAGACTGCAATGTATCTTTGAAGATCTTCAAAAAATCTATCAAAATATAAAAACCTTGAAATCGAAAACACAAAAATATGGCGCATGAGGACATTAACAATTCCAGTTGTAGTTGGAGCCCTCCGGATTGATTGGAAAAGATTCAAATAGACTCATTGAAGGAATCCCTTGTAACCCATGCCTTAAAGAAATAAAAAAAAATGGTACTCACAAGTACAGCCCACACCTTACGAAGGGCTTTTATCTATGTAAAATATGTGCGATTTTTTTTTCAAAACTGCTCAGTGGAAAATGTCATGATGCCATTTTTGACCTCAGGTCTCTGGTCGGGGCCAGAAAAGAAATGAGTATACACCAGAAACCAAAGGAAATAATAATAATAATAATAATAATCGGCAGATTTAACTCATAACTTACTTTGTTGGCGTGGTTTCTAGCAAATAATAAGAACAAGAACAAGAAACACTTCATAAATAATGTAGGCAATAATCAACATATTAAAAATAAATTAATATATATATATATATATATATATATATATATATATATATATATATATATATATATATATATACTACTCGACTCTTCCGTCGAATCCGACGTATGAGGGTCAAGCAGATCAGTTTCCAGGAAACCGACAACACGACAACGGCACATGAGATTTGATTATAGTGGTGAAGGTTTCGTGCAGGACCAGCCACACTTTTTGAAGGGCCGAATACAGAGACCTGGTGCACTACGTGCCACAAGGGCCCCGCAGGTTTTGAATTCAGAGTTGTCCTTCTCCTAGACCAGTTGCCATCCAAGGCTATAGAACCCAGTCTGTCCTGCTATTTACCCATAGCTGGAGGGAGAAGAAGAGGATTCATACCTTTCCCAAGAGTATTAGCACGTAAGTGAATGTAATGGATTCGACTGGAATTCGAACTCGGCTCTCCGATTCCTCAATATATATATATATATATATATATATATATATATATATATATATATATATATATATATATATATATATATATATATATTATCGAAATAGCAAGATTTGCAGGTCTGGAACACTAGAATCAAGCAGACGCAGAAGCATCTTGACAGAAGACGGTAAGTGCGACACTGAGATCCGTAGACGTATTGGAATGGCGCCAAGGACACATTCCAAAAGCTGGGCAGAGTATTGCGAGACAGCAGGTTTTCTTTGGTAACAAAGAAAAGAATACTGAACTGTTACGTGACATCTGTCCTTCTTTACGGCAGCGAATGTTGGACGATTTCCTCAAGGATGAGGAAGAGACTCGAGGCGATGGAGATGTGGTTGTACAGAAGGATGCTAAGGATATCATTGACAGAGCATGTGAGCAACGATGAGGGCTTAGGTTGCAAACAAGGAGAAAGCTTATACTTAACATTAGAAAGAGGCAGCTGAAGTTTCTGGGACACATAATGAGGAAGGAGGACCTGGAGAATCTGATACTCACGGGTCAAATAGAGGGAAAGAGAAACAAAGGAAATCAGCGCGTGACATACCTGATGAGCTTGAGAAGGTGGATGACAGAAGGTGGTCTGTCGGTGGAAACAGAGGGAAGGAGCTTGCTGAGAGCTGCAAGGGATAGAAGGAGATGGGGAGTCATTATCGCCTACGTCCTGAAAGGACATGGCGCATAAAATGAAAGAAGGGTGTGGTTGATGAGCAGTAGCAAAGAGGAACGTTGGTGGGTTTTAGTTTTAAGTTGCTTGGAAATTTTTAATTGACTGCTTTTGACCTTCAAGAAAAATTTATTAACCTTCAAGCATTTATCAGTTTCTGAATAGTCCCATTAGTTTCCAGAGGTTAGTACAGACCGTTGATCGAACGCCATCGATAACCTTCAGAGCATTATCAAGATGTGTGTTTACGAAAGCGACCAATAATGTGTATCCAAAATGATGAAAGGAAACAATAGTAGCAGTTTGTTCAGCCTTTATATATCTTAAGAAATTCTTAAATTAACTTATGCAGACAATAGGGTATTTCTATTTTCTTTTGTGGTTTCATGTCGCACCCTGCTCTGACATATTCAGCTTTGTTCGTTTTATTTCTTTGAATAAATTATTGCCAGGTGAGTCATAATTTCTTACATAACTTCTTCCTATACAGGACATGCATTTTTAAAATAATAATATTAAAGCCAATAATATACCAAATAATCAACACATTGAAAATAAATTAATATACCCTTTATTGAAATGGGGAGGTGGTGTATGATGAAACAGTTTCAGTCGTAAGTCCTTTATTTATCGACCCTCTTTTGATCTCCTGGCGTTTATCGCCCCCTCTTGGATAGTACAATCGACCCCCGGGGTTGATGCCGACCACTTTGATGACTCCTGGTCTTGCTAATCGTTTCTGTCTTTCCCTCTTTCTAATATTGGGACTTCTCTCCTTGGCTATGGGTTAATTAGTAAGCAATGTATCACTAAACCATTATTATATCAAAAATAAATTCTTACAATCTAAAAATAATTCTGGCTTTAAATAATCTGTAAAAGGTTGATAAACCGTCAAAAAAACAAACAAATGAATTGAATCTACTAAGGGACCGCTCTTGGCTTTGTGTGGATGATTCTACTTGAATTTTCATTATTTTCAGTCAGACTAATATCTTCATTTTTGTTGTTATTATCACAACGTTTCGGTTGTAGTGTTCTCTGGCCTTCATCAGATATGTGTCTATCAAAGTAAAACTTTTTTCTTAAAAGATTGTAAAATATATATTTGTTTTCAATAAATATCTGTGAACTGTCAACTTATACCATGATCACTAATTAGTTTACTTTTACCGTACGCATATGTAATGAAATATAGCTTAAATTTATCGCACGGTGCAACTTCAAGTATGGATGGCTAAAGATGATAAAACCACAATGACAAGTGTTTAATTCCCAACATTAAAACTAGAATTGAGGAACTGTATACGGCAAATGAACTGACAAACGGGATTCTAAGATGAAATTATTAGAAATAGTTTATTATATTAATAATTTCGGTCACAGCCGTTCATCTTGATTTTGAACAAGGAGGGGAAAAAAAAGGCAAAAGTTTTCGCTCCCCAAGTTTTACATTCTTCAGGCAAACAATTATCACTTGCCCGAAAGTCGAACCTGTTCTCAATTATGACTTAAGGGCAAATCAGGTTGAAACTCTGGTTTCCGTGAGATTATCGAAGTTAAGCCACATCGAATCTAGTCAGTATTTTGATGGGTGATTGCTTTGGAAATAAGCTTGGATGTGCGGATTGGGTACTCGGAATAGAAACACGGAAATCTGAGTTCCAATTCCAGTCAGGCTTGTTATTTTCACTTACGCACACATATCATTGGAAAATTTATGAATTCAACTCTCCCCTGCTATGAGTTAATTAGTAGGACTTGTATCAGTAAATAATTATTATTTACAAAAAATTCATACAATCTAAAGGTATATTCTGGCAAGTGACCTTAGAATTACCGAAACACTGATTAGCTACTCAGACATGTATTTTAGATTTATTTACATTCTCTGGAATATAAATATATAGAAACTACCGTGGCCACAAAGCGAGGGGTCAGTTTATACATTGACTGTTAAACTGAATTGATCACCCACTTTATATTCACATTGTAATTTTTTGTTTGTTTGAGAAGCCGTAGAAAACGAATCAATCAATGAAATACTTGTTTGCTACAGAGACATGTCGTTTAGATTTATTTACATTCTCTGGAACTTCAATTTATAGAAAATACATTGGTCACAAAGTGAGGGATCAGTTTATATATAGTTTTTAGTATACAGTTGAAACCCCACTTTATATACACATTACTATTTCTTGTTACTTGATAAGTCGTAGAAAACCAATCAGTCAATCAATGAAATACTGATTAGCTACACAGGCATGTCTTTTAGATTTATTTAAATTCTCTGAAACAGAAATATATAGAAACTACCGTGGTCCCAAAGTGAGGGATCAGTTTATATATCGATTTTAATATAGAAATGATCCCCCAGTTTATATCCACATTATAATTTCTTGTTTGTTGATAAGCCGTAGAAAACGAATCAATCAATCAATGAAATACTGATTAGCTACACAGGCATGTCTTTTAGATTGATTTATATTCTCTAGAATAAAAATACCGTGGCCACAAGTAGCATGCAAAAGGTTGATAAGCCGTAAAAAAAACAAATCAATCAATGAAATCCAGAAATTCAGTCACAAAAAGAGTACAGTGTAACCTGGATATAAGAGAGTTGTCGGGACCGGAGAAGAAGTCTCTTATATCCGCGTTTGGTCTATTTTGTTTAGGTAAGTATGGGAATAATAATCTCTTATATCCGGGTTTCTCTTATATCCGGGCCTCCTATATCCGGGTTACACTGCATTATACTATTTAAAATCATAAATTTTGGATCATAAAATTTATTTTATTTTTCCTTTGCTTTTATAATATAAAAGAAATTAAAATATCATATTAATAGTTTTTGTATGAAATTAAATCTAAGATAAACATAAAAAACAATCTTTAAAAAATATTTTTTTCTGTTTTTTTTCTTTTTTTTCCCCGTTTCGTGTGCATGTTTTACCGCAGTTTGTGAAAGAAAACGTATTAACTAATCCGTCCCGTAACGAATTCTCTTGCGTTTATCTTGTGGAATCTTCCACAACACAACCAGCCTTACCTCTTTTTAGGAAATGCACTCTTCCTATCTGATAAACAAAATTCTACTTTCATACAATATAACAAGTATTCATTGGTCATTCGCCTCCAATCTGGCTTGCTGATTGGTCAGTTCTGACCAATCAAACCGCCTGCACGTGACCAATCTGTTTTCCCGCTCATGTGCTGGGAGCCACTTGACCAGTATAAAAGCAAAAACACGCGTGAACTTTTTAGAGAGAGAAAGGATTAGTAATTTTCATTCATCTCTCTCGCACGTCTCAAGATGTAACCTTCGCCAACTTCCGTCTTAGTCATTGCTGACAAGACGTTTTTAAGACAATTACCAACATTCATGAACTCTGAAATCACTCCTGAACTTTTATCAACTTTAGAACTCACAATTCCAAACTTTATTCTTCTTGAATTACAATATTACAGTAAAAGGTAAATTACTTCTTAAGAACTTTCTGTTTAAAAGAGACTTAATATTAACACCTTTAATATCAACATTAACGAACGATTACAAGAAAGACATTCTGAAACCTAAAACATCATACATATTTGCCAACATAACCTATACCAAATATTCTGCTTGTACATTGTTTTGAATGTTTTATTAGTTTCTAATTAAATATGTCTTGTTCGTAATATGAACTCTGGTACAAAGGGGACACGACTCTCTCCTACCTTTTCTTTGCATGTTGTACACCAACCTAAATAAATCTAATTGTTACGTTTTAAAACAATTCAGTTGAATTTTATATTTTATTTTGATGTTAGTGGAAATAGTTAATTGACACGCAACTTATTCTCAACAAATATTACCACATAATTAACCCATCCACTACAATCTAAATACATTTAAGATTAAAGGTTTTAAAGATAAGAGTGTATTTTTAGACAGCCTACTATTTTTTGTGATTCTTCTGCCGTCAAACGTTAATGTTGATATATTACGTTTCCCAACTCCTCACAAATTGCAAAAACATAACCTATTTGCAAATAAGCCTCTCCAGACAATGATGTCGTTGTTAACAAATGCCAAGACTC
The DNA here is from genome assembly GCA_963932145.1 of Acanthosepion lycidas. Taxonomy (NCBI): domain Eukaryota; kingdom Metazoa; phylum Mollusca; class Cephalopoda; order Sepiida; family Sepiidae; genus Acanthosepion; species Acanthosepion lycidas. The sequence continues at coordinate 70,145,201 of OZ010608.1, read as the reverse complement.
GACAGTATCACCGGGGAACATAAAGAATTTAGCGTGTTAAAACACTCAGGTTATAGCTGCCTAGCCATGCAAATCGGGTAAAGAGTCGTATGACGGATTTTTTTTTTTTATCGTTCGGTAGAAATGGAACGAATTCAGTTAGAGAACAGCTTACTTTTCAAGGAAAAATAAACATTAAAAAAGATTTTATTGTTAAGAAAAATGAAGTTAGTTTTCAGTTTTAATGATATTTGATAAAAAAAAATTGTGAGAAAAGTGTTGCTAATTTCGGACAACAAACTGGGTTTGTTCCTTTCTAGTACAGTGGTGTGGTTCCATGTATATATCTTTTATGACTTTATTGTTTTAAGTACTCGTTTACTTTGGTAAAACGGTCAGAACCTGGTTCTTAGATGGTTATAATGGCAGTAAAAATTTTTAGTACTATTATGGCGAGCTTGTAACATTCTGTTAAAGTCAAATTAAGCGGAACTGCTTATACCGTTATCCACAGACAGACTGTTTCGCTGTTGAACAGCTCATCAGTGGAGGTAGACATCCGATCGCTTTAAGTCGGGGCCGACCGATCTGGCATCAGTCGGAGATTCTAACCCCAAGGCTATCGACGCTCGGCTGAGAGAAAAACGAATTTTTATGCATTTATTTTTTCATAAACACGCTAGTGACCGAGAGAACTCAATCTAATTTGGAGAGTCTTGTATTATTAGCAGTAATAGCGACTGTTTACAAATTCGTGCTCTTTTCCCTCACAGTGATCAATCGATTTTAATTATTTTTTCGGGAGGTAATATATATATATATATATATATATATAGAGAGAGAGAGAGATTGTGTTAAAGCTTGTAGTGTGAGTGTAGATGTAAGGCAAAGAGAAAAAGAGAGAGAAAGAATGAAAATGGATGTGAAAATGTGAGTAGAAATGTGTCAATATAAACGAGAGATAAAGAGAGATAGAAAAAAGGAGAAATTATGTACGTTTTGGAAATAAAGAAAGAGAAAAAGAAATTTAGCGCGTGAGTGAGTGAGAGAGAGAGAGAGAGAGATTGTGTGAAGATGTAGAGGGTGAGTGTTCATATAAAATAAAGTAAGGGAGACCGTATGAAAATAATAGCATAGATTCCCGGCCAGATAGTGTCACTGATTCCAATTTACAAGAGCCAGGGGACCAAACATATACTACACTATGATCATAGTTAGAAAAGTGAAACAGCCGTACATACAGAGTCAGTTATGCGCCATGCCTGATACACGAGTAGGCGATGATGTGTCTTTCGATACATGACTAACGAGGCAGATTTTTTTCCCGCAGTAGATTGTCATTTCTTTCTGCGCTAGATCAGTTGCCATCCAAGGCTATAGAACCCAGTCTGTCCTTCTATTTATCCATAGCTAGGGGGAGAAGTAGAGGATTCATAACTTTCCCAAATTTCCTGGAATTCGAGGTGCGCATTAATAGTACGGATTCTCAGTTAGAAATCGTCACAGATTCCAATTCACAAGAGCCGGGGATCAGACAGATACTACACTCTGATCCTAGGTAGAAAAGCGTAATTGCCGTTTATAACCCCCCCCCCCAATCAACATACACATACAATAAAAGTAGAGATTCTCGGTCAGTAAGCGTCACTAATTCCAAATCATAAGTGCCGGAGATCAAACAGATACTATATTCTGATTGGTTTGCTTTAGTTCGTTTTACGGCATATCAACACCTTAATGGGTTTTGTTTTTTCAATAATATCCTTTTGGATATATAATCTGGCAATTTCATTTCGATTCTTTCTCTTTTTGTTTCCATTATCTTTGTTATTAAATATCCCGCCTTGTAATAAAAGATATTATAGTCTTTTCCACGAGTATGTTACAGATGGAGTTTGGTAGGTCTCCGTGTGTGATTAAATGAGTCCTAATTGAGCTATGGTCAGAGAAATGTAAAGTGAGTCTTCGCGATAGACATGTAGTGGTATGTCCAATATAATTATTCATGAATTTCCTTGAATCAGGAACGTAGTTTCTTAAGTGACATGTTAATTCATAAATAATATTGGTTCTCTGTATTTTGGATCTTCCAGGAGTTCTTGTTAACAATAAGGTTAGTCATCACTAGTGATTACCCCATGAGGTTGACTGGATATATCACTCAGCTCTTTCCGAATCCTATGCCTTGTTCCCAGACACTCTGATACCCAGACACTCTGAAATGTTCGTATTGAAGTTTCCGGCGCGAATGCCAAGCAGTACAGCATTCCGTTTGCAAATTTATGTCGGTGTGAATTGCGCCACGGTGCTCTTTTTTCTCACAGACGGTGCCCAACTATACTGTGCAGTCGACAAAATCAAAAACAAACAATGCACATACGCGAAATTAAAAAATAAATTGCACTCAGTGTATATATATATATATATATATATATATATATATATATATATATATATAGTCAGTATACAGTTACTTACAATAACAATTAAGACAAAGCAATTAACCAACAGTCCAGAAATTTATTATTAAAATGGTTCTGGTTAATTCTGGTTTATAAAAATAAAATGCTATGTTAAAGAATAAATAGTAAATTAATTAACGACACTCTTTGAACTGCAAGCCACTTTCTTCAATGCTTTGCTTCTTATTATAAATAACTGTATGATGACTTTATTGCCACCATATATATATATATACATTAAGAAATGAACAAAGTCCGACAATTTTATTTATTAAAGACATTTTTATGTTTAACGTTCTTTTTATAGATACAAGTATTTAAGTAAATGCTCTGTTTATAATAAACAGTATTAAATAACATTTACCGGCCTGAATGTCCGAGAAATTTTCATAGAAAATATTCGTCCTGGGACAGGATTCGAACCTGCATCCTATACGGAACCGTCATTTATGCTGACGTGCCTAACCTCTCGGCCACCAAGGATCATTCGGTAGGCAAGGTCGAATTTACTGCTTATAAACTTCAATCTTCCATGAATCTCGCACATTCATAACTGCTCATGGCGTATCAAATGTAAACAAATGACGTCATGCATTAAGAAATGGACAAAGTCCGACAATTTTATTTATTAAAGACATTTTTAATATTTAACGTTCTTTTTATAGATACAAGTATTTAAGTAAATGCTCTGTTTATAATAAACAGTATTAAATAACATTTATAACATTCAGGCCGGTAAATGTTATTTAATACTGTTTATTATAAACAGAGCATTATAGAGGACTATTCGTAAGTACTAGCATTTTAATATCAAATAAACTGAAAACTAATGACATCTATGGTTTCGACGAGGATCACTTCACTCTATGGATTAACAGTATTTTAATACATATATTATGTCTCTAGTGACGGATGTCACCATTTATCGCATTAATATTTCTGATTGATTCTATGTGTGATTATTTCTTTGTATATATATATATATATATATATATATATATATATATATATATATTCGACTCTATTTTCTATTATTTCGTTATCTGATAATAAGCGTTTGCTTGTGAGAGAAAGGAATAATGATGATTAGATTTTTGAACACCGTTCATTGTTTAGTATGTCGTACAGAGATGTCAAAAAATACGGGAAATGTCAATTTCAGTGACCGATCGTCAGGCTGGCGATCGGGTGTAAGGGAAGCGCCAAGTGTTAAACTATTTCTTGGCCTGGTTTGACTGAGGTCACAGGATATGGCTGTTGTACGTGTTGGTTGATCGAGGTTACTGTGTTGAGTTGATTTCGTTGATTGATAGGCCTGTTCTATGGAACGGGGTTGGTAAGACATGTTCAATGGAACGGGGCCGCGGCCGCGGTGATGACTGCAAAGGAAATACCTTGTAGCGAGTCGGGTATGCCGAGGTGACGTCGGATTGACTGGTGTTTGCTTAGGTGACAGTCTCGGCGACGATGAAATCTTGTAGCTGGGCGATGTCGAAGCTGGACAGTTGACCGCTGTGGTGGGTCGGGTTTGCCGATTTGATGACATTGGCAACTATGAAGGCTTGTAGCTGGGTGGTGACGACGTTGAGATGCTGTTCTGGATTCAGTGTGTGGACAGACGGGTGACTTGTTAAGCTCAGGAATGGTAACGGTCGTTGAGAGGAGCGGTCATGTCGACGTTGGAGGCAGTGGCGGCAGCATCAGCAGTAGCAGCAGCGCCCTGCATGTCGATCGGTGGTCTTCCGGTCCGCAACTGCTTCTGGTCATTATGTGGGACCTGTTTTTATGTAGATCTGGTAGTACCCAGGGGCATCTCTTTTTTCGGCGAGAACGTTCGTGATTGGCCAGTGTCGCTTTCATTGCGGGGCTTTGCTTCGGTAACCGGACGGGATGCTCGGAGCTTATGAGTAGAGAACGACGTTTTTCTTTTTTTTATTATTTTGTTCTCTGCCTTCATGGCGCTTGCATCCGGCCAGCATGCAAAATGAATCAGGTGATCTAATTGCTACAGAGTATAATAATTATTTGAAGAATTATTATCAATTATTCTTAATTTTTAACTTCTATTTTATTTTTATGTTTGTTATTTGTAGCATTGTCAATTATTCTTAATTTTAATGAGTGTTTCTTGCATTTTAATTTTACTTGCTTTTTATCACAAATACTCAGGCCAAAATTCTCAGTTTTATTATTTCATGAAGTATTGTCAATAAAATTTTGACTGATATCATCTTAATTTCTTATACTTTTTAATGGGTTCATTTTATTTTGGACCATTAAAAAAAATATGCGCTCTCCGGAAGTATTTGAAGCACTATTCAAATTAGCACTATTCAAATTTGTTTGATTTTACATTATTAATATTTAATAATTTTATTTAATAATTATTAATTGCTTTCTCAAACTTTGTGTAATGAAAAGCAATTACAAAAACCAATCAAAAAACCAATTAAAAGCCAATTAAAAACCAATTAATGAAAACCAATTAAAAAACAATTAAAAAATTAATAAAACCCATTAAAGGCCAATTAATAAAAACAATTAAAAACCAATTATAAATATAATTGAAAGAAAAGTTCTAATCTTGCCGGGAAGCGCATATTTTTCTTTAAATACGATTTCTCGAAGATAAAGGCCGGTAGACGAAAATAAATAAATATACTGTTCAATAAATAAAACGGAGCGTCTACTCAAATAAAGGTTTATGGTAATAATAATAATAAAAATCACTGGCTGGCCACTCGTATCCGAGTAGACACGTGGCCGTCTATTAGGACGCCCGTTTACTTTTGTAGACACATTTGTGTTTGTTCAACAAAAGCCCAGTTAATACTGGAACTATGCTGAGTGGATCTTAGTTACAGTTTGGGGGAGAAAGCGCTTTATCTAGCGTGATCATCAGTTTGAACAGACACTTGCAACTCTCTGTCACTACTTTCGACGGCTGACAAGGAGTTCCGTCAACTCAATTTCACCCACATGACTTAAGTCAACCCGTGGTATGGTTTTGCAGGAACTTTCCAAAGATCGCCTCTTCCAGATCGATAACATCAAGAAGTCATCTTCCTGACAAATCGACTATGGTGAGATTTGAACCCCGGTCTCATGGTTAGAAAGCGAACATTCTAACCACTCGGCCACGCTCTTGATAATGATAAATCAATAATGTATAACATTATCCGTCCTTATAATAAATGCCTTCCTTTGTACAGAGAAGTGAAGAGCCATAAATTTTATTGCTTATAAATATCATCATCTGTTTTTAGAATATACATCTCATTCAGGTTCAAAAACTTTATTGTTCACAGATGATGGGAAAATATAAACGCTAAAAAAATACAAAAATATTTCGAATTCCATTGAGAATAATATCCCCTATGTGTTCCAGTAAATTTGTTTTGTTAGTGGTACAGACAGTGGACTATTTAATACGACAAAGCAGTTGTTAGTCGGTTTTCTGATAAAAAATATCCCAGAAGGCATTGCAAGAAATAAAATATTCATTTCCATTGGTCAGTTGAATAAGACGAGAACCCAGCAGCCTTAACTTAAGGGTGTGGTCACGCATTTATTATGAAAAGAATCTTCTACACAATTTGAAGGTTCAGCTGAGTGATTAATGCGTAGGATTTAGAACACTAAGGTTTAGGCAAAAAACGAAATGGTTACATTAAAATGATCTATCTTGCACATTTATAAATCTACCATTCGTCCATGCATTGAATACGGTCTGTTTATCCGGCTATATATATATATATATATATATGTGTGTGTGTATATATATATATATATATATAGATAGATAGATAGATAGATAGATAGATAGATATCGAGATTCTGACAAGATTAAAAAAAGGTCTGTACTTAATCGAGGCATCTCGACTTCAGTCACTTTCTTACCGACGTAATGCGGCTTTCCTCTGTCTTTTCTATAAATATTTCCATAGCAACTATTCTGATGAGCTTTTCTTCTTAGTGTTCCGGCTGCATGAATTTAAACGTGCTACTAGATTGTCAACTAAGTCCCGCCCTTTTACTGTTGAAATACCGCACTTCTCTCCTTGTAGGGATAAAAGGTGATTATCTCGCTTTAGTTGAGATAAGTCGCATGGGTCACGTGGCGGCCGCTTAGAGACGTCACTCCATACAGTGACGAAGACGGCAGTCAAATTCAGTTTTGTTTACTGCAGCCAAAGGGAAAGGTTGCTTTCTTTAACCCTGACCGACATGGCCAGGGCAGATGCTAAATCTGCCTGCCCAGTCCATGGTGTCGTTTCCCTTTGGGAATATATCTTTCCCAGATATAGAAAGAAACTCCAGCTCGCAATCCCCAATTTTGGAAAACCCATGATTCTCTGTTTCCCGTTCAGGGGATATGTCCTCGCCTAGGACATAGATGAATCCGGCCCGTTTGAATCTGGAGTCTTAAAACTAGCTTCTATAGACACAGGAATATCTCCCTATTATATGTAAGACTCTTCCTTTTTTGTCTACTTACACATTGCTTTGCTGTGGAAACATATGTGATGTAATTTCTCTGCGTGGGACACATGTGTATATGTATATATAGTTATGTGTATGTCTTAGCGGTTTAAAAGTCTCTCTGAGAGCAAAACAGGTTTGTCATTCCTTTAGCTTTTAGCCATTCTGTTCAATCCGTAAATTACTTTCCTGATAATTGCTTTCTACAATCTTCAAAAATGAGCTATGCAATCATATAAAGTAACTGGACTTCATCGGATGGAATCCTGCTTTTCTCATGGCCAGTTCTATGTTGAATGTTCAAGGGTTGGGAATGAAAACAAGTTATTTGTACTGACCCCAAATGGGAAAACTAAAAATGTTGTTTATCATTGAGTTTTTCAATAAGTTCCAAATAGACAAATTATATCTGTCTATATTTCTGAGATGAGGTATTATGTACACTATTTACATTATTCGAAGTATTGTCCTCATCTTTGTCGCCATATTTATAACAACGTTTCGGCCTTTCAGTATCTGTTTATATTTCTGAGATGAGGTATTATGTACACTATTTACATTATTCGAAGTATTGTCCTCATCTTTGTCGCCATATTTATCACAACGTTTCGGCCTTTCAGTATCTGTCTATATTTCTGAGATGAGGTATTATGTACACTACATTATTCGAAGTATTGTCCTCATCTTTGTTGCCATATTTATTACAACGTTTCGGACTTTCAGTATCTGTCTATATTTCTGAGATGAGGTTTTATGTACACTATTTACATTATTCGAAGTATTGTCCTCATCTTTGTCGCCATATTTATTACAACGTTTCGGCCTTTCAGTATCTGTTTATATTTCTGAGATGTGGTATTATGTACACTATTTACATTATTCGAAGTATTGTCCTCATCTTTGTCGCCATATTTATTACAACGTTTCGGCCTTTCAGTATCTGTTTATATTTCTGAGATGAGGTATTATGTACACTATTTACATTACTCGAAGTATTGTCCTCATCTTTGTCGCCATATTTATTACAACGTCTCGGACTTTCAGTATCTGTCTATATTTCTGAGATGAGGTTTTATGTACACTATTTACATTATTCGAAGTATTGTCCTCATCTTTGTCGCCATATTTATTACAACGTTTCGACCTTTCAGTATCTGTTTATATTTCTGAGAATAGGTATTATGTACACTATTTACATTATTCGAAGTATTGTCCTCATCTTTGTCGCCATATTTATTACAACGTTTCGGCCTTTCAGTATCTGTCTATATTTCTGAGATGAGGTATTATGTACACTATTTACATTATTCGGACTAATGTCCTCATCTTTGTCGCCATATTTATTACAACGTTTCGGCCTTTCAGTATCTGTCTATATTTCTGAGATGAGGTATTATGTACACTATTTACATTATTCGGACTATTGTCCTCATCTTTGTCGCCATATTTATTACAACGTTTCGGCCTCTCAGTATCTGTCTATATTTCTGAGATGAGGTATTATGTACACTATTTACATTATTCGAAGTATTCTCCTCATCTTTGTCGCCATATTTATTACAACGTTTCGGCCTTTCAGTATCTGTCTATATTTCTGAGATGAGGTATTATGTACACTATTTACATTATTCGAAGTATTGTCCTCATCTTTGTCGCCATATTTATTACAACGTTTCGGCCTTTCAGTATCTGTTTATATTTCTGAGATGAGGTATTATGTACACTATTTACATTATTCGAAGTATTGTCCTCATCTTGGTCGCCATATTTATTACAACGTTTAGGCCTTTCAGTATCTGTCTATATTTCTGAGATGAGGTATTATGTACACTATTTACATTATTCGGACTATTGTCTTCATCTTTGTCGCCATATTTATTACAACGTTTCGGCCTTTCAGTATCTGTCTATAATTCTGAGATGAGGTATTATGTACACTATTTACATTATTCGAAGTATTGTCCTCATCTTTGTCGCCATATTTATCACAACGTTTCGGCCTTTCAGTATCTGTCTATATTTCTGAGATGAGGTATTATGTACACTATTTACATTATTCGGACTATTGTCCTCATCTTTGTCGCCATATTTATTACAACGTTTCGGCCTGTCAGTATCTGTCTATAATTCTGAGATGAGGTATTATGTACACTATTTACATTATTCGAAGTATTGTCCTCATCTTTGTCGCCATATTTATTACAACGTTTCGGCCTTTCAGTATCTGTCTATATTTCTGAGATGAGGTATTATGTACACTATTTACATTATTCGAAGTATTGTCCTCATCTTTGTCGCCATATTTATTACAACGTTTCGGCCTTTCAGTATCTGTCTATAATTCTGAGATGAGGTATTATGTACACTATTTACATTATTCGGACTATTGTCCTCATCTTTGTCGCCATATTTATTACAACGTTTTGGACTTTCGGTATCTGTCTATATTTCTGAGATGAGGTATTATGTACACTATTTACATTATTCGGACTATTGCCCTCATCTTTTTTGACATATTTATCACAACGTTTGGGCCGATGTACGCTTCGGCCTAATTCAGGTGGTCGGAATGTCGAAGTGAACCCTTTATTTAGCTCGCTGGGGTAGACTGTACTAGTTCTACTGTGCCATGTGTCCTTAAAGATAAAGTGGATAAAGACGTTGGTTAGATCCAGTGACAGAACCCAAAGATTTGTGAGTTCAATATCTGTTTAAGGCAGTGGAGAACTTTAAAAGGGGATATAACAGGAGATAACTGATAACTGGCATCCATTAGACATGGCACGTGGAACAGTCTACTCCAGCGAGCGAAATAAAGGGTTCAGTTCGACATTCTAACCATCTGAAGAAGGCCGGAGCGTACATCGGCCGAAACGTTGTGATAAATATGGCAACAACGATGAGGACAATAGTCCGAATAATGTAGATAGATTGAAGTGAAGAGAATTAGATAGATATATAGATAGATATGAAAGGATAAAACCTCTCTCTCTCTCTCTCTCTATATATATATATATATATATATATATATATATATATATATATAAAGAGTGAGATAGATCTAAACAAAATAGATATACGAAAGAATGAGATAGATATGAACAGAATGAGATAGATGTGAGCACATACCCACAAACACATATCCTTACATATATATATATATATATATATATATATATATATATATATATATATATATGTATATATATATATATAGAGAGAGAGAGAAATAGATAGATAGATAGACGTGAACAGAATGAGACAGATATGAAAGAATTATATATATATATATATATATATATATATTTATATATATATATATATATGTGTGTGTGTATGTATAGAGACATATAAATAGATACGAGCAGATAGATAGATATGAACAGAATGAGATAGATATGAACTAGATGAACAGAATGGGATATATATATATATATATATATATATATATATATATATATATATATATAGACGTGAAGAGAATTAGATATATACATTTGAAAGAATGAGATAGATACATAGATAGATAGATAGACATGATACAATAATATATATATATATATATATATATATATATATATATATATATATATATATATATATAGATAGATAGATAGATAGATACAGAATGACATAGACAGGACACAATGAGGTATATAGATAGATAGATAGATAGATACAGAATGAGATAGACAGGACACAATGAGCTATATAGATAGATAGATAGATAGATAGATAGATAGATACAGAATGAGATAGACAGGACACAATGAGGTATATAGATAGATAGATAGATAGATACAGAATGAGATAGACAGGACACAATGAGGTATATAGATAGATAGATAGATAGATAGATACAGAATGAGATAGACAGGACACAATGAGGTATATAGATAGATAGATAGATAGATAGATACAGAATGAGATAGACAGGACACAATGAGGTATATAGATAGATAGATAGATAGATAGATAACAGAATGAGATAGACAGGACACAATGAGGTATATAGATAGATAGATAGATACAGAATGAGATAGACAGGACACAATGAGGTATATAGATAGATAGATAGATAGATAGATAACAGAATGAGATAGACAGGACACAATGAGGTATATAGATAGATAGATAGATAGATAGATAGATAGATAGATACAGAATGAGATAGACAGGACACAATGAGGTATATAGATAGATAGATAGATAGATAGATAGATACAGAATGAGATAGACAGGACACAATGAGGTATATAGATAGATAGATAGATACAGAATGAGATAGACAGGACACAATGAGGTATATAGATAGATAGATAGATAGATACAGAATGAGATAGACAGGACACAATGAGGTATATAGATAGATAGATAGATAGATAGATACAGAATGAGATAGACAGGACACAATGAGGTATATAGATAGATAGATAGATACAGAATGAGATAGACAGGACACAATGAGGTATATAGATAGATAGATAGATAGATACAGAATGAGATAGACAGGACACAATGAGGTATATAGATAGATAGATAGATAGATACAGAATGAGATAGACAGGACACAATGAGGTATATAGATAGATAGATAGATAGATACAGAATGAGATAGACAGGACACAATGAGGTATATAGATAGATAGATAGATAGATAGATAGATAGATAGATACAGAATGAGATAGACAGGACACAATGAGGTATATAGATAGATAGATAGATACAGAATGAGATAGACAGGACACAATGAGGTATATAGATAGATAGATAGATAGATAGATAGATACAGAATGAGATAGACAGGACATAATGAGGTATATAGATAGATAGATAGATAGATAGATAGATACAGAATGAGATAGACAGGACACAATGAGGTATATAGATAGATAGATAGATACAGAATGAGATAGACAGGACACAATGAGGTATATAGATAGATAGATAGATAGATAGATACAGAATGAGATAGACAGGACACAATGAGGTATATAGATAGATAGATAGATAGATAGATACAGAATGAGATAGACAGGACACAATGAGGTATATAGATAGATAGATAGATAGATAGATAGATACAGAATGAGATAGACAGGACACAATGAGGTATATAGATAGATAGATACAGAATGAGATAGACAGGACACAATGAGGTATATAGATAGATAGATACAGAATGAGATAGACAGGACACAATGAGGTATATAGATAGATAGATAGATAGATAGATAGATAGATACAGAATGAGATAGACAGGACACAATGAGGTATATAGATAGATAGATAGATACAGAATGAGATAGACAGGACACAATGAGGTATATAGATAGATAGATAGATACAGAATGAGATAGACAGGACACAATGAGGTATATAGATAGATAGATAGATAGATACAGAATGAGATAGACAGGACACAATGAGGTATATAGATAGATAGATAGATAGATACAGAATGAGATAGACAGGACACAATGAGGTATATAGATAGATAGATAGATACAGAATGAGATAGACAGGACACAATGAGGTATATAGATAGATAGATAGATACAGAATGAGATAGACAGGACACAATGAGGTATATAGATAGATAGATAGAAAGACACAGAATGAGATAGACAGGACACAATGAGGTATATAGATAGATAGATACAGAATGAGATAGACAGGACACAATGAGGTATATAGATAGATAGATAGATACAGAATGAGATAGACAGGACACAATGAGGTATATAGATAGATAGATAGATACATACAGAATGAGATAGACAGGACACAATGAGGTATATAGATAGATAGATAGATACAGAATGAGATAGACAGGACACAATGAGGTATATAGATAGATAGATAGATAGATACAGAATGAGATAGACAGGACACAATGAGGTATATAGATAGATAGATAGAAAGATACAGAATGAGATAGACAGGACACAATGAGGTATATAGATAGATAGATACAGAATGAGATAGACAGGACACAATGAGGTATATAGATAGATAGATAGATAGATACAGAATGAGATAGACAGGACACAATGAGGTATATAGATAGATAGATAGATAGATAGATAGATAGATACAGAATGAGATAGACAGGACACAATGAGGTATATAGATAGATAGATAGATAGATACAGAATGAGATAGACAGGACACAATGAGGTATATAGATAGATAGATAGATAGATACAGAATGAGATAGACAGGACACAATGAGGTATATAGATAGATAGATAGATAGATAGATACAGTATGAGATAGACAGGACACAATGAGGTATATAGATAGATAGATAGATACAGAATGAGATAGTCAGGACACAATGAGGTATATAGATAGATAGATAGAAAGATACAGAATGAGATAGACAGGACACAATGAGGTATATAGATAGATAGATAGATAGATACAGAATGAGATAGACAGGACACAATGAGGTATATAGATAGATAGATAGATAGATAGATAGATACAGAATGAGATAGACAGGACACAATGAGGTATATAGATAGATAGATAGATAGATACAGAATGAGATAGACAGGACACAATGAGGTATATAGATAGATAGATAGATACAGAATGAGATAGACAGGACACAATGAGGTATATAGATAGATAGATAGATAGATAGATAGATAGATACAGAATGAGATAGACAGGACACAATGAGGTATATAGATAGATAGATAGATAGATAGATACAGAATGAGATAGACAGGACACAATGAGGTATATAGATAGATAGATAGATAGATAGATAGATAGATAGATACAGAATGAGATAGACAGGACACAATGAGGTATATAGATAGATAGATAGATAGATAGATAGATACAGAATGAGATAGACAGGACACAATGAGGTATATAGATAGATAGATAGATAGATAGATAGATAGATACAGAATGAGATAGACAGGACACAATGAGGTATATAGATAGATATATAGATAGATAGATAGATACAGAATGAGATAGACAGGACACAATGAGGTATATAGATAGATAGATAGATAGATAGATAGATACAGAATGAGATAGACAGGACACAATGAGGTATATAGATAGATAGATAGATAGATAGATAGATAGATACAGAATGAGATAGACAGGACACAATGAGGTATATAGATAGATAGATAGATAGATAGATAGATAGATAGATAGATACAGAATGAGATAGACAGGACACAATGCGGTATATAGATAGATAGATAGATAGATAGATAGATAGATAGATAGATACAGAATGAGATAGACAGGACACAATGAGGTATATAGATAGATAGATAGATACAGAATGAGATAGACAGGACACAATGAGGTATATAGATTGTTAGATAGATATTAACAGATTGAGATGGTCATTGTATTAGGTTGGTGCAAAAATAATGTCGTTTTCTCACATGTGTTACTATGTGAGAAAACGACATTATTTTTGCACCAACCTAATAGTATTAGCTGTTCGGCCATAAGAAAACATTCAGCATTCATTGATCGAACAGCCAGTACTACCTTCAGCTAAAATTAATAAAATCTTTCTCTTAAAACAATTGTTCAGGGAAATAGGTTTCTCAAGTTCAGTAGCTGTTATCGCTCTTTCCAGTACTCATGGGTCGTTTCCTTCTTAACCTTTGTTTGAAGTGGTGTCAAACGTCAACATGTCATTATTTTCGCTTCCAGTTATAAAATCTTTCTCATAAAACAAAATTTCAGGACAACAGGTTTCTGAAATACTGAATGTGTTATCGATCTTTCCAATATTGATTAATGTTTCTTTCCTAATCTTTTGTTTGAAGTTATGTAGGTCTACGTTTTGATTATGTCATTGACTACTTTACTCAAGTAAGTGGTAACTTTTGTTACCACCCAGTAATATGCTTTAAATAAAAGTAATGCAATTTTTTTGTACAGTGAATTGGCTTCATAGACTTTAGAAGAATACAATTGACGAGAAAGAATAAAAAAGATTAGCCCATCCTTTGGACTGACAAGCCTGGGTTTAAATAGTATCTCGTTTAGAGTTTAGATAAAAAGAAAGTAAACTAAAACCTACTTAGTCACCTGAGCGAATTTTTTTCTTTTCTTTTCTTTATGTCACTAAGTTTGAAAAGATAACACTTTGAAATCAGAGTTTGTAAAATTTTCTCATGAGATTAAGTGCTGTAGTTTGTCTCAGTGCGCTGAACTGATATGTAATATCAGTCCTCCTATATAGCAATCCTCTTATGTAGCAGTGAATGCAGAGGCATTTTTCTCACAGTATGAAGAGAGAAGACCGTTTGACAACAGAGATATAGTTCTACAACGGGATGATTAAATTATCTTAATAAAACAAATAAAAAAATACATGTGACGACGAGCTCTGTTCGTGTCTTCGATCTTTTAACGAGGTCGCAAAGAAGGGAACCTCGTCCTCTGATTTCCAACACTATAGCAACTGTTTCAGCAAAGAGAAGAACAGTAGATATTTGTCTTTTGCATGTCGTATAACCTACCTAATGAACCTGCGTAAAGAGCTTGAACCAACGTAAAGAGCTTGAACCAACATAAAGAGCTTGAAACTACTTAACGAACTTGAACCTACGTAAAGAGATTGAACCCACCTAACGAACTTGAACCTACGTAGAGCTTGAACCTACCTAACGAACTTGAACATACGTAACGAGCTTGAACCTACCTAACGAGCTTCAACCTACATAAAGGGCTTGAACCTACCTAAAGCACTTGAACCTACCTAACGAGCTTCAAACTACATAAAGGGCTTGAACCTACCTACAGTGCTTGAACCTACCTAACGAACTTAAACCAACGTAAAGAGCTTGAAACTACCTAACGAACTTGAACCTACGTAGAGCTTGAACCTACCTAACGAACTTAAACCTACGTAAAGAGCTTAACCCTACCTAACTTGAACATGCCTAAAGCGCTTGAATCTAACGAGCTTCAACCTACATAAAGAGCTTGAACCTACCTAAAGTGCTGGAACCTACCTAACGAACTTGAACCTACGTAAAGAGCTTGAACCTACCTAACGAACTTGAATCTACGTAAAGAGCTTGAAACTACGTAAAGAGCTTGAAACTACCTAACGAATTTGAACCTACGTAAAGAGATTGAACCTAGCTAACGAACTTGAACCTACGTAAAGAGCTTGACCCTACCTAACGAACTTGAACATGCCTAACGAGCTTGAACCTACCTAACGAGCTTCGACCTACATAAAGAGCTTGAACCTACCTAAAGAGCTTGAACCTACCTAAAGCGCTTGAACCTACCTAACGAGCTTCAACTTACATAAAGAGCTTGAAACTATCTAATGAGGTTTAAACCACCCTAATGAGCTTAAACCTACCTAACGAGCTTGAACCTACCTAAAAAGTTTGAACCTACCCAAAGAAAATGAAAACATTATATAAATACATACATACAACAATCTATTTCTTGTTAACAGTCAATATATTTCAACCTTGAAAGTGGGCAAATATATGAAAGCGCCCGGATAAAAAGAACAATTGGACAGTTTTATATAATTTATCGTCTGAAAAGAAAAAAAATAAGATCACATGAGAAATTGTATAAAAACTAAATCAATGCACCTTGTCTGTCGTATTCAATGAAATGTGCATGAAAGAACGATTGCTGCCTAAATACACACTACCAAACACACACATATATCATTCTTTCATATCGATCTCATTATGTTCACATCTATCTATCTACCTATATGTGTGTGTGTGTGTTCACATCTATCTATCTATCTATCTATCTATCTATCTATCTATCTATCTCATTCTGTTCGTATATGTAGCATTCTGTTCATATCTATCTCATTCTTTCGTATCTCTATCTAATTCTGTTTAGATCGATCTATATCACTCTCTCTCTCTATATATATATATATAGAGAGAGAGAGAGAGAGAGTGAGAGAGTGAGAGAGATATTCTTTCAAATCTATCTATCTATCTATCTATCTATATATATATATATATATGTGTGTGTGTGTGTGTTCACATCTATCTATCTATCTATCTATCTATCTCATTCTGTTCGTATCTGTAGCATTCTGTTCATATCTATCTCATTCTTTCGTATCTCTATCTAATTCTGTTTAGATCGATCTATATCACTCTCTCTCTCTCTCACTCCCTCTCTCTCTCTCTATATATATATAGAGAGAGAGAGTGAGAGAGTGAGAGAGTGAGAGAGATATTCTTTCAAATCTATCTATCTATCTATCTATCTATCTATCTATCTATCTATCTATCTATCTATCTAATTCTGTTAACGTCAATCTATCTCTCTGTCCCATTCTGTTCCTTTCTATCTACTATCAATCTTTTTATCTATTTCTCTCGGGTGCCGCATATGTATTCGTTTAAAGAAGTCTGTCGGCGCCAGACAGAAGTAGACTAAAATTAAGGGTGATTTTCGGGTGCGAAACTGGGTGGGTACGAATTCTGTTGATCATTTAAACTTTATGATTGAGTTATACAGCCTTTTTTTTTTTTTTTTTTTGTAAGCCTGTAGTCGATTATTATTTCCTGTGGAGATGAAAAAGTTTCTTAATTGTTTTTTTGTGCTATGCATTACAACTGCGTTCGTGTGTATATGTGAAAGCGACAGTATATGTACGCCCGTGTGAGAGTAGAGGTGTGTGTGCAAATAAGTGTATGTTCAAGAGAAAAATAAAGAGGGATATTTTTTTGACTGTTTGTTCGCCCTTATAAGGCATAAGAGCCTCTCAAGGCAGAGAGTTACCGAATAAGGTTTTTGGACGAACGTAAGAGGAGGGGGTAAGCGTATGAACATATGAAGGAAAGATATGACCCCAAACTTGATGAGGTTAAGATTGTATTCGATCGGGGAAGCATCCTCTTGGGAGTCACTTCCACAAAGTAGCAGTTCTTAGAAAGAAGCTGTCCAAATAGAACTTTCTTATTACTAATACGACACAAAAGGAATGAGGACATATCGATAGGGTGGTGGGTCTGAGCTGTGAAGGTCTGAACTGGTGGAACCAATGAAAGTGAGGATTGTGCAGCGCCAGTCTAGATATGGTAATAATACTACATTCTTAACCTTAATCTGACACGGATCTGGGAGAGTTTGTATATATGGTAAAGATTGTGTATGTGAGCATAAAATAAAGATCGTGCTTGTGTGTTTGAAAGAGAGAGAGAGAGAGAGAGAGATAGGGAAATAAATAGTGTGTGTGTGAGAGAGAGAGAGAACGGGTGAGAGAGAGAGGGAGAGAGTGAGACAGGATATGTGAGTTGTATAATGGCTAGTGATTAAGAAAGAGAATTCTGCGAACTGAGTTCAAATTCTGTCCGAGTTAGTTACGTTTACTTTCAGAAAAATTATCTTGACAAAGCTATATGTTGATTCCAGTCTGCTAGGAATGACCACAAATAATTTCCCCACCTTAAATTTATAGATAAATCCTACAGATGCATGCTGGGATTTCTTCCTAACCAATAAGAATGGACAATTCTCGGTCTCATCCCTATAATTTTTTATTTTTCTTTCTTGTCTTGAATTCAGGACACTATAAAAACTTGACTGTATCCCTTTTGCGTCTGAACAAAGTTCTTACTTTATAAACTTTTTGCTTACTTTCATTTGTTTTGCCTGGTTCTGACTTATATTTTATATGTATATGTATATAGTCGTTGCTCTGAAATGTTTCATGCAACAAAAACAGACTATCATTATTGTTTCGTCCGTGTATTGGTTGATATATTGAAAAGTAATTGTCATCTTTGATAATGGCTTATGTAAGCCAAAAACTTAGATTGGATTTAAACATCTATTAGTATGGTGATTTCTTTTCGTCTTTCAATGAACTTACTTAAAATAAATAGACAAAACTATATATATATATATATATATATATATATATATATATATATATATATATATATATATATATATATATATATCTGTTTCTTCCTTATCTATCTATCTCATTTTAGTCATATCTATGCCTGTCTGAATTCCTTCTCTCTAACTTTCTTTTTTTTCAGTCTATCTCTGTATTTAGGCAGCAATCCATCTTTTATACGTTTCGTTAAAGACGACTGACAAAGTACTGTGAGTAAAAACTTTTTATTTAATTTTTAAAACTTAATAGCAGTACTTTGTTAGTGGCATTTAACGTAAATATATATATATATATATATATATATATATATATATATATATATATATATATATATATATATATATAACTGGATATTGAGGTTAACACCCAGCGGCGACAGTACTTTTCATGCTTAAACGCAATCATCAATGTGTTACGTTTTGACTCGACTATTTATATATGCTGATCAGTGGTTGATTATTGTTTTTTTTTACTTATTATTTATTATTGATTACTTTAATATTTACCATAAGTTAATAAATTGTAAGAAGACTGAATGCGTAGTTGTTAGCAAAATGGTCAGCCCAACAAGCAAATTACAAATTGAGGATGCCAAAATCAAACAAGTAAAACAATTTAAATATCTGAAAAGTGTATTAACAGTGGCGGAAAGTGTAACATGGAAATCTGAAAGCATGTTGGAATAGCGAAAGATGCCTTCCAAAACCTAAGCAAAGTATTATGAAACAGAAACATATTGTGAGAAACAAAGAAAAGAGTACTGAACTGTTAGTTAGTATTAGTCATCCTCTATGGCAGTGAATGCCGGACAATCTCTTCACAGATGAAGAAGAGACTTGAAGCCACAGAAATTTCGTTCTACAGAAGGATGTTGAGAATACTATGGAGCGATCAATGACAAGGAAAAGAAAACACATGCTTAACATCAAGAAGTGACAATTGAAAATACTGGAGCACATAATGAGGAAAGAGGGCTTGGAAAATTTGGTACTCACGGGACAGATTTAAGGTAAGTGAGACAGAAGATAAGTAACGTACAACATTCATGGCGAACTTGAAAGAATAAATAGATTTTGAGAGACATGGCAAAAAGACAAAATTATTAAGAACAAAAGACAGAAGATTGCGAGGAGTCATGATCGCACATGTCCTGAAGGGAACGGCACAAAGAAGAAGAAGAAGAAGAAGAAGAAGAAGAAAATAAAAGAACTGACTATGATATCTTGCTTTGATGTGGCAACCAGTCTATAAAGAGAAAGTGTTGAATTCAAAACCAGTTCACTCTGAAACTAAAAAGCCCGACTTCGCTTAACAAGAGAAATGTGATTCTACAGAAGGATGCCGAGAATACCATCGAGTGAACATGTGAACAATGACGAAGTTCTAGAGACAATGGCAACAAAAAGGACACTTATACTAAACATCAGGAAGAGACAGTTAAGGTTTCTGGGGCGCATAATAAGGAAGGAGGGCTTGGAAAAATTGATAATCACAGGACAGATTCAAGGTAAGAGGGTCAGAGGTTAGCAACGCATAACCTACCTGGCTTGCGTGAGTGTGATGGATGGCGGGGCAGGGTTTAGATGAGATGACAAAAGGACAAGAAATTGTGGAGAGCCATGATCATCAACGCCCTGAAGAGACACGGCACAAAAGAAGAAGAAGAAGGGTAAAATAAGATAGTAGCCTAGGCTATCATGCCTTGGGGTGGCAACCAATCTAGAAGAAAATTTTGAATTCAAAACAAGCTCAATCTGAATTCAATTTGAATTCAAGCTCAATCAGAATTAAAAAAGAGAATCCATGATATAACGTGGACGAGAAAACAAAAACTTATTTGTGTGCACGTGTACTTAAAGATAAAGTGTGTGCATGTGATTTTATGAGTGAAGTGTGCACGTGTGCGCGTGTGCGCGTGTGCGCGTGCTAAAATTATAAAAATGTGTGTATGTCTAAATGAGAATAATATATGTGTTTGCGAGAGCTTTTATTCGTATGTTTGTATGAGAAATGTCTGTATACGTTTGTGTGAGAGCGTGTGTATAAGATGTGTCTATATGTTTGTGTAAGAGTGTATGTATGTTTTGATCGTCTGAGAAATGTGTGCCTGTTCTCGCTTAAATACAAATAGGGTGTACGTGCTTATATGAGACTTTTTTATTTGAGCGCGTCTTAAAATTTGTAGGAGTGTCTGTAAGAGTGTATGTGCTTGAATACAAAAAGCACGCTCGCGTTTTTTTTAAGGTGAGGTTCACCCTGAACAAACTTGTAAGCCATTCGAGCTAGAGGGTTATAGAATGAGAGACACAATTTATGCTGATATGTAGGAAAGATAATTATTAACCCTAGACTTGAACAGGTCATGATTGTAGTGAACGGGAAAGCATCCTCTTGGGAGTCAGTTCCACAAAGTAGCGGTGCGTGGGAAGAAGCTGCTCGTATAGCACTTACTTCTCACCAATGGAATACCGAAGGAATGAGGGTGGTTCGCTACAATGGGCGTAGCATGGCGAGTCTTATCCGTGAATGTTAGAATCGGTGGAATGTAGCTCGTCTGAGCACTTTCCATGGAAATAGCCATAGAGCAGTGAGAGGCTTGCAGCGTTTCGTCTGTGAAAGATGTTGCAGGGTGGAAAATAATTTGTCACCCACAAGGACCTGGAGACATCTTGGACTATGGAAATTGAAGACTGTGTAGCTCCTGCCCAAATATGAGAGGAGTGCTCCATTTCAGATTTGCGGTTTTGAATGGAGTAACGAGTTTATGTGTATGCGTGAGAGTGTGTAGATTTGAATCAGAAATGTGTGTCTGTTAGTGTGAAAGAGAAGTGGTGTGTATGCGTGTGTCTGAATTTAGGTAAAAGCGGAATACAGTGTTTATTTACATTCTCATTGGTTTCAGTGACAAGTGTGTTTTATGGTTTTTAAAAAATACGTTAAAATTTTTGCACACTCCAATGATTTTACGAATAACTGCATATCGCCGAGAGGAGTTTATATATATATATATATATATATATATATATATATATATATATATATATATATATATGTATGTGTATATATATATATATATATTGTCGAATTCCGATCCACGTTTGATCTATATTTGATATTAACTCATATATATATATATATATATATATATATATATATATATATATATATATATATATAGTGCATTGGGCAGCAAATCATTATTCAAACATATATTATGAAATATAACATACGACGAATGTCTATTATGTTTGATCATAAGCCATTCTAAACTTCGTATAGTTGCTTTAATTTCGGGACAAAAATTGTCCAACATTTGGAAATTTTTTTTCTTATGCTGTTTTTTGA
>OZ010608.1:70030524-70115524 GCA_963932145.1 Acanthosepion lycidas | reverse complement strand
GCACTGTATTCTTTTAAAACCGTCTAAAAAGAATACGTGCAAAAAGAGAATTGAATATATATATATATATATAGGTACCTCCATATATATATATATATATATATATATATATATATATATATTGAGTGGATTTTGGAATCTGTCTTTGTTTCCTATGACTACAAACGTTATTTTTAGTGGGAACATGCGCTTGAGTCACTAATAACAGGCGATGATCTAGAATTCTTACAGAAAACAAAGTGTCTCTCCAAACGGAAATCAAATGTGTCCTCCTTTTTCCCATCAGGGAAATTACTTCTCTAACCGAAACAGAGGCAGGGAATTAGATTTAGAAAAGCGATGAATGATTGATTTGTTTTGGACGGCTTATCAACCCTTTGTAGGTTATTTAAAGCCAGAAAATATTTATGACTAATAATATTTTGTGTGCGGCGTTGAGATTTGAGTTAATAATTATGTAGTAACACATATCTTACTAATTAATCCATAGATGGGAGAGAAGAGGTGAAATTTATACCTTTACCAACGGATTTTGTCCGTAAGTGAATATAACGGACCCGATTGGAATTGGAACTCGGCTCTCTGATTTCTAATACTGGGCCGTTATCTATTACACCACCTGCCCATCAAAGCTTACAGCACCCGGTATTCCCAAGCGGTCACTCATCTAGGTACTGACTTGGGCGATCGTACAAGAACTGGTATTTCAGCGTCATATAGTGGTAAGCCCTCACTTCAACAGTTAAGTGTGAAGCAAATTAAATTCCCAAGGTTTGAATAAGACAGATTTCTTCAAAGTGTTCTCTAAATGTTCTAATCATTTGTATCTGATGGGATTCACCTAACCTTAAGGCCTTTTAAGTAGCTATACACGTGGAAGTGTCCTACATTTTTCTTCGTTGGAAAATTGCTTTTCTGTTAATAAAATCTTGCAAATCATTTCTTTTAATAATTTCAACCCAAGCAAGGCGGGATTGACACGAGTACACAGGCGTCCATTTCGCTTCCATTTTTCTTAAGACTTCCTCGTTACTCACATGCTATTCTCAGCATCCTTCTGTAGAGCCACACCTTTAGTGTCTCAAATCACCTCTTCATCTGTCGGGAAGTTCTCCAGCGTTCATTGTCATATAGGAGGATTGATATTTTATAGCACTTGAGCACTCTTTATTTTTTAACAAACCTTTCCTGTTTCTTAATACTATGTTTAGCTTTTGAAAGTCACCTTGTGCTCTATCTATCCGCCTTTTTGTTTCTATGTCATATTTTCTGTTGTCTGCTAAAAAATTTATTAGACGAGTACATTTTTGTACTTGCTTAGTTTTGACGTCTCTAATTAGTAGCTTGCATT
Source organism: Acanthosepion lycidas (assembly GCA_963932145.1). Taxonomy (NCBI): domain Eukaryota; kingdom Metazoa; phylum Mollusca; class Cephalopoda; order Sepiida; family Sepiidae; genus Acanthosepion; species Acanthosepion lycidas. The sequence goes on along the minus strand of OZ010608.1, from coordinate 70,114,173 downwards.
TTGGGACCATCTTCTTGCTAACAAGAAATACATCCTGTCTTCTTAACAGTTAGTCCTTTCTTCTTGCTTTCCTTTAGTACATAGTGTAGGAGTTCTTACAGTTTTATTTCTGTTTCTGTTATCAACACAATGTCATTTGTGTATCTGATGTCGTTAAGCTTGTGTTCACAAACTAGAAATCCTGATAGGATTTCCAGTTCTCACTGTAAACGTTAAATAAATCAAGTAAGAAGAGGCATCCTTGTCTTACGCCCCTTTCTAACTTTGTACATTAGCTCGGTTAATTTTATTTCTAGTAAATATTCTGGCTTATTCTATTAGGTTGTTGCTTATATTTGTTGGTTCATTTTCTCTGAATGATCTCGAAGAATAATCTTTCGGTTAATTTTATTTCTAGTAAATATTCTGGCTTATTCTATTAGATTGTTGCTTATATTTATTCGTTGATTTTCTGTGAATGATTTCGAAGAATAATCTTTCGGATAATTTTATTTCTAGTAAATATTCTGGCTTATTCTATTAGATTTTTGCTTATATTTATTCGTTGATTTTCTGTGAATAATCTCGAAGAATAATCTTTCGGTTAATTTTATTTCTAGTAAATATTCTGGCTTATTCTATTAGTTTGTTGCTTATATTTATTCGTTGATTTTCTGTGAATGATCTCGAAGAATAATCTTTCGGTTAATTTTATTTCTAATAAATATTCTGGCTTATTCTATTAGATTGTTGCTTATATTTATTCGTTGATTTTCTGTGAATGATTTCGAAGAATAATCTTTCGGATAATTTTATTTCTAGTAAATATTCTGGCTTATTCTATTAGATTTTTGCTTATATTTATTCGTTGATTTTCTGTGAATAATCTCGAAGAATAATCTTTCGGTTAATTTTATTTCTAGTAAATATTCTGGCTTATTCTATTAGTTTGTTGCTTATATTTATTCGTTGATTTTCTGTGAATGATCTCGAAGAATAATCTTTCGGTTAATTTTATTTCTAGTAAATATTCTGGCTTATTCTATAAGATTGTTGCTTCTATTTATTCGTTGATTTTCTGTGAATGATGTCGAAGAATAATCTTTCGGATAATTTTATTTCTAGTAAATATTCTGGCTTATTCTATTAGTTTGTTGCTTATATTTGTTCGTTCATTTTCTCTGAATGATCTCGAAGAATAATCTTTCGGTTAATTTTATTTCTAGTAAATATTCTGGCTTATTCTATTAGTTTGTTGCTTATATTTGTTCGTTCATTTTCTCTGAATGATCTCGAAGAATAATCTTTCTGTTAATTTTATTTCTAGTAAATATTCTGGCTTATTCTATTAGATTGTTGCTTATATTTATTCGTTGATTTTCTGTGAATGATTTCGAAGAATAATCTTTCGGATAATTTTATTTCTAGTAAATATTCTGGCTTATTCTATTAGATTTTTGCTTATATTTATTCGTTGATTTTCTGTGAATGATTTCGAAGAATAATCTTTCGGATAATTTTATTTCTAGTAAATATTCTGGCTTATTCTATTAGATTTTTGCTTCTATTTATTCGTTGATTTTCTGTGAATAATCTCGAAGAATAATCTTTCGGTTAATTTTATTTCTAGTAAATATTCTGGCTTATTCTATTAGTTTGTTGCTTATATTTATTCGTTGATTTTCTGTGAATGATCTCGAAGAATAATCTTTCGGTTAATTTTATTTCTAATAAATATTCTGGCTTATTCTATTAGATTGTTGCTTATATTTATTCGTTGATTTTCTGTGAATGATTTCGAAGAATAATCTTTCGGATAATTTTATTTCTAGTAAATATTCTGGCTTATTCTATTAGTTTGTTGCTTATATTTGTTCGTTCATTTTCTCTGAATGATCTCGAAGAATAATCTTTCGCTTAATTTTATTTCTAGTAAATATTCTGGCTTATTCTATTAGATTGTTGCTTATATTTATTCGTTGATTTTCTGTGAATGTTCTCGAAGAATAATCTTTCGGATAATTTTATTTCTAGTAAATATTCTGGCTTATTCTATTAGTTTGTTGCTTATATTTGTTCGTTCATTTTCTCTGAATGATCTCGAAGAATAATCTTTCGGTTAATTTTATTTCTAGTAAATATTCTGGCTTATTCTATTAGATTGTTGCTTATATTTATTCGTTGATTTTCTGTGAATGATTTTGAAGAATAATCTTTCGGATAATTTTATTTCTAGTAAATATTCTGGCTTATTCTATTAGATTTTTGCTTATATTTATTCGTTGATTTTCTGTGAATGATCTCGAAGAATAATCTTTCGGTTAATTTTATTTCTAGTAAATATTCTGGCTTATTCTATTAGTTTGTTGCTTATATTTATTCGTTGATTTTCTGTGAATGATCTCGAAGAATAATCTTTCGGTTAATTTTATTTCTAGTAAATATTCTGGCTTATTCTATTAGATTGTTGCTTATATTTATTCGTTGATTTTCTGTGAATGATTTCGAAGAATATTCTTTCGGATAATTTTATTTCTAGTAAATATTCTGGCTTATTCTATTAGATTTTTGCTTATATTTATTCTTTGATTTTCTGTGAATAATCTCGAAGAATAATCTTTCGGTTAATTTTATTTCTAGTAAATATTCTGGCTTATTCTATTAGTTTGTTGCTTATATTTATTCGTTGATTTTCTGTGAATGATCTCGAAGAATAATCTTTCGGATAATATTATTTCTAGTAAATAATCTGGCTTATTCTATTAGATTTTTGCTTATATTTATTCGTTGATTTTCTGTGAATGATTTCGAAGAATAATCTTTCGGATAATTTTATTTCTAGTAAATATTCTAGCTTATTCTATTAGTTTGTTGCTTATATTTGTTCGTTCATTTTCTCTGAATGATCTTGAAGAATAATCTTTCGGTTAATTTTATTTCTAGTAAATATTCTGGCTTATTCTATTAGTTTGTTGCTTATATTTATTCGTTGATTTTCTGTGAATGATCTCGAAGAATAATCTTTCGGTTAATTTTATTTCTAGTAAATATTCTGGTTTATTCTATTAGATTGTTACTTATATTTATTCGTTGATTTTCTGAGAATGATCTCGAAGAATAATCTTTCGGTTAATTTTATTTCTAGTAAATTTTCTGGCTTATTCTATTAGTTTGTTGCTTATATTTGTTCGTTGATTTTCTGTGAATGATCTGGAAGAATAATCTTTCGATTAATTTTATTTCTAGTAAATAATCTGGCTTATTCTATTAGATTGTTGCTTATATTTATTCGTTGATTTTCTGTGAATGATCTCGAAGAATAATCTTTCGGTTAATTTTATTTCTAGTAAATCTTCTGGCTTATTCTATTAGATTGTTGCTTATATTTATTCGTTGATTTTCTGTGAATAATCTCGAAGAATAATCTTTCGGTTAATTTTATTTCTAGTAAATTTTCTGGCTTATTCTATTAGATTGTTGCTTATATTTATTCGTTGATTTTCTCTGAATGATCTCGAAGAATAATCATTCGGTTAATTTTATTTCTAATAAATATTCTGGCTTATTCTATTAGATTGTTGCTTATATTTATTCGTTGATTTTCTGTGAATAATCTCGAAGAATAATCTTTCGGTTAATTTTATTTCTAGTAAATATTCTGGCTTATTCTATTAGATTGTTGCTTATATTTATTCGTTGATTTTCTGTGAATGATCTCGAAGAATAATCATTCGGTTAATTTTATTTCTAATAAATATTCTGGCTTATTCTATTAGATTGTTGCTTATATTTATTCGTTGATTTTCTTTCAATGATCTCGAAGTATAATCTTTCGGTTTATTTTATTTCTAGTAAATCTTCTGGCTTATTCTATTAGATTGTTGCTTATATTTATTCGTTGATTTTCTGTGAATGATCTCGAAGAATAATCATTCGGTTAATTTTATTTCTAATAAATATTCTGGCTTATTCTATTAGATTGTTGCTTATATTTATTCGTTGATTTTCTTTCAATGATCTCGAAGAATAATCTTTCGGATAATTTTATTTCTAGTAAATATTCTGGCTTATTCTATTAGATTGTTGCTTATATTTGTTCGTTCATTTTCTCTGAATGATCTCGAAGAATAATCTTTCGGTTAATTTTATTTCTAGTAAATATTCTGGCTTATTCTATTAGATTGTTGCTTATATTTATTCGTTGATTTTCTGTGAATGTTCTCGAAGTATAATCTTTCGGATAATTTTATTTCTAGTAAATATTCTGGCTCATTCTATTAGTTTGTTGCTTATATTTGTTCGTTCATTTTCTCTGAATGATCTCGAAGAATAATCTTTCGGTTAATTTTATTTCTAGTAAATATTGTGACTTATTCTATTAGTTTTTTGCTTATATTTATTCGTTGATTTTCTGTGAACAATCTCGAAGAATAATCTTTCGGTTAATTTTATTTCTAGTAAATTTTCTGGCTTATTCTATTAGATTGTTGCTTATATTTATTCGTTGATTTTCTCTGAATGATCTCGAAGAATAATCATTCGGTTAATTTTATTTCTAATAAATATTCTGGCTTATTCTAATAGATTGTTGCTTATATTTATTCGTTGATTTTCTGTGAATAATCTCGAAGAATAATCTTTCGGTTAATTTTATTTCTAGTAAATATTCTGGCTTATTCTATTAGATTGTTGCTTATATTTATTCGTTGATTTTCTGTGAATGATCTCGAAGAATAATCATTCGGTTAATTTTATTTCTAATAAATATTCTGGCTTATTCTATTAGATTGTTGCTTATATTTATTCGTTGATTTTCTGTGAATGATCTCGAAGAATATTCTTTCGGTTAATTTTATTTCTAGTAAATTTTCTGGCTTATTCTATTAGATTGTTGCTTATATTTATTCGTTGATTTTCTGTGAATGATCTCGAAGAATATTCTTTCGGTTAATTTTATTTCTAGTAAATTTTCTGGCTTATTCTATTAGATTGTTGCTTATATTTATTCGTTGATTTTCTGTGAATGATCTCGAAGAATAATCATTCGGTTAATTTTATTTCTAATAAATATTCTGGCTTATTCTATTAGATTGTTGCTTATATTTATTCGTTGATTTTCTTTCAATGATCTCGAAGAATATTCTTTCGGTTAATTTTATTTCTAGTAAATTTTCTGGCTTATTCTATTAGATTGTTGCTTATATTTATTCGTTGATTTTCTGTGAATGATCTCGAAGAATAATCTTTCGGTTAATTTTATTTCTAGTAAATTTTCTGGCTTATTCTATTAGATTGTTGCTTATATTTATTCGTTGATTTTCTGTGAATAATCTCGAAGAATAATCTTTCGGTTAATTTTATTTCTAGTAAATATTCTGGCTTATTCTATTTGTTGCTTATATTTGTTCGTTCATTTTCTCTGAATGATCTCGAAGAATAATCTTTCGGTTAATTTTATTTCTAGTAAATATTCTGGCTTATTCTATTAGATTGTTGCTTATATTTATTCGTTGATTTTCTGTGAATGTTCTCGAAGAATAATCTTTCGGATAATTTTATTTCTAGTAAATATTCTGGCTTATTCTATTAGTTTGTTGCTTATATTTGTTCGTTCATTTTCTCTGAATGATCTCGAAGAATAATCTTTCGGTTAATTTTATTTCTAGTAAATATTGTGACTTATTCTATTAGTTTTTTGCTTATATTTATTCGTGGATTTTCTGTGAATGATCTCGAAGGATAATCTTTCTGTTAATTTTATTTGTAATAAATATTGTGGATTATTCTATTAGATTGTTGCTTATATTTATTCGTTGATTTTCTGTGAATGATCTCGAAGAATAATCTTTCTGTTAATTTTATTTCTAGTAAATATTCTGGCTTATTCTATTAGATTGTTGCTTATATTTATTCGTTGATTTTCTGTGAATGATCTCGAAGAATAATCTTTCGGTTAATTTTATTTCTAGTAAATATTCTGGCTTATTCTATTAGATTGTTGCTTATATTTATTCGTTGATTTTCTGTGAATGATTTTGAAGAATAATCTTTCGGATAATTTTATTTCTAGTAAATATTCTGGCTTATTCTATTAGATTTTTGCTTATATTTATTCGTTGATTTTCTGTGAATGATCTCGAAGAATAATCTTTCGGTTAATTTTATTTCTAGTAAATATTCTGGCTTATTCTATTAGTTTGTTGCTTATATTTATTCGTTGATTTTCTGTGAATGATCTCGAAGAATAATCTTTCGGTTAATTTTATTTCTAGTAAATATTCTGGCTTATTCTATTAGATTGTTGCTTATATTTATTCGTTGATTTTCTGTGAATGATTTCGAAGAATATTCTTTCGGATTATTTTATTTCTAGTAAATATTCTGGCTTATTCTATTAGATTTTTGCTTATATTTATTCTTTGATTTTCTGTGAATAATCTCGAAGAATAATCTTTCGGTTAATTTTATTTCTAGTAAATTTTCTGGCTTATTCTATTAGTTTGTTGCTTATATTTGTTCGTTGATTTTCTGTGAATGATCTGGAAGAATAATCTTTCGGTTAATTTTATTTCTAGTAAATAATCTGGCTTATTCTATTAGATTGTTGCTTATATTTATTCGTTGATTTTCTGTGAATGATCTCGAAGAATAATCTTTCGGTTAATTTTATTTCTAGTAAATATTCTGGCTTATTCTATTAGATTGTTGCTTATATTTATTCGTTGATTTTCTGTGAATAATCTCGAAGAATAATCTTTCGGTTAATTTTATTTCTAGTAAATTTTCTGGCTTATTCTATTAGATTGTTGCTTATATTTATTCGTTGATTTTCTCTGAATGATCTCGAAGAATAATCATTCGGTTAATTTTATTTCTAATAAATATTCTGGCTTATTCTATTAGATTGTTGCTTATATTTATTCGTTGATTTTCTGTGAATAATCTCGAAGAATAATCTTTCGGTTAATTTTATTTCTAGTAAATATTCTGGCTTATTCTATTAGATTGTTGCTTATATTTATTCGTTGATTTTCTGTGAATGATCTCGAAGAATAATCATTCGGTTAATTTTATTTCTAATAAATATTCTGGCTTATTCTATTAGATTGTTGCTTATATTTATTCGTTGATTTTCTTTCAATGATCTCGAAGTATAATCTTTCGGTTTATTTTATTTCTAGTAAATCTTCTGGCTTATTCTATTAGATTGTTGCTTATATTTATTCGTTGATTTTCTGTGAATGATCTCGAAGAATAATCATTCGGTTAATTTTATTTCTAATAAATATTCTGGCTTATTCTATTAGATTGTTGCTTATATTTATTCGTTGATTTTCTGTGAATGATCTCGAAGAATATTCTTTCGGTTAATTTTATTTCTAGTAAATTTTCTGGCTTATCCTATTAGATTGTTGCTTATATTTATTCGTTGATTTTCTGTGAATGATCTCGAAGAATATTCTTTCGGTTAATTTTATTTCTAGTAAATTTTCTGGCTTATTCTATTAGATTGTTGCTTATATTTATTCGTTGATTTTCTGTGAATGATCTCGAAGAATAATCATTCGGTTAATTTTATTTCTAATAAATATTCTGGCTTATTCTATTAGATTGTTGCTTATATTTATTCGTTGATTTTCTTTCAATGATCTCGAAGTATAATCTTTCGGTTTATTTTATTTCTAGTAAATCTTCTGGCTTATTCTATTAGATTGTTGCTTATATTTATTCGTTGATTTTCTGTGAATGATCTCGAAGAATAATCATTCGGTTAATTTTATTTCTAATAAATATTCTGGCTTATTCTATTAGATTGTTGCTTATATTTATTCGTTGATTTTCTGTGAATGATCTCGAAGAATATTCTTTCGGTTAATTTTATTTCTAGTAAATTTTCTGGCTTATTCTATTAGATTGTTGCTTATATTTATTCGTTGATTTTCTGTGAATGATCTCGAAGAATATTCTTTCGGTTAATTTTATTTCTAGTAAATTTTCTGGCTTATTCTATTAGATTGTTGCTTATATTTATTCGTTGATTTTCTGTGAATGATCTCGAAGAATAATCATTCGGTTAATTTTATTTCTAATAAATATTCTGGCTTATTCTATTAGATTGTTGCTTATATTTTTTCGTTCATTTTCTCTGAATGATCTCGAAGAATAATCTTTCGGTTAATTTCATTTCTAGTAAATATTCTGGCTTATTCTATAAGATTGTTGCTTATATTTATTCGTTGATTTTCTGTGAATGATCTCGAAGAATAATCTTTCGGTTTATTTTATTTCTAGTAAATATTCTGGCTTATTCTATTAGATTGTTACTTATATTTATTCGTTGATTTCCTCTGAATAATCTCGAAGAATAATCTTTCGGTTAATTTTATTTCTAGTAAATATTCTGGATTATTCTATTAGATTGTTGCTTATATTTATTCGTTGATTTTCTCTGAATAATCTCGAAGAATAATCTTTCGGTTAATTTTATTTGTAGTAAATATTCTGGATTATTCTATTAGATTGTTGCTTATATGTATTCGTTGATTTTCTCTGAATGATCTCGAAGAATAATCTTTCGTTGCCTTTTTTGCTTCTGAGTAACTCCGATCATCATTTGAATCTGTTGTTTAACGTTATTGAAGTAGTCTTTCAGATTAGACAGCGCTTTAAGATGGCATGACAAGAATGAGCATATTCGACCTCTTTGCTTTTTTAATCAAGGTCAGGAAGTTATGGATATCCATGATTTTCTACTTTCTACGTAGACATATAATGAAGTTACAATTAGTCCTTTCTTCTTGCTTTTCTTTACGACATTCTCTAGGAGTGCAGTTTTCTTTCTTTTTCTGCCATCAATACAATAGCATTTGCATATCTAATCCCTCTTAGTCAATGTTCTGTCATCCATACAAGCTCGTTTCCTTCCGCCTCTCTTGTTTCCTTATACCTCTCTTGTCTTCAGTATGTCCTGTGAGTGTCAAGTTCTTCAAGTCTTCTCTCCTCATTATGTGTTCCAGAAATTTCAACTATCTCTTTCTGGTTCAAAGTACTGGTGTTCATTTCGCTTCCAATTTTCTTAAGACTTCCTCGTTGCTTGCCCAACTATTCTCAGTATCCTTCTGTAGAACCACATCTTTATTGTGTCAAGTCTCTTCATTTGTCAGGAAACTGTCAAACATTCCCTGTCATGTCGGAGGACTGATATTATATAACAATTTTTTTTTTCTAACAAAATTATCCCGTGTCTTAATACTTTGTTTAGCTTTTGAAAGACATATTTTTTCTATTGCAATGCCCTATGAGAAAATCTCCAGCTTTCACCTGTACCGTGAGAAAATACTTGAAGCCCTTAACCCGAACTGGTCAGTTTTACCTTTTATCTGAAGGATATTTATCAAATATGCCCGAGCAGGTGTCTGCAACAGGGATTATCTAGCATCCAAAGCATACAGGCGTATACAAACGACTAATATTATCACTCATACACTCATGTTCTGTCATCCATTTGCGCAAGATTGGTATTTTTCTACAATAATGTTAACCCTGTACAAGGTCAATCGAGGTAGTAGCTTACGTTAGTGGGAGGTTTGTACGGATAGGAGGGGAAGATAACGATTAACCCTAGACTTGAACAGATTAAGACTGTATTGAACGGAGCAATTTACTAGTAGGTTGGTGCAAAAATAATGTCGTTTTCTCACATAGTAAAATATGTGAGAAAACGACATTATTTTTGCACCAACCTAATAAATGTTTCACTTTGCCCTCTTGACGTCAATATGTGCTGTGAGTATCGAATTACCTACCCCCTTCTTCCGCATCATGTATTTAAAAAATTTCAACTGTCTTTTCAAAGTATACGCGTCCTTTTGGTTGCCATTTTCCTTACAACGTTCTCGTTATTCACATAGTCCATCCATGGTATTCTCAGCATCCTTCTGTAGAACCACATATCTATTACTTCCAGTGACGAAATTGCCCAGCATTCACTGTCATAGAGGATGGCTGATACTACACAACAGTTCAGTACTCTTTTCTTTGTTTCATTTGCCTTGTCTCTTCTTCATCTGTGAGGAGATTGTCCAGCATTCATTGCCATATAGGATGATGGATATTACATAATATTTCAGTACTCTTTTCTTTGTTTTTAACGAAGTTATTCTCAACATCCTTCTGTAGAGCTTCATCTTTGTTGCCTTCGTCATTTTTATACTTTTAAAACTTTTTTTTTCACTTTTTTAAATGTCATACAAAAGAATTCGCGTTTTGATAAAAAAAACGTTTTCACCCGTAAATTTTTTATCAAAAGGAATCCGAGTTACATAACAATATTATTATTAGTATTAATAATAATAATAATAATAATAATAATAATAATAATAATATTAATAATAAATATTCTTTTCTTTGCTTTTTTCTCCTTTTGAAAAGCTATTTGTTAATGTGCAAATAATCTTTTTAGCTGATAACAAGTTCTGACGAAAGAAAATTTCTTTCATATTTTTTTTTTTGAGAAAAAACCGGAAAAGTAAGTTTATCTGTTTTTAGAGATGCAAGTTTTCCAAGGTATTTCATTTCTTTTTTTATTAGTGTTTCATAACACCAATCAAAATATTTCTTTTTTTGACACATCACTACTTTCTTTCTTTTTATGTGCCGTGTCCTTTCAGGACGTAGGCGATCATGGCTCTCTACTTCCCTCCCCATCCCTTGTAGCGCTCAATAATTTTCTTGCCACTGCCAACTCCCCTAGACCACGTTCTGCCATCCACTTGCTTAAGCCCGCCAGGTATGTCATGCCTTGCTTTCCCTTGACTCTTTTTCCTTCTATTCGACATGTGAGTATCAGATTCTCCAGGATCTCCTTTCTCATTACGTATCCCAGAAATTTCAACTGCCTCTTCCTAATGTTAACATCACTACTTAGTAACATAAAAAACATCGTTTTGTTTGCAATTATACTAGCTAAATATCCGTTCTACGGTCAGAAGAAATGGACTTGTAACTGAAGTATTCTCCCACATATTTAGAAGTTTGTGGCTGTTATACTCGGTCGACAGTACTACAGTGTAACCCGGATATAAGAGAGTTGTCGGGACCGGAGAAGATGTATCTTATATCCGGGTTTCTCTTATACCGGGTCTCTTATATCCGGGTTACACTGTATATGAATAATTTTCATTTTTTCACAGTAAGGTTCACTCTGTACAAGGCGCGGGGGCCACTCGAGTTAGAGAGTTAAGTTAAGGGGTAGTTTATATGGATAGGAGGTTGGTTTATTGGTTTATTTTGTTTTAAGGCATATCAACCTCAATAGGTTATTTAATGCCGACAACATTTTTAGGATAGATTCGTATGAATAGAATATGTATTCTTTGGTTTAGATTGGTTTGGTTTATTTTCTTTTACGGTATATTAACCTAAATTGGTTATTTAATGCCGACAACATTTTTTATTGCTGGTAATATTTTGTTTTGTCAAAAATCTGTTTCTGGTAATATTTTTCCTTCAAAATTGTATTGCTGGTAATAATTATTTTCAAAAAGGTATTGCTGGTAACAGTTAACTATTTACCCATAGCTGAGACCCTAACAGATGCTACCACCCTGGGTCAGGGTGGACCTGGGAACACCAGCAATTAAGAGATGGTTCCACGCTTCTTAAAACCTCCCTGATCAGAGGCCTTGCTGCTGGATGTAGTTTATCGTCTTACCCAGGACGCAGATGTAGTTTAACGTCTTAACAAGGACGATGGTTAGGAGAGGAAGATAACAGTTAACTAGAGTTGAACAGGTTAAGATTGTAGTGATCGGGGAAACAACCTCTTGGGAGTCAATCCCATAGGGCAGTGGTTTGCGGGAAAAAGCTTTTTGAGTGAAACTTCTCACCGATGGAATACGGAGGAAAAGTAGGTGGTTTACTGCTATGTAAGTGGCATGGCGGGTCCTAGCCGTAAATGCTAGACCTGACGGAACCAAGGAATATAGTTCGTCCAACCAATTTCCGTGGCAGTAGCGATAGAGCAGCGAGAGACTTGCCATCTTTTGTTTAAATAATCCCGAACATTTTTAAGAAAATTCAGTTAAACAGATCAGTTTGACTTATTTAGATATTTCCATAATTTTGTTCGCTTTCGCTAGGCTAACCTGTCGTAATGTGAAATGGCAGACGGCAGCAATAGTTACCACAAACGTGGCAGGGAATATGATTGTAACCAACGTTGCCGGGACTACAATTATAGAATCCTATATTAAAACTGCGTTAATATTATTTTAAGTTATGTCCGCGTCGTTGTTTTTACTAACTTACACTTGAATTTTAACAATCAGACATGAATTCTTTCTATAAAACACGATGAATAAAAAAATATCGACAAAAACATATATGTGGCAATATTTAAAATACGAATTAAAAATACATCATACAGATGAAATATTTATTAATCCAGTCAAACATTCTTTAATCCGGCACTTCATAGTTAGACAACTCCCATGGTCAGGAGTTTTTTTAATCTGTAAGCTATTAGTTCGTTGAGCGGCTACGAGGGTAGGAACACACATTGCAGCAAAGTGTTTTTGTGATACGGACTTGCTCATTTCTCATACATAGTTGAATATTTCCCATTCAGGATAGTTAGTATATATATATATATATATATATATATATATATATATATATATATATATATATATTATTTATTTAAAAATATGATTCCAACACGCTATATAAGAGGTCTCCTGTTTCAAAACAAGAGCCGAAAACTTCAATATAATTATTTGAATTAAATTGAGTTAAAGTAAACTCTGTTCCATCTTCAAGCGAAATTTTTTTTGGAATAACTTATTTCTGAAATTTACGTGTTTTAATAGTATATTCACAATTGAAATCAAAATGTCCATGGTAACAGCCAGGGCGAATTGTTTAAAATAGTTAGGGGTGTTGAGTGTTAATAATTTGTATCAGTATAGTTACTTTCATAGATGTCAAGTCAGGGTAAGGTTGGGGTGTCTAAATTTAAAACGGAAGATGTTTTCGCCTAGTCTGGTTTACGTGTTTATGGAGATTTATATAAAAACTGCCGTAACCTTTGTTTTTTGACGACTTCATAAAGGGTTATCTATTTTGGAGGGTATTTAAACTATTTATTTGGGCTATAGATTATAAAAGTTATTTTATTGTATGCTTGTTTTTAGCTAATTATTCAGTGCATAAATCTGATGATGTCGGCAAAAAACCGTTAACTCATGTCTATTGTTTAATAGATTTTTATTATTTAGAAACTTAATAATGTGTAGTTTCTCACGTAGGCATAAAGGGCATGGGTCATCCCAAGTTTTACAAGTTCTAGTTTTGTTTATAATTTTCCATTTTACTTTAGGTTTCCTATTTATTTCCTTCAGATGCCAAAAATATTTAGATAGAGAAGTCTGATTTCTTTTATTTATATTGTTGAAAGAGCACTTATGCTGCCTCCATCTGGCTTTAAATTCATTCTTCGTGGACCCAATGTATATCATATTAGTATTAGGACTCTCAGTGGATGAGATAGTACATTGGTATACCACAGATTTGATGCAGCATTTATTTTCTAATGGGCAGTCTTCTGGGTTTCTACAATCACACAATTTTTCACTGTTATTGTCTGATTTAAGTGTAGGGTTTTTATTAATACTATTCAGTCATATATATATATATATATATATATATATATATATATATATATATATATATATATTGTCTTCTTATTGAGACAATTAAAAGATCTTTGGAAGCATTAATGATTGTTTTATTTCCTGTTTAAAGTTTTATTCGACCTTTGATAACAAAGAAATATATATGTGGAATGAACTATCTTATATATATATATGTTTTATTGAAAGCGAAAGCTAAAAAACTTTAAATTATATGAAACAATATCTCCCCCAAAGGAGGAGGTTGGAGTCAATACCAGGTTCCTGGGATATGCCCAAAATGGGAAAAACCGAAGGCTTTTGTGATGAGTGTGCGCGTCGGTAAATACCTATTTACCTGAGAAGTTGGATGTGAGACAAGGTATTTTTTTTTACGTGTGATGCCGATACGCAGGCATATGCATATGGGCTATGGACAAAAATTGCCCTCTCCTTACGACCTCTGTCATTGACCCAACCTTACATCTAACCAAACTTAATGCAATAAGGAATGTGCTGCGCCCGGATTCTTACAATATTCCACCATTCCTGGCAGAACTTCTATTATCACAATGTGGCATATCGAATAACAAAAGAGATGCAAAGAAAAAGAATCTAAATAAAATCGCCTAGATAAATTATTAGGGTGGTGCAAAAATAATGCCGTAATAATGTCGTTTTTTGACGTTAAAAAATACGTCAAAAAACGACATTATTACGTCATTATTTTTGCACCAACCTAATAAAAAAAACAAAAACATTCCCAGCATCCTTCGTTCGTGCGCATGTGTAATCGCACCAACATTACAAATTTAGTCTAATGAAACGCGTCGCAATAAAACTTTTCCACTTTGTCAAACATTTTCCCCTATAGTGAATGGAAAGAATGCTTAAGTCAAACATTAATGAATTAAAAGTGAAGATGAAGGGTAAATATAGAGATGTTTTTTTTGCGTGTGTGTGTGAAGGGTGAACATTCTGTTTGTACAGACCCTTACGTTACGCAAGGGAGTCGCTAAATAAAAGCTTTGTGTAAATACAGTCTCTTAGAAAATGAAAAGGTGGCCTACAATCTAAACGTGAATAAAATAAAAGCAACATTCTTTCTAGTCTTATCTTTTATTTTTTTCATGTGATTTCATCTTGACATGGCAAGTACGGTTTAATTGGAAGCGTAACGGCCTACATGCATGCATGATCGTGATTATCTAAGAGTAACTTAGATAGGGCACGCAGTGAGGATCGAACTCACTATTCCGTTATAATTGATCTAGCTTTCTCGTTGCTTTCTTTTAGTGAAAAGCTTCAATCACAAAACACCTAGTATCAGAACGAAATGACTTTTTGATAAGCTGTTGTTAATAATAATAATAATAATAATAATAGTGGAGTTCTGACGAGTTGCGAGGAAAACCATCTCTGCATTATAACGATCCAACTGCTGTCACTGTCCGCTCATGGGATTTACGTTAAGTCTTAAAACCAGAAAGGCTTTTAAGTTCTCTTACGCTGCTGGCAAACACACTTATTTTGAATATTTATTTGTCCCTTGTTTTCCTAATATTATCTACCTTCCTATGTCTGGTGAGAGTAGTCTTGTTCTTACACTGCTTATTACATGAGGTACAAATCCTACTGTTGAGAAAAACATTTATATGCAATGTGATATCCCTGTATATAAATATTTATTTGACTTTCTCCCCAGTTTGCCATAAGCAGACGCGGCCACATTCTTCACAAACCCATTGGGTCCGAGGAGAGTCAATACAGTCGGAGCATGTTTTTGTAATCATTTCATCCCAGGCAAGGGAATGAAGCCATTAAGACGCAAGGGGTTACTGAGTGTGTAAGGACGAAAAAAAAAAAAAAAAAAAAAAAAAAGATTATTAAGCAGCATAAAAAATAAAAGAAGAAACAGAAAAATAGTAGATAACGATTAACTTTAAATTTTTGAAGATCAAAGTTGGCTGTAAAGCATGGTGCCAGAAGAGTTCCACAAGTAAGAAGTGCAAGGAAAGAAAGTATTATCAAAGAACATACGGTTACATCTAAGCTAAGTCAACTGTAAATTGGTGAGACCTTATTGCCAATCTAGTACTGCACTTAAATTCATAAATTTCAGGTACCATAGCAAAGATTTCATCCGAACAATTATCATAAAAGTATTTATAGAAAAGGCAAAGGGAGGTAACTTTACGGCCATGGGAATATAACTGAAGCCGAAACGCCAGACTTCGTTGGATTTTATCAAGAATCTTTACAGAAAATTAGACAAGTCCACTAACTGTTATAGCTCTTTCTAATAATGATGGATGTTTCCTTCCAAAACTCAAATCTTGATTATATCATTGTTCTTTCTTCTGGTTACTCATTTTATTTTGCTGCTATGTGAGGTGTTCAAGTGATGTTGTTTTTGTTTGGTAAATCATGATAAAAAGAAAACATTATCAAAGGACGAGAACAATAAAAGAATATGAATTAAGAAGACAAAAGATAAAAAAAATTGACCAATCAAGTACCATGCTTAAAGTCATAAATTATTTGTATAACAAAGTAAAGTTGATGAGAATAATTACCATAAAAGTATTTATAGAAAAAGCACAGGGAAGCTGCGTTACGGCGGTGGGAAGTGATTGGAGCCGAAATGCCAGTTCAGGATCGATATTATTCCATATTCTTTTTTGGATTTTAACAAGAAAATCTAAATACTTAGCAGAAACACGAGACCAAATATTCAATGTATGGACGATATATAAGATAGATTCAGGCGAGAAAACTTGTCCCATGAACCAACTTTCCGAGCAGCAAACGTAGCAATTGATTCAATATAATCTTTCAATTTCATGTAAGTAGAAAACTCTAGCCCGATAAGGCGCAATGAGTCACTCTTCTGAAAGCATCAGTCATGCTATTTTGTTTTATTTTGGCTCAGTTATTGCATTTTTTCAATATGGAGAACGACTTAAAAAATAGAGCATATCTGCACGTTTTACGTTACAAACACGCACGCACATACACACATACACACACACACATACATATATATGTTCAATCTGGAAAGGATCTGCTGCATGGTGTAGGAGGGCCCAACTAGTCCATCCACGTCCACCACCCACACTTGTCTGTGACTCCTGCTGATGACTCTTCAAGAGTAGTCTGTTCCTTCACAGCCATCTCCGTCACCGTCACCAAAGGGGAGAAAGGAAATTAAGAGAGAGAGAGAGAGAGAGAGAGAGAGTATGACGATCCCGATGCTCGAATG
Organism: Acanthosepion lycidas; assembly: GCA_963932145.1. Taxonomy (NCBI): domain Eukaryota; kingdom Metazoa; phylum Mollusca; class Cephalopoda; order Sepiida; family Sepiidae; genus Acanthosepion; species Acanthosepion lycidas. Next base: position 70,097,262 of record OZ010608.1, on the reverse strand, counting down.
CGAGCGGGTGCAGACAACCATATATATATATATATATATATATATATATATATATATATATATGTATGTATATATGTGTGTGTGTGTCTGTGTGAGTGTGTGTGTGTATGTGAGTGAAAGAGAGAGAGATAGAAAGAGAGTGAGAGTGAGTGTGTGTATGAGAGAGAGACAGAGAGAGAGAGAGAAAGAGAGAGTAGCCTCGTTTCAGAATTGTATAAAAACGCAATAGATTTAAATACTGTTACTGGAAACTCATTTTTTTGTACAAAGCCGGCTTACACAGAAATTCATTCATTTTTTGGAGGCTTTTTGGAGGCTTTGATTTGAATTTCTATATTCATGTTTATCAACCAATCAGCGACGTTATCTCAAACGCGCTGGTAGGTCTTTGAATCTCCAGACAATTAATATTTGTTGTCTGCCACAAAATTTTGAAAGCTCACTCTAGAAAATGATCAATAATATTTTCCCTCTTTAAAATGGATATTAAAAATTGGGAAAATATTTATTAACCAATAAACTTCGGAGTCGATTTCTCGGGTATAAAAGCGCTCGAATTCGTTCGTAAAAAATAGTTTTTTTTTTTTTTATTCAGTCTTTTTGTTATCCTTTCCTCAGGGTTTCAACGTTCCTTATTATATGGGCTGAAATTCTCAAACCTTAATTAATTACTCACATTTCTGCATATTTGTTTGCACAAACTATATTACAACAAAGATTTAGCGATTTCATATGCTGACTATGAAGGAGTGATGCTGGATCTATAAAATCTTGCATGATGAATTTCAACTTAACTGCATTGTCCGAAGAAGACTGTCCATCCTGTTTGTTGGTCATCAACAGCAGGATATGACGTCATCATCACTGTGATACTGGTTAACAACATGCTGTTTTTTCATGTTGGGAAACTGGTGAAATAGAAAATAGGGAGAGTGATTAACCACTTCATAAGCAGCAACTGAAAGCAAGAGCTTGTGTGCCGGAGCATTGTCCTGATGAAACAAGCCCCCTTTCGTCAGTTTTCCTGTCCGTTTGGTTTTGATAACCTTTCGTAATTGCCTCGGCAAGTTGGCATAGTACTCTCCATTGATGGTGTGGCCCTTTTGAAGACAGTCAATGAACAATGCATTTTGCATTTCTCCAAAATGGTGCCCTCACATTTCCTAAAAAAGAAACGACCATGGCCTTCTTTGGAACAGATGAGAAAGGGTGGTCCCACTAGATGGAATGTCATTTTGCCTCTTAGTGAAAATGGTGAACACATCGCCCACCACGGGTTAGGAAACGTCAAGAAAAGTAACTGATTTGCTTCAAACAATGTCAGATGTTCTTGTGTTGTGATCAGCCTGGTGCGCATTTCATCAGGTTTCAGTAGACGTGGCACCCACCGAGCAGAAACCTTATAGTGTAGATATTCTCAACTCTCTCACGGGACATGCTAATAGCATTGGCTATTTAATTTATAGTCAGTTACCTGTCATCCATCACCATGGAATGAACACACGCAATGTTTTCCTCTGTGGTGGTAGTTGCGAACGTCCAGACGTTGTGTCATCTTCAAGAAACTCCCTTCCCCTCCTAACTTCAGCTACCCAATTTTGTACTGTTTATAAAGCTGGAGCGTCATCCCCTAATGTCGTAACCATTTCAGCATGAATGTCCTTTTTCTGCAGTTACTTGGTAGCATCGCGATGCCACATTTTGTGTTAAACCCTTTTTCTGCATTGATTTGATGCGAAATTTTGTACATTTTCATAAGAAGTCGTTACTAGCATCTTTTGAAATCTTTGAATTTTCAAATGTCAGTATACATCGAACGAAACAAAGTTTTTAGAAGGGTCGAAATTATTGCATGCAAGATTTCACGGATCTAGCAATGATCCTTCATTGTCGGCTTATGAACTTTTCAGCCCACCCTCGTACCTGGAAAGAAAGGATGCAGACATTAATAAGAAGAGTTGAAATGAATGTATGCAAGATTTCACGGATCTAGCAATGACCCTTCATTGTCGGCTTATGAACTTTTCAGCCCACCCTCGTACCTGGAAAGAAAGGATGCAGACATTAATAAGAAGAGTTGAAATGAATGTATGCAAGATTTCACAGATCTAGCAATGACCCTTCATTGTCGGCTTATGAACTTTTCAGCCCACCCTCGTACCTGGAAAGAAAGGATGCAGACATTAATAAGAAGAGTTGAAATGAATGTATGCAAGATTTCACGGATCTAGCAATGACCCTTCATTGTCGGCTTATGAACTTTTCAGCCCACCCTCGTACCTGGAAAGAAATGATGCAGACATTAATAAGAAGAGTTGAAATGAATGTATTCAAGATTTCACGGATCTAGCAATGACCCTTCATTGTCGGCTTATGAACTTTTCAGCCCACCCTCGTACCTGGAAAGAAAGGATGCAGACATTAATAAGAAGAGTTGAAATGAATGTATGCAAGATTTCACAGATCTAGCAATGACCCTTCATTGTCGGCTTATGAACTTTTCAGCCCACCCTCGTACCTGGAAAGAAAGGATGCAGACATTAATAAGAAGAGTTGAAATGAATGTATGCAAGATTTCACGGATCTAGCAATGACCCTTCATTGTCGGCTTATGAACTTTTCAGCCCACCCTCGTACCTGGAAAGAAAGGATGCAGACATTAATAAGAAGAGTTGAAATGAATGTATGCAAGATTTCACAGATCTAGCAATGACCCTTCATTGTCGGCTTATGAACTTTTCAGCCCACCCTCGTACCTGGAAAGAAAGGATGCAGACATTAATAAGAAGAGTTGAAATGAATGTATGCAAGATTTCACGGATCTAGCAATGACCCTTCATTGTCGGCTTATGAACTTTTCAGCCCACCCTCGTACCTGGAAAGAAAGGATGCAGACATTAATAAGAAGAGTTGAAATGAATGTATGCAAGATTTCACAGATCTAGCAATGACCCTTCATTGTCGGCTTATGAACTTTTCAGCCCACCCTCGTACCTGGAAAGAAAGGATGCAGACATTAATAAGAAGAGTTGAAATGAATGTATGCAAGATTTCACAGATCTAGCAATGACCCTTCATTGTCGGCTTATGAACTTTTCAGCCCACCCTCGTACCTGGAAAGAAAGGATGCAGACATTAATAAGAAGAGTTGAAATGAATGTATGCAAGATTTCACGGATCTAGCAATGACCCTTCATTGTCGGCTTATGAACTTTTCAGCCCACCCTCGTACCTGGAAAGAAAGGATGCAGACATTAATAAGAAGAGTTGAAATGAATGTATGCAAGATTTCACAGATCTAGCAATGACCCTTCATTGTCGGCTTATGAACTTTTCAGCCCACCCTCGTACCTGGAAAGAAAGGATGCAGACATTAATAAGAAGAGTTGAAATGAATGTATGCAAGATTTCACGGATCTAGCAATGACCCTTCATTGTCGGCTTATGAACTTTTCAGCCCACCCTCGTACCTGGAAAGAAAGGATGCAGACATTAATAAGAAGAGTTGAAATGAATGTATGCAAGATTTCACGGATCTAGCAATGACCCTTCATTGTCGGCTTATGAACTTTTCAGCCCACCCTCGTACCTGGAAAGAAAGGATGCAGACATTAATAAGAAGAGTTGAAATGAATGTATGCAAGATTTCACAGGTCTAGCAATGACCCTTCATTGTCGGCTTATGAACTTTTCAGCCCACCCTCGTACCTGGAAAGAAAGGATGCAGACATTAATAAGAAGAGTTGAAATGAATGTATGCAAGATTTCACGGATCTAGCAATGACCCTTCATTGTCGGCTTATGAACTTTTCAGCCCACCCTCGTACCTGGAAAGAAAGGATGCAGACATTAATAAGAAGAGTTGAAATGAATGTATGCAAGATTTCACAGATCTAGCAATGACCCTTCATTGTCGGCTTATGAACTTTTCAGCCCACCCTCGTACCTGGAAAGAAAGGATGCAGACATTAATAAGAAGAGTTGAAATGAATGTATGCAAGATTTCACGGATCTAGCAATGACCCTTCATTGTCGGCTTATGAACTTTTCAGCCCACCCTCGTACCTGGAAAGAAAGGATGCAGACATTAATAAGAAGAGTTGAAATGAATGTATGCAAGATTTCACGGATCTAGCAATGACCCTTCATTGTCGGCTTATGAACTTTTCAGCCCACCCTCGTACCTGGAAAGAAAGGATGCAGACATTAATAAGAAGAGTTGAAATGAATGTATGCAAGATTTCACGGATCTAGCAATGACCCTTCATTGTCGGCTTATGAACTTTTCAGCCCACCCTCGTACCTGGAAAGAAAGGATGCAGACATTAATAAGAAGAGTTGAAATGAATGTATGCAAGATTTCACGGATCTAGCAATGACCCTTCATTGTCGGCTTATGAACTTTTCAGCCCACCCTCGTACCTGGAAAGAAAGGATGCAGACATTAATAAGAAGAGTTGAAATGAATGTATGCAAGATTTCACAGATCTAGCAATGACCCTTCATTGTCGGCTTATGAACTTTTCAGCCCACCCTCGTACCTGGAAAGAAAGGATGCAGACATTAATAAGAAGAGTTGAAATGAATGTATGCAAGATTTCACGGATCTAGCAATGACCCTTCATTGTCGGCTTATGAACTTTTCAGCCCACCCTCGTACCTGGAAAGAAAGGATGCAGACATTAATAAGAAGAGTTGAAATGAATGTATGCAAGATTTCACAGATCTAGCAATGACCCTTCATTGTCGGCTTATGAATCTTTCAGCCCGCCCTGCTACCTGTAAAAAAACAATACAGCTATTAATAAGAAGAGTTGAAATAAATGCATGCAAGATTTCAGTTTTAGCATGTTTCCTTCATAGTCATCATATCAACTTTTCAACCTGGAAAAATCCAGCTATTAATAAGGAGTGTTAAAATGAATGCATGCTAGATTGCACATATCCAATATCATTACTTCATCGTCAGCCTATGGATTTTTCAGCCCATCATCGTATACCATGCAAGTACATTTGAATTTGAAATCTTGCGACACAAAAATGCTAAGATATAACCAGGAAAATCGTATCTACCATACTGACAAATACTTAGATTTTCTTTAATTTGATACACAAGGATAGGATTTGTTTTATATGTTGTTTTCAGATACGTTCTACTTAACAATCAAACTATGCTAGATGCCTTAATACGTTTATTATTCTTGGTTTGAAACAGTTTGCTAAGCTAGGAACTTGTCTACGACACCGCCCAGTGGAATTTTTTAACAATTACGTCGACTTGGAAATATCTCTCTTGGGAATTCAAACATTTAGGCGTTTAAGTTTCGCCCTTATTTATTGTTGTTTTTCTTGTACTTTCTATCATGAAGACAAATTTGTTTAATTATTTCAAAGACGAAGAATTTTTGAAAACGGGCTGGACTCGAAGAAATTCCACAGCTGTTTACAATAATATTATTCTGGAATTTGGTGGTTCTTTTAAATTTTGTCTGTATCTTCATCTTCTATCCCTTATTCCTTACGATCGTCTATTAGTCCCAAATGAGAAAAAAGGAATGTGAAATATAACCTCTCTTTTATCTTTCTTATGATGTACTTAGTAAAAGTCTTTAGTACCGTAATTGTTATGGTGATTATCTATCCATGTCTACCTTTTAATCTTATGCTCATTTCCCCTCGACTTCCAGCTAGATTAATGGATAGTGGCTCGGATTGAGGAATCAGAGAGCCGAGTTCGAATTCCAGTCAGACCCATTTTATTCATTTACGTGCTAATGCTCTTGGTAAAGGTATGAATTATCTTCTCCCCCACCAATGGGTAAATAGCAGGACAGACTTGCTTCTGTAGCCTTGGGGGACAACCGGTCTAAGAGATGGTACCCCTGAATTCAAAACCATTATGGAGAGGCTTGAGCTACATCAGGTTATCTTGCCCAAGAAAAACCACTTCTACTGTGTAGTACACTGATACCCCTACGACCCTGATGGGTTACAGGATTCGCGCGCTCGTGATATTCGTCGTCGATTGTGTTTGCTTTATGTTGATCTGTTTTTTTTTTTCATTTTTCTATTTAATACGTCCTACCTTTCTTTCTTCACATCCTGTTCTCCCTTCCTCCTTTCTCTAACTTTCGTACCTCCTCCTTTTCCTCCTTTACACTCTGGTACACTCCTCCTACTTTCTCTATATTCTTACCATTCTTTTTCAACACCTTCTTTTCATTTAAGCAGTCTTAACTGCTCCACACACTCTTTGCCCCTCTTCCTTTCTCGAGCTTTCTTACCTCCTACCTTTCTTCTTTCACCGCCTTTCCCCTCCTCCTTTCTCAAGCTTTCTTACCTCCTACTTTTTCTCCTTCACATTCTGTTTTCCCCTCCTCCTTTCTCAATATTCTTACCTCCTACCTTTCCTCCTTCACATCCTGTTTTCCACTCGTCCTTTCTCGAGCTTTCTTCTCTCCTACCTTTCCTCCTTCACATCCTGTTTTCACGTACTCCTTTCTCCAGCTTTCTTACCTCCTACCTTTCCTCCTTCACATCCTGTTTTCACGTACTCCTTTCTCCAGCTTTCTTACCTCCTACCTTTCCTTCTCACTAAATTCTTTCCCCTTCCTCCTTTCTCTAACTTTATTCTGCATTACCCCCTTCACACTTTCATCCCTCCTTTTTCTAGTTTCGTTACCTCTTCACAGCATCTTTGCCTCCCCTCCCTTTTTTCCAGCTTTCTTACCTCCTACCTTTCCCACTTCATATTATGCTTTCCCTTCCCCCTTTCTCGAGCTTTCTTACCTCCTACCTTTCTTCTTTCAACGCCTTTCCCCCTCCTCCTTTCTCGAGCTTTCTTACCTCCTACTTTACCTCCTTCACATTCTGTTTTCCCTCCTCCTTTCTCGATATTCTTACCTCCTACCTTTCCTCCTTCACATCCTGTTTTCCACTCGTCCTTTCTCAAGCTTTCTTCTCTCCTACCTTTCCTTTTTCATATGCTGTTTTTCCACTCCTCCTTTCTCGATTTTTCTTATCTACTACCTTTCCCCCTTCTTATTATGCTTTCCCTTCCTCCTTTCTCGAGCTTTCTTGCCTCCTACATTTCTTCCTTCACATCCCGTTTCTCCTCCTCCTCCTTTGTCAAGATTTCTCATCTCTCACCTTTCTTTCTCCACACCTTTATTCTCTATAGAAGTTCGAACCGATTGTTAATTTACCATTTTATAAAGTTTTAATCGATTGCCAACCATTCCAATAAACAATCTAATAAATGGCGTTCATTATTTTTGCTGTCAATTCTTAAGAACAAAAAAAAATGTATCAATTTTTCTATATTTAGGTTTTATTACATTTATAATCATAACTTTTTTATTGTTATAAATATTACCGAGGAGTGATAAAATAATAGAGGCGTCAAGAGAAAAACCTTCCTTTTGCTACTCCCATTTTTTCGGGCACGAAAAGCCCAGATTGCCTAAAACGATTTTATAAATTTTAACCGATTGTAACACAAACAATCAATGATTGTCGAATGCTTCCTTATAAGGAAATGGTTAATATTTACCAAAAATATTTTATCATTACCATTGAATATTAAAGAAATTCTTTTTTACTTAAATAACTGTTAATTTTCTGAGGTTTAGTTATTTTTTAAAAAGTGTACTGAATAACCACTATAAATATCCCGCCCTGGATCTGACGATAATTTACATCCTCGTCCTGGGTATGACGATAAACTACATCCGCCTCCAAGGTAAGACCATAAACTATGTCCAACAGCAAGGCCTCTGATCACGAGGCTATGAGGAGCGTGGAACCACCTCTTAATTGCTGATGTTCCCAGGTCCACCCTGACCCGGAGTGGAAGCACCTGTTAAGGTCCCAGCTATGGGCAAATAGTTAACCCCGAAACTGAGGTAAAAAGCATTATAAAAGTGTAAAAATAGGTTTTAATACCAGAAATACTTTGTAAAATATTATTACCAGAAATAAATTTTTGAAGAAAAAAAAATATTACCAGCAATACGTTTTTGAAAAAAACTGTTACCAGGAATACGTATTTAAAAAAATATTACCAGCAATATGTTTTTGAAAAAAAAAAATAATATTACCAGCTATACGTTTTTGAAAAAATATTACAAGCTATATATTTTTGAGGAAAAAAATATTAACCGAAATAGATTTTTGACAAAACAAAAATATTACCAGGAAAAAAAAAAAGTTGTCGGCATTAAATGACCCATTGAGGTTGATATGCCGTAAAACAAAACAAAACAAACAAACTATATATATATACAACCATACATTATAGTTGGAAATTGTTTTCCATATTTATCTGTTTGTTAAGGTATCTAGTTAATCTAGTTATATATCAAGAACAATATTGTAGAAAAATATATGACAAAGTGGAAAAAGTTTTCTTGTGACGCATTTCATCCTTTAGGAATTCGTCGGACTAAATTTGTTATATTGGTGTAACTAAACATGCGCCCGAACGAGAGATGCTGGGAATTTTACACTTTAGATTTTTTTTCTTTTTAATGTAGCCGATTTCATTAAGATTCTTTTTCTTACTATCACTTTTGTTAGTAGATGAAAAGAAAACTTTATCACATCTACAAATGGAAAGAATCTATCTAAACTTAACATAAAATTTGTTACTACTACATCAGTCGGATTAATTAATTTTCGAAACCTTTACTAGGAGACGCTCTGGGGACTATAAATAGGTAATGACATTCTCTATCATCCTCTTTTTTCTTTTTTCATTCAGGTACAGCAAGATCTAGGTCGAACGAGGAAAACTCTTTCCCACTGGGGAACACACACGCGCACGCACGTACGTACCTTTCACTTCATTTTCTGTAGGTCTTTCTCCTATCCCAAACTACACACATATAAATAATTCTCTAGTTTAATTCATGTTCATTGTTCAGTAACACGTAACAATATTCTATTGTTTATATATACCTTTGTTTTATTAATACATACATTATCATTCGTTTGCGTACAAAAATATTGACTCTTGACTTTTCCCTACTTTTTACGTGAACTCACATCCCAAGTCTGCCATGTTTATTGTGGGCATTTCAGGAGACACATGTGTTTACCTCTCAACGCATGCACGGGCCCGCGACGCATCTAAAACAATAAAAGACTTAGTCAATGCTAAACAAAACAATAAGCTAAAACTTGAACGTGGAATTTACTCGAGCGCCTGTAATAAGTGCCACGAAAATTACATAGGACAAACCTCAAGGAATCAAAATAAAAAAATACATGAACACAAGAGAGACATATTACAAAACATCCATCAAATGCGTTAGTTGTCTACCGTAACAAAACTGACTACAATTTGACATAAATAATGCTACTCTGATCAAAGGAGAAAAGCAATTCACTACGACGTAAATGTCTAGGGGTGTCTTGATAGCAAGTTCATCTACAGTAAATTAGCGCTCTGGCATGAAGAAGATTTTACCATTCTACGCAGATCTTTTATTATCACAAAAGGGATGGAAAGAAAAAGAAAAAGAATCTAAATAAAATCGGGTAGATTAAAAAAAAATCTAAAATAAAAAATTCCCAGCATCCCTCGTTCGTGCGCATGTGTAGTCGTACCAACATAATATATTGAGTACGATGAAAACGCGCCACAAGAAAAGTTTGTCACACACACACACACACACACACACACACACACACACACACACACACACACGCACGGGCGCGCGCACATATCAAATATGAGGTGTAGTTCAATTTATATTACAATGAATCATTCATACAAAAAGTAAATTAGTAAAGTTAATGATATAAAATGGCAAAATCAATAACACATAAAAAAAAACATATTTCGATTCGCATTATATTTTTTCATCTCGTAAGCTATCTGAATTTTACCAAAAACAAAATAATTTCCATGCCTGAAGATGACTGAGTGTACAGTTGAAAGTACTTGCGTATTAAAGAAAGACTTTATACAGCTTATAAATTAAAAAAAAAAAAAGGATCATAATATTCATCGTGTGATTCGTGGGTTAATGCACCTTTAAAATTTTGTTAGCGAAGGGATTTCGCCATTTTATATCATTAATTTTACTAATTTACTTCTGTATGAATGATTCATTGTAATATATATATATATATATATATATATATATATATATATATATATATATATATATATATTAATAGACTTAAAATATGGTTTTCGCTACACAGAGAAAAATTCGCTTGAGGATGAAATGGAAATAATGTCTTTAATTTAATTACAAAATTAAATTCGGGGCTTTCAGCTACCATTTTTGAAACATGGTTGGAACTGTGTAGCGAAAAACCATATTTTAAGTCTATTAATTTATAATATTAATGCTCTGTAAATTTACTTTGAGCACTATTTTGTAAAAATAAAAATATCTATAAGAACACCGGATTATATATCTTACTGTTCTTTCTTTTTATTAATATACATACATATATATATATATATATATATATATATATATATGAGAGAGAGAGAGAGAGAGAGAGTAGAATAGATAAGTTGATCAATAAAACAAAGCCAAACGAAAGGATACCGACGAAATCAGTACGAAAAACATTTATTAATATTAACCAGGTGACAAAAATGAAGGACGGAGATTGAATGTTCCAAGTTGAAAACCAGGGTCACAAAACTTGTATCCATACAACTTGATATATATATATATATATATATATATATATATATATATATATATATATATATATATATATATATATTGCCTTTATATTGAATGAAACAATGAAAAGTTCTTTGAAAGCATTAATGATTGTTTTATCTATTGTTTAAAGTTTTATTCGACCTTTGATAATACATATATATATGTGTGGAATGAACTTTGTTATATATATGCTTTGCTGAAAACGAAAGCTAGAAAAGTTTAAATTGTATGAAACAATATCTCTCCCGAAGGAGGAGATTGGAATCAATACCAGGTTATGCTCAAAAGTGGAACAACCGAAGGGGACACTTCCCGAAAGGGCTTGAGCAATTTTTGTACGGTTTTCCTGAAATCCAGAATTAAACTCCGGTTTTGTGTCAAATTCTTTTGTGACGAGGGTGCGCATGGGTAAATACCTATTTACCTGAGAGGTTGGATGTGACACAAGGTATTTTTTTTTACGTGTGGTGTTCATATGTAGGCATATGCATATGGGCTATGGACAAAAATTGCCCTCTGCTTACGACCTCTGTTATTGACCCAACCTTACATCGAACCGAACTTAATGCAATAAGGAATGTGCTGCGCCCGGATTCTTACAATATTTCACCATTCCTGGCAGAACTTCTATTATCACAATGTGGCATATCGAATAACAAAAGAGATGCAAAGAAAAAGAATCTAGGTAAAATCGGTTAGATAAATTAAAAAAAAACATTCCCAGCATCCTTCGTTCGTGCGCATGTGTAATCGCACCAACATTATAAATTTAGTCTAATGAAACGCGTCGCAAGTAAACTTGTCCACCTATAATGAATGGAAAGAATGCTTAAGTCAAACATTAATGAATTAAAAGTTTTTTAAGCGAAGAGAAAAGGGCAAATTTATAGGCGCTAAATAAAAGCTTTGTGTAAATACTGACATAGACAGTCTCTAAGAAAATGAAAAGGTGGCCTACAATCTAAACGTGAATAAAATCAAAGCAACATTCTTTCCAGTGTTATCTTTCATTTTGTTCATGAGATTTCATACTAGCATTTCAGACATGGTTTCATTGAAAGCGTACTGACCTACATAAATGCAAGATTATCATTATTTAAGCGTAATTTAGATGTGGCACAAGGCCTAACTCAGTTGTAATTGTTCTAGCGAGACAAGCTTGTTAAACATTACACCCCGTCGAACTATGACTAAAAGTTGGTCACTTAACTGATTTGTGTTATATATATATATTTATATATATATATATATATATATATAACACAAATATTATATATATATATATATATGATGTGGTGGATAAATTGTCGTCTAAATTGCACAAAAATGAAAATATTACTGAGATCTCAATTTAATATATATATTTACCAAAATTGCACAAAACTATCTTAAAATACTAATGAGTAAATTTATTCAATAAAATCGCCTTTGGCATAAACCATGGCATCCAGAAGCGATTGTGTGTTGGTTTCCGCTTCCTCAAGTTGAAATTAAAGACAAAATTGTATGTCAGGAAAATGCGTTGGGTTTTTTACGTATAAGAGGGGTGATAAATTAAATTACCTTATCAGATCCGACGAACAGATGCTAGAAAATGTTTATTTGTTTGTTTATACGCAGCAAGAAGTCATTTAAACAGGTTTTGTTAAATTCAACGCTCTGTCTGCATAATTTTATTTGTATTTTTCACATTTCCGAATAAGTTGTATATCCAAATCAAAATTACGGATTAAATGTCCAAAGTTAATTAAATTAAAGTTTATAAAATTAAATTAGATTAAATTAAAAATTACACAGACAGAGTTTTGTAAGTGGATTTAACAGAATAAAAATGATAACATCAGCATCCTCTATAAAAGTCAAATACAACGAATTTTCTCTTGGAAATACACAGCACCATTCGAACAGAACAAGAAAATTAAATTATCTACTACAAAAAATTAAACACAGCTAACCTGATCATCAGTAATAAAAACACACCTGCAAAATGTAAATTACAGTGAACAAATATTATTTACGAGTTCACATGCACTTTAAAGAACTGTTTTCCTGATCAAACCACACTCATAAATAATTATGTTGCTCATATCACTACATGCCTATCTAGAAGACTCACTTTACACCTATCTGAACATAGCTTAATGAGAACTTATTTAAACACACACGACAGCCTACCAGACTCCATCCACAAAATACTACTAAAAAATACAAGTATAATAACCTTATCCACATGTAAGAAAAAGATTAAAAATAATGGAAACAGTATGCCAAAACTCAACAACATCAACTATGAACACGGCCACAACACGCTGGCGATGTTTAGAAAATAAAACATTCCTATAACATTCAGTAAAAAAATAAAGATAAAAATCTTCCATGATAATGGCTAAAAAATAACCGAAAACGTTCAAATATGCATTTTGAGCAGTTTTTACACACATTGTGTCCAGAAAAGAAAATACTTGTACAAACACAAAATTCTGTTAAATCCACTTATAAAAAGCTTAATCGCAGTATAAAAGAGGGATTGCTGGATAAATACTCAATATATATATATATATATATATATATATATATATATATATATATATATATATATATATATATATGAAATACAATATATATATATATATAAATGTGTGTGTGTGCGTGTGTATGTATATATAATATGATAAAGTTAATTGGTAATCCTTATGGATAATTCCAGGGTGGATATAAATCCTGAGAACTCAATGTAATAACACAGCAAGTGATAATTAACAAATCGGAGACTTCAGAAAGCCATGGTAATATTTTATTTCGCCAAATCGAGAATTCGATTTCGTTTCGTCAGACCTAGCGGTTTCAAAATAATGAATAGATTCAAAAAATCTTCCAGGAATCAAACGAAAAACGAAAAAAAAAAAATAATTAACGGAAATTGTGTTTAAAATGAGAAGAGAAAAAGAGAGATGCGATAGTAGTAGTGACGTCTTATTCACCGGACAAGAGGAGTAGAGATAACTTTTCAAGAAGGGAACAAAAAAAAAAAAAAAAAGGAAAAAAAAGGGAAGAGGAGAAAGGAAGGGAGAACTAGTGAACGTACACAAATCCATATATTAGATTGGTGCAAAAATAATGACGTAATAATGTCGTTTTTTGACGTTAAAAACGACATTATTACGTCATTATTTTTGCACCAACCTAATACTTACATACATGCATATCCTTTTATATACACGTATATATACACATACACATTTGTGCCTACATCCATACGCATATTCGCATCCATCACACATACATATATACACACATATATATACACATACTCACATATTTATCTATTTGTATCCATAAACACTTATGCAAGTACTTGATCAGTACATTCCTAAATAAGTACTTACATAACATGTTAAGAGGCACTTTAAGAGTGGTTTCAATCAAGTGTACCCAGATATTCACACAACGCGTAATCTATGCACATGAGGAAAATACAACATATAGCACACGAATACACACCTGTACCTATATACAGAGACGGGGGCACACAAGCTTGCATATACAAAAATATATGTCTTAACACAGATACGAAAGCAAAAAAAGTACAATAGTATGCTTGTACATACAAGTATATGAAAAAGAGAGATGCGTAAGCGATAGATGTCCAGGTAAGAGGTTTTTTTGTAAAGTGAGGTCACATGTGATGAAGGGAGAGGAATTACATGAAGAAGCATAGGTGGAAATTCAGACTATATGAATTATCACCTATTAGTATTTTATGCATACGAAAGCGTAAAACAATATATATATATATATATATATATATATATATATATATATGTGTGTGTGTGTGTGTGTGTATGTATGTATATGTATATGTGCACAAATACATGTAAAACATCTAAAATCTCAAGTTTGAGTTAATTTTCTTTAAAATAGATGTTATTCTAGAAATCCGAAGCGATTCTTCTGTCTGCATTTGAAGAGAAGTTCGTTTTGTTGATTAAGTAGTTCGTTGATGTTTTCATATCTAATTATCAGGTCTGACGAAGCGAAATCGAATTTTCGATTTGGCAAAATAAAATATCAAAAAATAAAGTATCAAAAATACTTTTACAAACTCTGGGGGGGGGGGGTCCTGAAGCCAAAACAAGGTCAAATGTCCATATAAAGGTATGTCCGAAAAGCCATCTTTGTACCTCAACACAGCAACTCATAACAGAGTTTCAAAATGTTCTCCGCTTGATTTGACACATGCATCAACACGTCGTTTTTTTCTGCTAACAACCTGCTCCTTAAGTTTGTAAAATTATTTTTGGATTGTATCTTGAATTGTACATTTAAAAGTGACTAGCGTAAACTAGACTTAATAGCTCAAAAACGAAGGATTTGTGGACATATGTTTATATGGACTATTGTCCTTGTTTTGGTGAGGGGAACACGCCCCAAAGTTTGTAAAAGTATTTCTGATACTCCTTGTATATTATCTCTCTCTCTATATATATATATATATAGAGAGAGAGAGAGAGAGAGAGTATTTAACTTATATTAAATCCCTAAACTATTTGTTTAAAAAAATTAAATTTTTAAATTGATAGCAAACATCAAATTTTTTTAGACATCTAAATTTCTATCAAGCATTAAAATCTATTCTTTACATAAATTACTAAAACCCAATTACAGCCTCTTTCTCTTTACTTCCCACTCCCTCTTCTATCTTTTTCCTTTTCTCACTTCTCCCCTTCACATTTCAATATATCACTTCCGTTAAGTTAACCGTCTAAATAGGTCATGATCTGGTCACTCCTCCTCCCCCAATATAAAGTATACTTGAGAGAGAAATGAAATTAATCCCTCCCTATACTCTACCATGTCTCTTTAACTATCCCTCTTACACTCTCTGTTAAATTACAAAAACTTACACTACCCATCAATTTTAATTTCATTTTTCGTTTCATTTCATTTTTGGAAGTGCTATCTGATGATCCGACGTCCTTTAAAAGGACTCTGGTGTAATAAATTATTATAATTGTACTGTAAAGTGGTCTGTTTTTCTTTTAAATATATATATATATATATATATATATATATATATATATATATATATATATATATATATATATATATATATAAGCATGCTTATCCAGACGTTTTACGTTACACCTATCTGATCACATCTCCATTAGAACCCATTTAAACACACACACAATTTTACCCGACTCCATTAGGAACATACTAGTAGAAAACACAAATATATTAACTGCATCCACCTGCAAAAAAGACTAAAAATAATGGAAGCCGTATTCGGAAATTAAAAACATCCCTACCACACACTAAGACATACACAGAACGCACACACTCAGTTAAGCTGAAAAATCGAATCATCCTTGATAATGGCTAAAGGTATAGCCGAAAGCGCTCGGAAATATAAAACATTTGGACAGTTCTTACACACCCTTTGTCTAGAAAAGAAAGCTCTTGACAGAACACAAGAAAAATTAAATAAAAAGCTTAACCATAGTACCTGGTCTGTCGTTTTTAATGAAACATGCACACACACACACACATATATATATATATATATATATATATATATATATATATATATATATATATATATATAAATAAATAATCAAAGGTAATGGCACTTATCGAAGGTCAACTGTGAGTTTCTCGATTCCACGTACGTCAGGATGCAGTCTTATCTGTATCCGATAAGTATCGTGAGCTTTTATCATTTTTAATACGGTAATTATTTCTCTCCATAGCTATTGAGGACTTTGAAATTCTGTTCGACTTGATATATGATGAATCTAATAATATTTAATAATGAATCATATAATTATATTTGTTAATAATGAATCATATAATTTTACGTACATCAATCGGGGTCATAACTATTATTTTATATATATATATATATATATATATATATATATATATATATATATATATATATATATATATATATATATATATATGAATATGAGTGTGTGTGTGAGAGAGAGAGAAAGCGATATATAAATTTTCATATATCTGAACAATTTTAGGAAAATCTATGTCAAATTGGAAAAGTGGAAAAGTATGACACGTTTCGATCTTTAGGAGATAGATAGATAGATAGATAGATAGATAGATAGATAGATAGGTTGGCACAGACTGAGATGGGTTGGAACATAGATAGATAGATAGATAGATAGATAGATAGATAGATAGATAGATAGGTTGGCACAGACTGAGATGGGTTGGAACATAGATAGATAGATAGATAGATAGATAGATAGATGTGAACTTTGAAATACACACTGTTCTTGGTTGTCGTAGAAAATAATTATAATCACTTTGCAATAAAAATTAATAAATTAACGATCAGGACTTATATCAAAATGCAGACACGAAAACAAATTTTGACTAAGTTACTTAAAATTTGAAAACTAAAAACGAATACCTTGTAAAGTACGATGATAAATGCAAATATATACAACTATATAAAAGTAATCAAACCTTTTTCCGTCATAAGTGGTAAGACTTAAGGTTTTTCGAATGATTAACGATTGTCTAAAGTATTCCAACGAAAACGCGAGCATCAGGCAGCTTTTTCATAAAATTTCATCTGGATGTACGACGGCTTTATACGCAAACTAAAAAAAAAAACGCAACGTGCGACGCCATGAAGCAATGGTTAACACTCAAATCACAGAGACTTTTACGACTTTACAAAAAAAAAATTAAGTTTTTTTCAGCTGAGTGATCAGAGGCCAGATGTATTTTTGAATTTGTATCTCGTTGGCGTTGTAACAAAGCACATAGACTATGATCTCGGCATTTACTAAAGATCATTGAGGTTATCACTATCAAGTAAAGAAATCCAACACTTTGTCGACAAAAGGAGAGCTTTGTCCGTTCTCTTCAAACCAATTTTTGGTCCCTATTATTCCTTTCTAACTTTATATATATATATATATATATATATATATATATATATATATATATATATATATATATATATATTATAATTTTTTTCCTATAGACAAAAACAATTTACTCACTGCAAAGATGCAACTTCGTTTCGGTGCATTTAGTTGCACCTCGATTAATTTTGGTTCTCGCCAGTCGAAGTGCAACTAGATGTACAGAAACGAAGTTGCATCTTTGTAGTGAGTAAATTGTTTTTGTCTATAGGAAAAAAATTACAATAAATAATTACTGCTCTACTATCGCTATTGAGCCTTCTTTTGAATTAATGCTGAGAACGTTAGAATTTATATATTATTTTCGTTCTCATTACATTAGGATCTCTCATTCTCTCTCTCTCTCTCTCTCTCTATATATATATATATATATATATATATATATATATATATATATATATATCAGTTTTTTGAGTATATATATATATATATATATATATATATGCAGTAATACATTAAGATACGAGTATACCGACATACGAGCTTTTTGAGATACGAGCTGGAATTTGGCCGATTTTTTGCCTTGAGATACGAGCAGAATTTTGAGACACGAGCGAGTACCATGGGTACGAAGAAAGTAGGCGTAAAGGGCACTTGTGACTTTTTACGGGCCCCTAACAGATCGAAAATATTCCTATCAATTTCACGGGGGAGAATTGATTTGAGATACGATTCTTTTGAGTAACGATCTGTATTTTGGAATGAATTAAACTCGTATTTCAAGGCATTACTGTAAACAAAACGGTTTTAAAAATGAAAAGAAAATAACAAGCGTTTTTATCGAATGAGCAATTCTTTTTGCCCCAACGAAAATAGTCATATAATTTTTACGTCAAAAATTCATTTTGTCCTTCAACCTTTCCACTTAATACACATTTTTATCAAAGCCGGATATCCTTAGCAAGGCTTCCTTCTAGCAATCCGAGGATCCCACCATGTGTTAACTGTATATTTTTATTTTCCTTTGTCAGCACCCCCTACCGTGTTCGACGAATAAGAAATATTTTACATGCCACTGACCTCTTTTCATATTTCCTCCTCCTAGAGGCGAGAATAAAAAAACACCATAAAACGACAAGAATAATTTCTTATTTTCCAAATGTAAAGAGGAAACCCGCGGTCGGCCGTATTTCCGATCTTCACCAGATACTGCATAATGCATCATTCTAACACACTGATTCTCAACGTGGGAGGCAATGTTTTCTCGTGGGCGCTATAAGCTCTCAAGGTCTCAGAAAGTGTTCCAAGGAATTATGGGGACGCTATAAATCTAATATGGCAATAAGCTTCGAAGCCTGATTAGGGCATGTCTCCACATATATACCTTTCAAAATACTGAACAAAAAAATCGCCTTTGAAATGCAATGAACGAGATTAAGGTGAACGTGACGTAACAACAGATGGCAATCTTTCAATCGGTCATTACTAAGAGGAGGGTGGGAGGATCAAAATGGCGTATTTTGAAAATGCCGAAGACGCCATTTTCATTCATATCAAGGCATTTGATATGAAGGAATGAACATCGACTATCAATGATACAAGAAAAAAACAAAACAAAGCAGCAATAATCCAATGCAGCTCATGAATTCGCTTGCTTACCAGAAGAATGCTTCTCTAATAATAATAATAATTCAAATAACCGATAAATTGGTTTCATTACTACTATATTATCGCACCGATTAATGTGCCATCTAACTGACAATATTCCAGCTAAATCGCATATCACGAACTGACACAACAAGAAAAAACAAAGAAATCTGACAAATCCTTAGCAATAACACAAAATTACTGTATAATATAAACTGTAAAAAGCGAATACAAATGGAAGAAGCATTAACATAACAACAAACTCAACATCAGTAAAATGTTATCAAAATAAGGAACAAACATACTAAATATATTTAATTAAAAAACGACACGGTAATACGAACTGTCACGTGAAGACGCAAAGACGAGATATTTGAAAATGATGAAACTGACAGAGCGCAAGAAACTAAACTTTGATATGTTAGGAAAACGAAAAAACTTAGAGGATAACTTGTGTTTATGAAATAGAGAAAAGATCAATTTCAAAAATCCTGAGCGAAGAACATTCTCTGATCTTTAACTTAACACGCGCGTGAGCGCACACACACGCACACACACGCACACACATATATATATTTTATTTATATTTATATACACACACTTTTCACGCACACACACACACACACACACACACACACACATATATATATATATATATATATATATATATATATATATATATATATTGGGTTGGTGCATAATTATCAGTCGTTTTTTAAACAATATCTATTATGAAAAAAAGGAACATAACATTTCAACAATAACATTTTTAAATGATTATTCCGGGGCATACATTTAAAAATGTTATTATGATTATTGACACGCATTTTTATAACCTGAAAATAAAACAATATTTTTAGTAAGAAAAAAGTTTGTATTAACAAATAACGCCTACAAAAACGCCTGATAATTATGCACCAATTCAAGAAACAGACACACACACACATATGCACATTCCATTGAATACGATAGACAAGGTGCATTTATTTAGTTTTTTATAGAATTTCTAATGTGATCTAATAATTTTTTCTTTTCAGATGATAAATTATATAGAAATTGTCCAAATAGATGTATGTATGTATGTATGTATGTATAGGGGACGATATATAAATTTTCATATATCAAGAACAATTTTTAGGGAAACTATGATAAAATGGAAAAACGTTTTTGTTTGACGCATCACACGTAAATGTTTTCCACTTTGCCATAAATTTCCCTATATATATATATATATATATATATATATATATATATATATATATATATGTATGTTTATTTCTTCATATGTTTCTCGTCATTTTTCGTTTCTCATAAAATATGGTTGGTTTATATGGTCTGTTCGGATCATTAACTTTGTGTTTTGCTTTCCTGCTTAGACCAGTCGAGCTGCAGGAAGCTTGTTTTGATTTTCATCGGCTGACAGTTCACGCTGAGAAAATACGACCACAAAACGGGCTTCACTAGTAAAAGAAAAAACAAAGGAAATATTTTGAAGAAAAACAAAGAAAATACTTTGAAGAAGTTAACGTAAAACAAAACTAAGAAAAAATGAAAAAAAGACGAGCAAGAGATTTTAAAGACTTAAGAAATAAAAATTTTAAAAAAAGTTCTAATGTTTTTTTTACAATCATTTCCATTCTGTACAGAGCCCGCGAGCCACTCGAGGCAGAGTTTTACAGAGTAAGAGACATAATTTATGCAAATATGTTAATCCTAGTCTTGAACAAATTAAGATTGTTGCAATCGGGAAAATATTAGGTTGGTGCAAAAATAATGTCGTTTTCTCACATGTGAGGAAACGACATTATTTTTGCACCACATGTGAGAAAACGACATTATTTTTGCACCAACCTAATACCCTCATGGAAATCGGTTCCAGAGAGCAGCTTTTCACGGGAAGAAGCTGCTTGAGGGGAACTTCTTTAAGTGCCATGTCTCCTCAGGACATACACGATCATGGTTCTCCCCAATTTCCTGTTCTTTGTAGCTTTAAATAAATATTATCTTTCTGTTATTACCTCCCCCTCTTGCCTTCAATCCTTCCTCATTATGTGACCTCTTCCTATAAGTTTCCTTTTCGTTTCCATTTTCTCTAAGTTCACATGTTCGATCTATAGTATTCTGAGCATCCTTCTGTAGAGCCATATTTCAGTTGCTTGAAGTCACTTCTTCATCTTTGAGGAGATTGTCTAGCATCTATTGCCATATAATAAGACAGATATCACGTAACTTTGTTTCTAAAGAAAGTTTTTTTCCTGTTTCTTAATACTCTACTTGGCTTTTGGAAGGCATCTTACTCTATTCTAACGTGCCTTCGGATTTCAGTGTCACACTTTCCGTCTTCTGTTAAAGCACTTCCCAAATATTTAAATTTTTGTACTTATTTGATTTTGGTATCCCCAGTGTGTAATTTGCATTATGGTTGACCCTTTTGCTAACAACCGTGCATTCTACCGTCTTGAATTTGATGTTTAGTCCTTTCACAAGTGGAATAGGGAAACATGAAAAGGTTAAGATTGTAGCGATCAGGAAAGCTTCCTCTTGGGTGTCAAGGCAGCGGTTCGTGGGAAGAAGCCACTCGAGAGAAACCTACATCTCGTCAAAGGAATACGAAGGGAATAAGGGTGGTTCGCTACAATGGGCGTGGCAAGGCGTGTTTTAGCCGGGGAGGTAAGAACTGGTGGAGCTAAGGAATGTAAAGAATAAAGAATAGACATGAAGTCCGTTAAATGAAATTGTTATGGGACCTTACTCATAATAACATAATGGACTATTCCATACGTAATAAATACTGAGCCTCAAGAGGAAGCAGGGAGTTCAGTCCGAAGTCGGAAGACCGGCTGATCGGCTGATCGGCTGTTCGGCTGAACTCTCTCCCTTCGGGCGGGGATGAACCCGAAGGAGGCTACGCCGAAGGACGGAGTCTCTTTCGGGGTGGTAGACCGACCCTGAACCCGTTTCTACGGGTTCAAAGGGCATATTTTTGGCCGAGCCCATGGGCTCGGAAATCCCACGTTAAACCGGCCTTGTGCCACATGATGCCCTCGTGTGTGTGTGTGTGGGGGGGGGTGATTAAATACCGTTCAGCCCGAAGTCGGGCGACCGGCTGATCGGTTGAACTCTCCGCCTTCGGTCGGGGAGGAACCCGAACGAGGCTATGCCAATTATCCTCATCTTTGTTGTTTTAACCGTTGTGCCTTCCGGTTTTCGGGATATTTTGATCTGAAGTTATAACTCGTCAGTTTCCACTTAATGAAATCATGTCAACTAAATTCATAAATCAAGGCATTTATCCAATTTTATCCATACTGGATAAAAGCTTTGATTTGTGAATTTGATGATATTGTAGAGAGTTCAATCCCTGGGTCGTGCAGTGTGTCCTCGAACTCAGTTTAAACGGTCAATCAATAAATGAACGGTATGAAATAAAACAAGAATAAAACGATATCCCTAGACATCAGCAGTGGAATGAGAACAGTCTAAAAGGCTCAGTTCAGAATTCCCTGTAGGTTAACCAAATCTATATACACCTGAGGAAAGCTGGAGAACACAACGGCCGAAACGCTGTGATAATAACAACAAAGATGAGGACAATAGTTCGAATATAAATAGTGTCAATGATGATCACTCCTCATCTATATATATTAACCGCAAAATTTTGAAAAAAAAATATGCTTAGGTAAAATGTGAAAAAGCAAATTCTGTGATATATCAGGTCAAGTAATAAGTATTTTCTGTTTTTGGTAACAAATATTAATGACAAATGTATCAAATATACGTTATTTTTTGCACGATGATGCCGGCCTAAACAGTGGATTAAAAGAATTGATTGTTTTACAGCTTATCAATATTTTGGAGTTATTGAAAGACGAAATATGTTTTTGATTATAAGAATAATTCTGTTTCTTTTTGGTACTGAATATTACATTAACAATTTTTAGAGAATGACAGTAATTTTTTCAGTTACAAGTCCTATTATTTAACCCATAGCTGGTGGGGGTTAAAGGAAAATGTTCTCCTCCATAGCAATGCAAGGCCACATACAGCAAGAATATCACAAGAAAACAATTTTGGAACTAGGTTGATCAATTCTATCCCATCCGTCATAATCACCTGATCTTGTCCAAAGCAATTCTTAACTTTATATGGAATTCTGTAAAACGATTTGACGAAGGAAAATATTATCTAATAAAAACCAGATTCAAGTCACTTTCCCATCGCCATAATGTAGCTTCCCTATTCCTTTTCTATAAATACTTTCATGGTAAATGTTCTGATCAACTCTCCTCTATGGTACGTAGACTTTATGAATTTAACCGCAGTACTAGATTGGCGGCAAGGTCTCATCATTTTACAGTTGAAACGTCTAGATGTAATTGTAAGTTCTATGTTAACAGTAATTTTATACTGGCGAGTACTTCAACATTTCTCGCTTTTGGAAGTCTGTTCCGGCTTCTTGATTAAATGTCTTCTTTAAAGTTCCTTTCCCACCGCCATACTGTATCTTCCCTATTCCTTTTCTATAAATACTTTCATGGTAAATGTTCTGATCAACTCTCCTCTATAGTAAGTAGACTTTATGAATTTAAGCGCAGTACTAGATTGGCTGTAAGGTCTCATCATTTTACAGTTGAAACGTCTAGATGTAATTGTAAGTTCTATGCTAACAGTAATTTTATACTGGCGAGTACTTCAACACTTCTCGCTTTTAGAAGTCTGTTCCGGCTTCTTGATTAAATGTCTTCTTTAAAGTTCCTTTCCCACCGCCATACTGTATCTTCCCTATTCCTTTTCTATAAATACTTTCATGGTAAATGTTCTGATCAACTCTTCTCTATGGCACGTAGACTTTACGAATTTAAGCGCACTACTAGATTGGCGGTTCGGTCTCATCATTTTACAGTTGAAATGTCTAGATGTCATTGTATGTTTATGCGCAGTGCTAAATTGATGGAAAGATCTCATTATTTGACTGTCGAAATAGCTAAATGAAAAATTAGTTCTATGTTAATATTTTATTCCCGCTTCATTCTTGCTTTCTAGTCAAGTTTGATCTTCAAAAATTTAAATGCAATGTCAATCGCTACCTGTTTTCTTTTCGATTTCCGTTCTTTCATTATTCTCGCTACTTAATGTTTTTTTTTTTCTTTATATTATTTCAAACTCACTGTTTCCCTCCCACTGTATGTTAGTGGCTTTATTGCCTTGCTTGGGGTGAAAGGATTATATATAAAAAAAAAGTTAATTGCCATATTAAATACGTGAAACATCGTTCAACCAGTCAGCTAAGATTCTGAAAACATTAGGTGGAAATGTGTACTTTATAATTAATGAAATTAATAAAAATTAACAGAGCCGAGATGCCAGGTCAAGACCAGTGACATTGCAGATTTGTTTTTGAATTTTACCAAGGGTCTCTAAATATACAGCAGGAGCACCGGACCATATATGGCAACTGAATTATAAGTATGGAAGAATGGTATATTTGTAAATAGGCAAAATCCGCCATTTTGTATTTTTCAATAAAATAAAATT
Source organism: Acanthosepion lycidas (assembly GCA_963932145.1). Taxonomy (NCBI): domain Eukaryota; kingdom Metazoa; phylum Mollusca; class Cephalopoda; order Sepiida; family Sepiidae; genus Acanthosepion; species Acanthosepion lycidas. The sequence continues at coordinate 70,072,493 of OZ010608.1, read as the reverse complement.
AGGCAACAACAATAATTTATTTTGAGTTTACCCCCAAGCAAAGCAGTGAAGCCACTAAGACACAAGGGTTACTGGGTGTGGAAGAATTAGAAAACAGAAACATTACTAAGGAGCGAGGACAATAGAAGAGTAATGTGGAGGACAGTAGATAGCGATTGACATTGCATTTGAATGTTGAAGATCAAAGTTGACTGGGAAAAAACCGGAAGAGAATTCCATAAATGAGAAGTACAAAAGAAGAAACTGTTAGCATAGAACTTACGGTTGCATCAAGCCAACTTAACTGCAAATTGACGAGTTCACGTCGCTATTCTAGTACTGCACTAATAATAATAATAATAATAATAATAATAATAATAATAATAATAATAAACAAAATGATACACGTAACTCTTTCAATATTTTGTAACACTTCCATTCGGGAAGAGAGTAATTAAAAAAAAAAAAAAGAGAAAATGAAAAGAAAGCAAAAATTTTCCCGGGTGATGAAAAGAATTCTTGACATCATTCCAATGATTTCATTCCGAATTCGATCAAGCGCGGCTATCACTTGTCGCGACTGGAACAAATTGCCAATTTCATTAGCTGAAAAAAAAAAAAAGATTGCTATAATTTGACCCCAGATCAAAACACAATCAAAAATACAATCAAATCTGATCGAATCCCTTTAGCCATCAAGTGGCATCGAAATTTTACTGCCTTTTCGAAAGCGCTACACGACATGAATATGTTCCACAAAAATATCAGCTTTTGAAGGAGATTCCAAACAAAAAAGTCAGACAAATTTTAACGAATACAAATGATCCCACTCAAAATTCCATTGTAGGTTTCCAGGGTCATGGAAGGAGAAAGCCTTGTTCGTTATGCAACAACATAATTCAGGTGAATTCTATCAGAAATTCAAGGAGAAACACTACGATTTCTTCTAAAGATGGTGAACATCTTAAGATATACAAACTGAAAAAATCTCCAGAATCTACCGAACTTTCAAACTTTAAAACGATTGAAGATAATTACGTATGCAAACTATTAACGTCTAATCCCCAGGCGAATGAACAAATTCAAGGAGGGTTTCATAAATTTTATACTAAATTATTTGATTAATTACTCTTTTCAACTAATTAACTAATGGAAAATAGGGTCTGTACTACCGAACTTAAAAGTCCCACATTAAGAAAATAGGAACAACGCCTAGTATCCCATCACTTCTGAAGTCTGGGTTACTGCAAATATTCTATGAATGATGCTGTCTGTTTGATGTCCTACGCCCCAAATAGACAACCTCAAACTGAGAGCACCCGTACGACCTCGAACAAAAAGTACCCACAATTTCCGGTTGAAAACGAAAAAACTGTGCGGAAGAAGAGAAAACATTTACTAACACACATTAAATGAGATTTCTTTCTCCACAGGCGATGGTATATCGAAGTGTCTATAAAATATTTACATGCGTTCGAAATATTTAATACGCATACAAAAATAACAGCGCATATAAATATTCGATACATGTTATTTTTCCGTTTAACCATTAAATATGACGTCATATTAAACCTGATTCCACTTCTAATTTGAGCGATCTAAAAAAAAAACAAAAACAGGATATACGAGGTCTGATAAAAAAAAAATAAATATCGGTACTGTTGCTATGGTAAAGTACGCCGAGGGGAGCTGTTTGGCACAGATTGACCTTAAACTCTGTTGCGCATGCACACTAAGTTATAAACTTCTAACTCACTTCCGTTGTTTATAGCAGCGCTTGGAAGGAAAGAGTGTAGAGTGTAGTCGTTTCACCACATCACAGGGGTTTCATCGGTGACTATGTCTTAAGCAGAAGATTTTGGACCAGGACATCATTCCCCAGGTCTGATAACCACCATATTCCCCAGACCTCGCCTCTCTTTTCAAAAATCAAATCCCACCTGAAAGAAATAAAATTTCAAGATCTTGAGGAAATCCAAGAGAATATTGCTATTCGCTAAAAAAAAAGTTTCAGGAATATTTTCATCAATTGCAACGATGCTGGATAAATGGTGTGGCTTCAGAAAAGGGACTATTTGGAAGGAGATTAAATGCCAAATTGGTATGTGTTGTTGTTTTTTTATAGCTCCTGTGGCAATACTTTTTGTTTACCAGTTCTTGATAATGACTGAAATAGTCGAAAGTACTTGAACAATAAATTACCTGTAGTTAGGACGGTTTATTCATAAGTCTGATTTCAATATAACAGCTTATACGGAAATTGGAAAAGTATAAAATTATAATAAAATATTAAACTGACCTTGTCAGCTGATTTTAATAAAATCTTTTTAGATGAATTCTTGCTGCTGAAATGCACCAAATGTTTACATATACATAAATACACTACAGTTCAAAAGTTTGACGCCACCCCTGGTAATTTTTTAAAATTAACCTAAATGTAGTTGTTTTTTTTTCTATAAATAAGAGAAAATTATTATACATGGTTAAAAAAATTGACATAATTTTTTATTAGAAATTTTATGCTGACAAAAAGGAAAACAGCATTTTATGATTAAATCTTGCTCTCGTCAAAATATCCTCTAGCTTTGATTACTGCAGCACACATTTTTAGCATTCGTTGCAAAAGATAATTGATTCCATTCTGTTTTTCAATGCGTCTAAACTTTTTTCATTTTTTTTTTTTTTCACTCTGCTTTCAAGTTCATCACATGCTAATTTTGGACGTGGCTTCAAACTTTAGTGTACATATATGGATAATTTATACATTTTTATATATCAAGAACAATTTTAGGGGAAAAACTATGACAAAATGGAAAAACGTTTTCCTGTGACGTGTTTCGTCCTTTCAGACTTCATCAGGATAAATTGACGTTTACGCTGATGCACACGAAGGAAAGGACACGGTGTGAATCTAAAAAATTAAAAACATTTAAAAAAATAGTTTAACCGATTTCATTTAGTCTACATAGATACATGTACATAAAATATCGGATTTCATTGTCAAATATTTCGTCGTCTGCACATCCTGATTTTGACATCTCCAATTTGTAGCTTGCATTTTGGAGTGTCTTTCTTGCTAACGACCGAAGACCCTGTCTAATTACAATTGATAGTTAGTCTTTTATTCTCACCTTTTTTTACTTTGCTTTATTGTTTTAATAAGTAAGCTACGGCCACATAACATTGAAACACCGGTTCATGTACGATCACTGAAGTTAAGCAACGTCGAGCCCTAGTCAGTATCTATATGGTGACACTTGGAAATACCAAGCTTTAATGTGAATGTGGTGTAATGTATAACGGCTAGGGATTGTAAATCGGAGAGCAGTGTTCCAATTCCAGTCCGGTTTCTTATATTCACTTACGCGCAAATACCGTTCGTATGAATCGACCTCTCACCACCAAGATTATTATCTACCCGATCAAAAAAAATTCTTACAATCTAAAAAAAAAAAAAAAAAACAGTTCTGGCTTTAAATAACCTTCAAAGTTTTTTTTCTTTATCATTTCACCCCAAGGCGGTAATGCTACTAGCACGCAGTGGGGTGGGGTCAGGGAGTGGAAGCGATAGCGAAAAAGAAGACTGAGAATAAGGAGGATTGAGGAAAAAAGAAAAAAATGAACGGGTTCAAGATGGCGATTGACGTTGCATTTAAATTTTTGAAGATTTCAGTTATCACGGAAGCAAAGAAACGGAAGGGAGTTCCACAGGTGAAAAGTGTGACAAAAGAAGCAGTTGGAGTAGAAGTGGTGGTTGCATTTAGCAATTTCAACAGTAAAACGGTGGGACATACTTGCCAATCTAGTAGCACGCTTGAATTCATGCACAGGGAAAAATCGTCAGAGCAGTTACTATGAAATTATTAATGTGTATATGTATGTATGCGCGTGTCTGTGCATATATATATATATATATATATATATATATATATATATATATAGTCATTCACAGACAGCCTATTTCGCTGTATCACAGCTCATCAGTGTAGCTAGACGTCTGGTTGCCTCTAGCTAGGATTGAAACCCGGCTGAATTGGCGTTAGTCAGAGATTATATATCTATATGAAACAGTCTGTCTGTGGGTGACAATATATATATATATATATATATATATATATATATATATATATATATATATATATAGTAGATAAGTTGGTCAATAAAACAAAGTCACGCGAAATCAGGACGAAAAACATTTATTAATATTAACCAGGTGTCAAAAATGAAGCACGGAGATTGAGGTTCTAAGTTCGGAATTTTCGAACACGACTGTGTTCTTCATCAACGGATGCAAGAAATAAACAGAGTAACGGTGGAAACTATCTTAGTTTTTTTGAGGTGGATAGAATCCGCTTTTAGGTGGAATTATTAGAAAAAAATCCGTTCCCTGTTTGATTTCTCGCGTGCGAAACTTAATATGAAAATAATCTCAGATTTAAAAATTGTGATTGGTGGTGGGTGGTAGGGGAGTGAGATTTTGAACATAGGGGGAAAAGTGTGGTAGGACCAGGGGTGGTGTCGGTATTAGTGTAGAAAGATTTTATTTTTTGTGAGTAAGGATCAGTGTGGGAACATAGCCAGATTGTCACTAAAAGTAAAATGAAAGAGAAAAAGAAAAAAAGAAAAAAGAGAGAGGAAAGAAATAACACAAAAAAGGGGTAAAGAATTCTTTTAGGAAAATCATTGTTAGACAATGGGGGTGCGGAAAAATAAACTGAAAAAATAAAAAATAATACTAAAAATAAAGATAATGATAAAAGAGGAATTAAAAAAATATCATACAAGGCAATAAAAATAAAATAAAAGAGAAAACAAAAGGAGAGTAATACTGCAAAAAATGTTTAAAGAATCCTTTTGAAAAATCATTGTTAGAAAACGGCGGGGTGCAGAAAAAATAAACTGGAATAAAAACGTAACAAAAACTAATAATAATAATGAAAATATAAAAAAGTGGGGAATAAAAAAATACAAAAAAGGATCTTTTGTGAAAAGAAAAGGAATATCCGATCTTGCATGTGTAATTTTGTTTAAGTTATATCCATGTTGTCTTCTAGCGTTAAGTGTTTTCAAGGGGACGCAACTTCCTATAGGTTATTTTCATTTTTTCTTTTAGCGTGGATTTGAGGGTTGTCAAGGTAAGGTCCAAAATGCATGATTAGAAATACCGACCCCACCAGGGGTGGGGACGGTATTAGTGTTTCTAATTATATATATATATATATATATATATATATATATATATATATATATATATATATATATGTGTGTGTGTGTGTGTGTGTGTGTGTGTAATATAAGCATCAATATAAGCGTTGATCGAAAAGGTAACCGCAGAAGAGGACTTAAACCCTCAATTTCTTTTTCTTTTGATATTAATTTTCAACATGTCTTGCTTTCATCATGCGATACTTTGGTTTTGTGCCACCAAGAAATTGAACAAAAATTATAGATACTGACTTCAGAACGCAGTCCATTTTATGGGGAAAATTGGCCATTTATTGACGTGTTTAAGAAAGCGGACAAAGAGAGCGTCAAGGAGTTTACAGATCGATTTATCGATGGAACGCCAAAGATGAATTGCTTTCACTGTAACATTGAATTTGTTCATGTGAGCTTTAACAACAAAAATAAAACGATGTGTGTTTATTCTTCAATCTCAAACACAGCCGGCCTGAAAATTGATTTTCTTTATTTTTGAATGTAAGTACATTTATTGTAACGGAAATTAAAGGCAACACCGACTGGCATTCCCTGTTATTTGAAAAGATATATCAGATTGTGTTGCTATTTCCTTGATGAATTGTACAGGCCAATAATTCTCATTATAGACGCAGTTTTGTAAATTCAACTGAACTCGTTCGAAATTGACAGATCGTTCGTTGGTTTGTGACCAGCACTTTGGTTGATTGATTAGAGTTAGCTTTGCGACCGTGAAAAACAATTTCGAAATTACCATGGTCGATGTATGAAGGGAGTCACTTTAATAACGTGGCTCCGGGGAGGCGATCTTAGCGTGCGGCACGGTTGGGAGATGCCTGAAAATTTGCGAATGTAAGTCTTCGGGGCGCAGGTAGTCATGGGTCTCCATAATTTTCTATCCTTTGTAACTCTTAGTAAGTCTTTTCTTTTTGTTATCTCACCACATCCCTATTCTGCCAATAATTTACACAAGCTTCTTCTTCTTCTTCTATGTGCCATGTCCCTTCAGGACGTGGATGATCATTGCTCTCCACAATTTACTGTCCTTTGTAGATATTAGTAAGTTTGGCCTTTTTGTTATCTCTCCGAATCGTTGTTCTGTCAACACAAGGAAGTTAGGTACGCTATTCAGTAACCTGCACACCGCGGGATTTATCAACCTTTAATACTTTCATTAAATGAAAAAAAAGCTACCCAATTGGCCTCCCTTAGTAGGAGAACCTACCATCTGACCCAGTCTGCTTTAGACCGCTCAGCCAAGGAGAAAATCAAAAAATGCCAAATAGTACATTTTCTTCATTTCTCGAGTGCATAGGCCAGTACACTGTTAAAAAACGGGCGTTTATTCCAATACGGATATCCATTAAAAATAACTGCGCGATCATGGGCCGGCAGATGACTTTGGATACCTTCTACATAATAAATGCGAATGTCAATGTGTGAATGTCACACTTTTTCAAATTGAAGGGATACAACTCTCTAACTTTCAATAGCTCATTTCAAATGAAAAAAATTACTGTTCTCAAATTACAGTGTTTGAAAATAAAATTGTCCGTGTTTTCAACTGTACTCCTGGAGGCCGTAGGTTAACATATCATACCATTTTGGAATCAGGCTGACTCCATGAGCAAATTAAAAAAACATTCCCGGACGGATCCGAATTCGCAATCCTGAAATTTTGTATTCCCATATTTTCATTACTGCGATTGTTGTAGGCGATTTTTTACATGATTTTTTGCGACAATTTTTTTTTTTTTTTGTACGATAACAATTTTTATAACTTTGAAATAAATTTGGGAATAACCAAAATTAATTGCGAAATTCAGCGAAATAAAAATAATTGTTTGTACATAAAGTAAGGACCTACGTTCATCAAATTTTCTTTAAATTAAGTGTCGGCAGAAGAATTATCGTTGAACTTTTAAACGGCAAGCTTAAATATTAATGCAATACTTAAATGCAGCGATCAATTTTGAGTTTTTCTGTAGTTTATTGTTGCTTATCACATCTACTCCTACTTACCTATTATGATGAAGGATCAATAAAAAAACCTTCGCAGGAGCTAGCTTAAATGCCGCTCGATAGGCATATGTGACACACAAAAGACTTTTGAAGAATCTTGAAAAAGATTCTCTCCTCGTGTACTCTCATGTGCCTCTTCAGCCCGGCGTTAGAACTGAAAATTCTATCACAAAACTGACATAAGTATCTTGCAGGTCTGTCATGAAGGATATTCACATAGTCTGCCAGGTTTAATTTTTTATGAGATCTTAGATGACAAGAAAATATAGTACGAAATAGGACAACCTTCCCGCAAATGTCACATAGAAACACAATCTGAATATCTTCCGGGATCGAATCTGGATCTCCTTTCTTAAGAGCGCTTTTCAATGTCAAATGCTTTCACCTCAAAACGATTGGAACGGTCAAAAACTATCTCTCTCCAACCAGATCTTTAGCCTAGTCTTTGACACTGATGTCAAAGTTTTTAGTGACATCCACATATATATATACATACATACATACATATATATATATATATATATATATATATATATATATATATATAATAATAATAATAAAAGTAAAAGGTTTGTCACGCTGATTGATGTTCTTCAGCATCCCGAGTCCAGAATTTTGTAGACGGACCCACTGTGAATCACACAGTCCACTCGTCAGGAGCTCTTTTTACAAGAAAATTATCAAAACAGTTGCAAAAAAAAACATGTTCTTTTGAAAGGGGCAAAATTTCAATAAAAAATAATGATGTCCAATATCTATCTGGTTTTCCTGTTACAGATTAGGATATTTCATATTAATCAAACACACACACACACACACACACACACACACACACACATATATATATATATATATGTCAAAATTGAAATTAACACTCAGTGACGACAGGCTGTTTCATACTAGGCGCAATCGTCAGGCCGCAAATGTTCTTATATATATGGGTCAGTGGTGCATTGTGGGTTATCTATTCTGGCGGTTATTTTTGCGGGAGTTTCTTGTTTGTTTATTTATTTGTTCGTGTTAATTTATTTGTTTTCATTTTGTATTATTTATTATTTTCAGTTTTTGATGTATTATTAGTGTAGTAAAAAAATTGGGGGTAGATTTGCTTCGGTTGCTTATTTAATAGTCAGTCTTGGTTTTGGAAGATAATTAAGGCTATTTATTCGTTCAGTGTTTAGATTGCTTATCGTTGTCTATTCTTTTGGCGGGGCCAGTTTTTAATTAATTTATTTATTTATTTGGATTTATTATTTTTATTTGTTTTTGTTTATTTATACTTATTTTTATTTGTTCTAACGGTTATTTTAGCGGGGGCGATTTGTTAATTTGTTCATTTGTTTATTTATTTGGATTAAATTTTAATTGTTTTTTATCTATTTACTTATTTTTTTATTTTGTATATTTTTATTTACTCTATTTGGTTTTCGATTTTTAAGTAACGTATTAATGTTTTTTTTATCGTTATATAGTAGTTATAGATACTTTTACGTCCAATTTTTGGATTGGTCGTTGTAGTCTGTTTTAACGGTTATTTTGGCGGGATTGGTTTATTAATTTGTTTATTATTATTTACTTCATTTATTTATTTGGATTGATTATTTTTAGTTGCGTTTTATGTATTTTATTTCTTATTTTATTTATTCTATTTCGTCTATTCTATAGGAGTGATTTGTTAATTTGTTTATTATTTGTTTGGGTTAATTTATTTTACTTGCTTTTTTTTAAATATTATTTTGTTTATTTGTATTTATGCATTTCAGTTTTCGGTTTTTAAGTTAAAAAGTCTCGGTTAGAGGTGGGAAATCAGGTGTGGGTACTCCAAATGAGTCAAGTGTTGAGTTGGAAGATAATTTCCGAGCAAAGGAACTTATCTGTTGTAGATGTCAGGACTTCGAATTGATTGAATAGAGGATGGATTGAGGATTTGCTGTTGTTTAGCAGACTCTTGTAGAGCCGGCAATAATCTCTCAAACAGAACTTGCGAGATGCTATACATTGTTTCATTCTATCCGCAAACATTGACTTCGCTTCGTTACGAGCAGAGACAGAGAGACGTCTATTGCGATCAAACGTGTCGATCTGGTACAGCTGGAAGAAGGGATTACTGTGGGCTATAGCGGCCAAGTCACTGAACACGAATATGTTTGAAAAAGGTGTAGGGAGATAGCATTGTCTATATTATCGGAAATACTATCTAGCATACAACTGTCTTGAGAAAAAGGTGAGCGGTATAGAAAGAAGAGATAGCTGACTGAATTACGTAGAGAGAGAGAGAGAGAGAGAGAGACGGAAACGCATGCATGAATGGTCTGGAGATTCAAGAGAGAGTTCCCTAGCCAGCGTGAGATGTTCGCAGATATAAACTCCCAGGCCATGATTCCTTTCTAAGGATAGGAAGGTACCAGAAATCGAGGAACCAGAGAAGTGGATTGAAGAGTTAAGATTAATTTCGCAGGGAGCTAGGATATACGGAGACTTTTTCTAAGAGGAAAGATTCCACCCTACAGAAGTTGGCACGAATGTTGGAAAAAAAAGTTTAAGCGATTTAGGTATTTTTTGTTCAGCGGTAGACCAGTTGCCATCCAAGGCTATAGAACCCGGTCTGTCCTGCTATTTTACCCATAGCTGGAGGGAGAAGAAGAGGATTCATACCTTTCCCAAGTGTATTAGCACGTAAGTGAATGTAATGGAATCGACTGGAATTCGAACTTGGCTCTCCGATTCCCCAATCCGAGCCACTATCCATTACTCTACGGTGCCTCCTAGTAATGAATATGCTCATTGCATTTGGATAGTAAACGGCGGTTTTGAAGATAATTCTCTTGTGATGGATTTGTCAATTGGCTTGTATCGACGATACAAAAGTTGAAAATCAGTAAAAAACCGATCAGTGATACTACACCTATCGATTCATTGACGACCTCTAAGAAATCTTAGACTGAGAGAAAAATCGATCGAGTATAAATATATTGATCGATTCAAATATATCAAACGATGAACGCTATCGGGGCTGAAATCTCAATACACAGCGCCTGGGTTGTTTTCACCGCAACATTTCAGCCGTTATATTCTTCGGTCTGCTTTTGGGGTACTTCTCTCCGATACACTTAAAAGTGCTACGAAATATCTTCTTCTTGTTCTTCTTTATGTGCCATGTCCCTTCAGGGAGTAGATGTTCATGCCTCTTAATAATTAGCAGCTCTTAATAAATGTCTCCCAAAGCTTGTTCTACCATTCATTTACTCAAACCCATCAAGTATGTTACGCGCTGTTTGTCTCTATCCCGCTTTCTCTCAGTCTGTCCTATGGGTATCAAATTTTCCGAGCCATCTTTCTTCATTACGTGCCGCAGTAATTTCAACTGTCTGTTTCTGATGTTAAGCACGAGTTTCCTTTTTGTTTCCATTCTCTCCAAAACTTTGTCGTTGCTCACATGTTTGGTCCATGGTATCCTCAGCATCCTTCTGTAGAACCACATTTCTGTTGCTTCAAGTCTTCTTCATCTTTGAGGAAATTGATCAACATTCACTGCTATATAAAAGAACAGATATCAAATAACAGTTCAGTACTCTTTTCTTCATTTCTAACAAAGTTTTTCTGTCTCTTAATACTCTGCTTAGTTTTTGGCTCTTTGGCCATCCTAATACATGTTTGGATTTCAGTGTCACACAGTCTTCCTATATGGCAATGAATTCTGGTCAATTCCATCACACATCACACATGAGTAGAAGACTGGAGGCAAGAAAAATGCGGAGGTACAGAATACTGTAGAAGCAACGAAAAAGTATTAGGAATAATGGAAACAAAAAAAAAGAAAGAATACATTATACTCACAATCAAAGAGGGACACTAGAAATTTCTGGGACCTATAATGAAGACTGATCGATTTGTTTTAAAACAGCTTATCAACATCTTTATGGGTCATTAAAGCCAAAAGTATATTTTGGATTGTAAGAATAATATTTTTTGTGATATTAACTTCAAGAATTTTGAAAATAATTTCATGATTATTAGTGTCACACACACACACACACACACACACACACACACACACACACACACACACACACACACACACAAACATACATATATATATATATATATATATATATATATATATATATATATATATATATTGTTTTGCCATTTTCGACAAGTTAAACACCGGCGAGCGAACTACCGCCTTTTATTCTATTCCCTTCTCACATGATGTGTCATCGACCCACGTGTTGACCCCCAAGCCTTTCAGAGAGTGCTTCACAGAGAAACGCTATCATTATTTCTTCTCGCACAAATGATCATACAAATAAGTTTGTACTACAAAGTTCGGTTGTCTGACACAAGGTTACAAACAAAGAGCATCAAATAAGAACAGAATTTATTTCGCTAAAGTAATAATCTGCGAGACTAGCTTATTAACAATTACACGATGCAGATTACACGGTGGTAATTTCGAAAACTGCAATAACCGCTATAGATCAATGAACTGTTCCTGTCAGAGTCATGCGAGGTGGCAAGGAAGACAATATACGAAAAATCCTACAGAGACAATAAGAGTGTTTACTATGACGCCTTCCCTCAATGAACTGTTTCAAGAGGAGCCATGGATGGTGGTAAGAAGGACAATATATAAGAAACCTACACAGACAATGAAGGTGTTGTGTATCACCTCTTCCCTCAATGAACTGTTCCAGAATGTGATACCCAACACCATCACCGTCTCTGGAAAATTCTTTATATATTGTCTTTCTTATCACTACCCATGGCCTTTACTGGAACAGTTCATTGTTGGAAGGGTTGATACCCAAAATCCTCACTAGCTGTGTCGGTTTATTTATATTTTGTCCTTTACCCCCCCCCCCCCATGAACTGTTCCAAGGGGGACAATATATAAGGAATACTACACATACAGCGAAGGTATTCACCTTTCCAGCAATCAACTATTCCAGTAAGTGCCATGTCAGGTAACAATAGAGTAATATCTGAAGAAATCTTGAGATAAAGAAGAATGATAAAGTGGAAAATGTTTTCGTGTCATTTTTTAATTGATTTCAAAAATGCTACTGTAAATAAAAGAAAATATATGGTTGAGTTCGATCGAGTCAGTTTTCTTGCTGCTTTTACAGTGTAAACATGGCCGCTCCTTAAGGCATTTTGAGACGAATTGTAAATGATCATGAAACTTTCTTTTTCTAATACGATCCTGACAACAAAGCTGTCAAAAGCAAGGATTATGAACTGGTCAGGACGAAAGGTGATAGTGTCAGTTTGTCTAATTTGTTTTTAAGGTAGGAAACGACAAAAACATTTGCATACTATGAAAGTATTTTGGCAATATTAGCTAAAAATATAGAAAATAAATCGCCCTGGAAAGCGTCATCGGAGAATCCTTTTCCAGCGCAATAATTTTTTGTAGATATCGTGTTCGTAAGGATTTTATTTACCGGAAATTTTGAAATAAAATAAACTGACTCAAGGATTTAAAATAATCAATATACAGTGAAAGGTCGGTTTAAGTCGTTTCGAGTTAAGTCATTTTCAAAGATACGCGTCGGTTTTTCTTTAATATTATATGGAAAAATAAAACTCGCCTTACGTCGTTTTACTCGAGTTTACGTCGGACGTTAAAAATATTGGAAATGTCAAAACACTAAAATAACAACAAACACACATAAAATCATATTTACATAAATTTAAAAATAATATTATGCATACTGTCTCTCTCTCTCTCTCTCTATATATATATATATATATATATACACGCTCACACACACACACACTCACGCATACACACACACACATATCTATCTATCTATATATATATATATATATATCATGAAATCATCTAAAACAAAACAATTAGCCTAATAATATATGTTCAGCAGATGCTTATATTTCAAATTCTTGCCGACAGGTGGCATTCGTGTGTTGTTTTCCGCTAAAACACCGATTTTAAATTCAGACTTGTTTACATCTGTGCTCTGCTGTTGACGTTCTTTCAATTGCATTTCATTTGTGATTTAGAATACATTTTTGCCCATGGCTACGAAGAAAAGTCCCAGTGCAAATACTAATGCTAAAGCGTAAGACTATATCGCTGAAAGATAAGGTGGAAATGAATTATTTTATTCAAAATATTGTACGTACATATAAATACTGTAGTAGGCAATGGGCAGTGCTTATTCGCGTTTTAAAGTGTGTTTATTTCGACTTAAGTCGTTTTTCGGCCTAAATCATGACTTCTGGAAGCAATTAACGGCGAAGGGTGAGGTATACCTGTATTAGCAAATGATCCCATAAGTGCTTCGTCAGGCATGGTTGGCTTCTACATGGTAGCGTTCTTTTGTTCTGTCTTCTTCTCGTACAGTCTGTCGTTCATTCTGCTACTAGTCTAGAGGTGTTAAGTTTATTATTCTTTTCATAAGGCTCGAGAATTTGGCGCAAACATTGATTTCGACTAACATCAAAGTCTCTTTGTATTGATTTTTTTCATTCATCAAATATTCTTATTATCCTGCGTTCCTTTCTTTTTCTTTTTTTTTTATAACGGAAGTTATGCGTAAAGCCTCCCTGATTTTTTATATTTTTCATTCACAAATAATTAGGATCTGCTCCTGCAAACTTTCGGTGTTTTACCACCGGGTTCAGTCTTTTTTATTATGTGAGGTTTGCCTTCTAGTCGGTTGAGTGAAGTATAGACAAAGAAGAGAGAGAGAGAGAGAGAGAGAGAAAGAAAGATAGAAGAGTTTTAAAGTAAAGCGCAAATGCATTATCTTAATTTTAATTAGTTTTAATTTCTTAATATATTTTATTTTTATCGGGACTTACTACAGTTCTGTTTTATTCATCGCATTAATCAATGGAATATTTAGTTAGAATTTCAATAGTCAATCCTTAAACATTTATCCGTACAGCCCTGATTTAGCAGTTTCCGACTTTTTCTTATTTCCCGCCCTTTAAAAAGATTTTGAAAGGTACCCATTTTGAGGACATTAATAACGTAAAGGCGACTTTAACATTATTAAATCCTCAGGACCCTAATTTCTTCCGTGATTGCATAAGGGGTTGGTATCATCTCTTACAGAAATTCCTTGATGTTAATAGAGTATATGTAGCTAAAAAAAAAAAGCTTCATTCCATTTTCCCACGAACTTTTTCAATGTCCCTTGTACATTTGTTTTTTTCTTTCTTTCTTTAGCGGCATATCAACACCTTATGGGTCATTTAATGCCAAAATTTAATTTTCTCAGAATGACTAATTTCTTTGACAAAAATATATTGCTGGCAATTTTTTTTTACTATGAAAATGTCTTGCTGGTATTTTTACTATATTTTTTTTAATACTTTCATAGTGTTTTGATCCCAGTTTGGGCGTTAACTTTTTGCTCATAGTTGAGAGAATAACAGGTGCAACTACCCCTGATCAGGATGGACCTAGAAACAACAGCAATTAAGAGATGCTTCAACGTTCAGCAAAATTTCTAATCTCTCAATCCTTGCTGCCGGATTTAGTTTATCGTCATACCCAGGACACCAGTATCTTGATTATGCTATTATCCTCTACTCGAGTTACATGAGCTACGCATGTCGAAATCCTTTAATAATGGCGCAGATTTTCTGTCTATTTAATGATTAACAAAACACGATGTCATATTTGGCAACATGCGTAAACTAGTATCAATACGCAACAAATTATACAACCCTTATTTCGATTAACCGCGTTACTTAGAACGATTACTTCACTACTTATACAAATATACAAACTGTCTTAGTTGGCAATAATAAAAGATGGCTATAAAAGGGTGCTGTTTGTTATTTACAGGTAATTTCTTTAAATAATGCACTGACTGTTGTTTGCGTCACGTATATAATTGATTTATTTGTTTAACGTCATATCAACAGCTTATGGGTGATTTAATGCCGAACTTTAATTTTATCAGAAGCATTAGTAATTTCTTTTACAAAAATGTATTGCTGGTATTTTTACTATAAAAATGTATTTTTATACCTTCATTGTGTTTTGACCCCCTTTGTGGGGATTAACTATTTGCTCATAGCTAGGACCCTAACAGTTACTACCACCGTGGGTCAGGGTGAACCTGAGAACAACAGCAATTAAGAGGTGGTCCCACGCTCCTCACAACCTCCAATCTCCCAATCAGAGGCCTTGCTGCCGGATGTAGTTTATCGTCATACCCAAGACGCCCTTGTACAGTTGAAAAAAAGTATATTAATACGATTTCTAAATACCACTACAACTATTGCAAATAATAAATAATCATTGGTCGAGGAATAACAATCATATCACCTAAACACGAAAAGGCTGTTTTGATATTGTTAAATTCTCAGGACCCTCAATTCTTCCAGGTTTATCGAAATGCCTGGCATCGTCGCTCACAGAAATGCCTGGCATCGTCGCTCACAGAAATGCCTTGATATTGATGGAGCTTGTATGAAAGAAAAAACAAAAGCAAAACGTAGTTAGATATCTGCTTTTAATTCAATTTTCCCACGAATTTTTTTAAATATCATTTGTACATTAAAAATGTTTATTAATACAATTGATAAATATTACGACTATTATTACTACTGCAATTTATGAATGATAATAATAAATTTTTTTAAGAAGCATTGACAACCTGAGGTAGAGAAGGGGCCCCGAAAAAAATAAAATGGCATTCGAATAAATAGATCAACAGTTGGACAAATCCTGATTGTTCATCTGATTATTGAGGGCGTCAGGGCAAAGAATCTACAGGCCGCAGAATCTTTTTGCAGATTTCTCTATAGCCTCTGATTCTGTTCATAGGGAAAAATGGAGAACATCCTTCTGGCATATGACATCCACTCGGAAACAGTAGCTGCCATAATGATGCTATACAGAAATACCAACTATTTGGTTAGATTCTCATGGAGACTCTAGCTTCTTCGAGATCAAAACAAGGGTTCTTCAGAGTGACACCTTACACTACTTCTCTTTGCTATCACTCTTGAATATGTATTGAGAACTTCACTTGATAAACATCATCCTCTCGGTTTTAGTTTATCACCAAGACTCTCGATATCCTGCAAAAAAGTCGACAGATGACCTAGCTATCACTGCAGGCACCGTTACCAATGCCACAGATCTTCTACATCATTTAAAAAATGCTGCTAACGATGTTGGACTTATTAATTCAGTTTTAGAGACTCTCTATGGAGTCCATAGAGGGTCTCTAAAACTGAATTCATAAGCCTCAATCATCAAGACTCAATATAAACTGTCTCACGTGCATCAATAAAATCTGTCGAATCGTTTACATAACTTGCAGCGAAATAAATTCTCCTGAAAGGGATGTGAAAATTCGCATAGCTAAAACCTGGACAGCCTTGAATAAAATGGATGTAATCTGGAAATCTGATCTACCAGACAACCTCAAACGGAGATACTTTCGTGTCACTGTAGAAGCGGTTTTGTGTCACTGCTTGGACATTAACTAAAACTCTAGCGTCTAATCTTGATGGAACCTACACTCGGATTCTGAGAGCTATATGCAACATCTTTTGGAGACAACCAACTAAATCACAGCTCTATAGACTCATTCCTGATATTTCTACAATCTTAATGTCCTGGGTATGACGATAAACTACATCCGCGTCCTGGGTATGGCGATAAACTACATCCAACAGCAAGGCCTCAGATAATGTTTTTGGAAAAATAATGTTGCCAGCTATATGTTTTTGAAACAATAATGTTGCCAGCTATGCGTTTTTGAAACAATAATGTTGCCAGCTATGTGTTTTTGAAACAATAATGTTGCCAGCTCAACTTTTTTGAAACAATAATGTTGCCAGCTCAACTTTTTTGAAACAATAATGTTGCCGGCTGTAGGTTTATTGTAAAAAATAATGTTGCCGACTGTACGTTTTTGATTCCATACAAAATAGGCATTTAAAATTCATATAAACTGGATTTGGCATTAAATAACCCACAGTGGTTGATATGCCATAAAACCCAAACAAACAAACAAACAAATCTACAATCTTACGTGAACGCAGAATTCGTTTTGCAGGACACTTGGCGAGCAAAACAAGAACTTGCAAGTGATCTCTTGTTCTGGACACCTACCCATGGCGCAAGACGGGTTGGTCTCCGGGCAACCACCTACATTGACCAACTATGTAATGACACAGGTTGCCACCGTAATGACCTTCCGACGCTGATGCAGGACTGTGATGGGGGGTGTCATAGACTAATAAATATTAGTGCTAGCTTGACTGAATAAAATAAATAATAAATGGCGGAGAAAAGTTCGTTTGTACTGCTCCTGTAAGTATCTGATCCTCCCACCGCAATAGTCTATCTTTACAAAAGCAAGATCAGACCCAAAATGGAGTATGTCTGGGGATCAATACCCTCTGCCTGTCTTGAGTTCAAAAGTGTCTGTGCAGCCTCACTACTCGAACTACAGCCCTTAGAATCACCATTCCTGGCCTTTGCAGGTGGGACCCGTCATGCCCCGTACACAAAGATGAATCATCCTCATTCCCTTCGAATATCTACTCGGGCAGTTTCTTCTCAAAAACTCTTTCTTTGTGGAACAGACTCCCGGCAGGATGCTTTCCCGATCATTACACTCTTCACCTGTTCAAGACTTGGTTTAACCGTTATATTTCCTATATAAATAACCTCATGAATTGACTTACCTTACGCTCATACAGCACCAATAAGCCTCTACTTTGTATGAGTGGACATTAGTATAAAAAGGGTGTTCTTCACGGCTTGAGCAACGAAATACGAGAACGTCATAGTTCCGAAAATTGGAATCCGGAAAAATCAGGAAATTCAAAGAATAAAGTTTTGAAAATCACAATTCAGAAAGATCTAAATCCCGAAAAGAATTCAGGAAATATTTTTTTTGTTTTTTCTTTTTTAATATTAAAAGACATTTATTTAGCTCAACTGCAAGATGTTTTTGTTAATCATTACTGTAAGGTAGGCGTCTTTGTTGGAGGTTTACCTTTGCAATAGACTTCTCATACAATATGCATAACAAACCGGTTAACTCGTTTAACTGACACACACACACACACACACATATATATATAATTTATTATATGAGATTAAAACAAAAACATGTTAAAAATCGCTACGCAATAGCTTTCAAATTAAATGCTACATACAGTGGAATTATGCCCCATTATGTCCCATACCTATATATATATATATATATATATAGAGAGAGAGAGAGAGAGAGAGAGATACAGAGATACAGAGAGACAGACAGAGAGAGAGAGACAGAGCGTTAGATAAAATTCTCAACTGTCTTATTCATTTTCTCTCATACATCCACTATAAGACTTCATATCTCTCTCTCTCTCTCTCTGTTCCTGTCTCTCTTTATTACGTACCATTCATGCACTGTATTTTACATTCGCATATATACACGCACACGCGTACGCTCACACACTCGCACACATACTGTCACTATCTCTCTCTCACGCACACGCACTCTCTATCTGACACACACACACACACGAACACTCATACAAACACACTCACGAACACACATATGAGCAAACACAGACATACACTATAGCTATCTTTCACTTATACACTCGCCAACATAACCAGACCCATGAACTCTCTGACACTCAATTTCTACCTCTTATTTTCACACGCACAAACTCACACACATACACACGCGCGCACACACATACGCACACTCTCTGTCACACACACACACACACACACACACACACACACACACACACACACACACGGAGTGTCACTATTACTCCATTTCTCTATTTCTATTACTCTATTTCTGTTATCTCAAACACACATTTTCACCATATATATATATATATATATATATATATATATATATATATATATATATATATATATATATATATAAAATCCTCAACTCTCTTTCATTTTCTCTCGTGTTATTAATGTGGATCTGTGTATATATGGCTGTTATACATTTTCTACCTAGAATCAGAGTGTAGTATCTGTCTGATCCCCGGCCGTTGTGAATTGGAATCTGTGACTCTTTCTGACCGAGAATCCATACTCTTATTTCGCACCTGTGTATGTACAGATGTTTCTAGGATCATAGTGCAGTATCTGTTTGGTCCTCAGCACTTGTGAGTTGGAATCAGTGACGCTTTCTGACCGAGAACCATACCTGTGTACTGATGTTTAGCTTTTCTAACTAGGATGGCAGTATCTCTTTGGTCCCCGTCTCTTGTAAATTTGAATCAGGTCCAATAACATTGCTGATTCTTCTTTCGAATTTATCAAGTATCTCTAGATATATAACAGGAAAATCGGACTATATGTGATAGCAATAGGCATGGACGAATAGCAGATTTATAGATATGTGAGATGGATTCTGGAGAGAAAAATTGTCTAGCAAGACAGTATCTGTCTATATTTCTGAGATGAGATATTATGAACACTATTTACATTATTCGGTCTATTGTCCTCATCTTTGTTGCCATATTTATCACAACGTTTCGGCCTTTCAGTATCTGTCTATATTCCTGAGATGAGATATTATGTACACTATTTAAATTATTCAGACTATTGTCCTCATCTTTGTTGCCATATTTATCACAACGTTTCGGCCTTTCAGTATCTGTCTATATTTCTGAGATGAGGTATTATGTACACTATTTACATTATTCGGACTATTGTCCACATCTTTGTCGCAATATTTATCACAACGTTTCGGTCGTTGTACGTTCCGGCCTTCTTCAGGTGGTTGGAATGTCGAACTGAACCCTTTATTTCGCTCGCTCGGGTAGACTGTTCTAGTTCCACGTGCCATGTCTAATGGATATCAGTTATCAGTTGTCCCCTGTTAATTCACCTCTCCAAGTTCTCCACTGCCTTAACCGGGTATTGAACTCACAACTCTTTAGGTCCTGTCACTGGATCTAACTAACTTAAGGACATATGGCAGATAAAGGCGTTAGTTAGATCCAGTGTCAGGACCAAAAGAGTTGTGAGTTCAATACCTGGTTAAGGCAGTGGAGAACTTGGAGAGTTGAATTAACAGCAGGTAACTGATAACCTACATCCATTAGACATGGCACTTGGAACTAGAACAGTCTACCCCAGCGAGCGAAATAAAGGGTTCAGTTTGACATTCCAATTATCTGAAGAAGGTAACAAAGATGAGGATAATAGTTGAAGTGAAGACACTGTGAACCAACTTCCTTAGAAGCTGACCTAGCAATGAGTGCAATATCTTCTTTCAAATTCATGTCAGCCGAGACCGTTAGGCAGAGAAGGTGCGTGGAGTCATTCTTCAGGTGGAATGGAGAAAGGGATCCCTCAGATGATTAATAGAGAGCCGTTTAGTTTGGGAGGCGTTAAAATTAAGAAGACATCTTTTGCCCCAGTTAACAACAGACTGAACGTCATTTTTGACATTGGCTGACAATTTGTCTTTATCGAGATGATCAGACTTAATATCTAGACAGGAGTAAATGGCTGTGTCATTAGTATAGATACTAAGTTGTGAGCTGATGCTATCGGGAAGATCATTAATGAAAATCAAAAACAAAGTAGGGCAAAGGATAGTAGAGACCTGGGTAGACACCTGCATTAGTAGGAAAAGGTCTGGAAGGTGTATGTTCAGGATAACTTTCATTTCACGATTTGATAAGAGAAACCGGATCAATTCAAAATTATAAATTTTGGGAAAAAAAGAATGCCTTCCTGTAAGATTGGGAGATCATATGGGCCTACCAGACAGTCACCTACAATTCCAGCCCACACATTAATTGTAAACTGATGCTTGGGTCTAGCGTCTATTTTACCATGCGGATTTCGATTCGTTCATAAGAGACAAAGAGGTGCGAGAAGAGCCGAGGCATGCGACAATGGATAATCTTAGTAGTATGAAAAGGGATAAGATTCAGAGTGAGAAGATACAGGCAGAGGTGCGAGAAGAGCCGAGGCATGTGACAATGGATAATCTTAGTAGTATGAAAAGGGATAAGGTTCAGAGTGAGAAGATACAGGCAGAGGTGCGAGAAGAGCCGAGGCATGCGACAATGGATAATCTTAGTAGTATGAAAAGGGATAAGGTTCAGAGTGAGAAGATACAGGCAGAGGTGCGAGAAGAGCCGAGGCATGCGACAATGGATAATCTTAGTAGTATGAAAAGGGATAAGGTTCAGAGTGTGAAGATACAGGCAGAGGTGCGAGAAGAGCCGAGGCATGTGACAATGGATAATCTTAGTAGTATGAAAAGGGATAAGATTCAGAGTGAGAAGATACAGGCAGAGGTGCGAGAAGAGCCGAGGCATGTGACAATGGATAATCTTAGTAGTATGAAAAGGGATAAGGTTCAGAGTGAGAAGATACAGGCGGAGGTGCGAGAAGAGCCGAGGCATGCGACAATGGATAATAAAAACAAAATCATATTGTTTAATCTATAACAGGGATCAGGGGAAGATGCAGGTTCATGCCTCCACCCACCCAATGCTATTTTAAGTAAAAATAAACGCAACAGACTCATCCGGTATTTGAACTCATTTCGCTGATTCCGCCCATTATACTACTAGCACGTGTATTAGTTTTTCGCAATCCCTTTTTTTTTTAAATTTAACCCCTCCCCACTGTTTTATTGCCAGAACTTTTTGATAATCAACGGAATCTGCTATGAAAAATAAAATGCATTTTTTTTTCTCCAAGGCACGTGTACTCTATACACGATTCTTGGAACAAATGTTTCTTACTTATCGCGAATGCCTTTTGGTTAACGGGGGCCGCCGCGACCCACTGGGCGTGATCATTTATTGGATGTCAGTAAAGCGAGTTGAATTAGTAAGCAAAATGTTATTTACAGTGATATTTATAAAGGATTTTCATAAAAACGACATTGTTCTTTTGTTGAGAGGATCATTTTTCACATCAATGTGAATTGTCTATACTATTTGAGTTAATGCGCATGCGTGTCAGACAGAATAGAGACAGAGAATTTGCGTGTAGGTGTAAGACAGATGGAGAGAGAGAGTGTGTGTGTGTGTTAAGGCTTGTAGTGTGAGTGTGGATGTAAGGCAAAGAGAGAGATAATGTATGAAAATGTGAGTAGAAATGTGTCAATATAAACGAGAGATAAAGAGATGGAAAAAAGGAGAAATTATGTACGTTTTAGAAAGAAAGAAAGAGAAAAAGAGAAAAAGAAATTTAGCACGTGAGTGAGAGAGAGAGAGAGAGAGAGAGAGTGAGAGAGAGATTGTGTGAAAATGTAGAGGGTGAGTGTTGATATAAAATAAAGTGGGGGGAAAGCGTATGAAAATAATAGCATAGATTCCGAGCCAGATAGTGTCACTGATTCCAATTCACATGCCGGGGGACCAAACAGATACTACACTCTGATTCTAGATAGAAAAAGTGTAACAGCCATACATACACAGATGCATAATAATAACACGAAAGAAAATGTAATGTGTTGATAATCTTTTATATATATATATATATATATATATATATATATATATATATATATATATATATATATATATATATTGAGCGCTTTCCAAAAAGTACCGCACATATATAATATATAAGTAATATATATAAAAATTGCATATATATATATATTTATATTTATATACATACATACACATTTTACACACACACACACACACACACACATATATATATATATATATATATATATATATATATATATATATATATATATATATATATATATATATATATATATTCAGTTGTATGGATATGAGTTTGTGACCATGAGTTTCACGCTTTGCAATCATCAAACAAACTGGCTTATTTTTTTTTTTATTTAGATTGTATCTATTTCTGCTTGTTTGATTATGTTTGGATCTGGGAGGGAGAATATACTTCTGTGTTTGTTTGGGGGAGGGGCACTCTCATGTGACAAACATACATAGTCAAACAAGAATATATGGATCCAATTTTTTAAAAATAAACCAGTTTGTTTAATGATTAAGTAATGTGCATATATTATGTTGGTGCAAAAATAATGTCGTTTTCTCACATATGTAAATATGTGAGAAAAACGACATTATTTTTGCACTAACCTAATGAAATAATATATATATATATATATATAAAAGTGAACACTAAAATGAACAGTCGTCAGGCAGCCTGACGATTGCATCTAGCATGAAACAGCCTGTCACCTCTGAGTGTTGACTTCAATGTTCACTTTTATATTTATATTTGCGTACACTCTACCTCTGATATTAAGCACTTTATCCCATAAATATAGCACAACTTAAAACTATTTTCTTCTTACATATATATATATATATATATATATATATATATATATATATATATATATATATTGTTACGTTAACCCCATATTTGTACCGTTACCTCAGATTTTATAAGTACATTTTCAGTACCTTGTTTATTTGCGACGAAACATATGAATCTTAATCACTTTTTTGTTTCTTGAATATGCAAATTGTGAGATATATATTGTTTTTATAACCAGATGAGTCAGGGCCAGTTCTCGGAAAAGAACCTTCCCTTCTACCCCCATTTTCTACCTGGTCCCCGATGCTAAACAAACGCTGTTTGACAGGTGCAAATGATGTTAGCCAGTTCCATAGTAGCTGGCCAGAACGAACGCTGTTTGACAGATAAGTGTGGATGACATTAACAGGGTCCGTG
The DNA here is from genome assembly GCA_963932145.1 of Acanthosepion lycidas. Lineage (NCBI taxonomy): Eukaryota > Metazoa > Mollusca > Cephalopoda > Sepiida > Sepiidae > Acanthosepion > Acanthosepion lycidas. The sequence continues at coordinate 70,048,615 of OZ010608.1, read as the reverse complement.
AATGACGCATACCTTTTTTGGGGGCCAACACGTGACTCAACAGATAGCAGTTTTTCGTTTCGCACGTGTTGAGGTAACAACAACCACACATAGTTGCTGGCTGTCGGAGGAGTAGGACGTCAAAACCTGTCTTAGCTATTTGCCATTAGAAGAAGCAGTTGTCACCAGAACCAGACTTCGCGGTTTGATGCCAGAAGAATTAGATGCTACCAAAAACCAAAGGACCGACGCGAGAATCTAGATCAACATCGTCAACCCAAGTCGGCTATACTCCCGTGATTTTTCTGTGTGTTATCCTCGCCATCAACCCGGATTGGACGTCGCCAGTCAAAAATTCATATTAGAACATTGTCAATCCCACCCTTTGCTTTCAGATAGGTGTATGAATATTCTTTTGAACAAACTGTACCTCGATAATAGTCAATCGACGTCGATTCCAACCTTATGTAAGTTACTGCATGTTTTTCCATATCTTATAATCTGCTATCTCCGTATTCATATGTATTTCACCGCATCTGTTTAATTGATAACTTATCTCCCCATCCCTTGTATTATTTAGTTTTCTTATATATATATATATATATATATATATATATATATATATATATATATATATATATATATATATAAAGGACCTGTAAGTTTCGAAACAGAGTATGGGGAAATAACTTAAATTGTCTGCGATTTTAATATGACATCCAAGGAATTGTTGAAACTTTCACGGCCCGACAGAAAGATGGGAATAACTCAGACCTATGAAAAGTAAACGCTTTTCCATATATTCCATATGCAGTCCAATAGGGCATATTCTTTCTAAATCTTCTGTAACACTTCCAAAACAAAATTCCAATGTTTGGTCATTGAAATTCGTCTCTGCTGCTACCACTTCCGAATCATTCGTAAATGTCATCTTTTTCTTACACCTTTTACAGTACAAAACCGAATATCGATGGGACAGTGGATGAACTATGCATTCGAATTCAAGCCACACACTGATTTCGTCTTTTCCTTCGACTGGGGACGTGTTCTTTCTTGGAATTAACTTTTAATTTTAATAGATTATTCCCTCGCACTTCACGTCTGTTCATTCTGGATTCTTGCTTTCCTGTCAACTACAATCAACAAAAATTTAAATGCAACGTTAAACGTCATCTGAATCTTTGAAAGCCGTTCTTCTATTGTCCTTTCTACTCAATATATTGTTTCTCAGCTTCTTTCATTGTCACAAACCCCTTGCGCCTTTGTGGCTTTATCGCCTTATTAGAGGGAAATTATTTTAAAAATGTATAAGATTCATTTGAATAATTTCTACACCCATTTAGTTTGGAAAAGAACACACTTGTTCGCATACAAGAAAAATATAATACAAAAATTACACGGCCAGTCTTGTTTAGTAAAGTACATATTAAATTTCTTATTAAATATAAATTAATTTTTTTATTAGATATTAAATCAGTTTTCAAACGAAGTACAAACTGTACATATCGCTGGATTGTCCTGGGTAAGACGATAAACTACATCCAGCAGCAATACCTAGGATTACTTTGCAGTGTGCAAGTAAATAAGCTCTACGTTAGTAAAAATGTTCCATTCAAAATAGGCATTTAAAATTCATATAAACTGGATTTGGCATTAAATAACCCACAGTGGTTGATATGCCATAAAACCAAAACAAACAAACAAACATATCGCTGGTGGTCGCCATTCTCCTCTATGGATGTGTAACGTGGACACTATTGGCAGAAACAGAGAGAAGGATCCAAGCATTTGAGAACAAATGCATGAGAAAACTCCTTGGGAACATAAAACAAATGAGTTTGTGCGGAAAAGGGTTGAAAGTTTTATGGGCCATCAAGAACCACTTCTCATAATTGTCAAACCGAGAAAATGGCATGGTTTGGCCACGTTACAAGGCACAACAGCCTGTGCAAGACCATCATGCAAGACACTGTTGAAGGTGGACATAGGAGAGGACGCCAATGCAAAAACTGGATGGACAATGTCAAACAATGGACAAGTATTAGGTTGGTGCAAAAATAATGACGTAATAATGTCGTTTTTTGACGTATTTTTTAACACCAACCTAATATGACTATAACAGAATTGCTGATGGCTACCATTGAGAGAACGTTCTGAGATTCAATACGACTTCTGCATTCGGATCCCCTATGATTACAAAAGTCAAGGGAATGATGATATTAAATTTCAATATATATATATATATATAATTGTTTTTAACACGATATTTTTATTGCTTCAAACATTATTATAGTCGATACCTCGTGTTTGAAATAGACGTTCTATTTTTATTTTTCTTTAAACAGTGTGTGTGTTACACATTAATTCAGCATAATCTTTCTTTGAATCCGATCTCTGTGGTCTGTTTACATCGCAAAAAATTAATTCATTTACATTGCAAAAAATTAATTCATTTACATTGCAAAAAATTAATTCTTTTCAATTTTCGCCACGCGCATCATTAAATTCATTAGGTACGAATTTATTAAATACAAAAAAAAAAATCGCTCGATCCATTCGGTCATTTAAACGTAAAATAACATTTAAATTGAGCTCATTTGCGAATAGAAACTTTACTTAAGCTCATATTTCAACCTACTGTAAAAAAAGCCATATCATGGTTGTGGTTGTTGTCTGTAGAATAAAAACATGTTTGAAGGACACTTTCGTGCTATATACCGTCTGTATATATATAAAAAATATCTAGCTGTGGAAATAGACATCCTTCTTAAAAAATCCAAACGTCCTTAATCGATATGAATCACGTAACCTTCCCCATTAATTTTTACTTTTAATTACGGCGGTTTAATTGGACGATATTAATTCGAATCTCGACGAAAATCGAAACGGAATTTAAAAATTTAATAAAGAATGAATTTTAAACATTTTACTCCATTTGATATTGAAATCTATATATATAATCTATCAGTTGGGCAAATATATTTTTTCTAACGAAGCAATGTAGCGCATCCTTGCATTCGAAATCCATGAGCGGCATCCAAGAGAGGTGAATCTAGCTGTTCATGTTGAAAATGGCCAGCGTGTATATTTCACAGAAGATACTGCTCGAAACGTCTTTGAGAATATACGAGAAACCACTTTGACAGCTTTCTTCAAATTATGTTAAATTGACCTGTTTGCCCTAACAACTGCTGTATGTTGAGGTTCCCGTCTACTACACCTGAGCACACAATAGATGGTGCAATCAACGTGCACAAGTTGAGGGCTGGGAAGAAAATGCCGTCTTCAGATGCGGGACCATCGACTGAGTGTACACTGTGCACCCCAATCAACATGAGTTCTACTTTCTGCGTCTACTGCTGCACACTGTCAGAGGTCTTACATCATTCACAGACTTGTGAAGATATAATAGAGAAGTCTGTATGACCTACAGAGAAGCCTGCGCCAAATATGGACTACTTGGGAATGATGCCCACTCGGACTAGACAATGGGGGAGGCAGAGTCAGCAGAGCACCAAATCAACTGCGCCAACTATTTTCCATAATGTTGATAACATGTGGCTTGGGTGAGCCTCTTAAGTTTTTAGACGACCCACAAAGCCAGAGGACATCCTACGAAGGATTCAAAGTCAAACCTCAGCTGAAATTGTCATGTTCAATAATGTCATTTACAATGCGACATTAGTTGACGCGGAAACTAGAGTGTAAGCTATGGGAGTCCAAGGAATTGCTACATTTGGCCTACCTCAACCTGAGAAGGCAGCAAATAATCTCGCAACTGCTGAGTATAACAATAATACTGAGAAAATGACGGCGTATATAGCTGATAAGGAACAAAATCTGGAGGAGGATCAATTTCGTGCTTATAACACAATTGTTTCGAGCATTGAAGACGAAAGAGGAGATCTATCCTTCCTCAATGTCTCAGATGGAACTGGCAAGACATTTATCATCAACCTACTTCTGGCTAAACTGCGCCAAATGAAACATATTGCTTTAACAGTGGTGTCAAGTGGAGTAGCTGCAAGCCATGTAAGCAGTGGCCACACAGCTCATTCGCGCTTCAAACACTCTTTGGACCAATCTATTATAGTGGAACACACTTATTCTATAGTTAATAGACTCTCTCACCTATAATAAGTAGGAGTAGTAGCAGTCGCTCAGTGAGTTGGTCAGTCAGTCGATGTCGGACAACCGTTAGTCGGATACTAAAGTATCAGCGACCACAACTATATTTCTCTGCATCATTACCTATTATATCAAGTTCCTAACGTTTTGTACATAGAACCTATTTTAGGACCGACTTAGTACAAATACAAACCTCCACTGTGAAACTAATACATAACACAGTCCAAGAAAGAGAAGTCAACCTGCAACACCAGTCTTGGTTCTATAAAAGGCAAACTCCTCAGTGATTGCAAATTGATCATTTGGTATGAGGCGACAATGAACTATAAGGGTTCCTTCAAGACTCTTGACAGGGTCTTCAGGATCTTAAACACAACATACGGCTCATGGTAGGCGCAACATTCTTGATTCCGGGAAACTTTAGACAAACCCTTTCAGTGATTCCTAAATGGACAAGAGCTGACGAGGTAATCGCCAATATAAAGGCTTCCTACATGTGGAGCAGTGTGAAAAAGCCGCGACCAATATAAGAGTGCAGCTCAGTGGTGATGGGGAAGCTGTTACTTTTTCTAAGCAAATACTGGGTGTTGGTAATGACTCTTTGGTTGGCGGATCAGTTTGCCTTTTGGAAATATGGTATCTGACTAATGACTAGGGTGTTACCTAACCTGAGGAATCAGTTAACAAACTACAACTGACTAAGAACCCGTGCCATTTTAGCTCCAAAGAATGTGGCAGTTGATGATTTGAACATTAACCTTCTGGAACAGTTGCCAAGATAACGTCGTAACTACAATACCATTGATGTTGTACTAAATGCCGATGAAACTACGAATTATCCAACTGAATTATTGAATAGCTTAACACTAGCAGGCCTCCCACTTCACTTCAAAATTGGAGAACCAATGATGCTGCTAAGAAATCCGGATCGACCAAAGCTTTGCAATGGGACAAGATGATGTCAACAGTCTTCGAGGTGACAATGCTGACTGACAAAGCAAGCGGTGAAGTTGTATTTATTCCTAAAATTCCACTTATTCCCTCGGATATGCCTTCAAGCGGCTGCAATTCCTGAGTTTTGCAATGAGCATTAACAAAGGTCTGGGACAGTCCTTGGATGCAGTAGGCCTTAACCGGTTTGCAGAATTTGTTTTCTCTCATAGCCATATGAGATCTTCAAGAGTCGGCAATCCCAATCGTTTGTTTTTACTTCACACGGAAAGACCAAAAATGTTGTTTATCAAAAGATTCTGTAAAATTAATAAGAAACACCCAAACATTAGGTGTTTATGATTTAACTGTACTATTTGTCAGTGTTGTAAATCTTTTCTTAATCTATATGTTTTCTATTTCGAAATCTATATATACATGTATTTTCAGGTCTGTTGTGAAATTATATGTCAGTTTATTTGTACATTTATTGTAAATTTATTTTAACACTAGTCCTCCTAAGGACTATATTCTCTGTGAATACACAAAAGTCCTTTTCAGGGTTACTTACTTTGAATTATTATTAGCTTGGTGCAAAAACAATGTCGGTTTTTTTTACGTTAAAAACACGTCAAAAACCGACATTATTTTTGCACCAACCTAATACTTTCGGAGAACCGATTTGCCTGATATTAGGTAAGTCGATTTACGATTTTGATATTCATAACTTATTGGTATTTCCTCCAAAAATGCAAGGGGCGGTGGTATTCTCTATGAACGCACAAAAGCCCTTTTTAGTGGTATTTACTTTGAGTTGTTACTTTCAGATAGGAGAACGAGAACTGGGGATTACCGGGTACGTTATCTAGTATATTAGGAGGCACGGTGGAGTAATGGATAGCAGCGCCGATTGAGGAATCGGAGAGCCGAGTTCGAATTCCGGTCTAATCCATTACTTACCTTGGGAAAGGTATGAATCATCTTCTTCTTCCTCCAGATATGGGCAAATAGCAGGATAGACCGGGTTCTATAGCCTTGAATTGCAACCGGTCTACCGCAGAAAGAAATGTCAACCTACTGCGGGAAAAAATCTGCCTCGTCAGCTATGTATTGAAAGATACATGATCGTCTATCACGCGTGGCATATAACTGACTGACATATATATATATATATATATATATAGAGAGAGAGAGAGAGAGAGAGAGACTCTGGCTCGATGTGCCAGGTGAGTCTGCGTGAAATTGTGATTGTGGTGTAACCTGTGTAAGATGTTTTGTGTTTTTTATTTGCAAATGAACATTCTCCGTGTGGTCACGTATACTCATATACAACATTGGCCTTGTATAGGGGATTAGATGTTTGGAATATACTATTTTTTAAAAATATGTTGCTAGTTCTGATATTTTGTAGTAAATAATGAATCTGGCGTATTGTATATATATATATATATATATATATATATATATATATATATATATATATATATATATATATATATATATATATATATATATATATATGTTTTGTTAATGACAACTGACAAGGTACTATCATTAACGTTTTTATTTAATTTTGTGCTCGTATAAGTGTTTTGTTTTCTTACACATCTCTGACAATAATTCACGATTCATTTAAACGCACAAACTCCATCAGCAAAATAATAATAGAAAAACTCCATCAGCAAAATAATAATAGAACAACTCCATCAGCAAAATAATAATAGAAAATACAAGTATAATAGCCATATCTACATGTAAAAATAAAGGCTAGAAATAATGGAATCACTAATAATAAAAAGAAATATCCCAACACTCAATAACATCATCTATAGACACGGTCACAATGTCCTAGCCGTGTTTTTTTTTTAAATAATCAAATATTCACATCACTCTAGAAACATGAAAGGATCTACACATTCAGTAAAAAAACAAAAAAACAAAAAACAACCTTAATAATGGCTAATAGAATAGCCGAAAGTGCTCGGATATACAAAACATTTGGGCAGCTTTTACACATTTTAAAGCCAGAAAAGAAAACACTTTCTTAATTAAATAAAGGGCATAATTGCAGTACCTTGTCATTCGTCTTTAATAAAACTTGTATAAAAAGAGGGATTACTGCCAAAATACAAATTTTTATATATATATATATATATATATATATATATATATATATATATATATATATATATATATATATATATGAGGATGATCTATATATATACATGAGGAGGCACGGTGGAATAGTGGATTGAGGAATCGGAGAGCCGAGTTCGAATTCCAGTCGAATCCATTACATTCACTTATGTGCTAATACACTTGGGAAAAGTATTAATCCTTTTCTTCTAGCTATGGGTAAATAGCAGGACAGACTGGGTTCTATAGCCTTGGAAGGTAACTGGTCTAGGAGAATGACAACACTGAATTCAAAACCGATATATATATATATATATATATATATATATATATATATATATATATATATATATATACGTTTAATTAATTGCGTTGTGTATATGTATATATGTACAGAGAGAGAAAGGCATTTCCGCAGTTTAATAATAGATGAGTGGATTACTGAAAAACATTGCGAAAATGCAAAACTATAAAAAACATTACAAACAAAAAAGGAATTAAATTCTCCATCTACACACTGCAAGTTTACCATTCAATTTCCAAGTTATTCTCGTTGCCCGTGAAAAATGTCACGTGATGTGTCAAAATAAGTGTCGCACTTTTCACCCCAAAAGAATTTCTTCCCTCACCCACTGTTCATCCATTGCTCATATCACAGTCTTCTCTGACGAGCTATCTGTTCACACTCCATGCCGGATCTGACACTTCTGTCTTCAGGACATAGGCGTTCATGGCCCTCCACATCTTCTTGTGCCTTGTAGCTCTTAATATGTTTTGTCTTTTTGTTATTTCTCCCAAACTCTATTCTACCATCTATTTACTGAACCTCATCGCTATGTTACGCGATGCTTTCTTCAGTTTCTCTTTCCTTCTTTCTGTCTTGTAAGTATCAGATTTTCCCAGCCTTTCTTCCTCATTATCTGGCCCAGAAATTACAACTGACTCTTCCTGCTAAATTTCCTTTTTGTTTTCATTTTCTCCAAAACCTTACCATTTCTCACATATTCAGCCCATAGTATCCTCAGCATCTTTCTGTAGGACCACATTTCTGTTGCTTCAAGTCTTCTTCATCTTTGAGGAAATTGATCAACATTCACTGCTATATAAAAGGACAGATATCAAGTAACAGTTCAGTACACTTTCCTTTGTTTCTGTTGCTTCAAGTGTCTTCTTCATCTTTGAGGAGATTGTCTAACATTCAATGCTATATAGGAGGACAGATATCAAGTAACAGTTCAATACTCTTTTCTTTGTTTCTGTTGCTTCAAGTGTCTTCTTCATCTTTGAGGAGATTGTCTAACATTCACTGCTATATAGAACAGATATCAAGAAACAGTTCAATACTTTTTTCTTTGTTTCTCAATTCTCTTTTCCATCTCTTAGGAGATTGTCCAACATTCACTGCTATAAAAGAGGACAGATATCACATAACAGTCCAGTACTCTTTTCTTTGTTTCTGTTGCTTCAAGTCTCTTTTTCATCTTTGAGGAGATTGTCCAGCATTCGCTGCCATACAGGAGGATAGATATCACATAAAACTTCAATACTCTTTTCTTTGTTTCCAACGAAATTCTTGTCTCTTAATACTCTGCTTAGCTTTTGGAATGATTCTTTGGCCATTCTTTGGATCTCAGTGTCACTCTTTCCGTCCTCTGTTAGAACATTTCCCAGATATTTAAATTTCTGTACTTGTTTCATTTTAGTATCCCCCATTTTTAATTTGCATATTGGGCTGTCCCTTTTGCTGATAACCATTCATTCTGTCTTCTAGTTTATATTTAGTCCTCTTTTCTCGCTTTTCTTCGTTACTGTCTGTAGGATTTTTTATAGTTACGTTTCTGTAATTTCAGAAGTTTGAACCTCGATCAGATTGTGTTATTGGGGCACAAAATAGCTAACATTCCAGATACATGGGAAATTCGTTTTCTCTCAAGAAACCAAGCACAGGTCTTTGGTTGCAAACGGGAGAGGACATTGATGTCTTTGATTAAGTTTCTCCTTTAATATGCATAATATGTGCGTATTGATATTATTGTCGTAGAGGTGTAAGAATGTAAGATATGGAAGACGAAAGGTGATTGAAAACTGCGTGTACTTTCTGTTGATTTCACGCAGACACCGACCGTAAGCATAATAACTGAATAATGGAATATATGAGAATCATTGGCAAACATGGATCTTCGTGACCGCACAAAAAAAACAGTGTGTCAAAAGGACGGTTATTCCCTTGACACCGCTATTATTTTAACTATGTTAACTCCTATCGACAATCTTTATTTACAGAATTATAAATAATTGTTTAACTTTTATAAAAGTTTATTATTTATCATTTTATAAAGAAATAAATGTGAAAATAAATCTTTTCATTCAATTTTTTTTTAAATTAGACAATTATCCAAATATGTAAACCATCTACAATCAATTCATAAATTACTATAAAAAGAAGTTTTTTTTTATTCATACACAGACATTATGTTTTTTTTTGTTTTGTTTTTTCTTTCAAAATTTATCATTTTGAACTGATTCAGTCTTTCTTATCAAATCGTGAAATGAAAGTTCTCCTGAACAAACACCTTCCAGATCTTTACATACCAATGCTGGTGTCCACCCAGGGCTCTATCCTAGGCCCTACTTTGTTTTTGATTTTCATTAATGACCTTACTGATGATATCAGCTGTCAACTTGGTATCTATGCCTGATGATGACACAACCATTTACTCCTGCCTCGATACGAAGTCTGATCAGTTTGATAAAGTCAAATTGGCGGCTGATGTCAAAAAACGAACTTCAGTCTGTTTTTAACTGGGGCAAAAGATGGCTTGTTAATTTTAACGCCTCCCAAACTAAACTGCTCTCTATTAATCATCTGAGGGACCTTTTTCTCCCTTCCATCATGAAAGGGATTCATCGCGCCTTCTCGGGCTAACGTTCTCGGTTGACATGAAGTGGAAAAAACTATATTGAATTCATTGCTAGATCAGCTGCCGAGAAAGTTGGTTCACTGTGTCTTGCTAGACAATTTTTCTCTCCAGAATCTATATTACGTATCTATAAGTCTACCATTCGCCAATGCTTATATTGCTACCTTATATGGTCTGGTTTTCCTGTTATATATCTAGGGATCTTTGATAAAATCGAAAGAAGTATCAGTAATGTTATTGGACCTGATCTGTTATCTCAGCTTCAGTCACTTTCCCAGCGCCGTGAAGTTGCCTTCCTATGTCTTTTCTGTAAATACTTTCATGGTAAATTGTTAGGATGATTTCTTCGTACCTAGACTTTAGTGCAGTACTAGTATGGCGATGAGGTTTCATCGAAATGCAGTTGAGCTGGCTAGATGTAACCATAAGTTATATGCTAACAGTTTCTTTTCCCGCACTTCTCACTGATGGAACTCTCTTCCAGCGCCATGCTTTGTAGCCTACTGTAATCTTCAAAAATTTAAATGCAATGTCAATCTACTGTCTTCTTGATTCTTCTTCTTTATTCTCGCTCTTTAGTAATGATTCTGTTTCCTAATTCTTTCACACCCAATAAGCCGTTGTGTCTTAGTGGCTTACTGTCTTGCTTGGGGTGAACACAATTCTAAAAAAATATAGTTACGTCGTTATCTATTTATTTAAATTTTCTTGTCCATAGACATTTTTATAAATTTGCCAATAGAAAATGTATTTTCATAGTTATTTCTTCACAAATTGATAAATGATAAACATTGCATTGTATTAATAGGTTAATAACTAGCCAAGAAATTGCAGCCAGTCTAAGCGAAGAGCAAGGTGTTAGTCTTGCCTCTTCAACAGTCCGTTGGTGGCTGTTAGAACTGTTACAGTTTTTTGTGTATATATATGTATATATATATATCTAGTGAGTTAGTCCAAATGCCTTGACTCGCTTTATAGTCTACCAATAGAAGGTTAACCAATCAGAGGACGCAGAACATTCTATCCGTCGTGTATAAAGGCGGCCATTTTTGTTCACTCTACCCGAATGTCCAGTCCAGCTTGTCAGGTGAAGAGAATCAGAAGGACGAACTATGCTCTGCTACTTTTATCGAAATATCCACTGCTAACCTGAACAACGCTTTCCTACTGTCTTCGAAATATTCACTGCTAACCTCTGGATTCTATACTTGAAGACGACCGTCATGATGAACACCATTGTATAACAAGAACAAGGCTACAAATCTTGTACACGAAGGTTTAAGCCACTAATAAGCAAAGCCAACAAAGCCAAGAGACTTTTGAGCTAAATTCAAAGGATAAGCGATCTAAAATCCGAAGAAGAAGCTTTGAAAGCTCTTTGAATTTACCCTTGAGTTCTGTCAAGCATCCGTTCAGTATAATGTTCTGAGGATGCTTTTCTTTTTACGAAACTGGTTTCTTAAAACTTATTGAAAAGACCCTCAGGAGCGAGCAGTACAAGAGAATTTTAGATTCTTGTCTGCTCCCTTCTGCTGAAAGGGTGCAAATCGACCCCACCAAGCTCCTTTTTATGTAGGATAATGCTCCCTGTCACAAATCAAAATTGATGAAGGAATACTTTAATCAGAAGCGGGTGAGTGTTATGACATGGCCGCCCCAATCTCCTGACTTCATCCCCATAGAAAACTTATGGAGCATTATAAAGTACAGGCCTCGAGAAAGCAGTTGAGCAACAAAGAGGATTTGATTGTGAATTTCATATCCGAATGGAATTCTATGCTTGGAGATGAGATTTGCCAGAACCTAATCAAGTCAATGCCAAAAACGGTTGAAAAGGTTATTCAAAATAAAGGAGGACCCATAGATTATTAAATATTTCGAACTATATTACCTATTATAAATAAATTATACCTTTATTATTCTTTATTTAAAGCTGTTCGGTTAAGTTTTGTATTGATTACTAGTTGCAGGAAATAAGTCAGTCAATTTTTTTGCACAGAGTTTTCCCCTAAATCTTATTTATATCCAAAATTATAATTATCAATAGAATACCTTAGGGTGAATAAACTTGTTTACTAGATGGTTGGGAATGGGTCTTTATATTAGTAAAATTAAAAATTAATTTACCCGAAAAACAATAGGCGAAAAAATTTTTAATTAAAAAAAATCATTTGAGTCACTTTTATCAAACAGCAATGTACATTAGTTTCTTATATAAGAACGATGTTTTTATTATTCGTTAATTTATCTGCGCCACACTGTATATATTTAAGAATGGCCAACAATAGGTTTCAGTTGAATGAGGTGGTTCTTTCTCCAATTTCTGAAAACCTGACGATATCTGCGCGATTTTTATAGTCACGCATAACTTGAACAGTATTATGTAAACACTTAACAACCTTCATCCAATGACAAGGAGGAAATCGAATCTGTGTTGGATACGATTTAAGTAGTAAGATTGTATGACCTTGGCGGAATCACATCATAAAAATATGACCTCTATCATGCTTACAGTGCCCAGTGTTCCAAACCAGCCTGCCATCTAGATAGAGTTCAGACACACACACACACACACACACACACACACACACACACACACACACACACACACACTAGTAATTGCAACGTTATGCCTCCATTCATTTTCCCACAAGCTCTTAGACTTAACACGGAGGCCTAAATCAAGTACTTGAGGAGATAGTGCTTCCATGAGTCAAGAGGGTGGCTGCTGGAAGACCCTATGTCTGGCAACAGGACTCTGCACCATGTCACACAAGCAGGAGAACTCGGCCATTGCTGTCAGATGATACTTGCGACCGCATCACACTTTTCATCTGGCCCCTAACTACCCAGACTGCAACCCCCTTGATTATTATGTGTGGGGTCCAGTTGAGCGAGAGACCAACAGAACTTCTTGTAACACTAAAGATGAACTGATGGCTAGGATAATAGCAGCATTCACTAACTTAAACAAGAAGACCGTCCAGAAGAGTTGCAGGAGATTCCGAAGTCGTCTGGAGGTCGTGGTTGGCAATTGTATTGAATTAATTTACTCTTTAGTATTTCAAGATATTTTTGTGTAATTTTGGTAAATATATCTGTTAAAATGTGATGTCGATGTCATTTTCATTTCTACATAATTTAGACAATTGATATATTGGGATGCTGTATAGCTCGCCTGTCTGAAGCCATCCCATCAATGCTAAGGTAAGCCAGTATAAAACACTCAAATATAAATTCTGGTCTGTAATTTATTGATCGATTTGTTTTTTTACGGTTTATTGAACTTTTCAGGGTATTTAAAGCCATAAAATTTGATTGTAAGAAGTTTTTGGAGATAGTAATGGTTTACTGATACAAGCCTTACAAATTAACTTATGTGTGGCGGGAAAAGATGTGGATTCACTCTTTCCAAAGTGTATTTGCTTGTTATTCAATATAACGAACCCAACCTGAATTTGAACTCCGACTGCCAATTCCGTGTGATTTTCCATTACATGACCTATATACATGATAGCTATGAAGTCGATTGCTGGTCACAAGAGTCATTTTAGGGGCGATGGGTGCCGAAAAGAAACCGGAGTGATTACAAGTGACGTGAAGGGTGAGAGGGAAGTTCTCATCTTAATAAAATAAGGCAATCCCCTTGTATGTATATGTGTATATATGTATGCAGACAGCGGCGTACAGCAGCTTTGGAAAGTGCCTCAAAAGAAAGTTGACCGAATCCATGTCAGTGAAATTGGGTAGACTGAACCCTTGGGGGCCGTCGATAGCTGTGCTAGCACGAAGTCCCAAGTCATCGTGACCGAGGGTTTGAGTGTGCTGGACTTGTTCAAATTGTTGATCACGTTAAAAAACACGCGCCTCTCCCATAAACTGTAACTGCATAGTTGCAGTATAAACCACAGGTTGGATCTGTAGGTGTTGAACAAACGCAAATGTGCCTGAGCGAGCGTCTGCAATAGGGATTGGCTAGCAGCCTTAGTAGACAGGTATCCTCAAATACGAGCTAGTATTATGCATGTATGCATGTGTAAGGAGAGATATTCGTAAGCATTTTGGTGCTAATTTCCCAGTCTATGTTAAAGAATTTGATCTGATGCGTAATGAATGTCGTTGAACTTGTCTAAGTAGAGCAGACCCCGAATATCATCTGCAGAATGATTGACTGATATGATGTTTTTTTACGGTTTATCAATTTTTTATAGATTAGTTAAACCCGAAATATATTTTTGGTTTGGTTTGGTTTGGTTTACGTCATATCAGCCTCAATGGGTCATTTAATGCCGACATCTTTTTTTTTCCTGGTAATATTTTTGCTTTGTCAAAAATCCATTTCTGATAATATTTTTTTCTCAAAAACGTATACCTGGTAATATTATTTTTTCAAAAACGAATAGCTGGTAATAATATTACTTCTTTTTTTTTCAAAAACGTACAGCTGGCACAATTATTTTTTCAAAAATGTATTATCAGCTGTTGGACGTAGTTTATCGTCTTACCCAGGACGCGGATGTAGTTTATCGTCATACCCAGGACGCGAAATATATTTTTGGACTGCAAATGTAATTCTTTTAACAACTTGAAGATAATAATGATTCTCTGCTATTTAACCCATAACTAGCAAGAGAAAAGGTGGATTCATAATTTTTCAATGGTATTTGCGCACAGGTGAATGTAATGACCCTGACCAGAATTCGAACTCGGCTTTTCGATACTTCATTCCGAGCCGTTATCCATTATACCACTCTCACATCCAAGTTTTCAGCACTTAGTATTCCCATGCGGTCACCCATCTAGGTACTGAACAGGCTCAACGTTGCTTAACTTTGGTGGTCGTATGAGAGCCGGTGTTTCAATGTGATATGGCCGTAAGCCCATTACTCCATACGCACATCTAAGCTTACAGCAACCAGTATCCCCAATCTAGGTCATCCATCTAGGTACTGAGCAGGCTCAACGTTGCTTAACTTCGGTGATCATGCAGGAACCGTTGCTTCAACGTGATATGGCCGTAGATGCGAGAAATTGACTGAAGACAATTCATAGATCCCTTGGACCTTTAAGAAAGTAAAAAACTTAAGAGCTGTGTGCAAAAATATCGCAGGCCTAAGTGGTTAAAAACGATTTACTTCTGCTCTTAGTCTTGTCTTAGTTTTTAGTTTTAACAATTTAACTGCGTCCTGAAAATACTTAATTTCCCACTCTCTGCTGAACTGATGACCACAGAGTCTTCGAAACCCATCAATCATTTAAAAGCTCATTGGCTGACGTGGGCTCCTCCCAAAATAAAGGTCGGCTCTTTTGAAGAAAAAAAAATGCCCGTCTCTTTTCTGTAATTGTAATTTTTATGTGGGTTTGTGGCAAACGTATGGACAGGAGAGAACCCCTGGCAAAAGAGTAAAGGTTCAAAAAAAGAAAGGAAGAAAAAATATTTTGAAAAACTTCTGGAGATAAAAAAAAGTGTGTTTTCTTTATATGTAATTAAGAAAGTTCCCATTGGTTAGCAGGAAATAAACATTTTTTATACAGGTGTGGGAATAATCAGGAGTTTGTTTTTTATTGTCTCAACAGTCCGTTGGAATAGAAAAATAATTTTATTCTGACGTAAAGTATTTTGATTATGTCCTTGTCTCTTTTCACATAGATAGGAACAGACTAAGATAGATAGATAAACAGAATGAGATAGATAGATAGATAGATAGATAGATAGATAGATAGATAGAATGGCATAGATAGATAAACTAAACAGAATGGGATCGATATATATATATATATATATATATATATATATATATATAGATAGATAGATAGATAGATAGATAGATAGATAAACAGAATGGGATCCATAGATAGATAAACAAAACAATGGGATAGATAGATAGATAGATAGATAGATAGATAGATAGATAGATAGATAGAAACAGACTAAGATAGATAGATAAACAGAATGAGATAGATAGATAGATAGAAAGAATGGCATAGATAGATAAACTAAACAGAATGGGATAGATAGATAGATAGATAGATAGATAGATAGATAGATAGATAGATAGATAGATAGATAGATAGATAGATAAACAAACAAAGTACATAGCTAAGCAAGAAACTGTGTGCTTGTGCGCGTCCCCGTGTGGATAGATATAAGTTTATTCGTGACTATGAATAAAATATGATATTCAGCCAACAATTCCCAAGATTTTCTGATGGCTTTTTTATTTTTATTTTTTTATTTTTATTTTTATTTATTTTACAAATTAGCGTTTTAAGCATTTCCGAATATGTTTTGTTCTGTTCTTCAAACGCTGGGAAATTTTCCTCACAATTTCAGGGCCGACCTTGAAGTGAAGCAACAATTTTCAAGGCAAACGTGGGATGAAAAACGCATAAAAAATATGTTCCATTAACGACGTCATAATTAACCCAAATTTCAAATAGAAAGTGGGAGTCATTAGCGCATTTTCTTTTGACAATATACCCGTAACCATTTTTTTTTTCTTTGGTACTGAAAGAAAATAAATATATCTAAAAATGACCTGAGAAAAATTCACGTTTTTTTTGTTTGAATTCTCTGACGAATAATAATTCCTTAAATTAAAGTTTGAATAAATCTGCTCGCGAGTTGGATGGCTACTTGGAAATTCCCTGACTGCATCGTTAAAATATCTACAAAATATGACACAATCATAAGTTTGAATGTAGGTTATTATTTAAAGAAACAAGAAGGTACAAATGAAAAGACTTGAAATTGGCATATTCTTCCATTTCACTAAAGCGTCTCTTCTCACCCAAAGTATAGATTAAATAATAGAACTTGTATCTGGAAAAAATCATTGTTGTCACTTGAAAATTGTTAACACAATATTCACTCAAAAACAAAAAATCAAGCAAACTTATTCTTACAATCCAAAAGATGTTTCGGGTCTTAACTGTTGATAAGTCGTAAAAAAAATGAATCTATCTATCTATCTATCTATCTATCTATCTATCTATCTATCTATCTATCTATCCCACACACACAAACTCTCTCTCTCTCTCTCTCTCTATATATATATATATATATATATATATATATATATGAAAATGAATCAGAGATAAAGGTTTTAAATTTAATTCTACAATTAAATTTAAGGTTTAGTTTCTGTTTTTGAAACATGGTAATTCCTGTGTACCGACGGAACCATATTTTTAAAATAGTAAATTTATTATATATATATATATATATATATATATATATATATATATATATATATATATATGCACATACAGGTAGTAATCCGTTGGTATAATCCAGGCGAGTCCTATTAACACAACAGATAATTTGAAATATGTTAAAACTGACTCACAAAAGAGTGCCCAATGTTTATTTTCATTAAACAAAGCAAATTGTCCTTACAATTGGAATTAAGATACTTTTAATATATATATATATATATATATATATATATAAGTAAATATTTTTAAGTAAAAAATCTGATGATCCAGAGCCCTTTAAAAGGGTTGTGGTGAAATAACTTATTACATGGAACCTTAAAGTGGTCTATTTTTATTCAAATATATACATATACATATATATATATATATATATATATATATATGGTCACCCAAAAAACAGGAATTTTTTAACAATCCTATAAAACCAAGAGTGATGGAAGAAAAATATTTCATTTATAGTAATTGAAAGCTTAAAACATGCCAATTAAGAAACAATGATGGAATTTCCATTTTTTTAATAAATTACGTCCTGTAGATGGCGTCATCCTGTACGAATAAATTCTTGATATCTGCTGTTGATATTACTCATTGACTGCTGGGATACTGTGAATTTCATCTTGAATTCTAAATGGCGAAATATTTACTTGCTCAAGGTCACTGTCTCGCAGTGTTGCCACTTGCTCATTCCTGCCAATACGCACTTCAAAAATTCCCGTTTTTTTGGTGGGGGTCAGCCTGTATATAGTGCAGCTTCGGTTCTTGAATGTCTCACATGTCAA
>OZ010608.1:69923024-70025524 GCA_963932145.1 Acanthosepion lycidas | reverse complement strand
CTCACTGGGTGACGCATACTTTCGGCCTTTTGCCACATCTAAGCTACACTTGGAAAATCGCTTAGGGGCACCTCGAGGTGGTGTAATGGTTAGCAAGCTTGTCTCGCTAGAACAATTACGGCTGAGTAGTGAGTTCAATCCTCACTGGGTGCCCCCTAATTTCGGCCTTGTGCCACAGCTATGCTTGGAAAAATCACTATATATAAATACACTTTTGAAGAATCAGCCGAAATTTCTATGTGTTTTTAGACCTAATATGTATTATGAAATCATTGATGCATCTCTACTACGTCGTTAGAGTCCACTGCATAGGGATGGGTTTTAATTCACTTAACTAAGTTGTGAATTCTTTATTGATACAAAAAACAATTATTACGTTGAGTCATTATTACAAAAAAATATTACGATGAGTCATACGTAATTTCCAATGAGGTATGTCCAATTGTAATGACGAATGTATCACCTTGACTAAAGGTTCCTTAAATATATCATAAGAGGTGATGAAAATTGAATTACATACGGCAATGTTTAGTGCAAAAGGCAGTCGATAGGCAACGTAAAAAACTGAGTTCCATGAGTGAAAGGTCATGTGGTGAGTGTGTTTGGATCGTCAAGGGTCTTATAGATTTCTTCTTCTTCTTCTTCTTCTTCTTCTTCTTCTTCTTCTTCTTCTTCTTCTTCTTCTTCTTCTTCTTCTATTTGTCATAGATCGCCTAAGTGTGTATCACGCATGGCACATGACTTACTGAATTCGAGCTAATGTTTATTCCCACATGCAAAAAAAAAAATCTACAAAAGACTAAGTAACAAAATTAATTAAAAAAGGAAGGTATAGTATTCAATTAAAATCAATACGCTTCAACGGGTATTTATTTTTATGACTACATGTGACCATTAATTAATTTCTCTTCTTTGATAAATTAGGGCTATTTAAATGTTTTAAAATAGTTCATTTTTTTTACAAGGCATAATTTACATCTTTCATCTTTACAATTATAACATATAACCTATGTACCCCAAATATGGGTTAAATAGTAGGACTTGTATACATAAAAATCATTATTATCTCAAATAAATTCTTAATGTAATATTCACTTGAAAAAAATATTCTTACAATCTAAAAATATATATTTTGGTTTCAAATAACCTACAAAGAGTTGATAAGCCATAAAAAAGAAAGAAATCAATGTAGCTTATGCCTTATAAAATCAAGAATTCGGAAGAGAGTTCCATAAGTGAGAAGTGCGATAGAAGAAACTGTTAGCATACAACTTACGGTTACATCTAGACATTTCAACTGAAAATTGATGAGACCTTGCCGCCGATTGCTCATGACAAACGCAGGTTCGTTGCGCACACATATCAGTCATAGTTCAAGCAGCGGCGAGGAAACATGTTGGTGCCGAAGAAGCTTGTTCGTGGTTGTCTGCTTTGTGAGCTTAAGGTGGGGTTCTCCGTAGCCGCGTCAAGTTGCCGAATATGTCAAGCCTTTGAGAATAATGCTGTGAGTGAACTCACCACCAAGCGTTAGTTCCAGAAGTTCAAATCGGGCGATCTGTCCCTTTGTGATGAACCCCGCAGTGGCTGGACACTTGTTCTGAATAATGAAGCCCTGAAGGCGGCCATAGAAGGGTACAACAGTCAAACCCATGCTGAGCTTGCCGAATGCTTCCAGGTTTCTGATGAGACAATCAAACTTCACCTGCAGCGTATAGAGAAGGCGTACAAGTTGAGCAAGTGGGTACCCTACAGTGTCGAAAGCCAACAAACAACAACGAGTGATAGTCTGGTTCTTGTTTTCTAAGCACCACAACGTAACCATATTTGATCGAGTGCTCACCAGTGAAAAGTGGGTCCAGTAATGACACTTCCAAGCGTATCAGACATTGTTTGTCATCATGGGATGCTTTACTTCACACCATAAGACCACCTCTACGCCCACGCAAGACCATGCTCTATATCTGGTGGTCTAGTCGACAAGTGATTCACAACGATAGTGATAGCAACGGACCAAACCATCGCTGCGGACCTATACTTGCAGCAGTTGGAATGTGTGCAAACAAGCACTGAAGCAGAATGAGCCAGCATTGGGTAATCGCATGGGTGTACTATTCCTCTATGTCAATGCCAGGCCTCGTGTGGTGCAGGTGGCCAAAGATATAATACGACGACGTAGCTGGGTGACACTGTGCTTTACTCCACAGATGTTGCGCCAAAAGGTGACCACTTCTTCCATTCCCTGGACAACCACCTTCGTAGGAAATCACTGAGTTTTTTGCGTCTAAGATACCTGATATTTACCGTCAGAGTATTGCGCAGCTGGAGGCACGTTGGCAAAAGGTTTTGAATGTTGATGGGTATTATTTTGAGGACTAACAGTATGTCAAATTTGCTGTATGCCCTTTTTTCTATTAAATCAAAAATGGTAAAGATTTTGAGGTTACCTTGTAGTAAATATTTTAAAAATAAATTGGCAGTACGCCACAAACATTTCCACTCTCACTTGTAACAGTAGAACAAAGTCCGAATACCCACTAAATAGTAATTGCCTACAAACCAGCGTAATATACGAATCTACTGTAAAATCAAAAGAAATTCAGAAGAAAATATAAGAATAACAGAATTTTTTTGGAAACAGAGAAACTACTCTCACAGAACAGCTTTTAACAAATGAAAATGTGTATATAACAAAACTCTCTTAATATACAGAGTCCACCAAAAATGTATATACACTTCAGGAAATGAAAAAAAACAGATTTTAAAATTTATTAAAATTTTTTATTATTTTTAAGAAACTGAAAATGCATGTGCAGAAATCCCACTGGTTGCATTGGCCAACATTGCCCAAGCCGTAGTTCACCGTACTTATAAATGTTTGGAAGATAAACACCACCATTTTGAACATCTCTTGTGATTGTAGAGTCCCAAGGTAACTTGTATTAGTCTCGTGATGTCTGAATAAATTTAGTATTACAATATCGATACATGTTTTTCCTTTCCTGAAGTGTGTATAGATTTTTTGGCCGACCCTGTATAGAAAACAATGAAGATAAAAACACCAAAAATAAGATGGAAATTAGAAAAACGGCACCAGCTTACATGTTTTGTTCCCCACCAAACTAAGAATACGTACGATATTTCTACCCCTCTAGTTATTAGTTAATAAACCAACCATCGACTTATTCGACATGGAATAATAGGAACGCATATAGTAAAATATACCAGGATATACACTGCGTTTTAAATAAGTGGGTTCCAATGTTTAAAGTAATAAGTGAAGAATTACTATTGCTTTTTCGACTGGTGTCACCTTTGAGGTTTTTCTAGCCGAAATGTTCCACGTAGTGGAGTGATAAGACCTCACACCCAATTTCTCTACTTGGTTTTTCTGTTGGGGTTTTCGTTCTCTTAGACCGTCCTGGGTATGGCGATAAACTACATCTGGCAGCAAGACTTCTTATCGGTACTGAGGATCATGGAACCACCTCTTAACTACTGGTTTTGCCAGGTCCACCCTGACCCGGGGTGGTAGCACTTGTTAGAGTCCCAGCTATGCGCAAATAGTGACCCCTCCCTCAAACAAAAATAAACACAACAATTTATAGTAAAATTACCAGCAATATATTTTTGTAGTGAAATTACTAACAATACCTTAAAAATAAGCAACAGTATAATTTTATCCACAAATAATTTATTTAAAAAAATGTTTACTCAGAAAGTATCAAATTATGTAGAAAATATCTGTAGTTGAAGGCATAAAATTGCGTTCAAAATATTTAGATTTAAATAACCCACATAGATGCTGATATGCCGCTAAACAAAATCAACCAACCAATCTTCCTTTAGACGACCACGTATTCCCATTTACCCAGGTTTGGCCGTTTTTCTTCTTCTAGATTGATTGCCGAACAACACTGCCCTCTTATTTAACCAATAACTGGTGGGAAAGAAGAGATGAATTCATACCTACTTACGCAAAGGTGAATAAAACGAACCCGATTGGATTTCGAACTTTGTTCGCTGATTTCTCGTAGCCACCCGCTATCCAGTACATACCACAGGCGAAGAGATGGCCGGAAAATATTGCGATAAAAAGATACAAAACGATGACAGTCGAAACTCAGCAAAAATTAAAACATTAAAAAATTGACATTATTTACATTATTCGGACTATTGTCCTCATCTTTGTCGCCATATTTTTCACAACATTTCGGCCGTTGTACGCTCCGGCCTTCTTCAGGTGGTTGGAATTTCGAACTGAACCCTTTATTTCGCTCACTTGGGTAGACTGTTCTAGTTCCATGTGCCATGTTTGATGGATGTCAGGTATCCGTTACCTCCTGCTAATTTCCCTCTGAAAAGTCTACCCCAGTGAGCGAAATAAAGGGTTCAGTTCGAAATTCCAACCACCTGAAGAAGGCCGGAGCGTACAACGGCCGAAATGTTGTGATAAATATGGCGACAAAGATGAGGACAATAGTCCGAATAATGTAAATAATGTACATAATACCTCATCTCAGATATATAGACAGACATTAAAAAATTGAATTTTTTATTCTCTGACTCCGCCCCACCCCTATGTTGCCTTTTAACTTTCTAGCTGTTTCATTTGGAAAATCTCGCGTGATGAGTCAAAATCACACGTGATGAAAGAGATGTGTTGTTCATAACTAAATAGTTTCTTCGCTGAGTCAGACATCATAGACACTACTTTGACCCGATGACAGTGAATTCTTTTAATGAAGTAGAAAAAAAAATCACAGAAACATAGACACACAATAAAAACATCCAAAACTATTATATATATGATCAGAATAAAAAAAATACCAATCACAATAATTCAGAAGCGGGTATATACAAAATAAACCATCACATCTGTTCCTTTTGGGGAAATTAACAGAAATTATTTTAAAAAAAACTTGTCGATGACCACAATAGCGATCTTATACCGAAAAAATGATAAAATCCATTAGTCATACGTAGAAATAAATTCAATGAAGACTTTGAACTAAACAATGACACACTATGACACAATGACTAAAAGAGAAAGTTATTTACTTAGACGGAAAATTCTCGACAGTGCCGCTATTGAATCTTATCAAAATATAAATCTACGTCCCATATTTGTTCCTGAAAGAATTACTCCTATCCCAAACCAACATGACTATAAAAATGTTAAAAAATGAAAACAAAACGGCTAAATTCACCACCTTCTTTTATTTAATATATATATATATATATATATATATATATATATATATATATATATGAAGAAATATAGTCTTAAGTTGTGCTATATTTATGGGATAAAGTGCTCAATATTAGAGATAGAGCGTGTGTAAATATAAAAGTGAACATAGAAGTCAACACTTAGAGGCGACAGTCTGTTTCATGCTAGATGCAATCGTCAGGCCACGAGTGCTGCTTGACGATTGCATCTAGCATGAAACAGACTGTCGTCTCTAAGTGTTGACTTCTATGTTCATTTATATATATATATATATATATATATATCTGTGTATGTGTGGTGTGATATATTTTCTGTTTATAGGTTGTTTTTATAGATATAATTTAAGTAAATGTGTGTTTAATTTGTGTTTAATTAAAGAGCATTTATTTAAATAAATATCTATAAAAATAACGTATAAACGTATAAACAGAAAATATATTATTGTCGGATTTAACCCATTTCATATATATATATATATATATATATATAGCCAGGGTGCGATGAATAAATTGAGGTCTAAATTATGCCCAAATGAGAATTAGACCAACATCTCATTTTAACAGATATATTTATTAAAATTACTCAAACATATCTTGAAATACTAAAGAGTAAATTTATTCAATAAAGTTGCCATTGGCTTCAAACACGACTTCCAGACAACTTCGGAATCTTCAGCAACACTTCTGGACGATCTACTAGTTTATGTTGGTGAATGCTACCATGATCCTTGCCTTCAGTTCATCTTTGGTATTTACAAAGAGTTTTGTTGGTCTTTCGTTCAACTGCGCCCCACACATAATAATCAAGGGGGTTTCTGTCTGGTGGCTATATGTAAGGAGTGATGTGGTCGCAGATATTGCCTGACAGCCACGAATGTATTCTCCTGCTTGTGTGGCACAGTGCACAGTCCTGTTGCCAGAGATAGGGTCTTCCAACAGCCACCCTCTTGAATGCAGCACTACTTCCACAAGACACTTCATGTATGCCTCCGTTTTGAACCTGAAGCCCTGTGGTAAGATAAATGGAGTCCTTTTATTATCAGAACGATCTTATCAAAAAGATCAGTGAGTTTTCGGAGTTGCTGTACCTTCGAAATCACCATTAGACTCATGCAACTTTTCCAAATCCTCTGCACTCTCCTCAGATTGACACCTAAACACTCTGGAATGTTCGTATTGGAGCTCCCTGTGCTAATGCAAAGCAGTACAGCAGACCGTTTCCAAATCTCTGGCGGAGTGATTTGCGTCATGGTGCTCTTTTTCCAACTTATCCAACTATACTGTACAGTCGACAAAATCAAAAACATACAACGCGCATGGCGACAATTTACTCATCGCACCCTCTGTGTGTGTGTGTGTGAGTGTGTGTGTATATATATATATATATATATATATATATATTGTCTTTATTCATATTGAATGTAAAAATTAAATAAACTTAACCGCAGTATGATGTCAGACATAGTGTACATTGAAGTCAACACCCAGCAGCAACAGTATGTTTCATGCTTAAACGCAATCGATTGCGTTTAAGCATGAAACAGCCACCACTGAGTGTTGACTTCAATGTCTTTTATATTTGCATACGCTCTATCCTTGATATTAACACTATAAGCCATAAATATAGCATACCTTTAAATTATATTTTATCATACACACACACACACACACACACACACACACACATATATATATATATATATATATAGAGAGAGAGAGAGAGAGATAGATAGATAACTTTTATATATATATATAGCGGGTGATGAAAAATTCTGGATCTAATTAAGAATAAATACACGTTGACAGTTTTAAGGAACTTGGGCCAGGCCGATAATCTTTCAGCGCCCACTTGACTAGAATGAAACGAACAATATCACTTATTTAGCAAATCTCTATATGACCGAATTAAATGTTTATCATATTTCAGTAAATATATATATATATATAATCTTTTTGAATGTGTAGACATTTGTTTACAGATGGGGCGAAATTGCTATTCAAATAAAGATTAAGTAATTTCAGATATCTTTCATCTTTTGTCCGGAATATTTAATAAATCCCCAAAGAGGATTAAGCAAAACCACTTCAATCTTATCAGTTTTTAAGAGAGAGAAAAGAAAACACATAAACATTTTGTCAATGTATCTTGAGTTATTACCCAACGTATTTTATTTCGGGGGAAACGCCCTTTATAACATTTGGTTGGGTATGAATCATGTTTAGATATTGTAATTACCTGATGTTATAAGTAGAACCCTATTGTGTGAGGAATTGTGTCGAATGTCCGCCGATTTGTTTGTTTATTGAGTGTGGATAAATAAGAAGTGATATGGGGTCAAAACGTTTTCGATGCTGCAAGATTCATCTCTTTAGCTCGTAAAGGACAGAAATCTGGTTCTAAAGGACAGGCATTTCATACATTCCTGCTGCTCCCTCCGTTAGTTGTCACATGTGATACTCCCTGCTATTACCTAAGTTAAATAATTGTTATGGTCCGGTTCCTTGTACCACGGTGATAGTCTAACGTAGAACCAATAAAGAAGAACTCGAACACGGATATGGAATAACACAGATATATTACAAACAGGAATATATACAGAGAAGTAGAAAGTGTTAGTTCGAACAATAAGGTTTAGTAGTAATTGTCTGAACGCGACTCTGTTTCAGACTGCCTCTGACTCGACTGACTGACTCGCTCTGACTGAATGACGGACTTCTGACGGACCTTACTCCAGACTTCAGGCTGAACTCTAGACTTCAGACGGAACTCAGACTTCAGACGGAACGGTATTTAGTCACGCCCCACCCGTCGAGGGCATCATGTGGCACAAGGCCGGTTTAACGTGGGATCTCCAATCCCGTGGGCTCAGCCAAAAATATGCCCTTTGAACCCGTATAAACGGGTTCAGGGTCGGTTTACCTCCCCGAAAGAGACTCTGCCCTTCGGCGTAGCCTAGTTCGGTTTCCTCCCCGCCCGAAGGGAGAGAGTTCAACCGATCAGCCGGTCAGCCGGTCGCCCGACTTCGGACTGAACAGTATTTAGTCACCCCCACCCCCACCACGAGGGCATCATGTGGCACAAGGCCGGTTTAACGTGGGGTCTCCGAGCCCATGCGCTCGGCCAAAAATATGCCCATTGAACCAGTATAAACGGGTTCAGGGTCGGTTTACCTCCCTGAAAGAGACTCCGCCCTTCGGCGTAGCCTCGTTCGGGTTCCTACCCGCCCGAAGGTAGAGAGTTCAACCGATCAGCCGATCAGACCGTCGCCCGACTTCGGACTGAACAGTATTTGATCACCCCCCACGAGGGCATCATGTGGCACAAGGCCGGTTTAACGTGGGATCTCCGAGCCCATGTGCTCGGCCAAAAAAATGCCCTTTGAACCCGTAGAAACGGGTTCAGGGTCGGTTTACCTCCCCGAAAGAGACTCCGCCCTTCGGCGTAGCCTCCTTCGGGTTCCTCCCCGCCCGTAGGCAGAGAGTTCAACCGATCAGCCGGTCGCCCAACTTCGGGCTGAACTTCCTGCTTCCTCTTGAGGCGCAGTATTTATTACGTATGGAATAGTCTATTATGTTATTATGGGTAAGGTCCCATAACAATAATGGACTATTCCATTTTGACTGCGAGGAAAGACGGATGGAAAAAATGAATTACGTTGTTCTGAAAATAATGTGCGATTTCAGGATTAACTTTTATTGGTGAAATAATGCATTTCATCCTCATCGGTTTTATCTTGTATCCAAGAATTTAATTTCTTCTTTTCTGATCGCCTCCTTTATGATAATGGTGTTGATGACTAATTTATATACCAATTCTTGCATGGAAGAGTCGATGACTGACTGCATAGTACTGGACGGATGAGGTTGATTTTATCGAGCCTGTCGCTCTTGTTTGGCTTTCTTTTCTCTTCTGGTGGCTTTAATGTTTTAACAAATTAACATTTATTGCTGAATTAATGTATTTAAACAGTCTTGAAATCAACCCTGGAACCCTGGACATCTATAGATTTCTGTTGTTGAGTTACAACTTTATTTATGCCTTTGTGATAAAACTCTAATGATTTTGACGCCAAGAAATCTACATTCTTCTTTGCAACGGCGTGTCTTTTGGCTTAAAAATTGTCAAGATGTTTGAAAAAGTTGCAGTCAGTGGAAAAGAAAGCTGGCGAATATGGTGGGTGTGGCAGTTTCTTGTATCCCAATTCGGTGAGTTTCCACAGTGTCATCCTGGTAACATGGACCTCGTCGAATAATCAGTGCCGGTCGCATGTTGCTTAACTGAAGGAGAATTTCCTCCAGTTGATGCTCTCGTTAGATTCCAGAAAGCTGTATTGGATAACGCCCATGACGGGTCGACAGATAGTCACCATAAATTTTCGTTGGTGCAATTTCGGTTTTGGAAAATGTTTGGGTCCTTCATCATGATCAATCAATCGAGCCAAACGTTTATGATTTTCACAAAGGGTTCATTTCTCATCAAGTCACTATTCAGTCAAGAAACGGATTATTCGAATTTCGCAGATGCAGCATGGGACACACTTCAAAATGTTGAAATGTTTGACTTTCACTGATTTCACGTTAAAATCATTTATCAAGTTTCTTCCCCTTACCAATTTTCTTGAGATGCTCCGATGTGGTTGAAATGCTGGCGCCTATTATCTGAGACATTTCTCTGACGTGGTTTTTATTCGACTAGTATTTCCAGATGATAATTATCAATTGATCTTAAAGACTCGTATCCCCGCTGCGGAACTTCAGAAACAAGCGCTGTACTATCCGATTACAAGTAGATCCGTGATCTATGTTCTGTTAAAGTTGACCGCAGTTTGAGAAGCATAGAGACCTGGCTTGAACTCATGCAAAAATGTAAACGCATTTCTTCTTTTTTCGCGTATAAGCTGCAGAGTATATAATGTTTTAAGTTAAATTCTAGAAGAGATTGATTTAAAATTAACAAGGAAGACAATTTAACCCTTTGAGCCCTGCGTTCCTAAACAATTTTAACCCTTCTGTCTAAGTTCCTAAGACAAAATTTGCAAATAATTGGTATGTAATGTTTCACGGCAGATATAAAAATAGTTACAAAAGATATAACTTCCTCATTGCTTCCTGACGGTCCAGGTTGAGACTCTGTACGCTTCACAGTAAAAACCATCTTTTTTTTTTATCTAAAATACATTCAGAAGACACAATGAACAGGCGCAGCCATGTTGGTATAGCGTTCGTTAACATCAGAATATTACGGCTTTTCTGATTGGTTCTTCAAAATAAGACAACTAATAGCAAAACACGACATAAGTGTTTACCCACTGTTCAACCGGCAGCTGGACATTAAGTCATTTTTCTTTACCACTGTTCAACCGATGGCTGGGCATTACGTCATTTCTCTCCACCATCGGTAAAGCGGTGGGGAGAGCACAAAGGGTTAATCATTAGGAAGTGGTAATATATTTTTGTGCAACTATTATAATAATATATTGACACAATTAAAAGGTTTATTCTAAAATCGGGCATTATTTTCCGAATAACCAATATTAGAAACGCTATTTGGTTGTAGCGAAAATATACATAATAAAAAGAAAGCAGTAACGACGGGGTGAATTGCTCTCATACGTTTAAACACCGCTTCAGTGAAATGGAAAATCTTGTCTATTTTCAATCTTTTCGTGTGTATTCTCTTATGATTCCTGCATCTTAACTGGAGCAAGAAATGCTCTGTAAATTTGACGGCCCCAAAACGAAACAGGTCCCTATTAATCATCTTTAAAGTACTCATTTTACTTCCATCAGCATGGCTGATGCTAACTTCCAGTAGAGCAACTCCCTGCGCATGCCGGGTCTCGCGTTTTCCACTGACATGAAGTGGAAGGATTTATTGTATCAGTTGCCAAGTTTACTTCTAGGAAAGTTGGTTTATGATATAATGCTAGACAATTTTTCTCGACAAAATCTATCTTGTACATTTATTAGTCCATCATTTGGTCGTGCATCAAATACTACTACCATATCTGATCTGGTGCTTCTGCTATGAATCTAGAATCTGCAACGACATCTGTCTTGACCTGGCATCTCGGCTTCAGTCCCTTTTCTACCGCCGTAACGTAGCTTCCCTGTGCTGTTTCTATAAATATTTTCATGGCAACTGTTCTGAAGCGCTTTCCTCTTTGGCAACTTGACTCCATCAATTTAAGAGCAGTTAACTGGCGACTAGGTCTCATAATGTCAAAGATGAAATTGCTCGATGTAAACGTAACTTCTAAGTTAGCAGTTTCTTCTCTCACACTTCTCGCTTGTGGAACTCTCTTCTGGTTTCTTACATTACAGTCAAGTTTGATCTTCAAAAATTAAAATGCAATGTCAATCGTTATCTTACGAACGAATTATTCATAGAATAGGTTCAGGGAAGCTATTTTACAGCAGTGGGAAAGTGAATGAAGCCGAGATGCCAGGTCAGGACCAATGACATTGCAAATTCGTCTTTTATCAAGATTCTCTGAATAAGACATGTAAGTAATGTGGAACTTTTATGGAAAAGGGTAATAAAATGACTTTTAAGGCTACAATTAGTAAGAGACTGGAAAGTTATCAGGCGCATAATAAGGAAAGGCGGTTGGAGAATTTGACACTCACAGGACATATTGAACGCAAGAAGGGGCGAGGGGATGGGTGAGAAGCATATCTAACGAAGAAAATGCTTTTCATTATTTCCGCCATATTCACCTGTAACGTAAAAATATTTAGAATTCACAATTAACACACGATATTTGCGTAGACAGACTCGTTCAGATGTTGAATAATAAGAAGAATATGCATCTGTCATAAACTGCGGTCAAGTGTGAAATGAGATTACTTCGAGCAATAAATTACCGAATATTGTGGAGAGCCTTAAAGCATATGACACGAAGAAGAAGAAGAAGAAGAAGAAGAATGTGGAGTACCTTAAAGGATATGACACAAAGAAGAAGAAGAAGGAGAAGAATGTGGAGTGCCTTAAAGGATATGACACAAAGAAGAAGAAGAAGAAGAAGGAGAAGAAGAAGAAGAAGAAGAATGTGGAGTGCCTTAAAGGATATGACACAAAGAAGAAGAAGAACAAGAAGAAGAAGAAGAAGAATGTGGAGTGCCTTAAAGGATATGACACAAAGAAGAAGAAGAAGAAGAAGAAGAAGAATGTGGAGTGCCTTAAAGGATATGACACAAAGAAGAAGAAGAAGAAGAAGAAGAAGAAGAATGTGGAGTGCCTTAAAGGATATGACACAAAAGAGAAGAAGAAGCTGGACAGTCTTAAAGGATATGACACAAAGAAGAAGAACAACAACAACAACAGCAAGAAGAAGAAGAAGAAGAAGAAGAAGAAGAAGAATAATAAGAAGAAGAAGCTGGGGTGTCTTAAAGGATATGACACAAAGAAGAAGAAGAAGAAGAAGAAGAAGAAGAAGAAGAAGCTGGAGTGTCTTAAAGGATATGACACAGAAGAAGAAGAAGAAGAAGAAGAAGAAGAAGAAGAAGAAGAAGAAGAATGTGGAGTGCCTTAAAGGATATGACACAAAGAAGAAGAAGAAGAAGAAGAAGAAGAAGGAGAAGAAGAAGAATGTGGAGTGCCTTAAAGGATATGACACAGAAGAAGAAGAAGAAGAAGAAGAAGAAGAATGTGGAGTGCCTTAAAGGATATGACACAAAAGAGAAGAAGAAGCTGGACAGTCTTAAAGGATATGACACAAAGAAGAAGAAGAACAACAACAACAGCAAGAAGAAGAAGAAGAAGAAGAAGAAGAAGCTGGGGTGTCTTAAAGAATATGACACAAAGAAGAAGAAGAAGAAGAAGCTGGAGTGTCTTAAAGGATATGACACAAAGAAGAAGAAGAAGAAGAAGAAGCTGGAGTGTCTTAAAGGATATGACACAAGAAGAAGAAGAAGAAGAAGAAGAAGAAGAAGAATGTGGAGTGCCTTAAAGGATATGACACAAAGAAGAAGAAAAAGAAGAAGCTGGAGAGCCTTAAAGGATATGACACAAAGAAGAAGAACAACAACAACAGCAACAAGATTCAGAAGAAGAAGAAGAAGAAGAAGAAGAAGCTGGAGTGCCTTAAAGCATATGACACAAAGAAGAAGAAGAAGAAGAAGAAGAAGAAGAAGAATGTGGAGTGCCTTAAAGGATATGACACAAAGAAGAAGAAGAAGAAGAAGCTGGAGAGCCTTAAAGGATATGACACAAAGAAGAAGAAGAACAACAACAGCAACAACAAGATTGAGAAGAAGAAGAAGAAGAAGAAGAAGAAGAAGAAGAAGAAGGAGGAGGAAGAGGAGGAGGGTGAGACACTTGACAGACATTCACGAGACATAAACCCGAGCTTTTCAGACAATCACTTTTTTAGATTTGGCAAATATTAGCTTGGTGCAAAAATAATATCGTTTTCTCACATATGTTACTATGTGAAAAAACGACATTATTTTTGTACCAACCTAATACCTGTGTTTATTAGTGCAAAAAATGTGTTTATCAGTTGATGTCTTTTCAATGGCCAAGCTATTAATTGTCGACCTGCTTTTACCACAAAGCCCACCTTGTTATCGTTCAATCTTAATTTGAGTCCTCTTTCTCTCTCCTCATATGTTATCGCCATTGTAATTCGTGCCGTGCTGTCGCGGAATGAAAACAGACGCTTGCATAAACAGTATCATGTCTCTTCAAGACGTGGGAATTCAAGACTCTCCACAACTTCCTTTCCTTTGTTGCCCTTAGCAATGTATTTTCTAATCCCATCTACTTCCTGTTCTGCTATCCATTTACACATGCTCTTTCAACAGGCTGCGCACTATTTCTCTCTGTTCCTTACCCTGAAACCCCTTTCCCGCAGAGGAAACACCATTAGCCTTTCACTGTTCGATCGCCATTTCCATGGAGAGCGTTCAGATGAACTACATTCCTTGGTTTGACCAGTTCTAACCTTCACGGCTAAGACCCACTCTGCAACGCGCATTGTCGCGAACCACCCTAATTCCCTTCATATTAGGTACGGTGGAGTAATGGATAGCGGCTCGGGTTGAGGAATCGGAGAGCCGAGTTCGAATTCCTGTCAAATCCATTACGTACTAATACCTTGGGAAAAGTATGAATCCTCTTCTCCCAGCAATAGGTAAATAGCAAGACAGACCGGGTTCTATAGCCTTGGATGGCAACTGATCTACCGCAGAAAGAAATGGCAATGTGCCTTGTCAGTCATGTATCGGAAGATACATAATCGCCTAAGTGTGTATCACGCATAGCACATAACTGACTGACCGAGATGTAAGTCCTACTCAAGCATGTTATTCCAACGAATCGCTGATTTCTGGAAGCGATTTCCAAAAGGATTAGTACAATTTTAACTTGTTCAAGTCTGAGTTAACCGTTATATCCCCATAAACTGTGCCTCTACTTTGAGCCGCTCCAGGTCCTTGTACGGGATGAATATTTTCAATGTAAAAAAAAAAGACGTGGCTTTCCACAATTTTTCTTTGTAGCTATAATTAATGTCTGTGTACGTACTATTTACTATCCATTTACACTAGCACGTCAGATATTTTAACCGCTGTTTACCTCTGCACCCTTACCTTCAATATATCCCTGTGAGTGTCGAATTCTCCAAACGTTTTTTCTCATAATTATTCCAACTGTGATTGTTAGTATGCTTCTTATTTTTTTTCCATTTCCTTAACACTTCCTCGTTGCTCAAATGGTCAGCCCATGGTATGTAACAGAGAGAGGTATATACATATACACTCACATGAATGCACACACGCAAATATAACTTTTATTGACTGGAAGTGGAAATGGTGTTTATATGTCAAAGTACAATTAATAACTCTGGAACGATTAAGAGAAGTTTGAAGAGAATGAGGTTTTGTTAGAGCTGGTAGGAACGAATGCCAGTGGATGGACGGAATTGTGGGAGCCCATTATAAGAGAGATTCCTAAGATGTCCTTAGAAAAGATGCCAGCGTTGTTAAAACCAATCGATAAGATTGATCTTGGACGATCACAGTTAGATAAGTTGGATATACCAAATTTGGGCTGGAGAGAGAACTTGGTTGATATAATAACCTGGCCGACCGTTGTGGGAATTATACTAATAATAGTCGTGGCCTTGCTAGTTTGGCGGTGGATGAAGAGATGCACGGTCTCGTCGACCGAGCAGAATAAACTGGCAGGGGAGTGCAGGAGTGAGGAGGGGATTCCGGTTAGTGCACTTTACCAAGGTAGGTCCGACCCAAGTGCATTGGGACCCCTAAATGATATTGAAGAAGAGTCCACGATTGTCGTGGAAGGAACTGAACCAACAAAAGATTCGACAAAGGCTGTTATGAAGGTGAGGCAAAATCGGAGGGACAGATTTATTAAATAAATCGATTTTTTTAAAAATTTGTAATGAGACTGATATAATTGGTAAGGAGTGTTGCGAACTCCAATAATTGAAAAAAAAAAAAAAAAAGAAAGAACCCTCGAACTAGTGAACTATGTGAAAAGGTTCTATTGCACGAGATCACCACATCAGTTAACTTTAACCGGAAGTTGCATGTACATATGTATGGTAAGGACAATGAAAACGTAAACGGGCATAATGAGCCCTAAGAAGAACTGAGGACTCTACTTTTGCATGCTGGAAGAGACGTATAAGTAGACCCCAGTCAGAAGCATGTTGGACTGGGTTTTCTTGCATTTTTGGTGATATGAAAACTCATGTGATTTACTAGTAAATGACAGATGGGTAAGGGGGGAATGTAACGGAGAGAGGTATGCACACACACTCACATGAATGCACACACGCAAATATAACTTTTATTGACTTGAAATGGAAATGGTGATTATATATCAAAGTACAATTTGGGTTAAGATGTGTGTTTACCGATGAGAAACACGATCTCAGGCAGGGGGCGATGTTTAAATATGGGTCATTAGAAAAAACAATGAAAAAATGATCTAAATAAAATTTATCGGTTAAAAATTGAAATAGAGCTTACTCAAGCTACGTGATATTTGGTTTTATTTAACAGTATTTGTTTTGATTAAAAGGTTGAATCAATGTTTAGATATCCCAAAGTATAATTTTGGGGAAGCGAGAAGAACTCGTGGTAAATAATTGGAGAATCGATTTATATGTCAAGACATAGTTTTTGGCACTCATGATAATCGCGTGCCGGGTCAAGGGTCGATTCATGATCAAACAGATTTATCTATATAAACCAGCGTAGTTATGCTGAAGAGGAAGCAGACAGTAGAGCGAGACGGAAGAGGCCAGATGGGAGAGAGAGAGACGGAAGAGACCGTGATCGGTCGGCACATCGTCGTCATGTGAGTGAGCACCCGAAGGCGACTCTTACGAGTCGCGGTGCTACAAAAAGACGGGAGAGAAACTCGGAGAACGAGACCCTCGTCGAAAGAGTCACGAGAGATTTGCGGGAGAATTAGAGAAGGAAGACTTCCCCCTGTTCTGAGAAGTCTGTATGAGACTGGACTACTAGTCATAAACCTACCTCAGGCGATTCAATACGCGTTTATCACACACAAACCCGCTCTCTGTTGGGAATTCGCTGGATGCATTGTGTCTTTTTCTTTTTCTTTTCTCATTTATGTTAAATGTTTTTATTCTCCCTGTAACCTCTGTTCTGATGTTATCTTCTTATATAAAAGACATCAATATTTCCCTCATTGTTGTCTGGCTTCTGCCGATATTATTTCTTGTTTTATTTTGCCACATTCTAAACTTCACGGCCAACTCTCACAGCCGTGTCCACACCACCAGTCGACCCTGAACGTATGGACAACACCCCGCTAACTGGATCTAAAAACTAACACAGCATGGGCAGCAAGCAGGACTTGACCAGTTGACCGGTCGAAATAATCTACAGGTACTCAGGGAGCGTACGGTCAGTTACCCCTAAGTTCGGTTTGGACCGAGTGGACACCTCAACCCAAAGAGGAAGACGCCGGAGGTTGAGGGGCTGGGGACGAAATGGTAGAGGTATTCTCAGTGTTCTTCTGTAGAACAACTTTCCTATTGCCTCAAGAACGAAATATTAAAATAAATGAAAACAAACGGTAATCAGTCAGATTTGAGTTTATATAATTAAAATGAGATTTGTAACAACCGAATGTTTGCCCCACTTGTCTGCTAAAGAACCGCTGCTGACGACCGTTAGATTGCGTTGACAAAGCAGGAAATAAGAAAAGAGTACAAAGGACTCATCGTCTTTTATTTTATTTTTAATTGAAAACCTTGGACATAAGACGCCTCTTGTTCCCCACTATTAGAACTTTCTTCTGGCTTCTTGTTTTCCAATCAACTTTGATCTTAAAAAAATTCGATCTGCAAAAATTTGATCTTCAAAAATTTAAACGTAATGTTAATCGTAATCTTCTCTTTTCTTAATTCCTGTTCTTTTATTGTCTTCTCCCCTTAATATATATATATTCTCATATATTAGGTTGGTGCAAAAATAATGACGTAATAATGTCGTTTTTTGACGTTAAAAAATACGTCAAAAAACGATATTATTACGTCATTATTTTTGCACCAACCTAATATTTTCAAACAAAGTAACAACTTGTATCTTAGTGACTTTATTACCTTGCTTGAGGTGAAATGATTAAAAAAAGTTTTTATTGTGTCCTTTTTGCCAAAAAGGATTAGGATGATTCTTTTATTACAACGCTAACCTTTTCAGGATATTTAACGAGAGAAAATATTTTTTAGATTTTAAGAATTTTTTCTTTTTTGTGATAATAATGGTTTAGTCTTGCAAATTAACCCATAGCTGGAGAGAGAGGATATGGATTGATAATTTTCGCAAGGTTATTTGGGCGTAAGATAGGAATTAGAACTCAGCTCTCCGATTAACAATCCCGATCGATTATCATTTACATCGACCTTACATCCAAGATTACAGCACTTGGTATTCCGAAACAGTCACCCATCTAGGCACTAACCAAGCTCGATGTTGCTTAACTTCGGTAATTAACAATTCCGTCCGACTATCCTTCACACCAACCGCACATCCAAGATTACAGCACCTGGTATTCCAAAACAGTCACACATCTAGGCACTGACCAAGCTCAACGTTGCTTAACTTCGGTGATCGTGTAGGCATCGGTGTTTCAACGTGATATGTTCGTAAGGAAGAAAATAAAGGTTTTACATCCGTTATTTGTCCTTACGCACGCGATACAATCAAGCAAACACATCAAATAATATTCCACCACAAACACGATGATTCCTGAATTACATTTTTTTTTAAAAAAAAGCCCTTCAAAAAAGGATCAAAAGAAACTGCACAAAGTCCCGCCAAAATAAATCAAAATAAAAGCAACTGTGTCAAGCAATCAAAGAAATAAAATTCACATTTTTAAGCCAATGAAAATACAATTTGTCAATGTCGATAAAGCTGAACCGACGTTTGAAGATAAAAGAATGAGATCACAGACAATCAATGAGTACGCTTCGGGACGGAAAAAAAATACTTACGTCACTCAGCACAAAAAAAAAAAAAACGTACACACGAAAGCCTATAAAACAATGTACATATTAATTGCATTCTTTATTCCCAGGATAACCTTTAGAACGGGTGCGATGACGGCTCTTCCCAACTTCCTAAGTTTCGCATCTCTAAGCAATCTTTGTCCTCTTAATATCAACCTCACTCCTTTTTCTGTCATCCATTTATACAAGCTAGTTGGACATGTTACTCGAAGTTGCCCTTTTGCCTTCAGGGTGCCCTGTGAGCGTCAAATTCTCCAAGCCAGCTTTCTTCGGAGGATGCATATTTTTCTAACAAGATTTCTCAAAACATTCAGGCCGGTAGATGTAAATAAATAAATATACTGTTTAATAAATAAATAAAAACAAAGCATTTACTCAGATATGAATATCTATTAAAAAATAACCTTTAAACAAATAAATTTTATAGATATATATATATTTAGCAAAGTATACATTAAAGAGGCCAACAATTAGCTAGCCGACAAAAAAAAGCCTACAAATGCTTACCTACAGCACCTCTTCCCGAATACCAAAAAGAATTAACTAGCTCACTAAACATGATGCTATTGCTTCACAAGAAACTAATCGACAAAGAAAAATGCACAACACTTACACCCACAAGCACCATACCTGCTCGCTTCTCTCTCCTTCCCAAAATACACAAAAGCAACAACCCAGGAAGGCCGGTCATTTCATCATTCAACTGCCACACGACCAAAATTTCTAAATACCTAGACCATTACATACAGACCCTAGCTAAGGAAGTAAAATCCTACATCAGAGACACAACAGACCTACTAAACAAAATTAATCTCATACAAACAGTGCCAGAAAAAGCTATTCTAGTGACTATGGACGTAAGATCACTTTATTCAAACATTAAACACATCGAAGGACTAACCGCCCGCAAGGAAGCACTTACTAAAAGAAGAAAACACGACCCTCTCACAGAAGTTATCATAAAACTCATGGAATAGTTTCAACTTCAATGGAGCACATTACCTGCAAGTAAAAGGATGTGCCATGTGCACCATTGCAGCTCTGTTTTATGCTACAATCTTCGTGGGAAAATTTGAGGAGACCCATATCTATCACTTCATCGGTAGCGACTGCATATTCTATGCAAGATATATCGATGATATATTCTTTGTATACGCGGGCATTGGCGACAAACTCACTCAATTCCTCATAACCCTAAACAGGGTACACGACTCAATTAAGTTTGACTGCGAAAATTCCACAAGATCGGTGAAATTTTTCGACACCCGCATTTACATAGAAAAAAAAACAGAAAACTACAAACGACACTACACACTAAAATCACCGACACCAACAACTATCTACATTTTAAGTATTCCCGCCCTAAACACTTCAAGGAGAACCTTCCCTATTCACAAGCACTTAGACTCAGAAGGATATGTTCCAACAACGAAAAACTAAATAAACACACATAAAATTTCGAGCATCAATTCACAACACGTGGCTATAAACAAGACCTAATCAGGGAACAAATAAATAAAGCAATTTCCACACCTAGAGAAGATACCCTAATGTACAAGATTAAAAATATATCCAGACGCATCCCTCTAGTAAACACTTTCAACCACACTCTTCCTCCACTATCCCAGATAATCAAAAGTGTCCGGGAAAAAGTATATCTCAAACCAGACCTAAAAACATTGTTTGAGCAACCCGGCCTTCTAGCATATTGTGCACTTAAGAACCTAAAGGAAATTATAGGTAGTAACCACATTTCAGAGGATAAGGTAATCCGTAATAAACCAAAAACAAAAACAACAGGATTTTCCCAACCATATAACAACAAAAGAAGCTTATGGTGTAACCACATTAGACATATCAATTTGTTTACTAGCTCAGTCACTAAATCTACTTTCAAAATCTACTACGACTCTAACTGTAGAAGTCACAACATAATTTATCTCCGAGAAAGCACACTATGCCAGAAACAATATGTGGGAAAATCTGAATAGCCCTTTCACTACAGAATTAATAATCATATCAATCGAATTAAGTCAGCTCCCCACGAAAGATTATTACCTGTAGAGTAACATTTCCGCCTAGAAAAATGATTTTAAAAGCCATGACAAATTCACTATAATTGAGAAAATAGAAAAATTCAGAACAGATAACATTAGGAAAATTTTAGAGGGCCATGAAGATAAATGGATTCTGCGCCTCAAAAAAAAAAAAAAAACTCCATCCAGATGGGATTAATCACAAATTTAACAGCATAGATAGAATTAATATATAACCCCACAAATAAGGCCCTACCCACATTTCTCACCCACACAAAACAGAAATGCTTGCGGAGGTATTGACGCCTCACACTTATACACACACCTATGCTAATATACACACTTACACACATCATACTCACTCACTCCTGGAAGAACTAAATGATAACATACACTTAACACAGACCCACCTCTTTCAAGGAACCAATAAAACTGTCAAAATGACCAAGTGAATTCAGAGCAGCATGAATCTATCCAGTTCTTATCTTAAATAACAACTAAAGAGATACAGTTTGACCAACACAAGGACTGAACAAAATTTACGATAAGAAAATAAAAAAACAAATGAAAACTACAGATAAAGTTCATTTTCTTCAAGTCATTCATTCCTGTAGTTCATTGCTGCTAACATACAAAAATTCTTTCTCCTGATGATGGGCATAATGCTGGCCGAAACTAGTCGAAGAATCTAATTAAAATAATAATACAAAAAAATATTAATATACAACTCAGTGTGTCTGAAAATTTTAATGTTACGTAGAACCCTCTCCCCGTTCTCTATGGACCACAGTCGAGAATCCCTGCTATAGAGCAAGAAAATTTATTTGTAAATCTCAACGATATCTTTAAAATGAAATTGAAAGTGTTCATTTTTCAGAAAACGAATATTTCAGTCAGATACTCGGTAGATGGAAGACTTTAAAGTCACTCGTAATTTTACAAACTATATATATTTTTAAAATAATACAAAACAAAAATTAGTAGAAGCCATTTGAAAGCCATTTTCAAGATTTTGCGTAAAGCTGCTTATACGCATTTAAAACATATATCCTTTCATCTAATAAATAAATAACTCCGAAGAAGCTTAGTAAAATACAAATAGAACTTGTTGACTTCAGAAGAAATTCTTTTTGCAAAATGAAACATGATAAGTTTCCTTCAATCCCAAATACTTCAAACTTTAATTTCTGGTGTACATTTTCAAGAAATATTTTTCAGAATTAGCCACCTCCCACAAAAAAGAAGATGGATACTTATTTACTATGCCTATGTGTACAATTTTTACTTTTGTGCCAGCCAAATCTTTTCTTTATTTTTTTTAACCCCCATGTAAACCAAATTTATGTCTACCATCTTAAATCGCGCGCAAACCAAACCTATAGTACTTTTTTTTAACACAAACCAGACTTATGTTTACCGTTTCGTCTAACGCAAAAACCAATCCTATGTCTACCTTTTGTGACTCACGCGCAAACCAAATCTATGTCAACATCTTTTCACTCTCGTGCAAGCCAAAATAATTTCTAAAAAAAAAAAGCCAATATCTATTAGGTTGGTGCAAAAATAATGACGGTTTTTGACGTATTTTTTAACGTCAAAAACCGTCATTATTTTTGCACCAACCTAATACTTTCTGTCTCTAGTGCAAACCAATTTCTACTTTTTGACTCGTTAAAACAAACCTATGTCTATTTTTGGGACTCTCCTGCAAAACAAACTAATGTTTTCTTTTTTAACAATCGCGGAAACCTAGCCAACATTCTTTTGACACTCGTTTAAATAGTTTCATTAACCCATTTTTTTTAACATTAATGTTCACCCAACCAATACAAGGCCCGATAGCCAGTGATTGGGAAACACGCTACTGGGAGTCTATTGTACAGAGAAGCAGTCCTTGGTAAGAAGCTCTCCAAATAGAATTTACTTCTTACTAAAGGAACACGCGGGGAATGGAGATTATTCACCCTCGTGAATACGGCATGGTGAATCCCAATTGTAAAGGTCAGGGATAGTGGGTCTAAGAAATGTAGAGCGGTGAGAGGCTCGTAATGTATTATCTCTAGGAAAGGAGTTGTAAGTTTAAAAAAAAATAACTCATCACCCACAAGGCCGTGGATACGCTTTTGGGCAGCCCTATTAAGGCCTGTCGTAAGGTTCAATATTAATTATAAACATTAAAATAATAACCGGTATGAATTATATGTTTCCGACGATAACACGTGAAAGTCCTTCTATGCGTCGTGTTCATTCAGGGCGTTGGCGATCATGGCTCTCCACAATTTCCTGTCTTTTGTAGCTCTTAATAAGTTTTATTTTTTGTTATCTCTCCTAAACATTGTCTTCTGTCCATCTTGCCTTCAATCTGTCTTGGGAGTATTGTTTTCCGAGCCCTCTTTGTGCTCTTGAAATTTCAACTGTCTCTTCCAGATGTTAAATATATTCTTTTTTTATGTATTTTGCCCCCTCACGACGTGAGCGATCATAGCTCTCCACAACTTCCTGTCCCTTGTAGCTCTTATTAAATATTGTCTTTCTGTTATTTCCCCAAAGCTCTGTTCCGACATCCATTTACTGAAGCTCACCAAAATATGTCATGCGCTGTTTTCCTCTGGCTCTCTTGCCTTCAATCAATCCGTTCTTTCTCATTATGTGTCCTTTGCATTTCATTTTCTTGTTGCCATATGACCGTAAGCCTCTTATATAGAATGAACTGCTCATCCATTTTTTTTAAATTTCCTTAAAACCTCCTCGTTGATCGCACGCTTCGTTCATAGTAGTCTCAGCATCCTTCTGTAGAACCACATTTCTTTTGCTTCAAGTAACTTCTTCATTTATAAGGAGATTGTCCAACATTCATTTCTATACAGAAGGACTGATTTGGGCTTTAAAATCTTTACCACGCCGCAGGCGAAAATTGACGCCATAGAATTCTCTCCCTTTGCTGCTATAGGTGACGCTTTGAGATATTTGCTATAAATAAACACTTGTCAACTATTATTTCCAGTATTTTAAACTGGAAATCGCCTACTACTCCTTAGGAACAAGATTAAACTTCCATTTTCCAACGCCATTTTGAATTCTTTTAGATTGCTCCGAGGAGCTGCATTCGCTGGTTCCCAAACGTCATAAGTTCAAGCGCCATACGAGGCTGGCATCCCGCTCTCACCCCTTCACTGTCGAAACTCCTAAATGTAGCCGTCTCTTCTACTCCAATAGCTTTATGTCTCGCACCTCTCGCCTGTGGAACTCCCTTCCCTATTCCTGTTTCCCAGAGAGCTATAGTCTCCAGCTATTCAAGTGTAATGTCAATCGACATCTCCAGTTGCCTTGATCTATCCACTACCCTCATCCTTTCTTCTATCACTCCTATCTGCTCTTGCTCCAAATCTTCTGTAACCCCTTGCGTCCTAGTGGCTTCCCGCCTTGCTTGGGGTGAAATGCTTAAAAAAAAAATAAAAAAATAAAAAAACTCAGTAAACAAGGTATAAGAACGATTAATCCCACATTAATTTTTTCGCAAAAAATGGCTGCAACAAAGCCTTTATTCGGGTGTTTTTCTTTGATTAAGGCTCCGATAATGATTTTGAAGGAATTACAAGAGTTGATATTGACGGTGAAGTGGTTGAAGATGATAACCAATTCTAGTGACATGAAGGAAAGCGATGATGACCACTAGTTGCTACTATAATTCATGCCTGACTTATTATATGAAAGCTACTGGCGAATATCGATATATCTGATAGCCTTTCTGAAGGTTGAATTATTTGGTCTATAAACGACTAAATAATAACGTTATTCGTCAACGAGACAGATAAATACGAGTCAGGTGAAAGAAAGAGAACAAATGCCAGTGTTTTCTCGTATGTAAACACGAGGAAACACGTCATTTTTTTGACGAACTGAAAGCCTTTTTAGCGATTTTGCTTCTTATTGCCCGCCCCCAGAACTCCACAAGGAATAATAAAAGTTAAATTACGTTGAATTATTTCTGCATTTTTAATGTATTTGTTTTCTCCTTCGCGTTTCAATTTTTTTTTTTGGGGGGGGGGGTTGTTGAACGTCAAAAATATGCATGTAAAACGTAATGCATTCCATCAAAATATTACTCCTTCATTCTTTTATTAGTGTACAAAAATTAAAAACTATACGCACAATACAAAGAAAGTTACATAACAATTTTCAAACAGTAGGTGTTCATGGTTTTGCACCCTCAAAAAATACAGTGGCAGGGGGAACAATTCTAGAAGGATTTAGTGTGCTAAAGGTTAATATGTTAAACGAAGGTTGTTTGGTTTCTCGAACACGTTGTATCAAGAATCCTCTGAATTCAGGTTAAACTGGTTTTGAATTCGGAATTTTTTCTCCTAGACTGGTTGCCACCTCAAGGCAAGATAGACTATTCTACCATCTTATTTTATCCTTCTTCTGAGTGTCATATCTCTTCAGGACATTGGCGATCATGACTCTTCAGAATTTCTTGTCATTTGAAGCTTTTGTTTTTTTGTCATCTCTCCCAAACACTACTTTGCCATCCATTAGCTCAAGATCGTCAGGTAGGTTGTGCATTGCTTTTCTCTGACCATCTTACATTCAATCTGCCCTGTGAGTATCAATTTTTCCGATCCTTTTTTCCTCTCGACAATTTCCTGTCCTTTGTTGCTCTTAATAACCTTTGTCTTTTGTCATCCCTCCCGATGACTTCTTCGCCGTCCTTTGGCTCAATGTCACCAAGTAGCTTGTGCATTGCTTTTCTCTGGTCCTCTTACTTTCAATCTGTCCTGTGAGTATCAGATTTTCCAAGCCCTCCTTCCTCATTATGCGCCCCAGAAACCTCAACTGTCTCTTCCTGGTGTTAAGTAAAAGTGTCCTTTTTGTTGCCATTGTCTCTAGAACTTCGTAGTTGTTCACGTGTTCACTCGAAAGTATTCTCAGCATCCTTCTGTAGAATCACATTTCTGTTGTTAAGCGAAGTCAGGCATTTTGGTTTCTCGAACATGTTGAATCACGAATTCTCATTTTGAATTCACAGTGAACTGGTTTTGACTTCAAAATTTTCTCCTTATAGTCTGGTTGCCACATCAAGGCAAGATATCATAGTCAGACATTTTTATTTTCTTCTTCTTCTTGTTCTTGTTCTTCTTCTTCTTCTTCTTCTTCTTCTTCTTCTTCTTCTTCTTCTAAGTGCCATATCCCTTCAGGACATGTGCGATCATGACTCCTCACAATCTCCTGTCCTTTGTAAATCTTAATAACTTTTGTCTTTTTGCTATCTCACCCAAACCCTACTCATCCATTCACTCAAGCAAGCCAGATAGGTTGCTTTCCTCTGACCCTCTTACCCTCAATCTGTCCTGTGAGTATCAAATTTTCTAAGCCCTCCTTCCTCATTATGCGCTCCAAAACCCTCAACTGTATCTTCCTGGTGTTAAGTATAAGTGTCCTTTTT
This sequence comes from Acanthosepion lycidas, assembly GCA_963932145.1. Lineage (NCBI taxonomy): Eukaryota > Metazoa > Mollusca > Cephalopoda > Sepiida > Sepiidae > Acanthosepion > Acanthosepion lycidas. The sequence goes on along the minus strand of OZ010608.1, from coordinate 69,999,296 downwards.
ATTGCCATTGTCTCTAGAACTTCGTCGTTGTTCACGTGTTCACCCGATGTTATTCTCAGCATCCTTCTGTAGAATCACATTTCTGTTGCTTTAAGTCTCTTCTTCTTCTGTGTGGAGATTATCCAGCACCCACTACCGTATTGGAGAACTGATTTGGGCTTTAATGTGTTAAGAGAAGTAAGACTTACCTGGTTTTATATTAACTTAATAGATTGTATAAAAATACTAAAATATTAATAAAAATACTTTCCCAAGAATTAATATTAAAGGCGTGTACGATTTTGTATAAGCAATAGCTGACCTTGCGGCTAGAACAATTGGCACAAAGAATGTGAAAGTTTGACCACCCATAAAGTTAGACATTTAAAGAATTTTGGAGCGTACAACCTATCCCCTAATGACAAATCTAACTTTATGTCTTTTGTCCCACGTGACCCACTTAGAGGTGACATTACAAAGTGAAACCTTATTCTGGAAAGTTAGTAAAATGCAAATTACATAGCGTTGTAATTTAAACTTTCTCCGTCAATTTCTCACGTTAATTCTCCCAACACCAGGTATCAGTTCATTTACTTGTAAAATCCACCAGTAACTATATCACGTCCATCGCCTAACCTCTTCTAATGTATCCTGTTTGGTAAATTACAACTAAAGAAATTTTCATCCCAATCGACTACCGAGTGTATATATTACTGATAAAATCCACCACAGTAACTGTAAAGTTCCTTTCTGAAATTTACATTTCTATAATTTCTTTATCTTTTATCCGATTTGGTAGGCTACAACAACAGTAAGATTCATTCTCAAGGGCTACCTGTTATAAATTCAGTTATTTGTAAAAATCCATACCAATATCTCTACCACGTTCCTTCTTCAACCATTTTTAACATATTTGGTAAATTAAAACCACAGTAAATTTAATTCTCTCTTACCAGGTATAGATTTATTCAGTTGTAAAAACGACACTAGTAACTTTGTTAAACTCCTCCTTAAACTTGAAATTTACAGTTGTATAAATTACCCTGCTTTATTTCTTCCAATTTCAACAGGCTAACTGGTAAAATCTACACCAGCATCTCAACAACATTCCCCCTTCAAACACTTTTATGTTATCCTATTCAGTGGTAAAATAAAACCACAGTAATTTTCGTTTCCAAAGGTTACCAGCTATAGATTTACTCGTAAAATCCGCACCAATAGCCTTGTTAAATTCATCCTTCAACCACTTAATTTACCCTCTATGGTAAGTTACAACCCTTGCTATAATTTCATTCCTAACGATTACCAGAAATAGATTTACTGATTTGTAAAATCCACATCAGTAACTTCGTTAAATTCCTCCTTGAAATTTACCCTTTTTAATAAATTAGAACCCCTGCTATTCCTTTTCCAATCGGTCAACATGCTTATTATTAAAATCTACAGTAGTTTCTCTACAAGGTCTCTCCTTAAACCAATTGTAAGTCGTAAACTAAAAACTAAACAATTTTTATTGCCAACGGTTACCTGTTATACTTTTACTTACTTGTAAAATCTACGCTACTAACTCTACTACATAACAACTTCTAAGAACTTTGCTATGAAAAATAAAATCTTACCAATCTATGTTTAACATTACATAAAGTTCTTACATAATACTTACACATACATTACATAACATTCTTATATAATACTTGCATAATTTTCTCCGAATTATCATCTGTTCCATCTTTTTGCTTTTGTTCCATCACAGAGTTAAGAAACGACATGCTTTAATTTTGTACAATTATATATATACTAGCTCCTGTGGAGGGCTCTTCATTGGGCCTTAATCACAATAGAAAAGGAGAAGTAGATGCGATAGGCAACAATAAACTACAGAAAAACACAAAATTGATCGCTGCATTTAAGTATTGCATTAATATCTCATCGTTCAACGATAATTTTTCTGACGCAATTTATTTGAAAGATAATTTCATCTACGTAGGTCCTTGCTTTCCGTACAAACAATTATTTTTTTTATCTCATAGGTGATTTTCACTAGATTTCACAATTAATTTCGATTATTCCCAAATTTATTTCCATGTTATAAAAATTGTTATCGTACAAAAATCGTCGCAAAAAATCATGTAAAAAAATCACCGAAAACAATCGCAGTAATGAAAAGTTGGGAATCTAAAATTTCATGATTGCAGGTCTGGATCCGGCCGGGAATGTTTTTTTAATTTGTTCACGGAGTCGGCCTGATTCAAAAATGGTATGATATGTTGGGCTACGGAGTAAAGTTGAAAAAGTGTGAAACACTGACATTCTCATTTATTATATAAATATATTAGCAGCATGGCCCGGCTTTGTCCGTGCTTGATTCAAAAATCGTACGACACATACAGCAATCGCTATCATTTGACTTAAAATATTTTTGCCCTTCCTTGCCTTTAAAGGAGTGCCCTTTACCGTGCTGATGTTACTACATGCCTTACTTCTTGCCTATCTCACACTGCGAATTTTTTCTATGCTCTATACTAAACATTAAATCTGTTACGAAAAAAGAACTAAACAAAATGAACACAAAACGATCAGCTTTAAAAAAGAACTCGTTACTGGAAAAACCGAATGATAAAAGAATGTTAACAACAATTACTTTTTCACACCTAACCCAGTTCTGCGGAATCAGAATCAACGTTGAGTTTAAGCAAGCGAATGAGCCAACTGGAGTAAAGTGACATGCAGATTTAAATTTTTCTCAGTTGTGACGAATGCAGCTATCGATTTTTTTTTGCATGCTAAGATGCTAGTTAACATTCGTGTCAGTCAGCTGTTGGCTCTCACGCTGGCCAATAGAATGTTCCTGCCTATTTGTGGCAGCCAGCTATAGGCTCTCACTCTGGCCAGTAGAAAATGGCCACAAACTAAATGAAAACTGCCATAGAAGCATGAAAAAATCGATTATTTCCACTATCGATGGGAGTTGGGAAATGCAAAGTCAGTCTTGGCCTTCCCGCTAACTTGGAGCATGTGCATGTAAATTTTGGTGCATATCCGTCGAAAATTGCGGCCGTGCATTCGTTACACACACACACACACACACACACACACACACACACACACACACACACACACTGTTGCAGTTTTTTTTATATATTTATGTACTAGTGAGCTAGCCAAAATGAGCTGACTCATTTTATAGTCCACCAAGAGAACGGTTAACCAATCAGAAAGCTCAAAATATTCAATCCGACGTTTATAAAGGCAGCCATTTTGTTTTTTTCTCCCAAAATATCTCCACTGCCAACCTGATATCGAGACTTAAAGAATTAGCAGCCGCTACTTTCTCCGAATCTACATTACCAACCTCTGATATTGAAGAGATTACGGACTTCACTGGATTGCATATTAGGAGACTACGGCAAACATGGTCAACACACACATCCTCCCTTTTATAGATAGAGATACACTCACGTCTATTTTAATTATCTGCACATTAATTTAATATCAATTCTTGATGTTGCTACATTTAATGGAAGTGTTTCCTCTGTGGTAAACTGACTTTGATTTATCTGTACGCTTTCGTAAAGAGTAGGTATTCAAGCACATTTTTATTTGTGAAAATGTAAAACCGGGGGAAAAATAACAATGACAGGAAGGTTCCAGCTTCATGCTTTGCAGCCATCTTTAATCTACAAAAAATTAAATGTAATGTCAATCACTATCTGCTGTCCTCCTGATTACACTTCCTTTGCTCTCGCGCCTCAACAATGTTCTTGTTTCTAACTCTTCCACACACACCCTTGCGTCTTAGTGGCTTTACTGCCTTGCCTGGGGTGAACTCGATTCAACAAAATCCATAGAGAAAAACCTAAAAATATTCTCAGTGATGTCTGTATTCTCAATGGTCCCCCACCTGGTATCGATAGAGCCGTGCCGGTAGAAATACCGACGTGGTTGATAGAATTTCTTGTATGATACGCTTTTTCTTTTTCCACGTGACTTGTTCAATTTATTTATTTTTCCTTCTTAATTTCTTTCTTCCTTTCTTCTCGTTTTCCTTCTTTCCTTTCTTCTCGTTTTCCTTCTTTCCTTTCTTATTTTGTCTTTCTCTTTCACTTTTTATTATTCCTTCTTTTCTTTTTTTCTAACACGAACTTCCCTCCAAGCAAAATGTAATATGCGTAATCGAGATTTTATACATAATATTATCAGGTCAAAGCAATCAATCTCCATTTTGACAAAAAATAAAAAATAAAATAAAAAGATTTTATACATCGAGATCACATCAACTCACAAACAAAGCACAAAACGTGCTATAAAAAAAAAAAAAAAAAAGCCAAGAAAAAGGTGAGCCTTTCGACTTACACATAATCACTTGACAATGTAGGACGAGTCGATAAGTAAAGAAATAAAATAATTTACTAAATCGCCCATGAGTTAGCCACAACAACATCAGAGGTTCGATTTCAAGTATCGTTTTGGTTCAAAATGTCAGGTGGAGAAATTCAACTATACCGTTCATGTTATAACAAACACCTCAACCATGACGGACAGAGAATGAGCCCTTCTATTCTTAATATAGATTCGTAGATGTTGACATTTTTTTTAACCATTTCGCCACAAGCAAGGCGAAAAAGCCACTAAGACGCGGGGGTGGGATTAGAGAATGTGAAAGAATATAAGAAAAAAAGATTAAATATTAAGGAGCGAGAACAATAAAAGAATAGGAATTAAGAAGACAAGAATTTGAATGTTTGAAGATCAAAGTTGACTGGGGAGCAAGAAGCCGAAAGAGAGTTACACGGCAAATGAAGAAGCATCATTACATGCTATGAATGTGATTTTACATTTATTTGATAATTACTGGTCTTGTCACCATATATTATCGACAAGATTAATTCTGCAAATATTGCATTTGAATTAGTAATTTATTTTCCTTGAGCTTTGTTTTTGTTGTTGTTTTTTTATATACTTACTATCCATTTATAAAGCCTTAAAGTAAGAGTTAAGAGAATCAGAGTGGCAGATGCATTCTCCCAAAATTCCACATGAAGCCACAGTCATTGTTTTTTATAGAAATATGCTTAGAGTGTCTCCAACATTTGGTTAAGCAACTGTAACTGTCACCAGTATCTGAAGGTGTGGCATGAACTGAAAAGTGATGTCATCACAAGATATTAAACGAGATCCAATATTCTTGTCTTACAAAATTTAATATTTAGTTAGACACAATAATTATGCCTTAAATCGGGGTCGGTGCGTACTAACCCCGACCAAAGGTGGGGAAAGCCCCGAACAGTGCTTTATGACCCACGCTATATTATCAACATTTGCATTTTTTCTACCTATATTTATATACGTGATAAATTAAACTAAGTACAACTGTTAATTAAAGGATGAAAAATTTTCGCGGATTTTGACGTCACTATTTTTTTAAGTATTTTACAATGTGGTTCACCTTGTACAAAGCCCGGGAGTCACTCGACAGAGTAAGAGTCAGTTTATGCTGATAGAAGGGGAAGATAACGGTTAACCCTAAACTTGAACAGGATAAGATTGGTTCGCGGGAAGAAGCTGTTCGAGGGGAACTCATTTCTCACCAATGGAATACGAAGATGTGGGTGGTTTGCGACAATGTGAGTGGCATGGCGGGTCCTTGCCGTGAATGTTAAAACTGGCGGAACCAAGGAATGTAGCTCGTCCGAGCACTTTCCATGGAAGTAGCGACAGAGCGGTGAGAGGCTTACCACATCCCGTCTATGAGACAGAAGTTGGAGGGTGGAAAATAATTTGTCACCCACAAGGATGTGGGGACGCTATTGGACTCAAAACTTGAAAATGAAGACTGGGAAGTTCCTTCCCAAATATGACAACAATACTCTATTTTAGGTCTGATCAGTACAACAATACTCTATTTTAGGCCTGATCAGTACAACAATACACTATTTTAGGCCTGATCAGTACAACAGTACTCTATTTTAGGTCTGATCAGTACAACAATACTCTATTTTAGGCCTGATCAGTAAAACAGTACTCTATTTTAGGCCTGATCAGTTCAACAATACTTTGTTTTAGGTCTGATCAGTACAACAATACTCTACTTTAGGTCTGATCAGTGCAACAATACTCTATTTTAGGCCTGATCAGTACAACATTACTGTATTTTAGGCCTGATCAGTACAGGAGTACTCTATTTTAGGTCTGATCAGTACAACATTACTCTATTTTAGGCCTCTTCAGTACAACACTACTCTATTTTAGGCCTGATCAGTACAACAATACCCTATTTTAGGTCTGATCAGTACAATAATACTCTATTTTAGGTCTGATCAGTACAACAATACTCTATTTTAGGCCTGATCAGTACAACGATACTCTATTTTAGGTCTGATCAGTACAACAATACTCTATTTTAGGTCTGATCAGTACAACATTACACTATTTTAGGTCTGATCAGTACAACATTACTCAATTTTAGGTCTGATCAGTACAACGATACTCTATTTTAGGTCTGATCAGTACAACAATCCTCGATTTTAGGTCTGATCAGTACAACAATACTCTATTTTAGGTCTGATCAGTACAACGATACTCTATTTTAGGTCTGATCAGTACAACAATACTCTATTTTAGGTCTGATCAGAACAACAGTACTCTATTTTAGGTCTGACCAGTACAACAATTCTCTATTTTAGGTCTGATCTATCTCTTATACAGACAGCAAAAGAGTCAGGTTCTCACTGGAGTGGTACAGGTAAAATGACCATTTTTCCTGCATCATTAGCGATGGATCGGATGTATGAGCTCCACTTGAGGTTTGGGGTAAGTTTAAGGCCCAATATTCACTCAAGACATAGAGACATTCATTCATCGTGACTAGTAGTAGTTCGAGGTCGGATCGGCGATGATGGGATGTAATGAATTTGGTTTTCGAGGTATTGAATGTAACCAGTTAGATTTTCTCTGGCCATCACGAATTTTGGAGGTGCACCCATAATTCGTCGTATCATTGGCATAGATATTCACAAATGATCATAGCATACTCTTAGGCAGATCATTTATGTAAAGTAAAAGGAGGATTGGTCCGAGAAGAGACCCTTTATGGACGTAGTCACCTCCATTGGTGATGCCTTTTCGCTAGCGATGAACAAAAAACAGCCTGATGTATTCAAGACGTGGCATATCACACATAACGCAATTCACTGCTGCCGAAATGTACTAGCTGCGATCTAACTATGCTCATATCCACTGTTTGGTTTCCGCAAGCGTTTAGCAAGTGTTAATGAAGGCTTTCTTTCTTTTTTAATGCCATGTTCCTTCAGGACGTAAGCAATCATGACCTTCAAAAGATTCCTTTTCTTTATTATTTATGAATCGCAATCTGTTATTGGGAAAAATAGTGGTGTTGCTTTCTTGCTTTCTCCGCCGTTTGAAATGTTTTACCGCAAAAAAGACGCTAAAATTTCCCATACTAATTCAGGCTCACACGTTGACGCAAGAAAAACAAAATTTTTAACCAAAATGTTTGAAATTCTAAAAAGGATCAAAAATATAATTTAATAAAAAAATCATTTGGTTTTTCCTCTTAACATAAACATTTTGACGATAAAACATTGTTTTTATAATTTTATAAGCTTTGGGACATTTTTCTTTATGTATGTTCCTTTTATATCGTATCTTTGGGGATATATATATATATATATATATATATATATATATATATATATATATATATATATATATATATATATATATATATATATGTGCGTGTGTGAGTATTGTAAATTGGCTCCCAATAATCACTTTCCTTAATTCATCTCTAAAGAATGTCGTCCCCACATACCAAGGAGCAAAGTTCACCTTTGGTCCCTTTTCCCTACATCTTACAACTGTGCACATTATTATTAGGTTACCCCAATGACTATCGAAGCATGAACTCCGGGATGAGAATGAAATAAAGAAAGTTAGCGACAATTGCGTGGGAAAAGCGTTACAAGTTTTCGAACATTACTATAGCCCCTTAATGATGACCTGTATTTTTGATTTGACACGTACACCCATAAATAATTTCTGCTATGCAGGTTTCATTTTTTGTGGAGTACCTTTAAAGGTATTGCCTCACCCAAAACCTGTATTAGGTTCATTTCAAAGCTGTGCGTTAACAATTATCAACTGATTTTTAAAATTTAGCAAGTAGCGAAATTCAAAATTTATTAGAGTTCGGCTTTCAAAAATAACCTCTAATACTGCAACTAGTTAAATTCAAATCTTATTAATGCTCGGCTTTCAAAAGTAACCCCTAATACTGCAACTAGTTAAATTCAAATTTTATTAATGCTCGGCTTTCAAAAGTAACCTCTAATTCTCCAAGTAGGGAAGTCACATGTTCGGTGCTTAAAAGAAAATTACCTGGAAGAACTCGAACGGCTCGAACTTCGGTACGATTAAAAACTTTAGTAATCGTCTGTAACAGTGTATGGCGAATAGGGGTTTCCGTTTTGAGGACGTCATTTTAAAAACCGAATGAATGAATCTGAAGTCCTTTGTTTAAAGTATAGTGATATCATATTTTTAATAGCAATTAACACGTGGGAAATATTTCTGCCGCACCCTGTATATTGCAGATGGAACCCGAAATTTTGTAGAAGAATGTAATTGCTGTCAAACAGAAATTAAACACTTGTACAAATTTGACAAAATCATATTTTAAAATGGTCACAATGATGTACCTACAAACCTCGAAATGAGACATGAAAATTCGTCAATTTAGTTGACGAATTTTCATGTCTCATTATTTCTCCTTGTATCTGTGTGGGTGTTGACAAAGTTCCCTTTTTGTATGTATATGCGGCCACAATCTTAACAACGTTTGATATGCAGATGACATAGCGTTGATAGCAAACGCAGAAAGGAAACTACAGAAACTCTGAGAGAAGATCGTAAAGGAAAGCGAGAAGATTAAAGATTAATTGTAAGAAGAGAGAGTGTTTAAATATCAGCGAAAAGAATATCCTGGCAAGCGAATTACGAACTGGAGTCATCAAAATCAAACAATTGCAAACACTTAAATATCTTAGAAGTTTTTTAATAGATGACAAAAAAAAAATGCGACACCGAAATTTGAAGGTGCATTGGGATAGTGACAGGCGCCTTCCAAAAGTTAAGCAAAGTATTATGAAACGGGAAAAAATCGTTAAAAACAAAGAAAAGAATACTGAACTTTTAGGTAATATCGGTCCTCCTATATGGTAGTGAATGCTAGACAATCTCATCACAAATGATGAAGTGACTTGAGACAAATGTGATTCTACAGTAGGATGCTGAGAATACAATGGATTGAACATATGAGCAACACGGAAGTTTTAAAGAAAGAGTTACAAAATGGAGACAATTTCAACAATCTCTTTCTGAGATAATTGAAATTTCTAGGTTACATAACGGGAAAAGTGGGCTTGGAGAGTTTGACGCTCACAAGGCGTACTGAAAGCAAGAAGGGTAGACAGAAGCAGAACACGGACTGGGAAGAATAGTAAGGGGACAAAGCTTGCTTAGAACTACAATGGATAGGAAATTGTGGGGAGCCATAACCGCCCACATCCTGAAAGAACACGGCACATAAATAAAATAGAAGAACCAGCTGAGAGACTAATGACTGTCTTGGAGAGTTGAGTTATTAAAAGGAATCAACTAAAAACTGAGATATCCCAAGGATATGGCACGTGGAATTAGAACAAACTGCTCCCGTAGACTAAATAAATGGTACGGTTCGAAATTCCAACAAATATCACCAGAAGAAGGCCGGAGCGTATAACGACCGAAATTTTCAGATTACATGTAGCTTTATTTGGTCAAAGGTAATAATTATATTATTGAATCAGTCAAGCTTATTTTAACTTCTGACAATTAATTATTAAACGAGATGTATTCAAATATTTAACTTACGGCCACATCACGTTTAAACACCGGTTCCTGTACGATCACAAAAGATAAGAAACGTTGAGACTGATCAGTACCTGGATGGGTGACCGTTTGGGAATACTAGGTGCTGTAAGCTTGGATGTGCGGGTGGTGTAATGCATAATGGCTTGGAATTGTTAATTGGAGAGCTGAGTTTCAATTCCAATTATGTTTGTTATATTCAAGTACTCGCAAATATCATTGGGGAAAGGTATGAATTCACTCTATCCCTTCCAGTTACAAGATAATTAGTAAGACTTGTATCACCAAATACTTATTATCTCAAAGAAAATTCTTACAATCTAAAAAAAAAACTTTTTTTCTGGCTTTAAATAACTTGCAACTAGGGTTGATAAGCCATAGAAAGTGAATCAAACAGAAATATCTCCTACATAATGGTAAGACATTAGCTAGATGAAGACACCATTGCCACTAATGTTTTACTATTATGTGGGAGGTATTTCTGCCGCACCCTGTATATATGCAGAGTTCGGCAAAAGTAACAATATTTTTATTCATTAAATTTATTATAATTTTTATTGACCAAAAAATAAGCTCAACATTTGGTTAAGATTACGAGTTCGGGAATTGTTAAATCTTTATTTCAAGCTAATTCATGTGGTTTTATTTTTTTTTTAATTAATGCTCACGGTCATATCACTGGTTGAAACACTGGTTCCGGTATGATCACCGAAGTTAAGCAACATTGATCAATTTTCTAGATGAGTAACTGCTTGAGAATACCATGTTCTGTAAGCTTGGATGTGCGGGTGGTGTAATGGACAATGGCTAGGAATTGTTAAACGGAGAGCCATGTTTCAATTCCCGTTTTCGTCTGTTATATTCATACACACAGATACCCTTGGAAATGTATCAATCCACCTCTTCTCCCCCAGCTATGGATTAATTAGTAATACTTATATCACTAAATCATTATCTCAACAAAAAAATACAATCTAAAAATATTTTCTGGCTTTAAATAATCTGTAATGTGTTGATAAGCCATAGAAAGAGAATTAATTAATTAATTAAAATACAATTAAATATTTAACCTTCGGTTAAATCACACTGTAAACACATGTTCTCGTTCAATCACCAGAGTTAAGCAACGTCGAGCCCATTCAGTAGGTAGAGTGGGGACTACTTGGGAACACCTGTTATTTTAAGCAAACTCCTACAATCTGAAATATGTTTTGGCTTTAAATAACAACTAAAAAGTTGATAAAACGTAAAAAACAAATCAATAAATGCCTTTATATTATACATGTAATAGCCTTGTTTTCTCAGTAACGTATGCTTCAGTTTCTGGCAACTGATAATTATTTCCATATTTACAGTGCATTTCTATTTTAAAGAGGTACTGGAATAACGGAAGGTGCCTTCCAAAAGTTAAGCAATGTATTAAGAAACTAGAAAATTTCATTAGAAACAATTACTCCTCCTATATGTTCTCGAATGCTGAACAATCTCATCACAGATGAAGAAGAGACTTGAGGCAGAAGCAATATGGTACTAAAGTAGGATGCTGAGAATACCATGGACTGAACACGTGAGCAACGACGAAGCTTTAGAGAAAATGGAAATAAAAAAGACACTTATGCTTAACATCAGAACATTTGAAATTTCTAGGGGATATAATGAGAAAAGAAGGTTTGGAAAATTTGACACTTACAGGATATATTGAAGGCAAGACGGGGATGGTGTAGCAATGCATAACGAGCTTGTGTGAATGGATGGTAGAACAGGGTTTAGGAGAAATAAATAAAATGAGCTACAAATGACAGGAAATTGTGGAGACCTTATGATCAACCATGTCCTGAAGAGACAAGCTAAATAGATAAAGAATTTTCTCCAATGCATATAATATTCTCAATTCATGAGTAACGCTTACTCATGACAATCAGTCATTTATAATACACGCTTAGGCAATCATGTATCTTTCGATACATGACTGACGAGGCAGATTTTTTCCAGTAGTAGGTTGCCATTTCTTTCTACGGTACACCAGTTGCCATCCAAGAACACAGTCTGTCCTGCTATTTACCCATAGTGGGAGAAGAAGAGAATTAATACCTGTCCCAAGGGTATTAGCACGTAAATGAATGTAATGGATTCGAATTCTCCGATTCCCCAATCCATGCCGCTATCCATTACTCCACAAAACCTCCTCTTGAAAATACTTTTCTTAATTTCTATATACAGTGTAACCCGAATATAAAAGACCCGGATATAAGAGAAACCCCGATATAAGGGAGATTTTCTCTGGTCCCAAATTAGAGCCATACTTACCTAAACAAAATAGACCAAACCCGGATATAAGAGAAACCCGGATATAAGAAACTTCGTCTCCGGTCCCGACAACTCTCTTATATCCGGGTTACACTATATAATGTCCATTATTCTGTCAGCAAAATGTGCGCTTTTTCTCGACGACTGAAAATACTTTTGTTTTCGATTCTTCAATGTCCAACTTAACAGTCGGATTATCAAAATTATTCAAATAATTTTTAGAAGAAAAGTTGTTTACTCATATTCGGCCCCTTAATATAGAACGGAGGCTATGCAGCAAATAAGGGTGGCTATATGCTTCATGAGAAGCAAAACGATTGGTCAGTTAGGGGATCCGAAACCTGGCCTATATAAAGTAGGTGCAAACGCACTTTACGCTTTAAGGACATCTTTATGGTTTCATTTTCACCAGCACGCCGTCAGGATTTGCCGCGTCATTATGGGATCATTCGAGTGAATAAAATCCTGATGTTTTATAAAACACTACATGACAACCAAATATATTAGGTTGGTGCAAAAATAATGACGTAATAATGTCGTTTTTTGACGTTAAAAAATACGTCAAAAAACGACATTATTACGTCATTATTTTTGCACCAACCTAATATATCTGTAACTAACCAACATCCTCTCCTTTTTCTACGTTCCCCTAAATATGATAATTTTGTTAGTATTCTAAAGATAGTATGCTGCCTATCATAAGATGATGTCTTAATACTTGTAAATATGATTTTGACATTATGAGCAATATCAGGTTTTGTCATTTATGTTGATCCATACTTTGGCTTAGACACATACACACACGCATACACATACATACATTTTTAGATATATATTATGTAGATCATAAAGTGTATTGATAGTAATTTTACTATAAAAAATATATTTTTATATATTTTTAGTGCTGTATTGATTGTAATTTTGCTATAAAAAATGTATTGTTCGTCATTTTATTATAAAAATATACTGTTTTAGGGATTCACTATTTGTCCATAGCTAGGACCCTAGCAGGTGCTACCACCCCGAGTCAGGGTGGATCTGGGAACAACAGCCATTAAGAGGTTGTTCCACGCTCTTCAGAACCTCCAATCTCCTGATCAGAGGATTTGCTGTTGGATTATCGTCATACACATGACGCATAAGTCATCCTCATTTTCAAACCTCTACTGAACATCCCTGGAGTTAAAAGATTTATTCATTTCAGTAGATTCTATTGCTTCTGTCTGTCAGTAATTATGTCTTAAATCGGGGTGGGAGATGTCGCCTCATCTCCGGGGAGCCTTTGTAACCCCACTTCTTTTTAAATGAATAAAAAATTAATTGCCACAGGGATTATGCAGAAGAAAACTGAAGGAATTTAAATAAATGATTATATGAACAGAAAAAGGATGCATTGGCTGTTTACTGTAATAAGTCTGAACATATGTAGTGTTATGTAAATGACTGCCTAATTACCATAGCTAGGGGGGGTCTATATAAGTGCCCAATCGGTAGGGGTAGAGCAGCTCTCGGTTTACAAGATAAACGACTGCCGCCGGATTGATAAAATGCGAAAGAAATCCCACTTCACAAAAAGATAATTTTCATTTAAGAAATGCTCCTCCTACAGAGAAAGCAATTTATAAAGACGAAAGTGTACAGAAGGTGCTTCAATTGCTAGATCATCCAAGGTAAATTTATGTCCAGGTTCTACAATATGTCACCTTTTCTATTATTACAATGTGGTATATTTAATCGGAAAAATGATGAAAATATGAACAAAAAAAAAATTGAATCAATAAAATATGTCGAATTTTTTTTACATACCTAAGGAGCGAAATAAATTCTACTGAAAAGGATGTGAAAATTTGCACAGCTAAAGCCTGTGCACCCTTGAATAAAATGGATGTAATCTGGAGATCTGATCTACAAGACAACCTTAAGGGGAGCTTCTTTCGCGCCACTGTAGAGTCGATGTCCTCAAGGACACATGGCACAGTGGATAAAGGCGTTGGTTAGATCCAGTGACAAACCCAAAGAGTGTGAGTTCAATACCCGGTTAAGGCAGTCGAGAACTTTCAGAGGGAAAATTAGCAGGAGATAACTGATAACTGACATCCATCAAACATGGCACGTGGAACTAGAACAGTCTACCCCAGGGATCGAAATAAAGGGGTCAGTTCGAAATTCCAACCACCTGAAGAAGGCCGGAGCGTACAACGGCCGAAACGTTGTGACAAATATGGCGACAAAGATGAGGAAAATGGTCCGCATAATGTAAATACTGTACATAATACCTCATCTCAGAAATATAGAGACTCTAGAGTCGATTTATATGTATGGTGCTATAGTGGGCGTTGTGTTTAGGGGTTAAAAATGAACAGTTGATTTACCCATGTTAAGAAGATTAAGGAAGGATGGCAATGACGAAGAAATGCACGGATAATTTTAACAAAGCAAAATAAGGAATTTATTTACAAATTTATACGCTTGAAGTTAGCGTCAGTCGCTCGTTTCAGGAGAATAAATAAGAAAGTTTTAAAGTCACTTGTTTTAACGAATTGTCATGAAAAGGAAATGTTCATACAACAGACTAAATTATCTGACACAAAATAATATTCAAAAATGTTTAAAACAAAGGCAAGAGAGTTCGTTGTTCACGGAAGGGATCTACAGTTGTATCTGTTCAAAAGTAGACGAAGAGAGATCATTTGAAATACACAGCTTTCTTGGATTGTTGAGGGGAAATTCTTTCTTGGTTAGAAGCCGATAATATAATTGGCGAGTAATTTGACACAGGTGAAAAATTCAAGCTGGACGCGTGAATAGAAACGAAACGTTCCACACGACTTTATACACCCTTCTCTTTTAATGTAATTTCTTGTCCTCATTTTATATCAAGAAGGATTTCGCATAGGCTCCCTATTTTCTTTTCCTTCTTTTCCTTGGATCAACGGCTAATTTCTGTGAAGACAAGGTCATCATTGGCCCCAAAGCAATTTCACATAGCCTCGCGAATTGTTTTCGCCTTTTTCCTCAGCTCACGCGAAGTTGAACGGAGCATAATGGAACCTACATTCGATGCTGAGAGTTAAATTTAACATCGCTTGGAGACAACATCCAACTAAATCACAGCTCTGTATACCCGTCTTTGATATTTCTACAATCTTACGTGAACGTAAATGCGCTTTAAAGGACACTGCTGGCGAACAAAACAAGAATTTGCGAATGATCTACTGCTCTGGACACATAGCCATGTCGCAAGACAGGCTGATTACCGAGCAGTCATCTACATTGACTAAGTATGTAATGACACAGGTTGCCACACTAATGACCTTCCGACCTTGATACAGGACGGTGATGTTTGGCGTCATAGACTCATGAATTTCCGAGCGAGCTCGACCGGATAATAATAAAAATATCGTAAACACACACACACACACACATATATATATATATATATATATATATATATATATATATATATATATATATATATATATATTTAATTAAATTTCAAATCCCCAACTTCCTTGGTGCGCATGTGTAGTCTCATCAATGTAAACATCACTTTAAATCCGATGAAGTCCTAAAAGTCGAAACGAGTCACACAAAAACCTTTTACACTTATTTTTTTTTTTAAATAAAGATTAATATATTGTTTTCCCATATTTTTATATATAAAATAATATAGCTTAAGCTGTTTAGTATATTCGAAAATAAAAAAAGAACAATTGCTCTAATAACACAAAGATTGATTATGATATAAAGATAAGCTGAAAATCAAGTCTTTCACCCTCGAAAAGACTTTAAATATCTTGATATTAATATCTACAAAGCATAGTTCGCAGGACATTTTTGTCTTTTGTGTAATTAAACGACCTCGCTTTCAAGTCATTAATAATCAATTCAAAGCTGCAGGCGAGAATCAACCTGAACATTTAACTAATATATGTTATTTTTGTCAATTAATATATGGCAATCGGCTGTGTGTGCGTGTGTGTGTGTGTACTTTCTTTTCTTTTTTTTTTTTTTTCAAATATTAGGTTGGTGCAAAAATAATATCGTTTTTTGACGTATTTTTAACGTCAAAATACGACATTATTTTTGCACCAACCTAATAAAAAAGACAAAAGAAGAACGAGCATTGAAACTAGCGTCGGTTGATGAAGCAAACAAAGAAATATTAATGAAGACGAAGAAGTAAAGACAAAACAAATCAACGTGAGGAAAGAAAAAAAAAACAGGATGAAAGGAGGGTTTCAAGGTAAAAAAAAAAAAGGAAGAAAAAGGAGGAAGAAAAGAAAGAAGAAAGAAAAGAAAAGAATTAAAGGTAACGTAGCTAAGTTCTTAAGAAGAATAAAAAAAAGAATGATAGAAGCAAAAGTAGAGCTAACGTATCTTTCATAGGAAGAAGATTAATGAAAAAAGAAGAAAAGAGGGGAAGAGAGAAAGAAGAATAGTAGAAAAAAGAAAAAGTAAAGGAACGTAACTAAGTTCTGAAGAAGAAGAAGAAGAAGAAGAAGAAGAAGAAGAAGAAGAAGAAAAGGCGGGAATAAAATAAAGAAGAAAAAAGAAAAACTCAAGCTGACGTAGTTAAGTTCTTAATAATAATATTGATAAAAAGAAGAAAAAGTTAACAAAAGAAAGAGAAAAGAAAAAACAATAGAAGAAAGAAAAAGTTAAGCTAACATAGCTCTTGCTAATAATAATAATAATAATAATAATAATAATAAGAAGAAGAAGAAGAAGAAGAAGAAGAAGGAGGAAAAGAGCGAAGAAGAGAAAGAAGAATAGAAGAAAGAAAAGAAAAATAGAACTAACGTAGTCAAGAGGACGTTCCTCACTGGGTGTCCGGAAAGTTGACTCGGAAGTAAGAAGGCGAAAATGAGTTCCTCACGCGAAAAATTCGAGAGAAGAAACTGTTAGCATAGAACTTGCGGTTACATCCAGAAATGTTAACTGTAATATAGTGTGACCTAAATGCCAATCTAGTACTTAAATTCGCCGTGAAAATATCTATAGAAATATGTTACGGCGGTGGGGAAATAACTGAAACCGAGATGCCAGGTCAGTTATCAATAACATTGCAGATTCTTTGGATTTTATCAAGAATCTCACATAGCAGAAGCACCTGACTCTTACCTTCACTGTGTCTTGTGAGTGTTAAATTCTCCAGGCCCTATGTCCTCGTTATATCTACAAGAAATTTCATCTCTCTTGCTTATCAACAGTTTCGTTGTTGTTCCAAATCACCGTAAAAACTCCCTCGTTGCTCACATGTCGTGTCTATGGCATTCTCAGCATTCGTCGATAGAACAATATCACTGTCGCTTCAAGTCGTTTCACCTGTCAGGAGATTCCCTTGCATATATTAGATTAAATATTACATAGAAGTTCATCACTCTTTTACTTGTTTTATAAGGACTTATCCCCTTTTTTAATACCTTGCTTAGTTTCGGAAAAACATCTTTCACTATTTCTATTTGCCTTCAGAATTCTGTCACACTTTCCATTGCTAATATCCAATAAATTTTGGCATGCCCAAATATGTCGCCT
Organism: Acanthosepion lycidas; assembly: GCA_963932145.1. Taxonomy (NCBI): domain Eukaryota; kingdom Metazoa; phylum Mollusca; class Cephalopoda; order Sepiida; family Sepiidae; genus Acanthosepion; species Acanthosepion lycidas. The sequence goes on along the minus strand of OZ010608.1, from coordinate 69,981,545 downwards.
ACAACTTGATATGTCTCTTTTACTGACAACTATACATTCTGTCTTCTAAGAGTTAATGGTTAGATCTTTATTTTTTCTTTTTGTTCTCTTTATCATTTGATTCGCTTTCGACAGCTTATCGACCTTTTCCAGGTTATTTAAAGCCAGAAAATATTTTTAGATTCTAATAATTTTTTGGAGATAATAATGATTAGGTAATATAAGTATTACCAATTAACCCATGGCTGGGGGAAGAATATGTGGATTCATACCTCTTCCAAGGGAATTTACCCGTAAGTGAATATAAAGAACCCAACGTGAATTGAAACTCAACTCTCCGATTAACAATACCGAGCTGCTATCCATTACACCATCCACACATCCAAACTTACAGCACCTGGTATTCCCAAGCGGTCACCCATCTAGGTACTAACCAGGCCCGACGTTGCTCAACTTCGGTGGGCGTACAGGAATCGGTACTCCAACATGATATGGCGGTAAGCCGCATACGAAAGTGTCGGCAGGATTAATTGCATTCATTTTTTTCCTCCCCAGCATGGCGTTTGTTTGGTACGGCAAATAGCTTGACGTAAAAATTATGCACCCCCCCATGGCGAACACGCGTCAGTACAGATGTAAAAGATCGCGTGTGGACATGCCTATTGAAAAAAAGTTACATCCAGGTTTTCCCCGTTGTCAGCGGAACAGCTTGGCATGTTCAGATACAGGCCTCTCTGTAAATTGTCTAGATCAATCGACGGGATAGTGGTGGATAGTCAGCAAAATTGTGAAGCCGGTCCCGTGGGCATTTTGTTCCTAAAGCTGCTGTGTCGTTTGAGATAGTATCATTTTGTTACTTTCCGTTTCTTTCCTTTCTCTGCCTCTTACCATATAACAGCTGGGAGATCAATCGGTTAGGTGTTTACCCCACCCCAACCTCAATAAACGCTTGTCCTATTTTATAATACTTCTGCCTTACGTTTATTTGAACCGGCACATTTATTTCTCAAATAGTTTTCCCCACGGGACAATTACCTTTTTCCATATAGCATCAAAAAACATGTCCCACCTCTTATGTTTATTTAGACCGGCAAGTCTATTTAATAAGTTGAAAAATTATTACCGGCATGATTATTCTGTACGGTACTCATATTTGGTACAAAATTTAACAAGTTTAAGTGAATGGGTGGCAGAATGAGAAAGGGGAAAGGTAAAAGTTATTTAAATAGAAATGGTAAGGAAACATTCGGGTATTTATTGACCGAGCAGTTTACGTTACTGTTCGTTGAAATTTGTAAAAGCTTTCTCTTAAAACAATTTTTCGGGAAATTAGATTTCTCAAGGCCACTAACTGTTATAAATCTTTCTAGTATTGATGGGAGTTTCCATTCAAAGCTTCTTTTTTGTTTAAGATAGAGGAAACATCACCATCTTCATTGTGTCATTTTCTCTTCGAGTTAAATATGCTATCCATTTTAGTTGTTCCTGCTGTTGAAAGTCTTTAAATGGTGTAGTTTCTGTTACTTCTTTCTGCTTCTGTAACGCCGATCTTCGAGATCTGGTGACGGACATTCATAAAAGAGAGGACTCATTTTTAATCATTGATCTTAGAAAGCGGTTGTTTAGAGCTGATAGTAACGAGTTGGGTGTCATGCATGACATATTTATGTGAGTCCTCGATCTGACGAGGTTATTTAAGGACATGACGAGTTCTTTTGGTTTTGCAGCATCTTGTGGTATTTGGCAAAACTATCTCTAGCTCAACCAATTCTGTGTTCTGTTTCCTTATCTCCCAGTAGCGAACAGACCAGGATGCCAGATTGCCCGATGGCAATTGGATCCCTGATGAAGTGGGCCCCTTATATCAAATAAAAATCCAGTAAAAAAAACAACAACAACAACAAAAAAAAAACACAGACATGGATATTTTCAAAGTCAAAGATCATAGAGACAAGATTAATTAATTCGCTGTCTGAGGAGAATTGGAAATCATACATGTTCTCCATGGACAGATGAATTCGATGCAGAAGCAATCATTGGCAGATTCACACAATCATCTACTTAGGTTAGGTTAGGTTTGTTTTACGACATATCAATCTCAATGGGTTATTTAATGCCGGTAAGGTTTTTATTGCTGGTAATATTTTTTTTTTTTCAAAATATATTTCTGGCAATATTTTTTTTAAATTTTTTTTTTGCTGGTAATAATTTTTTACAAAAATGTATTACTGGTACTAAAATCTATTTTTACACTTTCATATTTTTTGACCCCAGTTTGGCGGTTAACTATTTGCCCATAGTTGGGACTATAACAGGTGCTACCACCCCAAGTTACGGTGGACACCAGCAATTAAGAGGTGGTTCCACGCTCCTCATCATCATACCCAGGATGGTCATCAAGTGAACATAAACTGTCATTCTTAATATAGTGAAGACAGTTTTTCAGAAAAATACGTTTCTCAGTGTTTCGTAATTGTTATTACTCTTTCCAGTACTGATGGGAGTTTCCTTCCTAGCTTTTTCTTTGAAGTCGTGTTCAATGTCAACATCTTAATTATGTCATTATTTTTCTTCGTGTGGTATCCATTTTAATTGTTACTGTTCATGTGATGTGGTTTCTGTTATTTGACAAAGTTCCTTTTTGGCGATTCTGTAACGTAAATCTAAGAAGTCAGAACGGCGACACTCGCCAAGACCTATAGGGTTATTCGCTCAAAGTCATTTTTTATCATTGATCTGAGAAAACGGTTGGAAAAGGCCGACAGTTTAGATATTTCTGGAACTCTGAGAGTTTAGATCTGACGAGGTTATTTAAGCACTTGACTCGCGTTCTTAGGTTAATGTTTGTTTTTTGTATTAGGTTAGTGCAAAAATAATGACGTAATGATGTCGTTTTTTGACGTATTTTTAACGTCAAAAAACGATATTATTACGTCATTATTTTTGCACCAACCTAATAGCATCAGAAAGCTGTAGAGAGTCATGATTTATGATAACTTGAAAGGAAATCGTACATAACAGAACTGACCGTATGGAAAGACAGATCAGTCCTCTGTGAGCTGAACATTATTGCCTGCACACAACAAACGGATAGCCTCTTAATTTGATCAGCACCAGCTTACAAATCGTACATTTAATCATCATATCATAATGATTTCAATTTGGAGGGTGAATTAGAAAGAATAAGAAAAAAATGGTGAAATTAATTTCCTGAAAAATGAAGGCAAAGTCATAGAGGCCACTAATGTTAATTGTGGGCTTCCTAATGATTTCCATGACTGTACAGTGTGTGCGTTGCTAGGGTTACGGACAGTTTCGAATTCAGAGTTGTCTTTCTCTTATATTGGTTGCCAACCACGGCTAGAGTTCCAACCATCAAGCCAACCAGCTTCTATTATTTAACCTATAGCTGGGAGAAGAAATTGATATTTGAACGAAAGTAAATGCAACGACCTTGACCAGAATTCGAACTCTACCTGCCGATTTTGCATCCCGACCAGTTAACCTGGCTGCACAATAAAATGAAAGATATATATATATATATATATATATATATATATATATATATATATATGTGTGTGTATTTATATTTATTAAGACATTTTTATGTTTATACATACATTCTTTTTATAGATACAAATATTTAAGTAAATGCTCTGTTTATAATAAATGTCCGAGAAATTTTCATAGAAAATATGTCGGAGGACGGATATTTTCTATGAAAATTTCTCGGGCATTCAGGCCGGTAAATGTTATTTAATACTGTTTATTATAAACAGAGCATTTACTTAAATATTTGTATCTATAAAAAGAATCTATAAACATAAAAATGTCTTAAAATAATTGTCGGACTTATATATATATGAGGGTGGGCTGAAAAGTTCATAGTTCTATGAAGGAGCGATGCTAGAGGTGTGATTTTTTGCATTCATTCATTTCAACTCTTCTTATTAATAACTGCATTGTTTCAGGTAGGAGGCTGGGCTGAAAAGTTAATAGGCAAAAGGCTCACTATGAAGGAGTGACGCTAGAGCTGTGAAATCTTGTATTTCAACTCTTCTTATATTGGTTGTTAACCACAACTCATAGTAGTAGTAGTAGTAGTAGTAGTAGTAGAAGAAGAAGAAGAAGAAGAAGAAGAAGAACAACAACAACAACAACAAAAACAAAACAAAAAACAATCATAATAATAATAATAATAATAATAATAATATTTTATTTTTTGCCTAAAAGTAAATATAACGAACTTGGCCGGAATTCGAACGAACCCCTCCCCTGCTCCCTGCGCTGATTTTATCTCCCGAGTCCATAACCAACTACCTGCAGGTCCGGTAACACACAGGATATATGGAAAGCAAAACGGTCGGATAAAGGCACCTATGAGCTAGAAAGGGAAGGAAGCTGTGGAGAGTGATGATCGACCACATCCTGAAAGGATACAGCAACTAGAAGAAGACTCATATCAAAAAGACATTGTGCTGTAATCTACACATCTGCGACTGCAAAATGTCCCGAGAAGAATTAATTAAAGCCAGACTCAATAATCCAGGATTAACGGAATCTCAAATAACAAAGAGAATCAAAAAATAAACAAGATGTCGAAACCGCCGGACAAGAATTGTTTTTAGAGAAACGCTGGCAAGAAGAAATTGTTGTGTGAAAGGGAAAAGCATCAAGGTCTACAAATTTTGTTCGGTGAAAATGGTTTAAAATATTTTGGGATATGGAAAGAAGCAAATGTATAGGACTGTGAACGAATTCCCGCGGAAAAGGTGGGGAAAATAATGAAGAAGAAAGGACTTTGGATGATTTTCACTTCAAGCAAAAAATATATTTTAACGGACCTCATGTTTAGTTAGTAAAGAAATAACACAGGAAAAGTGCGTGCGTACCCGACAAAAATGTGAAGAGATAGATAGATAGATAGATAGATAGATAGATAGATAGATAGATAGATAGATAGATAGATAGATAAAGAGTGTGTAAAAACTGTCCAAATATTTTATAGTTACGAGAGTTTTCAACTCGTTCCAACTCTTAACAATATTAACTACGAACAAGGCCACAATTTACTAACCGTATTCGGAAATTAAAACATCTCTATAACACACTAAAGCATACACATAATGCACTCAATTAAGCTGAAAAATTGAATCATCCTTGATAATGGCTAAAGCCTAAAGGTATAGCCGAGAGCGCTCGGAACTATAAAACATTTGTATAGTTTTTACTACACACTCTTTGTCCAGAAAAGAAAGCTCTTTTTCGAACACAAGAAAAATGAAATAAAGAGTTTACCGTAGTACCTTGTCTGTCGTTATCAATATATATATATATATATATATATATATATATATATATATATATATATATATATATATATATATATAAATAAAGAGAGAGAGAGAGAGAGAGAGAAAGAGAGAGAGAGAAAGAGAGAGAGAGATAGATAGATAGATGTGTGTGTGTGTGTGTTTGTGTGTGTGAGTGTTCCTCCCTATCTCTCTGTTTGCCTAGAACAGTCAGGAGCAAACTGCGCTCAGCGTTTGGTTTTTTGAAAGACACACCTAATTTGCGACTAAATAAAGTTTCTTTTTTTTTTTCTTCTTTTTTTTTTCTTCTTTTTTTTTTCTTCTTTTTTTTTGGGTGAGGGGTTCGTTGTCACTTTTTTTATTCACACTCCTTTATATATAATCATATACATAATGATTAAATACAATGTTTATTGATTGTTTTTTTTACTTTTTAACTTTTCGTTGAAGTTAACGTTTTCATCATTTTAAATCATTGGCAATTTTCACTAAGGAAAATCATACGTGTCAACACATTTCGCTTTAAAAACAGAAAACGTTCATAAAAAGTTTCACTAGGAAGAAAAAGAATATTTTACCTTTCAAAAAATATTTTTCGTGTTTTCAAATGAATAAATTAGAAATAAATAAGAAACAAACCCATGGAAGCATGTGTGTTAATCACGCTAACACAAATAACACCAGTCGATATTTTTTTCGACCCAAATGTTGTTGGGCAATGGACACATGTATATCTGGGCTATTTTTTCACGCTGAATCTAAATATCAAATCCATTTTACCCCATCACATCACGATTTCTCAGTGCAGATAATTTTTATTTTTCTTGAAATAGGCCAACATGCCCATTTAACAGTGACATGCCAGGGCCAAGTAGAACCAAGCTTAAACGTTTTCAGGTTAGAATAACTTATCATAAAAGAAAACGTATCCCACTAACTTAAAGAATGCATTTTCAGCATTTTCATTTCAGAAAGAATTTTTCAGAAAAATCTCACACAAAATTAAACTAAGGCAAACATGTGTCATCAATTTTTTGAATCAAAACAAAGATAAAAAAGAATGAAAAATAAATTCATTTTTGTCCATCTATTCTAAATGTATTAGGTTGGTGCAAAAATAATGACGTAATAATGTCGTTTTTTGACGTTAAAAATACGTCAAAAAACGACGTTATTACGTCATTATTTTTGCACCAACCTAATATAAATCTTCTCTTCTTGGAAAATCTACTGTGTTTTTGAAAAGGTTGATCTCGTTTGATGCTCCAGCAGAAATCAGTCATCATGTTAATATTCCATCTGTCTTTGTATCTTTCTTCCATTATCTTCAGATCCTGATGAAACCTCTCTCCCTGTTTATCACTATAATCAAGATTATTAGGAAACTGATCGTGGTGACTAAACAGAAAATGAATCTTGATATTCACGTTGCAACCGAGTAGTTTAAAGGACCTAGTAAGACAAGATGCTGATGCCTAGTTAGCCATGCCTATCTGGTGTTTGGCGGCTACTTTAAGTGCTAATAAAGAAAATTCTAATCTTGCTAGTCTCAAATACACTCGCTAAACACCCTAACAACCCTGATTTATCGATGTTCTTATGCATGTTATACAGAGACTGTATGACAATACTAAACCTCCGTAAATTCAAGTGATATGATAAAATCTTATAACGGTTTTAAGCTTAAAGTGAAAACTACTAATAAAAACTAAAATCGCTGTTCTTGAATGACTTCTAAAGATCTTCTATGAAAAAGTTTTAACAAGCTAAGAGCATTGAGGGCACAAGAACATTTTCCAGTGAGATATCTCTCATAAAATCAAGCATTTTCAGGTCAGCTTATCTGAACTGAAATAGCGTAGAATTAATTTTGAAGTTTATTTGGATACTTTTCATTGAATATTCATTTTAACATGAAATGAAATGTTTCAACTACGTCACTCGTATATTTAAGCCATGACATATCTCTGTGAATCAAGCATTTTCACCTATTTTAAGCAAAATAAAAATTATCTGTTATGAGAAAACGTGATGTAATGGGGTAAAATGAACTTGATTTTTAGATTCATCGTGAAAAAAATAGCCCAGAAACATGTACCCATTGTCCAACAATATTTGGGTCGAAAAAATATCAACCAGTGTAATACTATACTAAGACTTTTTTTAATTATAAAAAAAAAAAAAAAAAATCTTAGAAATCTGGATTTTTTTTCTTTGAAAAAAAAATCCCGATTTCTAAGTCAGATGATAACGCGTATGGTCTGCCGTAATGAAAATGTCTGCAATACGTGCAAGGAAAGATCTCCCTGAGTATTTTTAGTAGCCTAACCCACCTTATAATGAGCCAGATGTCATTAGGCCCACTACACGAAAATGACGCCCATGACTTAAGGAGATATCTGAGACGCAATCGTAACATCGAAGCCGCTTCAGATCATTTGTGTCAACAATTCACCTCCAAATATTAATACATCCCAAAATAAAAAAGAATTTATATTTGCTAAAATTCACACCAAATTCTCCCACAGCATAGCCCTTACATTGCACACCGGTTGGGTTGACATTTGCGATCGCCCCAAATGTGAGCGTCTCGGGTGCGCTATTTCTAAGTGTGGGGTCTACATTCACACTCACTCCGATAAACAAACTAAAAACAGATTTTTTTCTTTTAAATTTTAAAAAATTTTTTGTAACTCGAATATCATCCATACTTATGAAATATGAATATCTCCCTGAATTTTGGTAATTTTTCATTCCGAGAGTTGAAATTTTTGCGAGGCAATGTAAACAAATATTGATTTAAAATTTATAATTTCAAAAGAGTGACAAAAATTTAATAAAAAAAAAAACTTCAAATTTATAATTTCTTGAGGTGAATTAATATTTGCGATAAGTAACTTTACACATTATTTGGGGTGAATAGACAGAAAAGATCCTCTGGTTCAACCCTAACATAATGGGTGACTTCTGCTAGATCCTAAAACGGGAGTTTAGCCCAGGGCCCAACTGTTTCAAACATTTCTGAAGATCACAAAAATAAAGTGAGAATTTTATTATTTTCATTATTTCTCATCGCCACCGAAGTTTTCCTTTAAAAATAAACGTATTATTATTTAATATATTATTTGCCTTGAACATTAAATTACTATACACAATATTAACTAAATGCTAAAACTATTCTTTTCTATTGTCTATGTGCGTAACGTCCTGTAACCCCCTCCGAATAAAAAAATGTATTCTTCCGTTAAAGAATTTGTGTCATCGACGTTGTGCGATTCCAGGAAATAAAAATGAAAGCCGATTAATTTTTTTCGCTCTGTTTTTACCTTTGTAATATTGCTAAAATTTTTAATCAAATTACAATTTCATTTTTATTTTAGTAAACCAACAAATAAAGTTTATTTTGCAATCAGATGGTAAATATATATCTATTTTTCAGTTTAATTTCATTTTATTTATTTATTATGAAATTTAACCCTAAAACAAAGTTTTTAAATTAAAAATTTTCGTTAGAAACAAAGAAAAGAGTACTGAACTATTATGTCCTCCTATATCGCAGTGAGTGCTGAACAAACTCCTCACAGGTGAAGAAGAGACTTAAAGCAGCAGAAATGTAGTTCTACAGAAGGATGCTGAGGATACCATGGACTGAAAATATGAGTAACGATGAAGTGTTAGAGAAAATGAAAACAAAAACACCATTTACACATAACATCAAAAAGAGATAGTTGAAATTTCTAGGGAACATAATGAGGAAAGAGGGCTTGGAAAATCTGACACTCGCAGGATGAAAGAAGTACGAAGAAAAAACTCACAGGAGACAAGAGGAACAGAGGAACAGAGGAAAACAACGCACAACCTACTTATTAAGCTTGAGTAACTGGATGGCGGAACAAGGTTTAAGAGAAATAAAAATGACAAAATTTAATAAGAGCTACAAAAGAGAGGAAATTGTGGAGAGCCATGATCGCCTAAATTCTGAAGGGACATGGCACATAGAAGAATAAGAAGAAGAATGAGCTTGAGTAACTGGATGGAGGAACAAGGTTTAAGAGAAATAAAAAAGACAAAATTTACTAAGAGCTACAAAAGAGAGGAAATTGTGGAGAGCCATGATCACCTAAATTCTGAAGGAACATGGCACATAGAAGTAGAAGAAGAATGAGCTTGAGTAACAGGATGGCGGAACAAGGTTAGAAGACGAAATTTACTAAGTGCTACAAAGGACAGGAAATAGGGAAGAGCCATGATCGTCTACGTTTTGACTGAACACGATACATAGAAGAAAAGATACATCTTTGTCTTAGACCCCTTTCTATTCTTATGCATTTACTGAATTCATTTTCTATCTGTATTTGGGCGGTTTGCTTTTAGTATAAGTTCTGGATTGTCCTAATATCCGCCCTAAATAAGTCAAGCTACCCTAACAGTTCAAATAATTCTTTAGCTGCCAGTTTTTAATGTAAAGTGAATCAGAAAGAAATCTGGTTTGAATCAGGGTATAACAAAAGCAATGAATTCTCAAATGAACTCAACTTCATTGTGAAGGAAATAGATGAAGACACTTTAGTAACAAATGCAGCTAATATAATGGAGAAAAAAAAAGAATTCTAAAGCACAGGTATTAACCAATTTGAAAAACATCTGGAACAAAAGCCAATATGCACTCAAAGGTAACGATGCCAATGTAGATAAACCTCAAACATCAGTGGCTGAAGAATGCAAGGCGAAAATTAGAGACGGAAGAATTTATAATGACTGTACAAGAACAGGGCCTGTTTAGCAGGTAATAAAAATGATAGCGACCCATTATACGTATTATCTACTCATCTGTTCAGGAGAGTATTATTAGGTTGGTGCAAAAATAATATCGTTTTTTGACGTATTTTTTAACGTCAAAAACGATATTATTTTTGCACCAACCTAATAATAATATAAAAGTGTTGTAGCATACCTACGGACGATAATGGGTATGTCCCCATTCCCATAAATACAGTAGTAAATAATGTATGTTGGTCTTCAGTCGGAGATTCGTATCCAGCTGGTCGAACTCTCTGCCTTCGGGCAGAGAGGAACCCAGACGAGGCTATGCCGAAGGGTAGAGTCTCGTCTGGGGTGGTAGACAGCTACCCGACCCCGTTTTTACGGGGTCTACGGGGAATTGTTGCCCGAACCTACGGGCTTGGATATCCCACGTTAAATTCGGCCTTGTGCCACATCTGACCGCGTGAGGCGGTTAGCAAATATCCTTCAGTCGGAGATTCGTCTCCAGCTGGTCGAACTCTCTGCCTTCGGGCGGAGAGGAACCCAGACGAGGCTATGCCGAAGGGCAGAGTCTCGTCTGGGGTGGTTTTTATGTTTTTACGGGGTTTATGGGGAATTTTTGCCCGAGCCTACGGGCTCGGATATCCCACGTTAAATTCGGCCTTGTGCCACATCTGACCGCGTGGGGCGCTTAGCAAATATCCTTCAGTTAGAGATTCGTCCCCAGCTGTGCTGGTCAAACTCTGCCTCCGGACAGAGCGGATCCCCAGACGAGGCTATGTCGAAGAGCAGAGTCTCGTCTCGGGGAAACAGCTACCCGACACCGTTTATACGGTGTCTACGGGGAATTTTTGCCTGAGCCTACGGGCTCGGATATCCTACGTTAAATTCGGCCTTGTGACACATCTGATCGCGTGGGGAGGGTGGTAGATATCCTGCAGTTGGAGATTCATTGTGGAATTCACTTGACTCACTACTAGCATTTGATTACTACTTCTACGCGCCGCTGGCAAATCTTATATGTATTTTTCTTGTCCTAAGTATTATCGTTCATTACCAACCTTCGTGTGATTATTCTACTCAGTAACCTTCCCTAGGTTACAACAAAAATAAATTTGTCAATGTTTAACCTTTGTGCACGCAAAAACAATTGTGTATCAAAAGGATGATTATTCGCTTGCCACTGCTATTACTGCATACACTTTTGACTCCCTCGGCAATGGTTATTGTTTCAAAAAGCGACGGTTAGAATTTTAATAAAACCCAAAAATATATGAAAATGAATGTATACATTTTCTTTATCTTTGAGAATTGACAACAAAGATGTTAAACACTATTTATTTATTAGATTATTTACAAGAATAACTTCATATTTACAAAATTATAAATATATGTGAACCAATTATAATTAAATATTTATTATTCACCATTTCATAAATAAATACATTTTTATTCATAAATTTATAAAAATATCTGTGAAGAAAATTTAAATAAACACATAACGACGAGAAACTCTAATTATAATTTTTTTTTAAAAAATGTGTTTTCCGGATATTTCTATCATTTGTTCTCGCCACATAAATTCACTAAAATGAGTTGAGAGCATCTCTTTCTACGAACCAAACATTCTTTTAATTTTAGATTCCATGCAAAATCACAAACACTCACAATTTGTTCTATATCCTTATGAAATTATAAACAAATCCACCAGGAATTGCTACTTTACCCCCAAAAATTTATTCTTGAAAACAACAGAAATCCCGCCCACTTGCTATTGTCAAAAGTACAAACATAAAATGTCTTTGCGTAATAGTTTGTTTTTTTTTTGTTTTGTTTTGTTAAAGCGTTTCACCCCTAGCAAGGCGGGAAGCTACAAGCACGCAAGGGGTTACAGAGAGTTGGAGCTAAAGCAAATAGGAGTGATAGAGGAAAGGATGAAGAGGAGGATAGGAAATACATCAGGGCATTTGGAGACGTCGATTGACATTACATTTGAATAGTTGGAGATTATAGCTATCAGGGAAACAGGGAGAGGGGAGGGAGTTCTACAGACGAGAGGTGCGAGACATGAAGCTATTGGAATAGAAGAGACGGCTACATTTAACAGTTTCGACAGTGAAAGGGTGTGAGTGAGATGCCAGAACAAGAAAATTTAAATAAACACATAACGACGAGAAACTTTAATTATAAATTTTGAAAAAAAAAAATAAAAAGCATTTTCCGGGCATTATTTTCATGAAGTCACTAAAATAAGTTGAGTGCATCTCTTTTTACATATTTGGATAATTTTGTAATTATTTATAAATTTTTGAATGAAAAGATTTCTTTTTCAAATTTATTTCTTTGTAAAATGGTAAATAATAAGGGAACAATAAATGATAAATGATAGTATTGCATTTGGATTACATATTTTTATAATCTTGTAAATAAACATTGCCGAGGGAGTTAAAAGTGTAATAGCGAAGTCAAGGGAATAACCGTCATTTTGAGACACCTTTTTTTTTTCAGGCACGAAGGTTAGACATTGCCGGAAATTTAAACGGTGTACATGTTAAGTATTACTTAACATCCGAGTTTCTGCAAAAATTCATGTTTGCTGCTGCTGCTCCTGCTAATAATAATAATAATAATAATAATAAGAAGAAGAAGAAGAAGAAGAAGAAAAAGAAAAAGAAGAAATTAAAACCAACAATAATAATTATAATTAATATTTGCAACGTGCTAGAGTTGTTCGTTATATACAGTGATCAATCAATACGTCGTGCATTCAACCTCCCTCGCAATGAGAATTGCAGGGAAGACAAGTCACCACTAGTTGTACAGAATTATGAGGTTATCATGTAATCATATATGTAGTATTACAGCATTCAGGCTGATAGAAGAATTCATGCAAATCGACATGACACAATTGTGAAAGATCAAGTTGAAACCATCTATCTTATATTGCAGTCACAGCCGACTAAAAACACATGTTTGAAAACATTTGAGAAACTGCGTAAATACAAGGACCTCGAGATAGAAATTAGTACAGTTTGGTATTTAAGGAAAACACTATTACATGTTCTTATTGTGGCTTTGAAGGCCAAACATCAAACCTGAAAACAGTTAAAGAATAAATGATAAAAAAACTCTGCACTGGCGATACCCAAAACGAGTCAATGATAAACAAGTTGTTGCTTTTTTACTAATGTTTACTCAATACAAGACCCAAGAGCCACTCAGTGTAGAGGGTTACTCTATAGTGTTGTATTAGCACAAGAAAGGGCAAGAACTGAAGTTCTTGGGTCTATGCAGGAAAGATAACGGCTAACTCGAAACTTGAAGAAGTCAAGATTTAATTAGTGAATAGCATTTCAGAATTCAGTCAGAGACAGAAGTATAGTGTGGAAACGTAATCCTGAAGAGGAAACAAAGTATAAACCGCTACTCTGTTCAATAGATAGATAGATAGATAGATAGATAGATAGATAGATAGATAGATAGATAGATAGATAGATAGATAGATAGATAGATAGGCCAATGGCTAAGAACAGCTTATCTAAAATTTGAAAGTGAAGGATTTATTACTATTGCACAAGACCAATTATAACCAAAAACAAGACATTGAAAAAATCGGAAACCCAGTGTGCAGGATATGCAACAAACAACTAGTCTCTGGATGTTAAAATTGGCCAAAACAGAATACACACAAATACACAAAAAAGCAACAGCATACGCCCACTTGACAATCTGTCTTTCGACGCCAACCTAGCACACGAAGGCGAAACGGAATATCATTAAAAAAAAAAACTTTTCAACTTTGTCTCATTTCTTCATTTTTTGGTCATTTTATATATATATAATATATATATATATATATATATATATATATATATATATATATATATATACACACTACTGGATTCTCCCGTCGTTTTCGACGTATAAAGGTCAAGCAGCTCAGCTCTTACAATCAACACCTAGACTACCCGAATATATCAATTGATTCTAGTGGTGAAGACTTGTGCAGAACCAACCACACTTTTTGGAAGAGCTGGGCCGAATACAGAGAATGGTGCACAGCAAGCGACAAGGTCCCTAAACGACCTTCCGCAGTTCAATCTGTAATTTCAGGGTTTGCTTATTTCTCGTCCTACTAAGAGCAACGTGTCATCAAATATTTTTTTTAACTTATTTTTTGCACCCACCCCCGACTTTTTTTAGTTATAATTTTTAAAGTTTAAAATAAATTTCTAAAAATGAACAAAGCGTTCTTGAAGATATATGTGGCGTATTATACGTACGAAGCCTCTTCGCTAGCGATATCAGTACGTGTCAACGGGACCAAGTTAGCACGGCACTGGGTGGGTCATCGTTATTTTGCACACTGCCCCTTAATTGTTACACACAAAAAACGTATATATATATATATATATATATATATATATGTATATATATATGGACTCTCTCGTCGGTTTCGACGTATGAGGATCTGACAGCTTATTGATTCAGTTATGAAAGGTTTTGCGATAATCTTAAGTAGCATTTAAGACCCGCTAGTGATTTACAAAGGAGGCCACATATGGAGCAAGTGTGAGGATTGTGAGATGAGATCACTGTTAGATTGACTGACCTTTTAGATCTTGCTCTCGCTTCTTGAAGATGATTCAGACAAGCAGATTGAAAATTGCTGAGTCCACTAAAACACGTTGATCTCCATTCTATCCGCTCCAAGGCTAAGCACTCAAGGGTGTTATGTGATATATTGACTGTTGACAAGTTGCTTTTCAGCTTGTCTTTGTATCTTAACCGTGAGCGTCCCACATTCCCGTAGCCCTGATCTAACTAGCTGTACATTAGGATCTTGGGTATCCTGTCATCAGACATTCTCAAGAGACATGACCAGTCCATCGTAACTGAGACTGTATGATAAAAGTCTCGATTCCTCCAATATTACACCTGTTAAACGTTAGATGTCCTATCTTGAAGCTTAACTCCACAGATTGCACGCAGACAGTTTTTATGGAAAACATCCAGCTGGCGTATATGGTACCTGTATGGAGTCCACGACTCTGAGCCATACAAAAGGATGGCAAGTACAACAGCTCTGTAAACCCGAATTTTCGTATCCAATCGAATACCCCGCTCATTCCACAAGCGATGGCGAAGTTTGCCGAAAGCACTGGTAGCCTTAGCAATCCGATGCATGATTTCATCATCTAAGGTTCCACTGTAATATATATATATATATATGTGTGTGTGTGTGTGTGTGGTGTATTATATATAGAGATAATGGCTGGTTGCTCGTTTTCAAGTTTGCTCGACTAGAAAGTTCAAGATATAGCAGCAGTATTCCATTTTCGGCCTGATCTGTGTCATTCCAGGTGCCCCTATTAATACTGGAATAGTAGTGGTATTTAAATGTAATGTAGTCAAAGTAGATGTGACCCCCAGAGATGTCAATATGCATAAGAAATCATTTACTTGCAGCATTTACTTCAGAGACCGATAAATCTAGGCCACTAATTCATGACATTTTCTTTTTCATTGCTCATTTTCGGGTACTTGCATGGATTGCTCTCCCCTGTTAAAATTGCAGGGGTAAATAGAGCATATTTAATCCTCTTTTATGAGTCGCGTCCCTTCAGGACATAGGCAATCGTGCCTCTCCATAACTTCCTATCATTTGTGACTCTTAACAGTTTTCTCCCCTACACTGGTAAATAGAGCAGAATTCATCTTCTATTGTATCGTGTCCCTTTAGTGCATAGGCGATCATGGCTCTCCACAACTTCATATCACTTGTGACTATTAGCACTTTTCTCCGTTGCACTGGTAAACGGAGCAGAGTTAATCTTCTATTGTGTTGTGTCTGTTTAGGGCATAGGCGATCATTGCTCTCCACAACTTTCTATCACTTAGAGCGCTTAGCATTTTTCTGCTTTGCACTAGTAAACTGAGCAGAGTTAATCATCTTCTTTTGTATTCAGGACATAGGCGGTCATGGCTCTCCACAACTTTCTATCGTTTGTGGCCCTTAATAATTTTCCCCCCTTTGCTAAGGTTCTCACCCTCCTTTTCGGCGTTCATTCACACAAGGTTTTATTGTCTTCCCCTATCTTTCTTGTCCTCAATATGCCTCGTGAGCGTTGAGTTTTCAATGCCCTTTTTTTTCAGTTCCTCGGGATCTTTTATTGTCGCTTTTTCAATGTGAAAGATTGTTTGCCTTTTCTTCCTCTCGTTTGCTGCCGGCCAAAACATCACCTTTGCTTTTCTTTAAAGGAGATCAGTAGTAAACGCCTTCATTCAACCGTCCAGACAAGGCCAACTATAATCAGCAGTAGAAAATGCAGTACAGTTTATCCCCTGTTGCCAAATGATGTGGGATATTTTAAGACATTTTTATGTTTGTAGATTCTTTTTATAGATACAAATATTTAAGTAAATGCTCTGTTTGTAATAAACAGTATTAAACAACATTTACCGGCCTGGATGTCCGAGAAATTTTCATAGAAAATATTCGTCCTCCGACAGGAATCGAACCTGTATCCTATACAAAACCGTCATATAGCCTGACGTGCCTTAACCGTTTCGGCCACAGAGGAGCGTTCGGTTAGAGAATCAGGGAAGATTGTAGTTTAAAGACAGTAAAATCAACCTTGCTAACCGAACTATCCCCTGTGGCCCAATCGGTTAAGGCACATCAGGCTATATGACGGTTCCGTATACGATACCGGTTCGATTCCTGTCGGGAGACGAATATTTTCTATGAAAATTTCTCGGACATTCAGGCCGGTAAATGTTGTTTAATACTTTCTATTATAAACAGAGCATTTACTTAAATATTTGTATTTATAAAAAGAATGTATAAACATAAAAATGTCTTAAAATAATTGTCGGACTTTGTCCATTACATAATGTAGGATATGTAAACCATGACAAAATAACATAAATTCGAAAATTAATAATTTTAAATAAAAATCGAGTTAAAGTTTGTTAAAAGCTATTTCCATTAATGTTAAAGTAAAAATCAAACTTTTAGCCTCTTAACGTGAATCACATTTCGTCTCACTAATTTGGATTTTAGTCATGCGAATTTTTTTCTAATCCTTTCACGTCGAGCAAGGCGATAATGCCACTAGGATACAGGCGGTTACAGGGTGTGAAAGTGAATGAGAAGTATTTAGTGAGGAGAAAGGACAATAAAAGAACTGGTTTCAGGAAAGCAGAAGATGGCGATTGGCGTTTCGTTTAAATTTTTGAAGATTGTAGGTGGCAGAGAAGCTAGAGGCCGGAAGAGAGTTCCACAGGAGATAAGGATGAGTAAAAAAGAAACTGTTAGAATAGAACTTACGGTTGCATCTTTTGCTAGTTCAACAGTAAAACGGTGAGACGCAATTACAAATCTAGTATCGCACTTAAATTCATCTAATCGAGTCACCAGGGGAAAAAACAGCTTATCAGAACAGTTGCCGTAAAAATATTTGTAGAAAAGACAGAGGGAAGTCACGTTACGTCACGTCACGTCATGTCACGTCACGTCGATGAGAAAGAGGTAGAATTCGAGATGCCAGGTCTGGATCGATTACATTACAGACCCTTCTTTGGATTTTGTCAAGAATCTCGAGATATACAACAGGAGCAGCAGACCAGATATGGCAGCAATATTCAATGCAGGGACGAACGCTAGATTAATAAAGAAATTGGTATTTATGTTTAACAATAACAATAAATTATCTTTAACCTTATATAACCAATAGTTTAAGAATTTCATTTTTTTTAATTCTACACGGGTAGTCGAACGAATAATCTTATTTTCTTTATATTTAAATTGCAAGTATGAAAAAGAATTTAATAAAACACTAGTGTACTGATAGTTTTTGAATTTACAAGAATGTTTTTGAATGTACAAGATTTCATTCCCAGCACCTACTAGTGTATTTGTGACATTATCGCCTTGCTTGAGGTGGAATGATTAACACACACACACATACATATACATATATATATATATATATATATATAGTTTATGCAAAACTAGGTAATCCGTATGAGTAGACCCAAGGAGGATGATATCCGGAGAGCTCAATGTAAAATTCAGAGCAGATATGTTTGAATAAAAACAGACCACTTTAAGGTTCCATTTAATAAGTTATTTCACCACAAACCCTTTAACAGGGCTCTGGATCAACCTTTGGAAGTAAAGTCTGATGATCCTGTTAAAGGGGTTGTAGTGAAATAACTTATTACATGGAACCTTAAAGTGGTCTGTTTTTATTCAATTATTTATTTGTATAAAATACAAAATGTGGCACAAGGCCTAAAAAGGGGGTGGGGAAGGACGGTCTTCATCTGTCTTAAATCTAAAGTTTAAACTTAGCTAGTCGCAGACACTGACCCAATCAAGCCAACAATATTCCAATCACTAAAACAACACATTCACTCCTACCTTTCTTACTACGTCCACCATAATACCTCAAATTCTCGATGATGTCCTAACTAGTCCCCTTATATACAATTATTGTTCGTGGGGGGGAGGGTCAAAAATTAACAACTTTTAAAATGATCCCCAAATGAGTATTTACAATATGACTGAAATATTTACAATAAAACTAAACAAAACTGTGTTAGTAATAAAACCCCCCACAAACCATGAATGTGGCAGAAACATCAGTTCACCGGACGAAATCAATGCGGGACTATGAAAAAATGAAAAAAGCATTCATACCTCCAAGCATTCACGCAAGCACACACACATTCATACACAACAACAAATACGAAAAATCACACACACGAAACGAAAGTCGTCCCGCATCCACCAGAGAACTGACATCACTGACCACCTAACGAGGGAGGGGATGGGGGAATTAAACAAAAGAAAAAAAAAATAGGGACAGAAATAAAAGGGACCAATGAGCATGCATACCCTAGCTAAGTTTACTAGAAAAAAAAGGAAAAAACAAACATATATATATATATATATATATATATATATATATATATATATATATATATATATATATATATATATATATATATATATATATATATATATATATATATATATATATATATATTTATATTAGGTTGGTGCAAAAAATAATGACGTAATAATGTCGTTTTTGACGTTGAAAAATGACATTATTACGTCATTATTTTTGGTCCAACCTAATATATATATAAATAAGTGATTTTCCAAGCGTAGCTCAGATGTGGCACAAAGCCGAAAGTATGGGGTACCCAGTGAGAATCGAACTTACTATTCAGTCGTAATTGCTATAGCGAGACAAGCCTGCTAACCATTACACCAGCGCGAGGTACCCAACACACGTACACATATATATATATATATCCGGTGTTTTTTATTGATATTTTTATTTTTACAAAACAGTGCTCAATGTAAATTTACAGAGCATAAATATTCGCTTGAAGATCAAACAGAACTAATGTTTTTAATTTAATTATATAATTAAATTTGAAGTTTTCAGCTTCGGTTTTTGAAACATGGTAATTCCTGTGTAGCGAAGAAACCATATTTTAAATCAGTTAATTTATTATATATATATATATATATATATATATATATATATATATATATATATATATATATATATATATATATATATATATATATATATATATATATAGTGGGTGTGTGGGGGGTGTGAGTGTGAGGTGAAAAGATTTCAGATACCGTATATCTGTGAAAGGACAAAATGATTAAAGACAAAAGGAAAACTTCTCTCAGCCGACCCGTTTCGTTCTCTGTCGGCCTTTGGCAAGGCAAAAAAGAAAAAAAGAAAGAAAAAGTTACAAATATTCAAAAAGAGGCTGACACAGGTGTGTCTTTTAAATTTTTTGAATTTCATGTAACTGCACATTTCGCTTTCAATTTTGATTACAAGCTAATAGATGAAATTTAATATTTCCAATAAGCAAAATATTTTTCTGTATTTCAAACTGAATTTAAACTGATTGCAAGTGTTTTTCTGATTATCAGTAAAATCGTCCATATTGATAAATGTATCAAATTATTCTGAATTACCACTTTTGATTACTTTTCTCTGTCGGAATATTATATAATATTTGATATAATTCAGTAACTCATAAGTTCAGAATAATCAACCAAAATCTCATTGGCTGCAATTAAATATTTTATGACATCAATAAGTAAAGTAAAATAAATTAAAAAATTAATTAAATTCAAAACTATCAGTCCACTAGTGTTTTATTAAATTCTTTTTCATACTTGCAATTTAAATATAAAGAAAATAAGATTATTCGTTCTACTACGCGTGTAAAATTTTAAAAAAATGAAATTCTTAAACTATTGGTTATATAAGGTTAAAGATAATTTATTGTTATTGTTAAACATAAATACCAATTTCTTGATTATTGCACTGGTGGTGTTCCATATTGCTTTAATTGTTAATTTTTGTTCGCTTTTTAAGTCGGGGTGAAATTATACAGTTTCTGTTTTTGACCTATGACACCACAGGTTACCGTATGTAAATAGACGTCATTTTCATTATTTTAAGTAAAAGTAAAAATAAGCATTATATTAAAGAAAACCTGTTAATTAATCCTTACTGAATTTGAAACACATTTATAGAACAAATACTGGATTTTAAAGAGATTTTTAAAGTTGTTGTCTATGATGGCGGTTCGATGAGTGACGAGACAAAATTTTATTTACATATGGAATTTTTTTTTTTTCTTTTTTATACGGATTAGCGCCCCTATTATCTTTCACATAAAACTAAAATTTAATTTCAAAGATATTTAAATTATTTAAAATGCGTTTTTGAAGATTTTTTTCAAGAAGTCTGCGGTGGTACCTCGGTAATATTGTTCAAAAGTGGATCCGTACGCGAATATGCTGGTGACAGTATTTTAAAAAGATTTTAAAAAATTTTTCTGTTAATTCATTCCAAAATAAAAAGAATTTCTATTTACTAAAATTCACACCAATTTCTCCCAGAGCCAAGCCCTTCCATTACACTCCGATTGAGTTGACCTTTGCGATTGCACCAAATGTGGGCGTCTTAGGTGCGCTATTTCTAAGTGTGGGGTCTACATTTGCGCTCACCCGGATAAACAAGGAAGGCAAAGCCAAAAACAGATTTTTTTTTCTTTTTTAAATCGTAAAAAAATTCATAACCTGTACCAAAAAATTAATAATTTTATTTCAAATTTATAATTTCATGAGGTGAATTAATATTCGCGATGAGTAACTTTTTGGGATGAATTATACCAGAAACGATCCCCATTTTTTCTTCATTTTTCCCAGTGGTATTTTTTTAGATATAAAAAGATATATATATTGAATATTGATATATTATTTAAATATTCCTGCTCTATTTTTTTTCTTTTTTATACAAAAATTGTTTTAAATAATAAAAAAAAAATGATTACATTTACGTTTGTGTATTAAATGTAAACTTTTTTTATGTGCGCGCATGTCAGCTTTTGTTCAGTAGTGCCGACAACCTTTGGCTAGATTCGAGATCGGCATTTTAATTTTTATTTTACCCTCGATTTAACTAAGCTGACATGCGAGGAAGTAAAAAGAATTCCAGTCTCTATATTTGATACACTCCTCCTTTAACCAAAAATGCACGGACTGCTTCTTCTTGCTCTTTATGAAAAGATGTATTATTATCCGGAAAAAGTTTTTTTTTTGTTTTTTTGTTTTCTTTTCTTTTTTCTAACGATCTGTACCAAGAAGACTAAGAGTAGGAGCCGGCAGACTGCTGCTTCTTCTTCCTCCTCCTCCTCTTCTTAAACACACGCCCAGAGGGTACTAAGAGGGCACTAACGCTAAAAACTAAACTAAAGTGATATCATGTTAATTGTTATATAACTCTGTCTCTCTTTCTCTCCCTCACAAATGGTTGAAATGGGCATTTTAAATATCTGCTCTCGCTCACAATTTCCTGGTTGAGAAAGGGGTGGAGTGTTAAAAAAATCCATCATTGACAATAACATTTCTCTCGGAAACACACCAACACCTCACCCTGTACAAACGCACACGCACCCGGGGAGAAAAAAAAAAAAAAGAAAGAAAGAAAGAAAGAAAGAAAGAAAAAAACCTGCCCGCCCCACGACTGGAAAGTGGACCAATCCAATAGTTGAGCGTTCCTTTCTTCGCTCATGCTGACACTGACAGGTACGACTAATTAAGAAAGTCGTTGGCAATCGAGTCGCTTTTTTTTTCTTGCCCCCATTTCTGTCCCTGGGGCGTGCAGACTCGAGTTTGTTTAGGGTTTTTTTAAGTTTTTTTTTTTTTTTTTTTACAAAAAAAAAAAAAAAATTTCATTCATAAATTTTTAAAATATTTTCTCCGCGGACTCTTATCGGTTTTTACAAAGGCATTTCTAATTCTACCAGTTCTGGTGATCACCCTGACTAAAGGAATTAACCATGTTCATCTTACGATCTCTTTTATATTTTATTTCCTTTCTGGGACTATTGTTTCTTCTTCATGTATCAGCAACATTGGGTAAGTTGTGACACTGTTTTTTATTCTTTATTTACTAAGTTTTAAATAACGTTTATTTTCTTCTTTTTTTCTTTTTTTTTAAATAATAATAATCGTCTTTTAACAATAACACATTACGCAAGCAAACACGCACAAGCGAAGCCCTTAAAAAATTCAACATCAATTATGTACACGACCACATTTGGAAATTAACAATATTTTTTTACTTTCAGTAAGTTACGGTCTGCAATTGATCAATAGAATTTACACACTATTTATTGATATTTGTTTAAATAAATCTTAGTTTTTGTTTTTAGCTGATAGCGCTCGAAATAAACTTGTCATTTTTGCATTAAACTCCGAAAAGAAAACACTTGTAAGCATAAATAAAGCTTTTTAACTAAAAGAAAAATCTAAAAACTAACTTGTCAGCGTTGTTCAACGAAACAGTTTTAAACTAAATCTAAATTACACAGGAGTTTTGTGCTCTCTCTAACTTCATCATGTAATGTATTCAACAAGTGTTCTGAAACTGATTATTTTGCTTAGCCATCGTCTGATTAATTAATTTAAAAGGCTTTTATTATTATTATTGTTATTATATAACCGAACCCTAACTCTTCTTACTTTATATTTTGAGATCTGCGTAAAAAACAAAACAGATCTGTATCGATTCAGACAAGGTTTGTTGTCGATCTGTTACGATGTGCGTTTTCCTTGCTGAGTCAAAAAAATAGATCGACAGGTGTTACAAGGTGAATAAATTAAAAACCTTACTTTTCGATCTAGTAGTATTTTCTTTATGAATGAATAAGTTAAAATATTATATACGGATTTTATTTATTCACACAGTCATTCTATTCAGTTTTTCCTAGAAACCTACCTTCAATTTTTTCGCAATGACAAAATCTCTGCCCCACCTGTATCAAATATTTGCAAAAAACTAAAAGTAACAGGTTTGTTCAGAACATAATGAAAGTACTACATGTCGTATTGTTCGTCATTGTTTTGTTTTCTTTTTTAAAACAAATTGTGAACGAGAATCCGGATGACATTCGAAGGTGTGCCTTTTTCTTATTGACTTTTCTTCTCATTGAAGAAAAGTAGATATTTCAATTTCATCTTAACACTTGAAAACTAGATAGAAACTAAAAAATTGAGTGTCGTTTATTTTATTTATTTTTTTTTTTTTTTTTTTTTCAATGACTTCGTGACACTGGAAACGCTTCAGTGGGAAACTTATTTTCTTATTAAATTCATCATGTGAAGATACTTCATCTCTTGTCTTATCCCCCTCCAGAGGTGACAACATTTGCTGTCGAATTTGACAACCTTTATTTTTAAACGTGGTGTATTTTCTTACTTACTGTTAACTTAAAAAATAAGAAATTGGTATACCGAGTGTTTGGAAATTTTCTTTAGCATTAAAAATATTAAAAAATAATCTTACCTGCAATTATTTAGTGGTAAAACTTAAAATAACTTTTCTTTTTCATCCGTGTGCCGTTTTTTCTTCTTTTTTTTAATCCTAGAAAAATTGCACATCGTTTTTTTTTTTTTTTTTTTTTTTTTATTCAATTTGCCCATCTTTGTAGTATGGTGCCTTAAACAGTTCAACTAGAAAAGGTTTTAAAACTTTAAAACAATTCCCCACCCCGCCTTTAAAACAAGATTAAAAACTACAACGAATAGAAATAAAATAAAATCATTAAAAAACTTCATCTTATTTTTCTGTCTATTAAATAATTAGCTTTGAAGTTGATAAAAACAATGGTATTGTTAAAATTGAAATTTTGACTTTTGTTTAGTGACCCCAGACTCCCTAGGCTATCTCTGGTCGTAGAATAGACCCAGATTTTTGTGTGTGTGAGTTGCTATGTTGACATGACAGTGATAAAATGCTCTAAAAACAGAAACTAGAAACTGTTTGACATTAGCTTAATTCTGCCTTTAATTTTAAATAACATTTTACTTAATTTGTTTATTTGTGGGGTGAAGGTCATAGTGCGTACAGCGTACGACTTGCTTGATTGTAAAATAATTACAATACAGTATTGTTGAAAAATAAGTACATACACTACATTGAGAAACATAAATCGTTGCAATTGACACTCAACTGTTTCATACAACATTAATTGTCGCAAGTACAACTGGCCACTGACCCTCGTTTTTTTTTTTTTTTTTTGTTTATTTTTTTTTTTTATGAATCACAAACACTTGCTACATTTTTTTTTTTTTTTTTTTTTTTTAATTAAAATCTTAAGAATCATTCACATCCGGGACTGAATTTTAAGTTTTAAAAAGTCTGAGTAAAAATTGCTCCTGAAATGTGTAACACACCTGAAAAAAAAAATAAATAAATAAAAAACAAAGATGCGATAGGCATACATCTGATGCCGTACGGATGGTCAAGCTGCCTGTCTGTAGCAGAAATAGAATTATTGTCAAGTTTGAAAATAAGACACACTAGAGAGGCGTTTATTTTAGCTTAAATATAAATGAATAGTATTTTTTAATTGGTTCCTCTGTGTCGTATCCCTCGAAGACGTTGGCGATCATGGCTTTCCACAATTTCCTGTCCTTTCTTTGTAGCTTGTCTCCCAAACCCTGTTCCGTCATCTAGTTGCAACCAAACTTAAACATTGCCGCATTTTTTTTTCTTTTGCGGCGATGTGTGGAACACTGGATTTAGTTTGTCCACCTGTTCCACATACAAGAGCGGCGTAAATTTTTGTCCCGAAGAAAAACCCCCTTAAAAGTTTTGAGAGAAAATAAATAGGTCGGTCCGGCCGAGAACTTCATCGCGTTCAAACTTCAGTCCGTATGGCGATCCATCATAAAGACGATTTAATTCCGTCATTTTTATATGGTTTCTTTATGCTAGTTTTTATATTAGGTTGGTGCAAAAATAATGATGTAAATAATGTCGTTTTTTTGACGTTAAAAAATACGTGAAAAACGACATTATTACGTCATTATTTTTGCACCAACCTAATAGAATGACTATAGCTTTTTTGCCTAGATTTTAAACATTAATAATAATAATGACTTTTTTATCAAAAACAAAAACAAAAAAAAATTAGAGGTGGCGGAAGAAAGTTTTTCTATAGGGTGAGTCCTGTCCCACCTTGTATTTTCAATAGATTTCAATAGCCGATTTGGCGGGCCATAATTGCTGCTATCCACCGAAGACCCAAAGCATTGAGGTTTGTTTTTGTTTTTTGTTTTTGTTTGTTTTGTTTTTGTTTTTTTCTTCTAAGTTGCTACTCTGCACGTCGAGGTAGCAAATGACGTGCGTCGATATTTTGTAAATGACCATAATGAAACTTTTAATATTTTTAAACTAAACTTTGACGATGTCTGACTCCCAAAGTAATACACGGACGAGAGTTTATTTAAAAGTAAAACTGTTTCAAATGAAAATATTAGGTTGGTGCAAAATACTACGGTTACGCACTTTCAAACGGCTAATGCGATCAAACCTTAAAAGTCATCGTTGATTTTTTTTTTTTTTTCAATTGTGAAAAGGATACTACTACAAATGTCAGTCAGAAAGCGTGTTTATCTTCAGAACTACTAATATAATAAAAAAATAGTGACACTGTGTGTAAACTAAAGTGTAGTATTCTTTCAAATTGCATACTTAGCCCCGCTTTTTTTAATTAGCCAAGCACTCATTTTTATTGCTTTAATTTAACCAATGACGTCACGAGCTTGTGATTAAGGAAAGAAAGCAAACATTGAAGACTTGTAAACTCTAATTATTATTAGTGACTTAGTCTATTTCCAAATCTTAAATGTTCGTTTTCACTCTAATAGTGACATAGCAAATTCTAACGTTAGAAAAACAAAATGAGCATGGTTGTTTTTAGGGGCAGCTACATTTTGAACCCGATAAGAATTTCATGTTTTTTTTTGTTTTGTTTTTTGTTTGTTTGTTTGTTTTTTCATCTACAGCACACTATCCTTCTAGTTTTTACCTTTTTTTTTACTCCATTTTTGTATTCGTGGGGGGACACACAATTTATAGCGCAAGTGGGGTAGCAACATTCGGAACTCTCTAAACACTATGCTTAGAAAATATGTGGAGAGAAATTGTCGCGGGTCAAGAACTAGAAAAATAGGGCCATGGCTACTAAATTGCTTTAAAAATAAAATAAAAATTGAATGTCGTCTAAGGAACTGCCAGAAGTTATGAATTCAAAGAAATCTTTTAAGATGTAGAAAATTTTTATTAAAAAAACCGAAACAGTACCCCCACCCACCCAAAAAGAGGGGTGGCGATACCTAAAAATAAGTTTTAAAGTAAATTTTTAAAAATGAAAAATCTTGAAGCATTTTTTGTTTTAGTTTCAATTTCAAGCTGATTTTTTTTTTTAAATCTCAACAAGGAAATATGTATTTCAAAACGAATTTAAATTGATTGAATGAAAGCCTTGAAAGGATACTTAAAAAAAAAACAAAAAAAAAACGGTGATTTTAGCCATTTGTCAGCACAATGTAATTCTCTTAAAAAAAAATGAAACTTTTCTGAAACATCTGTACAGGGTGCGGCAGAAATATCTCTCACATAAACCTCTCAGAAATACCTTGCTCATAAAAATGGTAAGGCATTTAAAGTCACATTGGTTGGTGTCTTTATCTCTAGCTAATGTCCTCTTACGATTATGTGGGAGGTATTTCTGGGAAGTACATGTGAGAGGTATTTCTGCTGCACCCTGTATATACCCACACACCCTTTGAACCGTTGTCATTTTAGTTACGTGACTCTGAAATCTTTATAGCATATGAACAAAGTTCACTCTTCTTACAAGACACCGAGCACTATAATTAACACCAGCACTCAATGTGTGTGTGTGTGTGTGTGTGTGTGTGTCGTGTGTGTGTGTGTTCCTGGATGCAAAAGAATTGACATTATTAGTTTCATTCACATTTGTAATTAATTAGTGTTTCATAATTTTGTTTTCCTCGAAACAACGTTGCCAGGTTTTAATAATCGGGTTGATCTTCTCTTTTCCTGTCTATTGAGGACAAAAGTTGAACTTCAACCTGTTGCTGTGGGAGCAACTGATGCTGTTGCTATGACAACAAGGTGGGTAACCAGTAAGGTGTGCTAAACAGAAACTGCTGGTTTTTGCAAAGCAACAATTTCCTTTCTTGTCGGTTACAGTCCGTTAAACTTTCTTACAGGACGGAATGAAAAGATCTTCAATTCACATCGATTTAAGAAGACCTTTAAAAACTATTTTCAACTCGTACTAAGTTCTCAGACCAGTATTTTATTTTATTTTTTAAGAGAAATAAAATCCGTTACTTAAATATAATTATTTAGAGCTATTTTTGGTATTTGTCGTTTCACATCAATTATCCTGTCTTCTCAGTATAACTATAAAATCACTTTTATTTCTTAAGGTTGTAGGAAAAGTTTGAAAATGTTTTCAATCTATTAATGACTTATTTACTATATTTATGCTAATGAAATATTCTCGTAAATTCAATATTGCCTCGATTATCCGGACATGAAAAGAAAAATTTAAAAATCATCCGAAAAGTCTCCTTCCAGTTTAAACCCATTCTTATATCAAAGAACTGTTCTGAGAATTTCGAAAACCAACATTTGATAAAAAAAAAATAAAATCGCTAAAATCAGTTCAATTAATTCTTATTAATTTTAATTTTCCCGTTGTTCTCATACAAAGAACTTTATTACAGTTTGATCACACCAGACAATTAGGAGGAGGATGATAATTATTTTATTTCTCATGTTGAAGTCTTAACAACCCCTAATGCTCAATCGTCAAACACTAAAAACTAAAGCAATGATTATGTTTGAGAAATGTACAAGTTTCAACCAAGTCTTATGAATTTAACGAATACATCTACTACTTTAATAATCCTACTTCGAGAGTTAACGACAGAAAGAAAAAAAACTCGGGGACGGCCGGAAACAGACGATAACTGACAAATAAACTGGACAAAACCTTCAACAAACGGTTATTTGATGATATAAATGTTAAATTTATTTAAAGGACTTTTTTTTCTTCATTTTTTTTGGGGGGGGTGGGGAGGTATAATTTAACTACTTAATGTGATTTTGAATTCGTCGGACATTTTTCCAGATTTCTGTCCTAGGAAATTCTACTGAACAATTAAGCAACAAGGAAGTCTTAAAGAAAATGGCAAGAAAAAGAACACCTATACTCAGAATTCGGAAAAGACGTCTGAAATTAAGATTATAATTTTAATTAATGATAATGAGGTAAGAGGGCTTAGAAAACTTAAGCCTCACAGGGCATATTGAGGTCAAGAGATAAGAGGAAGGCATCAATCTTGTGAATGGATGGCAGAACTGGGGTGGGGAGTATTAGCAAATGAGAAAAGCTGCTAAACTAAAAGCCACTTGTGATAGACTGTTATGGAGAACAAGCCAGAAGGTGTTTGGCACATAGTCCCAAATAACTTATCGACAATATATATGTTTAATTTTGTATAACCAACTCCAAATATTATCTGTTCAGGGCGTAGGCATTCGTGTCTCTCTATAGCTTCCTTTTCTGTATTTTTTATTTTTATTTTTATTTTGGGGATCATAATTAAGTGATTTCCTGTTACCTTCTCTTCTCTTTGGAATTAAGATTTCCTTCTCTTAGAGTGGTTGCCAATCTGCCCTGTTATTTAACCCATAGTTTAAGGGCATTTGTTTTGAACACAATGGAATTTGGACTCAGCCTGCCAACTCTTTCTGCTCCTCTATTCATTGTTGGCACATCTCCTGAATAGAATATTTATTCAATTTTCAAACTGTACTAATTTTGACCTTTTTAAATTTTTTTTTTTTTTTACCATCAATATGGAGCTCAAAATTCTTTTCTACTTGAAATAGAGAAGAGAACCACAACAAAATTACAGCTTCTTGGCAGAATGATGCAAAAAAGCAGACACAGTCAAAATTTCTTAGGCACATAATGAAGAAAAGTCTTGGTGACTTTGGTACTCACAGAACATATTGAGCGAATAACCTACCTAATGAACTTGTGTAAATCAATTGTCAGGACAGGAATTAGAAGACATAGCAAAAAGACTGTTGTGGAGAAACATGATCATGTCTTGAAACTATGTGAATAAAAGGGATGGTAGATATTCTGAAAAACATTTCAAAACTGAAGCATAAAATTATTAAAAATGTACAAACACCTCATGATGACGGCATGTCAAAACTATCTGACATTGAATGTAAAGGCTCCAAAAATATCCCATTGATATCCTTCAGGGTGTTGGTATAGTGCAGTGGTTCCCAAACCTTTTTTCTCTGGGCTGCTATTTTGCAATGAAAATTTCCTTATGCCTTACCAAATTTTATGTGATAAAAAGTACATTTAAAAAAAAAAGGGGGGGGGGTTAAAGGGAGATAACTGTGGATTCAAAGTCTGAACATTATCATTGATAACTCTTTCCTCCAATTTACGGACCCTAGTTGCTACATTCTTAATATTTGACATAATGCAAAAATATCACAATGATAAAATCTGTCAATAATTATTTATAACTATTTATACAGGGACTCATGCAATTACAAGTAATCATATTTTAAATTTTGAAACCGTATTTATATTTGGCATATGATTTTTTTTTTTTTTTTTTTTTAAACTGTTTCTAAATCCTTGATTGTCTTTCAATCATTCTGCCTCACCTGTTATCCTCTTCCATCACACCTATGAGGCATGCCACACCACTGGGGAACTGCTGGCATAGTGGATATAGTTGGTTATACATGTTATCAACTGTAAGTTTAATCTGTCTCATAGTGAAGATGACCAGAAGGTACTGGGCTGAAACATTGTCCATAATAAGAACAAGAGTTTGAATAAATTAAAGTATAAACTTGTTAATCTTTGACATAATTCATGCCAGTGTACTGGCTGTTTAGCATTAGGCTATGATGGTAAGTGTCCAGTACAAAAGGGATGTACTCATGCTTTTTGTTTAATTAGGTCACATTGTGAGTCTGTAGGGACATCATCATTATTATTATTATTTACTTGTTTATTATTATTTTTGTTTATTATTTATTTGTTTATTTACTTGTTTATTTATTATTATTAAATTAATATA
The DNA here is from genome assembly GCA_963932145.1 of Acanthosepion lycidas. Classification (NCBI taxonomy): domain Eukaryota; kingdom Metazoa; phylum Mollusca; class Cephalopoda; order Sepiida; family Sepiidae; genus Acanthosepion; species Acanthosepion lycidas. The sequence continues at coordinate 69,950,918 of OZ010608.1, read as the reverse complement.
TAAAATAATAATGAATATCTTAAATAAAATAAAAAAAATAACATTAAAATATTGTTTAAAATAAATAAAACCCCCAAAAATAAAAAGTTATCCCAGAATGCAATAGAAACACTTCCTGTCCAAAATGGACTTTGTGCCAATAGTTGTTGAACTTAGTCTCTTCACCACTGACCATTGAAAGGTAGACATTCAACTTCTCACTCCAGAACGTTGTTTGCCATAATACGAAGTGACTTCTTCCTTTTATCACATACAACCTTAAAATCTTGTACACAAGTACACAAAAATAAATAAATTGTATGATTTTAGTTTACAATTTAACATGCTTTTAGTGTTATTTCTGTGTATATTTTTACACATGTGAACACAAGGCTATTTCTGTTATGATGTGAGTGACCCCCACAAGCCTTCTAATAAGGTGGATGATCATTTTGGAGGCTTGAAAAATTGACTTGTATGCTGCAGTTTATAATATATAAAAATACTTCAAACATTTTCAGTTTTATTATTCCATCAAGTTAGCTTGAACATTCATGAGTCTATCATGGTCCTGTATCACGGTCATTAAGGAATCATTCTGTGTCATAACATAGCTGGTCAATGTAGGTAATTGCTGGGCGACCAACTCCTCTTGCTACATGGCTAGGTATCCAGAACAGTAGATCACTTGCAAGTTCTTGTTTTGCTTGTCTGCAGTATCCTGCAAAGCACATTCTTATATATCAAATACATAAATATCAGGAATGTGTCCAAAATGTGATTTAGTTGGATGTTGTCTCCTGGAGATGTTAAGTATAATGTTCAGTATCTAGGAGGAGTGTAGGTTCCATCAAGATTAGACTGCATGGTTTTTGGTAATTTTCAGGCTGTGGCATCACTCATTTATAGCTATGTGAATCTTAAAACCATGTTTATTTTGTCTACTGGCCTTCTCATTTAAGAAAACTTAAAGAAAATGTGCCCTCCAGCAGAATTTGAATCTGCCTCCCAACTTTGTAGGAAGAAACACCATCTGATCCAACATGCTTTAACCCGCTCACAGTCAAGTAAGGTTCTATTTGCCTTAAGCAGTCCTGGGTATGATGATAAACTACATTTAGCAGCAAGGCCTTTAATTGGGAGATTGGAAGTGGTGTGTAGGACCAACTCTTAACTGCTGTTGTTCCAAGGTCTACTCTGGTTCAGGGTGGTAGCACCTGTTAGGGTCCTAGCTAATGAAAAATAGTAAACTGCCAAAGAAAAACAAAACACTATGAAAGTGTAGCAATACATTTTTTATGGCAAACATACCAGCAATACATTTTTTATGGCAAACATACCAGCAATACATTTTTATGGCAAAAATACTAACAGTACATTTTTATAATAAAATGAGCAACAATACTTTTTTCTTTTGCTGAAACCCTAAAATTGCATACAAAATATTTAGATTTCAACATCAACCCATAGAGGTGTTTATGTGCCACTAAACAAAATCAGCCAACCAACATGAAAAAGTCTTTCATGACAATCTATATATTTGACAATTTCTTAAAGAAATCAAACAGTATTTCAAAATATAACTTCAACAAAACAACATAAAACACACATCATTGCCTCTGAGTAATTATGACCACACAAACATGTATATGCACAAAAACTGAGTATCATCTACCATGTATTCTATTGTGAAAGCAGAATAGCATATCATATTTTTATTACTTCAAAGCTACAAAGAAAATTAAATTTTAGCATAAAATATATATATATAAGAAGTTGATATGCCATTAAACAAATAAAAGAAACAAAACAAATTTTCTTTAAAGCAATGTCTCCTCATTGAGCATTTTCTCAAAAGCCAGATCTACTTCATTTTGTATCTGAAAATGTAAATTTATTTCTTTATTGAAAAGTTACCTGGACAAAATGAAGCCTGTTGATTTATTTATTTACTTTTCTTTTTTTTTATAAGCTACTAATTGCTATTTTTAAGTTACTGTACATGACCAGTATCAATGAAACCTTGATGTGTATGCATAATTACAATATCTTTATTATTTTCAAAATTGTTTTCTTAATTATCCATTCTATTTCTTTCATGTTAATCTTACAAGTTATGGAGGGCGACTTCTTGCCAACAGGGTTTTTTTTGTTTTTTTTTTCTTCCATAACTTTTATCTGCTCATAATCACAATGCAAAGAAATTTTTCTACTGTAATAATCTGCAACAATCTAGATGGGCACTTCAGGGGTGTGTGTTTATTTTTAGGGCACTTTCTCAATTGAGATGTTTATCAGTTTTATCTTGGTATTAATATAATCCATTCCCTGACTGGGCGTCTATCAAATACGTGACATGTATGTCGAAGCTGAAATCTTAACTTTACCATGTGTGACAAAGCACAAGTATACTTGAACAGATATTGTTTTCAAAAGGAATGTTTATCTATGGAGACTAAGATTGATTGGGTAGCCATGGCCAGTTGAAAGGCAACAACTTGACGATGTACTTCTGATAATGACTCGAGTGTTTTCAGCAAAACAGTAAATTGATCAGGCTTTAAAAATGGGGAAACTTTGAGTGCAAAAGAATCCATGGAAATTTTTCCAGTACAAAAAAAAAGAGAAACTGAATTTTTTTTTTTTCTTTTTGTACAAAATTTAAATTTTTGATTGAAGAAATAAAATTATTTCTGTTTTGTGAAAAAAATTATTTAAAATATAGAAAATCAGTCATGACAATTTATTCTATGAAGGAAACCTACAACTTCTTCAGGTCGATAAGCTTATCTCTCTCTCTCTCTTGCTCTCTCTCTCTCTAGCTCTCTCTAGCTCTCTCTCTATCTCGCTCTCTCTCGCTCTATATCTATAAGACTATAAGACTCGCTCTCTCTCCATCTCGCTCTCTCTCTATCTCGCTCTCTCTCCATCTCGCTCTCTCTCCATCTCGCTCTCTCTCTATCTCGCTCTCTCTCTATCTCTATAAGACTGTTTTCAATTGCTGCTTATATTTCAGGTGATGTCAGCATGTGTACCTTTTCTCAGGTGTTCACATCATCATCATCACCATGAGAGAGCTGTTTTGACTTGAAAGGCACACTGCAAATCAATGTGATTTCTCATTTTCAGCCATTTTGTAAATATTCCATATCAGTCCTTTCCAAACTTCCCTCTCCTTTGCTAACTCCTGATACTCTTCAAAGTTTTTTCCAGAGAACAAGGGAATTTTATTGATAGTCTTTCCAATGTCATTGCTCAATTGCTGATATTGTTCATTCAAAGTCTATGGATGTTATTCTTCCATTTTGGTACTGATGATGAAACCATTTCCATAATATTTACTGATTCCAAAGCTATAAACTTTTTTGATTTTGTTTTCTTGAAGACCTGGATCCGAGATAATAATTCCTTTTCTTCTTCTTTTCTCCTTTCGTCTCTTCTTCTTCTTTTCTCCTTTCGTCTCTTCTTCTTCTTTTCTCCTTTCGTCTCTTCTTCTTCTTTTCTCCTTTCGTCTCTTCTTCTTCTTTTCTCCTTTCGTCTCTTCTTCTTCTTTTCTCCTTTCGTCTCTTCTTCTTCTTTTCTCCTTTCGTCTCTTCTTCTTCTTTTCTCCTTTCGTCTCTTCTTCTTCTTTTCTCCTTTCGTCTCTTCTTCTTCTTTTCTCCTTTCGTCTCTTCTTCTTCTTTTCTCCTTTCGTCTCTTCTTCTTCTTTTCTCCTTTCGTCTCTTCTTCTTCTTTTCTCCTTTCATTTTTTTTTTTTTTTTTTTTTTTTTTTTTTTTTTTTACAAGTCACATTAAATTTTGCTCCAATGTTAAAATTCTTTAAAACATTCACAAATTAAAGTTTTAAATAAGTTACCAACTTTTAATTGTTGAAATCTGAATAAGTCCTTACCTTCTCTTCAGGGAAACCCTCTTTTTCTTCTATTCATGAGTTTATGGCCACATCACATTGAAACACTGGTTCTTATACAATTACCAAAGCCAAGCAATGTTGAGCCATCCAGCACCTAGATGGGTGATGACTTGGGAATATCTGGTGCTTGGATGTACAGATGGTGTAATGGATAATGTCTCAGAAGTTCCAATTCCAGTCTTGTTTATTATATTCTCTTATGTGCAAATACACTCAAAAAAGGAATGAATCCACCTTCTCCCCCCAGCTATGGACTAAATAGTAAAACTTGTATCACTAAAGCATTATTATCTCCAAAAATAAAATACAATTGTGTACAAAATATTTAAATTTTTGACATTAAATAACCCATAGAGGTGTTGGTATGTTGCTAAACAACCAACCAGTCTTCTAATCATTTAGGTGATATACATCCCAGTTTTCCTAAGGACTGTTGAGGTTTGTTGCCTCATAATGCAATACAGATCACATGATAGATAAGCCTTGCTGCAGGCATCAGGATATATCCATTAATCTAAATAAAATTGGGAGGTGCGGCTTGGAGGGCAAATTCCCCTGACCCTGTAAATTATTAGTCTCCACTCGTGGTGGGCTGAAAGCCAGCCATTCTCTTGGAACTCATAAATAACTTTCTTTTTTATCTGCTCTTTTACTTGTTTACTCAGTAATTAAATTTGTCTGTAAACATTAAATAGAAAGTACTTATCTTGGATTTAATAAAGAGTTTTGGACAATGAAAATATTCAAATATAAGCAAGTATTTGCTTATAAATCTTGACTACCTAATTTTGTGCACATCTGTTTTGTGTTATATATATATATATATATATATATATATTTGTGATTACTAAAATTTCCTCTCCATAAAGAAAACCTTTTCTAAAAGACTAATATCATATACTAATTCACTTGTCCCTTCGGGCAGACTTAAAAAATGTAAAGAAGACTGACCTGTGACATCATCAAGCAAAATGCATTACTTCTTGTGGCCTAATTGTTAGGCATTCTTAGCTTAAAAGTGGTTTTCTAAATGGAAAAAGAAATACAAGTTCAATTCTTGTTGGAGGCACATTTTCTTAGGAATTTTAAATATTAAGTCCTCTGTAGAGTAAAAAAAAAAAAAAAAATCAGTAGCTTGTTTAACCACAAAAATGTTCATAATTATATAAATTAGAGAAGTAAAATCAATTGAATTAAAGTACCAAGCTCTGTTCCATCTTCAAGCGAATTTTTTTTTTTTTTTTAATCAAAAGAAATTTCACTTTAAGAGAGCTTGGTACTTTAATTCAATTTAATTCAAATAATCATATTGAAGTTTTCAGCTCTTATTTTGAAACATGAGAACTCTTATGTAGCGTTGGAATCATATTTTTAAATAAACAATTATATTTAGGCTCTACTTTTGTATCGAGCACTGTTTTCTAAAAATAACAAAAATAATAAAGAATTTTGGATTATTTACCTAACGAGTTCTTTCCTATTTTCTATGTTTTTACACACACACACACACACACACACATATCTATATCTATCTATATATATATATATATATATATAGCCAGTTAATTTGGAGTTTTGAAATTTGTTCACACCACAGGACCAAGACAATTTGGATCCTAATGCGTGAACAAATGGGAAAATTATATCAACCTCTTTGAATTGTATAATTTTTACATATATCGATAGGTGTCATTAATTTCAGATTTTCTATTAGAAAAATAATCAAGTATTAAAAAAGGAAATGAGAAGTGAAGTGATATGAAAGGCAGACTATTTGGAAGACTTTTTGAACAAAATCATTGTCATATGACATTAAAAAGAAACCCTCAATTCACTACCAAAAGTATTCATGTGTATATACGGAATAAGGAATATTGATTTTAATATTCCTCGTATTTAATATTAAATTATCAGGTCATATATTACTGATAAATCTTTAGATTAAGTATTTTTACAAATAGCTGTCAAGTCCTATTTGCCAATAATTCAGGCAATCAAGAAAGTAGAAAACTCTGACAGAAGTGAAATATTCACACTTGGACAAGTGTGTGTGTGTGTGTATTATATATATATATATATATATGTCTTTTTTCAATAACTTTAGGATCCTTTTGACCAACACTTTTTCAATCCTTATACAAATACAATTAAGACACATTGATAACCTCAGAGGGTGGTTTTCAACAGTGAAGAATACTTAAGAATTATATCTCTTGTGTTTGTATATCACCAATGAATACCTTTTGAAAAAGTTTTGGTTGAAAGGATCCTAAAGGAATTAAAAAAAAAAAAAATTTGTTGAAATCTGTTTTATTTCTGTGAGCACAAGTTGTGTGTATATATATATATATATATATATATATATATAATTTTTCATTTTGCTTGCCTTGATAAAGTTGGATTGATAAAACGCATTGGCAATGACTAAGAAATATTTTCCAATTGTCTTATCTTCAGAATTATTCTGAGAAATTAATATGTTTGAGTAATGATCTGCTGCCCCAATATACTACAGTGTAACCCGGATATAAGAGAGATTTTCTCTGGTCCCAAATTAGAGCCTGTGTTAATGTATATATAATAGACCAAACCCGGATATAAGAGAATTCTCCTCCGGTCCCAACAACTCTCTTATATCCGGGTTACACTATATATATATATATATATATATATATATATATATATATATAGTTTTAACATCAACCTACAGTGTTTTTGTTTAATTTCCTATTACCTTTTTACAGTTTTCATCAAATTTGCTCCGACATCTGGATCAAATTTATGAAGAAACATTTTAGAAACGACATCATGTGTATACAATACATGTCTATTTCAATTGTAACATTCCTAAAATGCCAAGAGAAAATGAAGAAGTCTCTCTCTCTCTCTCTCTCTCTCTCTCCTTCTCTCTCTGATAACATTAATGTTCTACAAAATGTCTAAAATTGGTCAAAAGTACTTGAATAAAATGTGTATAAACTTTGGACCATTCCTTTTTATAAAGTTGATCCAGATGTGTGACAACTTTGATGTAAATTGGGAAACATAATGAAAGAAAATTAAGCCCAGACTTTGTTAGCTTATGTTTTAACTTGTTTGAATTCTTACTTTCTCATCTATTATTATAATAATAATCTCTATGGATTCCCTTTATGTCTAAAACAAATGCTATTATTGGGACTTTATTGCACAAGCACTCTTCCTGATTATTTACGTATGTGCTTAGTAATATTATTTTAATTTTTCCTATTAGTATCTGACTTATCGCATAAACACTAAACTACTTCTATACACATTGGGTGTGCATTATGCATAAATCCATTAATGGATTTATTTTTAATCAGATATTTTTATTTGGGACTCTTTTTTTTTTTTTTTTTTTTTTTTTTTTTATTTTTTAACAAAAAAAAAAATTATCTAATTCAAACACTGGTATCCACTTAAGTTCCAAATTATTTATATATCCATCCATTCATCCAGGTAAGATGAGAATAAATAGAGTATAATTCCAATGTTTATAACATTTAATTTAAAAGTTGCTGCCACGGACTTCAAATCTATGGGTCATGACCCTTTTATGGGGAAATAATTTCTTATTTTTTATTTCTTCCCTTAGTTGAAATCTGTTTTATTTCTGTGAGCACAAGTTGTGTATATATATATATATATATATATATATATATATATATATATATATATATAATTTTTCATTTTGCTTGCCTTGATAAAGTTGGATTGATAAAACGCATTGGCAATGACTAAGAAATATTTTCCAATTGTCTTATCTTCAGAATTATTCTGAGAAATTAATATGTTTAATATATCATTAATTTAATGAAGGTCTTATTTGATTGGTTGATTTGAGTAATGCCCACAAATCTTATAACCAGCCCTCCCTTTTTTTTTTTTTTTTTTTTTTTTTTTTTTGTAAAAGTGGCTGTATTTTGCTTTTAAATCTGAATAAATAATTCCCTTGCCAGTAATTTACAATCACCTGATGAGCTGCATTGATACACATTAAAACACGGCTGCAATTGTGTAGCAATTTTGACATTTTTTTGATGTAATATCCTAAAATAAAATGTGTGTGTGTGTGTTTCCTTTTCTAGACATATCAAGAAGACTTATGCTACATCTTTCAGACCATAGATCAAATTAGGACCCATTTAAACACACAAGGAAATCTGCTAGCATTCAGTATCTAATATGAACATGGCCACAACATGCTGTGTTTGGAAAATCAAAAAATATTTAAATTTTTAAAGATAAACATACAGGAAAAAAATTTACAAAAAAATTAAAAAAAATCCTTGATAATGGCTAATAAAATATCCAAAAGTGCTAATATATTGAACACGTGATCAGATTTTACATGCTTTCTGTTCAGAAAAGAAAATACTTGTATGAATGCAAGAAATATTGAATAAAAACTTAATCACATTACTTTGTCAGTCCTTTTTAATGTATATAAAAGAGAGATTCCTGCCCAAATACACTAAATATATATGGTATGCTGTATATGTACAGTATATATTTATTATCTGGTTATAGTATTTACATTATAATCATAACTATTGGTAGTTACTAGAGTGGTTTTATAACTCAAAAATAATCCCTTCCTATCTATGAACAATCAGCTTTAACACCCTATTAGTCTGTTGATGAGAGGTTTGTCTGTATGCGTAGTTATTTTTTTTTTTTGTTCTGTCTTGTTCAACAGTGTCAAATGTACTTGAATAGAATGTTTATTCCTAATTTTGATTCTGATATAAAACACCTTATTCAAAATTGTAAAAACACAAAAAAGATTTAACTAATCTTGTCAGTTATATTTAATGAGACTTGTTTCAGAGAAAACATAAAAGCCTTTTTGCCAACAAATATTTAAGACCTGACCCATATGCCTGATTGCTAAACCTTCCTCTTCCCCCACATAAGTACTTCCTCTCTAGTCTTCTTTGTATCTTTTTTTTTACTCCCCCCTTTTTGTCCACCTGATCCTTGTTTCTGGTGTTTGAATAAATGGTTCACACCTTCAGAAAAACAAACTTTTCAATATTATTTGATCCAATTCCTTCAAATATGTCTACTTTCTCTCAATCACACACATACACACATTTTATAGAATAATTTGGAGATAAATCTGAAAGAACACTTTTACTGTTTACATTCAGACTAATATTCTCATCTTTATTACAATGTTTCAGTCATTGTGATCTCCAGCCTTCAACAGGTGTCTGTTAGTCTGGGTAATTTTGAACAGAATAATTATTTAGATTATCTAGATTCTTTTTGTTCTGTCTGTCGAGGATTAAAGAATTGGTTTATGAATATGGTGACATAAATTGGAGTTCAATCCTTGGACTAAGTAGTTCATTGTAAAACAGTGAAACAAGAATTTGTGCATTGCTGCCATTTCAGGCAAATTACACTATCTTCAGAAAGCTTTAATGTTGCTTTTGCACAATTTGTAGCAGTTCTAATTTTTCTAAATTTATTTTTGTTGTTTGCCCAAGTCCCATGAGTCACTCAAGGCAGAGGGTTACTGAATGAAGCAGATAATGATTGACCCTAAACTTGAAAAGGTTAAGATTGTAGCAATTAGGGAAACATCCTCCCAGGAGTATATTCCACAAAGTATCAGTTCTTGGAAAGAAGTTGTCTGCGTAGAATATGAAGAGAATGACTTGACGCTGTATACATGGTATGATGGGACTTAGCTGTAAAGGTCTGAACTGGTGGAAGTAAATGTTTATACAGTAGTTTACTGAATAGTAAATTCAAAAATCAGTTCCCTATCCTCTACATTACTTCAGTTTGCATGTTATAAATACAAATAAAATAGTTTTTCACTATTTGCTCATTTTGATTAATCTTGAAGAAAATGTTTTGATCAGTTTTCAGACAATGTTTTTTTTTGTTTTTTTAAAAACAATTTATGTGGACAAGGGGGTTGTTGGTCATTAAGCAATGAGGAGTGTCTGGAGTGATTAAAGACTTTTGGTGGAATTATACAATAGGCACTGTGACCAGAAATAATTCCCCCCTCTTCATATTTGTACATATTAAGCAGTCCACTTCACAAAGAGAGGAAAAAAGAAAAGCTACCATGAAAGCTCATTAGATCAGATCCAGATCTAGGACCTTCCCACTCCTTCAAGGACCCCACCACCATCAAAAACCTGATTGACTATGTTTTCCTGCCTTGGCAAGCCTATTTAACTCGTAGTTTGAGGTTTTGAATTCAAAGTTGTCCTTCTCCTAGACTGGTTGCCACCCAAAGCTATAGGACACAATCTATTCTCCCCCTCTGAAATTTAAATTTTATTTTGATTCCTCAATCCAAGCCTCTATTCATTAAGCCATGCCTCCCTATGGAAGTCAAAACAAAATGCTCATCTAATATGATTTCTTAAAACTTAAAACTTTTTTTAAATTCATAATCTTTTTTTTCTTATATTACTATCAAGTATCCTGGGTACGATGATAAAAACTTAGTAAAAATTTATTTACCATATTTATATTCAAGATTATTGTCATCATCTTGATAGTTGTTATTACAATGTTTCGACCGTTGTGCCCTCCAGCCTTCCTCAGGTGTATATTGATCTGGGTAACCTACAGGGAATTTTGAACTGAATCCTTTATTTAATCTATAGGGGTAGACTGTACATGTTTTACCACTCATGTCTAGATATATCTCATCTCATTCTTATTTTTATATAGTACTCTTCAATTATTTATACTATTTACATTATTCAGACTATTGTCTTCATCTTTGGCACCATATATATAATAAATATGGTGACAAAGATGAGGACAATAGTCCGAATAATGTAAATAGTGTACATAATACCTCATCTCGGAAATATAGGTCTTCAATTATTGTTTGCCCGTTTCCACTTGTGCATATACACACTGCTCAACCCAAGGATTGAACTCACAATCACTGTTAACAAATTCAAAAGCCAAATGCTTTTATTCATAGGATAATGGCTCTAGTACAGGGATGGGTAATTAACAGCCCATAGACTGCATATGGCCGCAACAATTTTTTTTGCAGACTGTGGAGGCATTCAGCAAAAATAAAAACAAAAAAAAAAAAAACTTCCAAATCAAAAATTTTCATAAACTGATCTCTGAACTGCAAGTGTCAAGACTAACTTGAATTGAGATTTACTTCCCTTGTATCAAAACAAATTAGCACCCTGTTTTAATAGCTGCACACCTACTATTCATGCACCCGTTTATACATATGTGCAGTTGATGTTGATATCCACATTGCCAACAATTCTGTCTCATTTCTGTTTCGTCTTTGAAATGGTAAGGTCTGTAACATTCCAATCTGAGTGCACCATGGACCCTTGTAAAAAGTGCAAAATCAAAAAAGAATGCTGAGCATTTAATGAAGACTGGACACACACATATTTCTTCAATAATTCAGGGAATAAAGCAGTGTGTTTAGTTGTCATATTCAAGGAATACAATTTGAAATAGCACCACCAAACAAAACATGCCAAGTTTGGTAGCGGAATGTCCCAGGAAAAAAGCTGCAGAGTGTGTTACGAAGCTGAAGAAGCAACAGGCCATATTTATGAAGCAGTTAACACTTCAGGATAATGCTACAGAGTCAAGCTTCATGGTAACACACAACCTCACTAAAAACAAGCCATTTTCTGATGGTGAGTTTAAGTACTGCTTGGTAGATAATGCAAACGTCCTGTTTCATAATGTAAGAAGCAAATTAATCAGTGATAAACTAACAGAGCAGCTGAACTCGGCAAGCAAAGATTTTGTTTGGTTTTCTTTAGCACTGGATGAAAACACTGATAATCAAGACACTGCACAGTTCAGTTAGTTATGTGCCATGCGTGATACGCACTTAGGCAATCATATATCTTTTGATACATGACTGATGAGGCAGATTTTTCCTGCAGTAGGTTGCCATTTCTTTCTGGAGTAGACCAGTTGCCATCGAAGGCTATAGAACCCGGTCTGTCCTGCTATTTACCCATAGCTTGGGTGGGGGAGAGAAGAGGATTATTATAAGGTTATTAGCACATAAGTGAATGTAATGGATCTGACTGGAATTTGAACTCAGCCTTAATCAGTTGTTTGAGTGTGTTGCAGATTGTGTGGAGAAAAGTACCTTGTCATGGAATAGAATGTCAAGGATTACAACAAATGGGGCCAGAGAATTTACTACAAAATATGTTTGATTAAAACTCCTGGGAACAAGTTAAGAGTGGATCACCCAGACAGATTTTTTTTTTTTTTTTTTTTTTTTTTTTTTTTTAATCGTTTCACCCCAAGCAAGGTGAGAAGCCACTAGGACGCAAGGGGTTACAGAAAATTTGGAGCAAGATCAGATAGGAGTGATAGAAGAAAGGATGAGGAGAAGGGTAGTGGATAGATCAAGGCAACTGGAGATGTCGATTGACATTACATTTGAATAGCTGGAGATTATAGCTCTCAGGGAAACTGGAATAGGGAAAGGAGTTCCACAGGCAAGATGTGCGAGAAGAGACGGCTACATTTAGGAGTTTCGACAGTGAAGGTGTGAGAGCGGGATGCCAGCCTCGTAGGGCGCTTGAACTCATGAAGTCTGGGAACCAGCGAATGCAGCTCATCGGAGCAATTGCCATGAAAGTATTTGTAAAATAGACAGAGAGAGGCAACAGCGCGTCTGTGAGAAAGTGACTGTAGAGGAGATGCCAGGTCAGGACCAATTATATTGCATATCCGCCTCTGGAGCCTATCAAGAAGCCCGAGGCAAACAGAAGGGGCTCCAGACCATATATGGCAACAATACTCCATGCAAGGGCAAATTGTTGATTTGTAGATCTGTAGGATTGATTCCAGGGAGAAAAATTTCCTGGCACGCCACAGGGAGCCAACTTTCCTTGTGGTGGACGAAGCAATTGACTCAATGTATTTGTTCCATCTCAGGTCAGCCGTCAACGTGAGACCAAGCAGCCGCAGAGTTGCTCTCAAGGAGTTGAACATCAGACATTCTAATGGAGGGCAGGAAAGGATCTCTGTGGTGATTAATAGAGAGAAGTTTTGTTTTTGAAGCATTAAAGTTGACCAGCGAATTCCAGCCCCAGTTCACAACCGATTGGAGGTCCTTTTCGAGCTCGTCTTTTCATTGTATTTTGCATCAGAAAAGCCTTTGTAAAGCTGCACTGGACCGAAAACATGTAGTAGATCCTGGAGTAAGCATGGTGAACACAATCAGAGCAAGGGACTTAACCATTGACAATTTAAATCTCTGCTTGGGGACATGGAGGCAGAGTATATAGATGTGATTTGCCACAATAGTGTTCGGTGGTTGAGCCTGGGCAAAGTTCAAAAACGGTTTTGGGAATTACAGAATGAAATCCTCTTTTTGGACATAAAGGGGATTTCATGTGATTTCATGTGATTTCATGGCCCAAATTGGATGTGAGGAGGGGAGATTTGACATGATGTTTGCACTTAATATGTTTGAGAAATCAAATGAATTGAAAATTGATGTTGCAGAGAAAGGGGCTGTTTGCACAAGAAATGTATAGTGTGTATTCATGTGATGTGCACATGGAATTAAGTAATCAGTTTGCCAGAGAAAAAAAAAAACTCCCCAGCAGGGGTAAGTCCCAAAGTTTTCACTACATCACAGATCAAAAAAACATTTTTATTCTTTGCTTTTATTGTTCTGAATATGGCACAAACTCTTCCTTAAAATTGGAAAGAGACAGCTGGAACTTTTTGGACATATAGGGAAAGAAGGCTTAGAGAATTTAACACTCACAGGCAAGTGAAGCAGTGATAAGGAACAGCAAGCAACCTATTTTGAATTTGTCTCTGTTTTAACAGCCATTCATACAAATACATTTAAATTATTCTCTTGCTTGTTCCTCTCAGCTGTTTTTAAATTTCTGTTATGATCCAAATTTTATAATGAAGCTCGTTAATATTTTTGTAAATACCAGAGAATAATGCACACTTTATGTATGCATTTCATTAAGAGACTGAGGGCCCCAAAAACTGATCTGATGGTGTGAAACTTTTAAGATAACAATGACTGACTGTCAAAGAAGAGGTGGCAGGGCAGGAAGAGAAGAGAGGATGTCAGTGAGAAAATCCCAAAATGTGAGACAGGAAATACAAGAGTTGGTTTTGTTTCCTAGTTTCTTTTGACCTCCTAATTGGGATGAAATTCTTCTATTTTAGAAGTAGTTGTGGGATTTCCTATCAAAGCCACAAAATCATTGTCTACATGAATTTTCAAGAGGGGGTAACGTTTCTCAAGAGCTCAGAATCCAACATTTTTTTTCCTTCATATGTTTTATCTAATTTACAATAAATAAGCATTTATCTGTGTGTATGGGGGTCCAGTTTAAACTACAATATTTAGAGCCATAACACATTGACCCCCCCACCCAAGCCTCATTAGCCTTGTTGCCCCAACATTATATCTTAAATCCTGTTATAGAGGAATGAGGAATACAATTAGGGCAAAGCTGATAAAAAACCTCAAAAGTAAATCCATTTTGTGCTAAATGTGAATATAATCCTTCCCTTTGCCTTGAATATTTCAATAAAGAGAAATATAAAATAAGAACTAATTCAACTTTTCCTAGTCGTATAGTAATATTTGCTTTTATAGTTTATCTTTTATATCTTTTCGAGAAGTCAAACATTGGGAATATGATGGATTTTTTAATTTATTTATTAGGAATGTGATTTCTATTAGATTAGAATTCTTGTGTTTATTTTACTGGTTGTATGCACTATTTTGGTTTCCTAAGTAAATAGAATATTTTTCTTTTTCTTCTCTTTTTTTCTTTTCTTCTCTTTTTTTCTTTTCTTCTCTTTTTTTCTTTTCTTCTCTTTTTTTCTTTTCTTCTCTTTTTTTCTTTTCTTCTCTTTTTTTCTTTTCTTCTCTTTTTTTCTTTTCTTCTCTTTTTTTCTTTTCTTCTCTCCTTTCTTCTTCTATCTTCTTTTTTCTTTTTTTCATCTTCTCTTTTCTTTCTTTTTTTCATCTTCTCTTTTCTTTCTTTTTTTCATCTTCTCTTTTCTTTCTTTTTTTCATCTTCTCTTTTCTTTCTTTTTTTCATCTTCTCTTTTCTTTCTTTTTTTCATCTTCTCTTTTCTTTCTTTTTTTCATCTTCTCTTTTCTTTCTTTTTTTCATCTTCTCTTTTCTTTCTTTTTTTCATCTTCTCTTTTCTTTCTTTTTTTCATCTTCTCTTTTCTTTCTTTTTTTCATCTTCTCTTTTCTTTCTTTTTTTCATCTTCTCTTTTCTTTCTTTTTTTCATCTTCTCTTTTCTTTCTTTTTTTCATCTTCTCTTTTCTTTCTTTTTTTCATCTTCTCTTTTCTTTCTTTTTTTCATCTTCTCTTTTCTTTCTTTTAACTTCTTTTTTGAATTTCATTGTTTTGCGAATTAAATTTGCTGTTTATTTGATCTTTTAGTTTGCCTGAATGCATGGTACAGCTCTGTATATGTAAAAATTAAAAAAAAAAAAAAAAAAAAAAAAAAAGACACCAAAAGACAACAGTAGAAATTCCAAAAGGAAAACTAAAAAAAAAAAAAATTAAAATTTTTTTTTTTTTTAAAAGTATGGTTCAGGTGTACTGTGATCTTATAAGTAATCAATTATAGCATCCCACTCCCAATAATCCTAATAGAAAATAAATTGGAAAACAACCCTCCTTTGGGCCTTGCAGACATACCATCATGACCCTTCAGTGGGTTGTGTGGGAGCCAAGATTTTCGTGAATAATTTACTTTTACAATCTTTTTTATTTTTTTTACTTTTTAAGTCATTTCACCCTAAGCAAGGTGATAGTGCCACCAGTATCCATGGGGTTACAGGGAGTAAAAGGGAATGAGAACACTTTTGTGAAGAAAAGGACAATAAACGAACTGGTTTCAGGAAGACAATGACAACTGACATTGCATTTTAAATTTTTGAAGATTGTAGTTGACAGGGAAGCAAGAAATTGGAAGGGAGTTCCACAGGTGAGACTGTCATTTGGGCCTTGTTTGACCAGGAAGTTCTTTGTGGCCAAGAGGTCAAGGCATGTTGGATCTGATGACAGTTTCCTCAAGAGGACACAAGTTCGAATCCTGCCAGAGGGTGCATATTTTTCTAAAAAATTTCTCAAATATTCAGCCCAGTAGATGCAAATAAATAAATATACTGTTTTAATAAATAAATAAAAACAGATCATCTACTCAAATATGGGTATCCATTAAAAATAAGGTTTAAGCAATAAATTATGTTGGATTAATAAATGGAAAGTCCATTCTTAAAAATATATATGAAAAAGAAAAAAAAGAAAAAAAATTTTATAAAACAGCAATTATTTCTGGAATATGAAAATTTGGGATTTACACTTTATTTGCTTCTTTTTTTTTCTTTTTTTTTTTTTTCCTTTTGTTTCTTTTTTTTTTATTTCTATTTTTTTCTTGTTTATGTGTGAACAAGTTGAATATTTTTACAAAGCCAAATTTTCAGCCCCTCACCCTTCCCACATCAGTATAGAAATTTAGCTTGATGGATGAAAATTCAGGCTGCTTTCCCAGTGGGATTGCTTGTTCATTCATTACAGCAAAATACGTCTAGAATGAAAAGTGCATTTTCATAATTCCCATGTCCTATTATTTATTTTCAAAGCGATTAAAATACACTTCAAATTGAAATCTTAATGTTTCAAAAGTTGTAACCAAAGACAAATTAAATACCCAGTCATTTCCCCCCCCCCGGATGTCTGCTTGTCTGTAGTTTCCCTACTTGTGGACACAACGTTTTACAGATGTTTTAACATTTGTATATTTTTATAATTCCACTGTGTGTGTGTGTGTGTGTGTTTGTTTTTTGGTTTTTTTTTTTTAAATACTATTTTAACATTGTCTTGATCAAGACTGAGAAAAATGAAGTCATTACTTTTCAAGGTAATCAGAACCTGACTGGTTGAAACTTATTTGGATAAAAACAAAAATTCTGATAGAAGGAAGAAAACTCTTTGCTCTTTTTTTTTTTTTTTTTTTTTTCTCATAATTACAATTAATCAGGGTATATGACTTTAATATTGGAATAAGATTTGGTTGTGATGCATTTACTTGGTACATCTTTATCAGACTGGCTATCATGATGGGCATCTTCAGTTTTGTATATTTGTACCCCTCAGTATCATATTGTTGGTATGCTGCTCTCACTAATTATGATTGATGGTGGTATAATAATTACCATTAGTAGTAGTATTAGTAGTAGTAATAGTAAATAATGTACTGTTATGTATATATGTTAAGAATAGTAACAAATGATAGCTAGAAATCTCAGAACTAGAATGGCTTAATTTCTAAAACCTACAATCAGTGGAAATGAGGATATACCAAAAGCCAATACTTGAGACCCTAAGTGCCGGAAGGTCAGTTTTCTAATGAGTTTCTTTTCCTTAAGAGACATGCTTGTATTGTAGATTTTTGAACACTAAACCTTTGGAAATAGCACCTCTTGCTTTAACCACTGAGCTGTTAGCCAATTTTTATTTGGCCAACTTTTTTTCTTTCTTTTTTTTTTTTTTTTTTTTTAAACTAGATTTGACACAAGGCTGTAATTTGGGAGCATTTCTGGTAAGGAATTAGCAGTTAATTTTGAGATTGACATTCTCCCTATTATTATACTCTGGATCTTGCTTGCTTGGGATTCCAGTTGAAAAATTTCCAAGTACTTCACCTCAAACAGTAACTGATTTTATTTCATTTTTATTTTATTCTCAATTTTCATTTTTGCTTCATTTTTTAACTTATTTATTGTGCAATATTTTAGCGGAAACTCTTGAAAAGTAAATTTTGGAATTTCCTATCATCTCACATTTGTTGATTTGTAATGGACTCAGGAGTGGCTTTTATGTATTTGCAAGGTATGGTCAGAAATGAGTACCATTTTCATAGCCCCATAAAAATAGCTTACCTAGGGAAATGGCACTTTGTTCCTTTTGAAATACTTCCCTTAGGACTTTCTATTCTTATCCTAGTCTGGAAAGCCATTGTGCAATTTGTGATTTTTTTTTTTTTTTTTTTTTTTTTTTTTTTCCTGAGCTCTCTGAATGGCTTTTCAGCTATTTTCAATTATTAAATTCTATTAATTTTGGTACTTGAGAGAAAGATTGAAACAAACCTTTCATATGTCTAATTAAAAAAAAAATTTTAATTTAATAGGGATTTAAGTCCAGAAATTCTAGTCTGCAGTGAAGTGTCAAAATTCCGCAAAAGAACTTAAATTTTGCATTTGACCCATTTTGACTTCTTTTTAAGGGGATTTTCAATGCCCAAAAGTGATTTGCTCCCCACCCACCCAATAAAAAGAAAAATAGGAATAAAGGTCAGTATCATGATTTTCTGATAAATACAAGAAAAATTATAACAAAAAATATTTGGTATTTATCATATTGAGCCAAAAGCTGGTATGACAGACAAGTAGATTTTAAATATCTTATTCAACTGTAGTGCAGATCATTGAGCCAATGTGAACTATCCTTTCTTTAGCTGTATAGTATGTGCTATGCCAGGGCTACATACAGTTTTGAATTCAGATTTAGTGTCTCCTAGACTGGTTGCCACCCAAAGCCATAGAACAATCTGTTCTGCCATTTTACCAATAGCTGAGAGAAGAGGATACATACCTTTCCCAAGGCTATTAGCATGTAAATGAATGGATCCAACTGGAATTCAAACTCAGCTCTGTTCTGTAAAAATTGATCAATCAACAATGGGAGTTTTAGAGATTCATAGTCATCCCATCCTGAGGGGACATGGCTAAAATGAGGTGTACTCACAACTAAACTTGCAAATTGGTTCTGCATGGTGATGTAAATAACAGAACGGAAAATGTGACATTGAAATCTAAAAGTGCATTGAGATAGCCAAAGATACATTCCAAAAGCTAAGCAGAGTATTAAGAAATAGAAATTTGGAAACTAAAAGAAAACTCATACTTAACATCAGGACGAGACAGTTGAGGTTTCGAGGGCACATAATGTAGAAGGAGGATTTGGAAAATCTCATGCTCACAGAACAGATTGAAGACAAGAAGGACCGAGGCACAAAGACAGGAAATTGCAGAGGGACATGATCACCTATGTTCTGAGGAGCATAGCACATAATATTGAATGTACTTGATTCTTGCAAATTCTAATCTCAGACAGAGATTTCTGTTTTTCTCTTTAATCTCTACTTTGCCAAATGCTTCCATTCCTTTCTGAATGTATTACATCTGTCTTGGCTTTTTGTCAAAATGGTAATAGGTATTTGTCATAGAATTTTCTTTTAAGTTTTTACTATTCCCAAGAGGCCATTTTATCTTGTTTTGAAAGAAACAGGAAATGCCATTTTAAAATTCAGAATTTTTTTTCTATTTAAGTATTTTACATTCATATGGAAACATTTGATGAACAACAAATGACTCTTTCTGCTTACTTCAGTTTTCAGCATTCTTTTGAGCCAATGGTATTAATTTTATATGTATGGCTTGAACTCGCAGAAGAAGAATACAGATTTAAACAAACCAGATATTTTATGTACCTTTTTAAGAATTCTCTTTCAGCCAACACCTTTTTTTTAAAAGGTAGATGATGCAATTAAGCAAACTCAAAACACAATTCACAAAAATAGTGAATGAGGAGGAGAAACTTGAATGCAATTAAAACAAATTTTAATTGTAAATAACCAATGACTAAAAACACATATTAAAGGCTTCCAAAAAAGTATAAAATAGAAAAAGCTTGCTCATAGTCCTCCAAATAAGCACAAGGAATGCATAAAATGTTTTTGTCTACATAGACTCGGATGATATAATTTAATACATACAGCCTCAAGAACTCATAAATGGTGAACAGTACAAGCGCTATGCAGTACAGAAAAGAATGTGTCATCATACTTACCGACGCAATCTGGGTTGTCCAATTCATTCTCTTTGCTCTATCTATAGTTGTGCACTTTCTGGCAGGGTCTTAATGCTCAGCTGTTCACAAGGTATAACATTGGTGTGATTGAGTCATTTCTGATGCAATCCCAAATCAGATGGATTGTTCATATCTTACGGATGACTTAAGACGATGCCCAAGGTACTATTGTACAATCAGCTTCAGGATGGTACACATGTCAGCAGGCCACTAGTCAGATATAAAGACAAACTGAAGTACAATATTCTGTCAATGTACCTGTTACCACTTCTGAAGCTCCAGGTGCTGACCATGAAAAATGGAGGACAGTCTGCTATGAAAGCATAAAGAACTTTGAAAAATCTTCTTTGGTCCATCTTCATGATCTAGCACCAAAATTTAATCAAACCTTCCAACCAGCTCCAATTAAAGTCCTGTCATCTATGCTCAATGTTGCTTGATCTGTAAATCAGCTGAACGGAAGTGCCATTTAAAGAATGAACATAAAAAATTAACTGAAAAACTGAACACTCATACATAGAATCAACAGAATCCATCATTTATACTTGTAGATCATTTGAGATCAGCTGCTAATCTGTTGTTAACTGGGGCAAGGAATAGCTTGTTAATTTTAATACCACCAAAAGGAAACTGCTATATTTTAATCATCTAAAAGAACCCTTTTTGCTTCATCCTGGATTTGATGATAAACTATATCCAGAAGTATTACTTCTAATCAAGAGATTGGATATTTTGAGGAGCATGGAACCACCTCTTAACTGCCATTGTTCCCAGTTTCACCCCCAACTCAGGGTAGCAGCACCTGTTAGGGTTCCAGCTATGGGCAAATAATGAACCCCCAAATAAAACTCAACAGTATATTTTTATAATAAAATGAGCAACAATAGATTTCTTATAGCAAAATGACAATCAATATAACATTAAAATAAAAAATATAAAAACAAATTTTTATAGTAAAATTAACAATACATTTTATAATTTGTAAAAAATATATATCTAAAAAAACATAGCTTTACTTAGTATAAAATTATATACAAAATATCTGTAGTTGAAAGTATAAAATTATATACAAAATATTTAGTTTTCAACATTAAATAATCCATAAAAGTGTTGATATGTCACCAAACAAAATCAACCAAACAACCAACAATTTTTTAAAGAAATCAAACTGTATTCTGAAATAGCAAAACTACAACATCAAAAAACACATCGCCTCCAGTAATTATGTCCACACAAACATGTATATGCACAAAAGCTGAGTATCCTCTACCATGTATTCAACTGTGAAAGCAGAATAATGTATATCATATTTTTATTACTTCAAAGCTCAAGAAAATTAAATTCTAACATTAAATGACCCATTAGTAGTTGATATGCCATTAAACAGCATGGCTAATGTCAACCTCCAGTACCTTATGCTACCAGATTTTGTCAATTAAACCTCCTCACTTTTATTAGAGCATTAAAAGCAGGCATATTAAAAGAATAATCATAACAAAAAAAAAACATTTTATAAGAAAAGAGTTGGTAATAAAAATAAAATATGTATTACCATTAAATTGGTAATACTGAAATATAAACGACTAAACAGCTTTGTCCGTCATTTTTCATCAGACCCGAAAAAAGTGCCCATTGACTTATGAAATATCACAACCGTAACAAAAAATATAACATTAAAGACAAATTATATTTAACACTTTGCCTGTCCAGGAGATATATATATATATATATATATATATATATATATATATATATATATATACGTTTCATTAAATAATATAGACAAGTATTGTCTATTTATTTTATGTAAATTTTTTTCGTAACGTCTGATAAGTTTAATAACATTATCGTTGAACAAAAAAAGAAATTCACAATATTGATCCATATTTTTTAAATACAATCTAATCTTTTGGCTTACATAAGCCATTATCATATAATATGGATCAATATTGTGAATTTCTTTTTTCGTTCAACGATAATGTTATTTCCTTATCAGACGTTACGAAAAAAATTTACATAAAATAGACAACACTTGTCTATATTATTTAATGAAACGTGTATGAATGAAAAGATGCTGCCTAAATACACACACACTATATATATATATATATATATATATATATATATATATATATATATATATATATATACACACTATCAACTTGTTCATGCTTATTTTCAGATTTCTAACTATTTGACAAATAGAATCTGTTGATATATAGTGTTTCACATAATAAAAACCTGTACAAAATGTAAGTTATTTACACTAGGCTGTGAAAAATAGATGTCTTTCATTTGAGACTTTACATTATCAATCAAGTGGTCATATATAATGCACGAAATATTAGATTAGGCCTTTCCTCAGAAGTCCTGCTCAAGAATAGACTCTTTTCTTGTGTCCTTAGTTTTACCACTCTTTTACAATTATGACTCATGTTTACCACATATAATGCATGGAAATGGCAATGATGCACGGGACAGACAAAGGGGTTAAAGTCCCCAATCACTCCTGTTTACAAAGAGATGGTTGGTTGGTTGGACTTAATATATACTGATTCTAAAAACATTAAGTGAAAATCAGTATTAGCTTTACTCAGCACTAGGAAGGTATCTGTGCTGTTGGTTTTTAATCAAATGTTTAGCTGTTGGTTTAACTGTTTTTAATTGTTCTTTATTTTTTTTTTTTTTTATTACCTGTTATGAATATCCTTTTAATGTCTGCTTTTATTGCTCTAATAAACTTTTGTACTGCTGCATAAATATTTTCAGTTTTGTGGCTTGTGCATTTGCTGCATCCAGTTGCATGTGACTTTGGCTCCATTTGCAATGTTTGTAATACTTCCTTCATTGTTCATTCCAAGAAACCTCAAATATTTGAGCAACAAAAATCACAATTCATATTAAACTGCCACCTGTTTCCTTCAGGCTCTCATTTCATTTTCACAATTTTTTTAAAATCATTCCATTCCAAGCAAGGCAATGAAGCTACTAAGATGCAAAGGGTTACTGTGTGTGAATGATTGAGGAAAAGAAAAACATGGCAAGAGAACGAAGGAATGAAATTAAGATGACAAAATATAATTGTTGTAGTAGTAGTATTGATGATGACTTTTTGCTGTGGTTGTAGTAATATGATAACTGGTGTTGTGGGAGTAGTAGTAGTAGTAGTAATATCATGACTTGTGGGGGTAGTAGTAGTAATATCATGACTTGTGGGGGTAGTAGTAGTAGTAATATCATGACTTGTGGGGGTAGTAGTAGTAGTAATATCATGACTTGTGGGGGTAGTAGTAGTAGTAATATCATGACTTGTGGGGGTAGTAGTAGTAGTAATATGACTTGTGGGGGTAGTAGTAGTAGTAATATGACTTGTGGGGGTAGTAGTAGTAGTAATATCATGACTTGTGGGGTAGTAATAGTAGTAGTAGTAGTAATATTATGACAAGTGTTGTGCAACTATGACGATTGTAGTAATAGTATTTGTGGTGGTGGTGCAAGATGGCATAATAACAATGAAAATATTTTACAATAAATACCTCTGATAAGTATGTAGTAAAATTAATATGATATTGACAATGAAGCGGCTTACCCTCCCCCTTTAATGGTGGGGGAGGAGAGAATTGAGAGCTTTCTGTTGCATAACTAGTTACAGACTCAAGATGACCACAGAAAATGAATTTAATCAAGAGTTTGTGGCAAAATATTTGACTATTGTTTAGAAAAATTCCGGTTTAGGTTTGGGGGGGGTGCTTGAGTGAAATATTGATGACGCAAAATGACAGCAATAGTAAACAAAATGTTATGAATTGTTGCACTATTAGGAATTTAGGGTCACAGCTGAAGTGAAAGAAATGTCAGTTCCACATGCTGAAATTCTCACCCCCTATTTAAAACAAAATAATAAAAAAAAAAATTTGAGTAAAGGACAGAAATTTGTGGATTTGGTTAAGTTCAATTAATTTCATTGGTTTGTGGACTTCAGTCATCAGCTGAATTGACGTAAGGAATAATTATTAAAACTATTATTAAAGAAAAGGTGAAGGATGCCAGTCAGACAAAACCTACATTGAGAAACTAGCAAGAAGACCAGGAAATATATGGGCTAAAAGTTTCCCCTAGGATATGATTTTCATCACCTAAAACTGCTAACCATCCAGATAATGGTTTTGATGCATAGATTGATTTGGAATACGGAAAAGAAAAAAATTGTTACGTTTTTTTTTTTTTTTTTTTTTAAGCGTTTCACCCCAAGCAAGGCGAGAAGCCACTAGGACGCAAGGAGTTACAGAAAATTTGGAGCAAGATCAGATAGGAGTGATAGAAGAAAGGATGAGAAGGGTAGTGGATAGATCAAGGCAACTGGAGATGTCGATTGACATTACATTTGAATAGCTGGCGATTATAGCTCTCAAGGAAACTGGAATAGGGAAGGGAGTTCCACAGGTGAGAGGTGTGAGACATGAAGCTATTGGAGTAGAAGAGATGGCTAAATTTAGGAGTTTCGATAGTGAAGGGGTGAGAGCGAGATGCCAGTCTCATAGGGTGCTTGAACTCATGAAGTCTGGGAACCAGCGAATGCAGCTCATCGGAGCAATTGCTATGAAAGTATTTGTAAAACAGACAGAGAGGTGACGGTGTGTCTGTGAGAAAGTGACTGTAGACAAGATGCCAGAGCAGGGCCAATTATATTGCATATCTGCCTCTGGAGCCTATCAAGAACCCCGAGGCAAACAGGGGGCTCCAGACCATATATGGCAGCAATACTCCATGCAAGGGCGAATTGTTGATTTGTAGATCTGGAGGATCGATTCCGAGGAGAAAAATTTCCTGGCACAGCACAGAGAGCCATCTTTCCTTGTGGTGAACAAAGCAATTGACTCAATGTATTTGTTCCATCTCAGGTCAGCTGTCAACGTGAGACCAAGCAGCCACAGAGAGTTGCTCTCGAGGAGTTGAGTGTCAGACATTCTAACGGAGGGCAGGAAAGGATCTCTGTGGTGATTGAGAGAAGTTTTGTTTTTGAAGCATTAAAGTTGACCAGCCAATTCCTGCCCCAGTTCATAACCGACTGGAGGTCCTTTTTGAGTTAGTAAGTACACTAGTATTTGTCACTATCCCCACCTTAATTCTGAAAGAACTAAAATTAGCAAGTTTATTCCTTTATTCCTTGGAATTTTCCATAGAAAAAATAAAGGGGGAGGTGTAAACTAATTTTTTTTTTCACCCCAAGCAAGACAATAAAGCCACTAAGACAAGGGATTAGTGAGTGTGAAAGAATATGAGAAACATTAAGGAAAACTGTAGCAGAAGCAAAATACAAAATGAGCTGCCTATGACCACTGACAATGGTACCCCCTACCCCATCGGTCAAAGGGATATTGTCGAATGTATGTCTCTGTCAAAAAAAATAAAATAAAATGGCTGCCTAGCTAGAACAGACCTAATATGAACCCCCGAGACATCTGGGTATAAAGAAATCCACCAGCTCTACCATGAAATAATCAGAACAGTGAGCTGAGCATTGATAGTTATGCAAATGATTCATTTTGATAGAATTAATGTTTTGGGCTCAATAAACGCAGGCACATTTTCTGAGAAGGGGACAGTGGGCCGTGCTGAGCGTATGAGATATGATTGCTGTGTGATGCTGAGAATTTCTGCCTGAGTTGTTAGACTATTTATTGTTGATACCCAACCAATAAGAAGAAAAACCATCAAAAACATGAGAGAGAACAATAAAAGAATAGGCATTGAGACAGAAACAAGGGAATAAAGCCACTAAGACAAGGAGTTACTGAGTGTTAGAGAATTAAGGAGAAAGAACAATAAATGAAGACAGAAGATAATGCTTGATATTGCATTTAAATTTTTGAAGATCAATGTTGATTGGGAAGCAAGAAGGTGGAAAATTTCCGTAAGTGAGAAGACTAAAGAAGAAATTGTTAGCATAGTCTCAGTACTATAAAGGAAAGTTCATCAGACCATTTACCATGAAAGAATTTACAAAAAAAGGCACAGGGAAGTTATATTACAGCAGTGGGAAAGTGACAGAACTAGATATGCCAGGTTAGAGCCAATAAAACTACAAACTCTTCTTTGGATTTTATCACAAATCTCTAAATAGCAGAAGCTCCACGCCAGATGTGGCAGCAATATTCAATACATATAATCTATGTAATAAATGTGAATGTCAGTGTGTCACTGTCACACTTTTCAACTTTACTGGCCAAGCAAACATTTTGGGCCAGATCCAGACTCATATTCCTGAAATTTTGGATTCCTAAGTGGTTTTTTTTTTTTTTTTTTTGTCTTTTTTGTTTTTTTTTACATGAAAAATTTATTGCAAAAGTCACCCATGAATTAAAAAAAATAATTATTTGCACAAAAAGTAAAGAACTACATATATCAATTTAAGTGGCGGCGGCAGCAGAAGAATTATCGCTGAACTTTTAAAAGGGAAGCTTAAATATAAATGCAATACTTAAATGCAGCAATCAATTTTGAGTTCTTCTGTAGTTTATTGTTGCCTATTGCATCTACACCTCCCTATCTATTGTGATTAAGGCCCAATCAAGAGCTAGTAAATATATATAATTAGATTGTTTTGATATTGAATGCTCAATATTGTCAAGCAGTATTTTGCTTTTAGTATTATGCTCTTTTGATGAGTTCCTATTCTTTCTCATACTATTGAGCACTTTTCTGGATATGCTATTCTTTTTTTGCTCTCCTTCCCACCTCCCCAGTAATTGTGATTTTTGGCATTTCCATCTTGATCATATAGACATTTCCACTTTGATGAGTTGAGTTGGTGTGCACATATGTACACCTCAGCTACCCTTATAACATCTTGTGTTAGTCAACAAGGTATAAATTACTCATTTTCACAAAAAAAAACAGTTGCTGACTACGTAATGATTGTGTAAAAATGCATTGAATTTTGAATTGTAGTGCATGCATTGTACATCAGGAAGTTGTTTGTAAATTATATATTATGATAATAATATATATTGTAAATTATATGAGCCATTAGACTGAAAGAGTTTTGATATATTTAACAATCCTACTTTCAAAAAAATAAACTTCAGCTTATCCAAAAACACCTTATTTGAGAGTTGGAAAAACACAAAAAAATTAAACAGTCGGACTGTCTTTTTCTTTTTTTTTTTTATCAAACTTGTTTGGATATATATATACGTCTGCTTATTTTTAGCATAATCCGTTTATATTCACAGATATTTTTCCATGTATTACAATCAAATGAGCAAGAAATGCACAGTAACCATGAAAATAACTTTCATTTCTCAAGTATTTTCCATCTCTTTCTGAAATCATCAGGGGTGCAAAGTGTAAGGCAAAAATCTGTTTAGCTATTTATTACTGAATTTTTTCTTTTTGTGTTTAAATGCAACAGCTGACAGTTATGCTTTAGCGTTGATTAGTATGTGAAAAAATTATCCGTTATGGGATTTTTCTTTTATGTTGTCATGTCATGGTCAAGCATGCATTAAAGAGTGAAAACAATTCTTTTTATCAGCATTTTAGAACATTATTACAGTATTTGTAGCTGATTCTTATTCAGTGTCAACTTCAATTTTTTAATGTAATGTTCTAAAAATGCCTATAAAAAGAATAGTTTTCACACTTTAATGCATGCTTGACCATGACATTCCAACATAAAAGAAATTCCATAATGGATAATTTTTTCATGTACTAATGAACCCTAAAGTATAACTGTCAGCCATTGCATTTAAATACAAGGAGAAAATTCAATAATGGATTGCGACACAGTTTTTGCCTTACTATTTGTGCACCTGATGATGATGATCTCAGAAAGAGATGGAAAGTACTTGGGGAAATAAGTAATTTTCATTGTTACAGTGCATTTCTTGCATCATTTCATTGTAATACACAGAAAAATATTTGTGAATATGAAAGGATTATGCTAAAAATAAGCAGACATAATGTTTGTAATTTATTTAATCAGACATGCTTAAGAGAATTTGCTGCCTAAATACAAATATATATATATATATATATATATATATATA
>OZ010608.1:69435524-69915524 GCA_963932145.1 Acanthosepion lycidas | reverse complement strand
AATAATTTTTTTTTTTTTTTTTTTTTTTTGGTGGGTACATGTTTGGCAAACCTGTTCATTTGTATATCATTTTCACACATATCTTTTGCCCTAGAGTGCCTCTTCCATTGGATCAAAGAGACAGAAGTCTGAGGGTTCTAAGTCAGGTGGTGAAGTGAAACCTGACGTAAGGAATTGGTTACATCAGTAACCAGTTGATTTTATGGAAGTTAGGAGAGACACTGCCATTAATAGAAGTGGTGACTGTTAAGTAGGGGTGTGCATCTGTGATGTATAGCTATATCTTTGATTGTGTTCCTTATTTCTTGTATAATAAAACGAATTGCATTACTTTTAACTCGTCCTCATATGTTGCTATATAATCCTCTTAGTTATAATCCTCTGAAATGCATTACTGATGGCACACTGTTAGATAGAAGAGATGCTAAATTCTAAACAGTTTCCTACCCTTCAACCTTGGTTGGCTGACTGACTCATAATTCATGATGGTGAAACTTGTAATTACTTTCTAAACATCCTAATACTTTTTGCTCTGATTCAAAGTTTTGTTTTTAACTTACAACATCTGGCAATCTAAAATCTCCTTAGTTGATATTGTCTCGTCAAAACAAACACAAGATAGCTAACCTACATTTATGGCCAGAGCCATTGGATTCAAAGGACTCTTTTCTCTCCGTGCTTTAGGTTCAATGATGGTGGGTGTGATTTCAAAAGTAGCCTGAGTCATATCTGTAAGTGATATTGATTCCTGTCTAAGATTTGTGTTGTGGCAGTTTAATTTAAATGCGTGAAGACTATAGTCTCCTCAAGGCAAGAACAGTATGTTGTCTATGTTCTGTTTATGTGGCTATTCAAGTATCAATATATGAATTTACAAAAGGTTAATCTTGAATGGGCTTTTGGTAGTTATCAAGTTAGTGATAGTGCTATTCAGAGCACCTTAAACATGTTTGTTTTTTTGTTGTGTTTTGTTTGTTTGTGTTGTTTGCTTTTTCATCTACTCTATCTTGTCTGGTCTATTCTGGCCTGGTCTTGTCTTTCCTTGTCTAGTCTACACTTCACTTGTCTCGTCTTGTCTACGCTGGTCTGGTCATGTCTCGTCTCGTCTACGCTGGTCCGGTCATGTCTTGTCTACGCTGGTCTGGTCATGTCTCGTCTACGCTGATCTTGTCTCGTCTCGTCTCATCTATGCTGGTCTGGTCTGGTCTCGTCTATGCTGGTCTGGTCTTGTCTCGTCTCGTCTATACTGGTCTGGTCTTGTCTCATATCGTCTATGCTGGTCTGGTCTTGTCTCGTATCGTCTATGCTGGTCTGGTCTTGTCTCGTATCGTCTATGCTGGTCTGGTCTTGTCTCGTATCGTCTATGCTGGTCTGGTCTTGTCTCGTATCGTCTACGCTGGTCTGGTCTTGTCTCGTCTACGCTGGTCTGGTCTTGTCTCGTCTACGCTGGTCTGGTCTTGTCTCGTCTACGCTGGTCTGGTCATGTCTCGTCTACGCTGGTCTCGTCTCGTCTCGTCTCGTCTACGCTGGTCATGTCTCGTCTCGTCTACGCTGGTCATGTCTCGTCTCGTCTACGCTGGTCATGTCTCGTCTCATCTACGCTGGTCTGGTCATGCCTCGTCTCGTCTCGTCTACGCTGGTCTGGTCATGTCTCGTCTCGTCTACGCTGGTCATGTCTCGTCTCGTCTACGCTGGTCTGGTCTTGTCTCGTCTACGCTGGTCTGGTCTTGTCTCATCTACGCTGGTCTGGTCATGTCTCGTCTCGTCTACGCTGGTCTGGTCATGTCTCGTCTCGTCTACGCTGGTCTGGTCTGGTCATGTCTCGTCTACACTGGTCTGGTCTCATCTACTCTGGCCTGGTCTGGTCTCATCTCGTCTACTCTGGTCCACTCATGTCTTTTCTGGTCTACTCTGGTCCGCTCCTGTCTTTTCTGGTCTACTCTGCTCTGGTCCTTAACATTTTTGCTGCTATGGGCATATTTATACATTTGTATAAAACTTAAAGCCTGCATTTTCAAAACACTGATATGTCAATTTCTTAATTTTGCTTTTAAATTAACACTATTTCCACGCCATCATTGACAGGTAGTAGCAATACAATACTCTACCTGTTTAGCAACATCTACTTAGACAGTGGCTTTGGGTTACTGTTTATCTTGGTCTCTCTTGCAGAGTATCCAATATAAACAAAAACAGGTAATGAAGCTATAACAATACAGTAGTTCAAAATGTTAACGATGACTACTTTAATGCCCTTCAATTCTACATTAAGCAAATACATGTGACATCTTGATCATCTACAGAAAACTGTAGGACATTAATCATTAAGATACTTTCTTGTGTTTATCTGGCATTATTAGATCATCTTGCTAGATGATAACCTGATTTAATAAATCTTTAAACAATGCAGAGTATAAGTAAATAGTGTATAATATAAATGCATCAAAAGAACTAAGAACAGCTTTGCCTGTTGTTAGGCATTAACACAAACACTATTAAGAGATGGGCTATTTTATGTCCAACATAAATGCATTGGCATTTATGTCAGGAGGCCTAAAAATTACTTAGTAACACAATGGGATTCAGGTCATGATTAGAACACCCACAAAGTGAAGTGGGCTCTTAATGATTTTTATCAGGGATTGAAGGGCTTGGTTTCTTGTGACCAATCATAAAGTCTGACAATGTGAACCATTCATAAGTAGGAGGAAAGGAAATTAAGTTAATATTTGGATTAAGTCACTTGGAAGTTAAAGAACTCTGATTGTAGGATTATATAGGTCAGGTTGCAGATAAAATTAGTTGCAAACCATGTATCCTGATATAGAGATGTGTATAGTGGTGGTTGGAGAGTCTATTCTCACTGGCCAAAGGGAAGATTTGGTTTGTTAGTCTGTCATTAGAAAAAAACAGAAGTAGCAGTGAAGATATTTCCAGTATCACCTACATATCACCAGACCATGCCTGGCAAATCAAATATAGTCAAACCAATACTTTTTTTCTTTTTTCCTGCCATGGTATTATTTTAGCTTTCATTTCCTTGTGGGCTGTGCAGGTGGTGTAATGGACAGTGGTGTTTGAATTCCACTTAGGTTAATTACACACATGTGCAAATACCCCTGGGAAAGGTATTAATCCATTTCCTCTCACTGCTATGGGTTAAATAGTAGGATTTGTATCATTATTTTGTGATGTCAACAAACACTCGTTTGACAATTTTGTGATGCCAATGAATACTTGTTATCACTTTCGTAATGCTCATTGTAGTAGAGACTTTGTAATCGCCGATACAGCTATAGTACACACTTGAACAATGCTGGTGTCAGACGCCTCTGAATAACACTTGCACAATAATATTCACTCAAACAGTAATCTGTATAGTGATCCAAATAGAGAAATAGTATATTGAATCAAATAGAGAAATAATATAAACTAGAAATGATGATCCATATCGTAATAGAGGATAGAATAGAAATGGATGTCACATGACTTCCTACTTGTGCATTTCCTCTATGGTCATTAATTCAATAATAGGATTGCCTGTGTTTGCTCACCAGTGATCTATGTTCAAACTCAAGTGTCAGCAGTGACACTTTATTCCTATATAACACATTCTCCCCATCCTCCAAATTGTTAATGCAGTATTCACCTCTAAAAAATAAATTCTTACAATCCACAATGTTCTAGAATTAAATAACTCATGAGTTAAGATGTAAAAACAAATAAAACATTTCAAATCATTCCCTTGATCTGTAACCTACTACCTCAAGTTGTCCCCGAGTCTTGTGCAGGGTGAACCTCACTGTAAAAAGAAAATTGCAAATGAGAAAATGCAATGTGAAGTGGCCAGTCTGTGATAGACTCCTAGTTGTACATTTGCTGTACTATAAAAATAAAAAATTAAATAAAATGCTAAAAAAATTAAGACTTTTCCTACTTCATTGTTATAACATTGTTGCCTGGCTGTGCAGGCCCATTTTGGGAGGAAATAAGAAAATGCCATTTACTGGAAATAAAATGATGTATGCAATAAAATGAAGTATGCAATTTCTCATTGTTGGTCTTGGTCGAATGCTCTGAAGTACAGAATATCCTGTTCTTTTTCTTTTCTTTTCTCCTTATTACAGTCTTCACTACCAGTAAACCCTTTACCTCTTAGTGGCATTATCACTGTCTTCTGTCTTCCTGAATTCTGTTCTTTTATTGTCCTTTCTCCTCATTCTCTTTCACTCACAGTAACCACTTGCATCCTAATACTGCTATTGCCTTGCTTACGATCAAATAATCAAAATAAATTTTTTTTTTTTCATCAAACTGTGTTAATCAAAGAGTCATCTTATTAACTAAATGCTGTTTATATTAATAGCTAAGCCTGTATTTTAACTCCTCAATTTTTCCCTTTCTTCATCAGAATTTTGTGTTTCCAAGGACATTTGATATCTTTATGAAGAGATAACACAGGCTGACTCAAGAGATTGAGATTTTCTTTGTTGTGGTCAAGTTGCTATAGTGAAGTGGAGTTTATTGTTTGAACTTGTGGCTACTGCTAGTTGTGATTGTCACTTCATTCAAGTCATTGTCTCACAAGCTATTAAACTAACTTCCAAGTCTCTATATATAAAACACATCATATTGCAGTGTTAATTTCTATGTCCACATTGTGTATATCTATAAACACTCTATCTCAGACATTAGAACACTCTTCTCCCACAGATATAGCAAGTTGTTGTAATTATATATAAATGTATATACACATGGGGTGATAAATTTCTCAGGTCAACCAAGATAATTTTTAAAATAATTTGATATTTGACAACTTTGGGTAATTGGTCAAGCCAAGAACATTTTAGCATACACGCAATATACATATCTCCTACTGACCGACTAAAATTAAAAATTAACAAAATTATCACAGCTAATGATGCTGGACAAGACAGTCTTAAGCTTCCTAAAATAGTGGGGGATTATACACCTGGTTATAGCACTATAAAAATACACAAATAAAACTATGCTCTCCCTCCTATTACATTTCAAATTCCCACTCCTGTTTATCAATTAACAAAAATCATAGTGCCCAGATAAGACGCTAAACTACATCCAACAGCAAGGCCTCTGATCAGCAGGTTTTGAGGAGCATGGAACCACCTCTTAATTGCTGGTGTTCCCAGGTCCATCCTGACCCAGGGTAGTAACACCTGTTATGGTCCCAACTATGGGCAAAAGGTTGACCCCCAAACTGGGGTCAAAACTCTATGTAAGTGTAAAAAATACTTTTTAATACCAGCAATACATTTTTGTAAAAGGTTATTACCAGCAATGAATTTTTGATGAAAAACATTATTACCAGCAATACATTAAAAAAAATATAAGCAGTAATACATTTTTGGAAAAAATATTACCAACAATAAAATCTTGTCAGCATTAAATAACCCATAGAGCTTGATATGCCGTAAAACAAACCAAACCAAAAATCATAAACCATCTTATTACACCATAAATATAGTATAAAAATCCCAGTAAATATAGCATAAAATCAAATCTTGAAGTAATTTAAATTCTAAAAAAAAAGAAAAAGCTAATAATGAAACCATAGCCTCACTTGACATTGAAAATTTATTCACTAATGTCCCATTTAAAAAAAACTATTATAAGAAACATATACAATAATCCATCCTCCACTTATTAGGTTGGTGCAAAAATAATGACGTAATAATGTCAAAAAACAACATTATTACGTCATTATTTTTGCACCAACCTAATAAAATTAGTTCTAGTATATTAGAGAAACTACTGTTAACTTGTACTACTAAAGTCCCATTTCACAATCATAAAAATAATATATATGTACAACGGGATAGTGTTCTAGTAATTTCTATGTCTTGAAAATAATATATTTAATAAATTTAAAAAACCCTCCATCTACTGAAGATATATTGATGATATCCTTATCTTAGTCAAGAATATAGATGAAAAATATCAACTCTAAAAAACAATTCCAAAATAATTCTTTCCTTAAATTGTAAATTTTATGTGCACTTAATAATAGTAATAAAATTCGTTTTCGAGATGGAAAAATAAAAATCAAGTTTAAGTCATTTTATTTGACCACCACAAATATTGAAGTCGTAATATCACTAAAAAAAGTGCTAAAAGCACATAAAATCATGTTACTGTACAATAAATAAGAATAAAACTATATAAAATCATATTAAAATATATACATTTATAGTAAATGTTAATATAATCATCATAAATCTTAGAGAATGAAATATGAAAACATCTGTGACTTTGTGTTGTGGTCTTTAAGAGCTCAATATTGGCATTTTCCATGGTAGTTCCAATATCTACTGTTTGGCATTTCAATATCTACTGTTGTGCCACTCTTGATTTCCATGAAACCGAAATCCAGTTTAGTTTAGGTATACAGTATACGTCTGCTTATCGCCTGTTTTCTCATTCTCATTCATTTGTGACTTTATATTTTGTCCCAATGGCTCCTAAGAAAATTCCCAGTGCAAGTCCCAAGCATCATGTTATAATGCTGGACAATAAACTTGCTATGATAAAATGCTATGAAAAAGGTGAAGAGGTTATATTAATTGCTCAATCTTTTGGAATGAGTCGGACAACCAACTGTATCGATGATTGCTCACAATAAGGATAATATTTTAGCACATATCAAATCTGATGCCCCAGGGATGAAGAATATTATTATCAAT
Organism: Acanthosepion lycidas; assembly: GCA_963932145.1. Lineage (NCBI taxonomy): Eukaryota > Metazoa > Mollusca > Cephalopoda > Sepiida > Sepiidae > Acanthosepion > Acanthosepion lycidas. The sequence goes on along the minus strand of OZ010608.1, from coordinate 69,908,805 downwards.
AAGAAAAGAGGAAAAATTTTGAAGAGATGGAACAACTTTGGATTGATAGGTTGAATCCTCAGCATGCTGCTATTAGTCAAGAAATCATTCAAGTGAAAGCATTCTTTCTTTGAAGACTTAATCAAAGAAATACCCAGATGAGAAAGATGTAGAATTTAAAGTGAGTCAAAGCTGGTTTATGAGATTTAAAGAATGAAGAAGTTATCACTCTATTAAGAAGCAAGGTGAAAATGCATCAGCTGATGAACAAGCATCAGCCAATTTTCCTAAAGCATTTTCCTACATACATACATACATACATACATACATACATACATACATACATACATACATAAGGTCACATGGCTGAGTGGTTAGAATGTTCGCTTTCTAACTATGAGACCTAGGTTTGGTTGATTTGTCAGGAAGTAAACTTCCTGATGTTATTGGTCTGAAGGGAGCGATCACAGTGTGTGGCACCAGTGATGCCTGAAAACCATACCACAGGTTGTGAGTGAAATTGGGTAGGCAGAACCCTTGGGGGACATTGATAGCTGTGCTAGCATAAAGTCACAAGTCATTGTAACCGAGGGTTTGAGTGTACTGGCCTTGTTCAGATTGTTGATCACGCAAGATAATACACTGTCTCCCAGCATAGTTACAGTATAAACCACAGGTTGGCTCTGTGGGTGTTGAACAAGCACAAATGTTCCTGAGTGAGCATCTGCAATAGGGATTGGCTAGCCACCCTAATGAACAGGTATCCTCAAATATGAGTGGCTAGCTATTTTTTTTATATATATATGTATATATATATATATATATATATATATAACATTATCTAAGATTTGAATATTACATCTCTGAGAGGGTCATCACCACGAAGAGAAAATCTATGATCTCACTCTCACAGTACAAAGTATCTGTAGAGAGATCACAGGCATTCCAGTTGATATGCTAAGCTGCACTGTGTTTGAAATAAGAGAACGAGTTTGTACATGTTCTCTTCATGGTGATGACCTCCTCAGGGATGTAATAATCAAATCTTAGATAATGCTGAACCTCTTTTTGTCAGTTATGCAATAAACATATTTAGTTGTCTTTTTTTTTTCTTTTTCTTTTTTTTTTTTTTTTTCATACAATCCAAGATACTTGAATTTAAAATGTGTCACATCATTATGGGACATCCTGTGTATTGAGTGTTGCAATTTTTCTGTTTGTGTTGAGAAATTCTGCATGATATGACGAATAGAAGAATGTTTTGCCAGTTGTTATAGATTGTGTTAAGTGGCAATAATCTTTTAAAGGTAAACAGCTGCTATTAATCAATATCTATGACTAAGTAAGAAGATAAAATGACATTGTTGGTCATTCTATTTCCTTTATAGCATGTCTTGGGTTCTTTCCTTTTACATTCTCATAAACTGCATTTGTTGAACAAGTGTCCAGAGTGGTGGAGGATTGCATTGATCAAATCTAGAATTATTAAAGGGAAGTTTATCATACATTATAGGACTTTTAAATTAATTTATAAGATTTACCTATTGTCTGGTGTGCACATACACACACATACATATATATGATATTAGGTTGGTGCAAAAATAATGTCGTTTTCCCACATATGTTAATATGTGAGAAAACGACATTATTTTTGGACCAACCTAATAATAGCTGGCCACTTGTATTTGAGGATACCTGTCTATGAGGGTGGCTTGCTAATTCCTATTGCAGACACCGGCTCAGGCACTATTTTATGTTTGTTCAACACCCACAGAGCCCACCTATGGTTTATACTGCAACTATGCTGAGAAGACCTTAGTTACAGTTTCTAGGAGAGAACGCATTATCTAGTGTGATCAACAATCTGAACAAGGCCAGCATGCTCAAACCCTCAGTCATGACTTGTGACTTTGTGCCAGAACAGCCATCAACGGCCCCCTAAAACGCAAGGGGTTACTTAGAGTGAAAGTAATGAGGTGAAAGGACCATAAATGAATGGGAACCTGGAAAACATGAAATGGAGATTGGTGTTGTATTTAAATTTTGAAGGTCATTGGTGGAATCTAGAAGAGTTCCATAAGCATGAAGTGCAAGAAAAACTAATAGGATCTAACTGAACACTTTATTTAATCTACACAGGTAAACTGTTCTCATTCCACTGTTCATATCTAGGGATAACTCAGTAGCAATACTTAAAAAAAAAAACAAAAAAAAAAACAGGTGAGCCATCTCTAGACATGGGCAGTGGAACAAGAATAGTTTACCCCTGTAGATTGAATAAAAAGTTCAGTTCGGAATTCCCTGTAGGTCACCTAGATTGATATATGCCTAATAAAAGCCAAGTCACGACAGCCAAAATTTTGTGATAACAAAGATAAGGACAAGTCTGAATGTAATTATTGTAAATTATTTCTGATTCCAGAAATTTATCTTTTCTTCTTTTTTTTTTTTTTTTTTGTGTGTGTGTGTGGGGGGGGGGGGAGGGGGGAAATCCTGTATATGACTTTTTTGCTTTTAATAAGTTTATGCTGGCACTTAAGATGATTCTGATCCATGAACAATAATTTGTTTGAATTTCAAAGTTGTGTTGCCATATCCTACTATGGCAACAGAAAACAACTTTGAGTGAAATTAACAATAAGGATACTGCAATTAAGAGGCCTTGCAAAAGAATTCAGTGAAAAGGGGAATGATATGAGTAATGCAGATGGCTAAAGGTTTCATTTTAAGGTAGTACACACAGGACATATTTAAAGCCAGAGGGTGAGAAGGAAACATCAAGTAACCTACTTTATGAGGTGAGGTAAATAGATGCGAGAACAGGAACTGGCAGACATAGAGTATAAAGTTGGCTTCAAACTACAAAAGTTAGGAAGTTAAAGAGAGCCATGATCACCCAAGTTCTGAAGGAACACAAAACATAAAAGATCTTTGAGAGCATTACAGACTGAAAGAAAGAATAAAAATGGAAATTGATGAATATTTGAAATAACCAAACTTTTTACCCTCCCTCCTGGCATACACCTATTGCTGGCAGAAGAGGAAGAACAGTAGCTGTGTTTCCAGCAGTGTGTAGGATAAGTACCCACTCACTCACTCTTGAATTTCCTACTTTTTCCCCACAACCTTCACTTTTAATCCAAAACAGATCAAATTTCTTGAATTTCTTAAATCGTTCAGATCAGAAAATATTAAAGATTTTTTTTTTTTTTTCACACAAAATAATTTCACATGAAGTGAAACTCTAATTACAATCTGCTTCCTGGTTGTCAGCATGTGACAGAGGAACAGGTTGTCACTGAAAGGAAAAAAAAATGGTGTATGGAGGGGGAATAAAGGTGTATTTTTTTTTGGGGGGGGGGGTATTTTATTTTTTATTTTAATTAATTTAAGGCCAAAGCCCACCTCACATTCAAACACTGATACCTCCCCTCCCAACCAAATGATCACACAAGTTAAGCAACATCAAACTTGGTCAGTACTTAGATGAGTGACTGCTTAGTAATACCAAGTGCTGCAATGGATAATAGTTCAGAATTGTGAATTGGAGTGTCAAGTTCCAATTGGGTTCATTATATACTTATACACAAATATCCTTGGGAAAGATATGAATCCACCTCTTCCCCCCCAGTTATGGATTAACTAGTAATTAATTATCTGCAAAAAAAAATTCTTACAATCTAAATATTTTCTGGTTTTAAATAGCCTACAAAAGGTTGATATACTGCAGAAAATGAATTGATCAATAATTAATTTAAATTATTTCATTTGTCTTTGTTCAATTTAATTCATTTTTTACAACTTAACGCTTCATGGATTATTTAAAGGCAAAACATGTTTTAGGTTTGTAAGAATTATTTTTGTTTATGAAGTGAATACTGCATTAAAAATTTTTGGTAGATAACAATGATTTTTTTCCCGATACAAGTCCTATTTAACCCATAGTGGGGGAAATGGATTCATACCATATATACTTGTGTAGTGCAACTTTTTAGGATCAGTTTTTATGCCAAAAATAGGAGGTCGCACTATACACAGGTAATCTTTTGGAAGAGGTTAAAAATGATCAGTGATCAGGGAAACACCCTCTTGGGAGTCTGTTTCATAGCATAGTGGTTTACAGGAAGAAGCTGTTTCAGTGGATTTTACTTCTCACTGATGGAATATGAAGGGAATGGGGGTGGGGTTTGCTACTATGTAAGTGGCATGGTGGGTCCAAGGCATGCAGTTCGTCCTAGCACTTTCCATGATAGTGATAACAGAGCTGTGAGAGGCTCTCTACATCCCACCTGTGAGAGAGAGGTTGGAGTGTGGAAAATGATTCTTCATCCATAAGGACTCAGATACGCTATTGAATTTTATCAAAACTGGAAAGTGAGGTCTGGGTATAGCAACAGTACTCCATACTGTGCCTTTCCCAAGGGTATTTTGCATATAATTGAATGTAATGAACTCTACTGGGATTCAAACCCAGCTCTATTGAGTTTTCATTTATAGATGCTATCATTACAACACATGCACATCCCCACCCCACACCCTTCAAAGTTTAGTGCTTGCTTACTTTGAAAATCAGCATTCAAAATCCTTGCTTTTACCTGAGCAAGATGAACCTTAGGACATGAGTTTAACAGAACAAGCCATCTTCTCAAATAGTTATATAAGTTTAGTGCGGCACAAGGCAATAATTATTGGTCACCTCTAGGATTTTACTTTTTTTTCTTCTCTTAATGCGACATCATTTCAGGATGTAGGCAATCATGGCTCTACATATATTCCTTTTCTTTTCTAGAGAATAAAGTACCACTCATTCTTGGGAAAGATGGTGTTGTTTCCTGTTGCTTTTCCCACAGTCAAGAATTCAGCTTGTTTCCTCTTAGACTGGTTGCCACCCAAGCAAACTAAAAAAAAAAAAAAAAAAAAAAAAAAAAGTAACACCCACAGAATTTCTGTCTATATTTCTGAGATGAGATATTTTTTTACATTTACATTGTTCAGACTGTTGTGCTCATCTGTCATGTTCACAACATTTTGGCTGTTGTATGCTCCAGCCTTCTTCAGGTGAGAGTTCCAGAAGAGGCATGGCACATGGAACTAGAACAATATACCCAGGTAAATGAAATAAAGGGTTCAGTTTGAAATTCCAGTCACCTGAAGAAGGCCAAACATACAACAGCCAAAACATTGTGAACATGACAATAATGATGAGGACAACAGTCCAAACAATGTAAATAATATAAACTCACAGAATTATAGATGAAATATCTCCAGCATCGATGAGATAGAGAGAAAAAAAAAAGCATGAGATTATATATAACACCAACACCATAACTATTTTTTTTTTTTTTTTTGCTTAAATATGCCATCTCCCTTCATGGTGTAGGTAATCATGACTCTCCTCAGATTCCTTTTCTTTTATAATCTGCAAATTCCCATGCATTACAGTGAGGCCCTGTCTATTCAGCATTCAAGTCTTCACACATTTGCAGATTTTTCTTTAGAACATATGTACTTGTTATTCACAGAAACCCCAAATATTTGTTTTTCTGAAGAACCTGTGTACAAAATTATTCCCTCAATTTGTGTATATTTTCAATAGAACATATTTAAAATATTCTTATTTTCCTGTTATTTAAGACACTTAAAACATAACAGTTCATTTTTATGGTAAAAATTGGCAGAATTGTACATTTTCATTGTAAAAAAAAAAAAAAAAAAAAATGCAAAAATATGCGTAGTTCTTGGGCTTTGTTCTTTGTTAGGGGCTGCGGCTGGGGTCTTAAAAGTGGCTTATTCTAAGTCTGGAGACATCATCACAATTCTGTTTTTAGAAAATGATTTAAAACTTCATATTTTATGTCTTATTACACATATTTTATACAGTATTTTCAATGGTTGTATCAATCTATGTGTAATTAAAAACAGTTATTTTACGTATGAAAGAAAACATGTTAAGTGTATAGTCACCAATACTATTTTTCAAAACTCTTTTAAAAAAGGTCTGAAATGTTTCTAAAGTGTTCAAGATGAAGGTTTAAGGCATATGGGGTTTTAACAATCAAAATAGGTATTTATAAGCACTTTTAGCAGGGCTGCAAGTATTCACAAATTCAAACTATTTGCAGTCGGTTCTGGTCCTTAACCCCTGCAAATATGGAAGGACTCACTGTAATGGGAAGGCTAGTGGCATGGTTCCTATTGCCTTGATTTTAGTTTTTCTTTTAGACGTTTTGACATGGTTAGAGAGCTCAGTCTACTCTATTATTTAACCCAATGAATTGGTCTACAATGTGAGCTTAACTATAACTCCACAGTAGGTGTCCAAGCAAAGATTTTATAAGCCTTAAAAAAAAAAACATTCAACTTAGACTTCATACTTATGATCATTGATTTACTAGGATTAAATGTTTGAATTTTTAACTTGTATATAAATTTTAATCATTTTGTCCTCAAGAATACTGAGTACTCATTCTTTTTCTCAATCTTCCAGAAATCAGAAGGAAATACAAAAATAGTTTTGTCTGATAATAAATATCTGGAATTCTTTGTTCCATTTCTTTAGAAAGAACCACTTCATAACTTGGCACCACAGTTCTGCAGGGAAAATTTAAAAATTGGGTAACTGAAAAATCTCTGGAAGTCATTTCATGCTTGGTTTGTTGAATAACTAAAATATTCTTGATGTACCAATCCCCAGAGTAAAGAGAAGTGACTACCTCCCTATGAAATACTTTTATCCAGACCATAACACTGACTAGTGACTGTTATTTGATCATGACTCTCCATAACTTATCTTTTGTAACTTTTAGTAAGTTTTGTCTTTACTGATCCCTTTCTTCCCATCCATTTACATGAGATTGTTCAATCAGTTTCTCTGTTCCTCTTGCCTTTAGTATGTCAGATTCTCCAGGCCATCTTTCCTCCTTACATGCTCTAGAAATTCTTTCTGAATATGTGTCTATTTTGTTTCCATTTTCCTTAAAATATCTTTGTTACTTACATGTTCTGTCCATGGTATTCTCATCATCCTTCTGCAGAACCAGTTTTTCTTGCTTGCTTACTCTTGCTTTCAAGAAAATGTCCACTTATATAATAGTTAATGAGATGGCATGAGAAGATGCCATTAAAATGTTTCTAACGTTGAATCTATAATAGATGGTATGAGAAGATGCCATTAAAATGTTTCTAACGTTGAATCTATAATAGTTAGATGGTATAAGAAGATGCCATTAAAATGTTTCTAATGTTGAATCTATAATAGATGGTATGAGAAGATGCCATTAAAATGTTTCTAATGTTGAAAGAAGAAAATAAACCTTTTTTAATATTATTTGCACTCTTTACATTCTGACTATTGTACTGCTCTTTGTTATCAGAACATTTCAAGCAGTTTGTCTTCTGGCTTTCATCTGGAGCATATCAAATTTCACCATCCCTAAAAATACAGATAATAAAAATCGCCAGACAGCCATAGTTCAACCAAACTAGGCAAACTTGTTCTTGTTCTACTGCCCATATCTATTATTTTTAGTACTGCTATTTAGATATTCCTAAATATGGGCAGTGGAACGAGAACAGTGTACCCTGTAAATTAAATAAGGGCTTCAGTTCATAATTTCTTACAGGTTACCCAGATTGATATACAATATTTTTTTTTTTTTTTTTTTTTTTTTTGGCAACTCAAAATTGTGCAATTTATACATAGAAATAGTAAAAATACTGAAAACATTATTCAAAAATAACTTAAGAGGGTACATAGCCCACATACTCGCATACCAAATGTCTAATTCAACAAAGGTTTATGGCCACATCACATTGAAACACTGTTTCCTGTATGATCACCAAAATTAAGCAATATCAAGACCGGTCACTACCTAAATGGGTGACCACTTGGAAATACCAGGTGCTGTAAGCATGGATGTGTGGCTGGTGTAATAGATAATGACTTGGAATTGTTAATCAGAGAGCTGAGTTCCAATTTCAGTGGAATTTGTTATATTCATTTATGCACAAATAGCTTTGGGGAAAGGCATGAACCCACATATATACTCCCCCAATTATAGGTTAATTAGTAGGACTTGTATCACTGAACCATTATCTCCGCCCACCACAACCACCAAAAAAATTATTTTCAATCTAAAAATAGTTTCAGGCTTTTTAAATAACCCTTAACCCGTTGATTAGCTGCAGAAAATGAATTTCGAATTTAATTACTGAACTTACATTGGGTTATGTTCATTGCTTTGATGTGTAGCTTCCAAATATTTTTTCTCTTCAAGCATTTATGAAAACTGTATCTTACAAATGAGTAAGATTGTGATTTGGGTGACATTAACCACTGCTAAATGCACTAGAAGTTAGTCTTCTTCCCTCCAAAAATTATGCAGGAATTAGGAGTCCTCTACTGCAAACACCTATCTGAGAAGCGAATGACTGATTTGAACAGGTACTGCACCTAGTTACACCAACTGAAATATCTGGAATTAGTCAAGAGAACTGGTATAATATCCCATCAGGATAATGTAAGACAACATCTTTATTTGTCCGAGTTTGGTTTGGAAATTTTCGTTTGTTGTATTTGACAGATTCAGGTTAATCTTTCAGGTTTTTAAAGAAATCTTTTAACAGAAAAAGTATTCACTTCATGGCTAGTCCTTGGTATGATGATAAACTGCATCTGGCTGCAAGGCCTCTGATCAAGAGATTGGAGGTTTTGAGGAACTTGGAATTCCCTCTTAATTGCTGTTGTTCCCAGGTCAACCCTGACCCAGAACAGTAGCACCTGTTAGGATCCTAGCTATGGGCAAATAGTTAAACCCCCACCCAAAGAAAAAAAAAAAAACTACTAAAGTAAAAATACATTTTTGTATAAAAGAAAACTACCAGCAATACCTATTTATAGTAAAATTACCAGCAATACATTTTATCTTAAAAAAACAATACCCTGAATACCTATTTACAGTAAAATTACCAATAATATAGCTATAATAGCTATCAACATGAATTAACATTCATGACATTAATCCATATAATATCCTACAATTTCTTAAAGAAATCAAACTGTATCCCAAAATATATCTTCAACAAAGCTACAATATAAAGCATAGACATCACTGCCTCTAGTAATTATGTCCATACAAATATGTATATGCAAAAAAGCTGAGTATCATCTACCATGTATTCTATTGTGAAAGCAGAATAACATATTTACTTCAAAGCTCCCAAGAAAATTAAATTCTAGTCCTGGGTCAGATGATAAACAACATCCAGCAACAAGACCTCTAATCAGAAGATTGGAGGTTTTGAGGAGCATGAAACCACCTCTTAATTGTTGTTGTTCCCAAATCCACCCAGACCTGGAGTTGTAGCACCTGTTAGGGTCCCAGCTATAGGCAAATAGTGAACCCCAAACAAAAGTAAAACATTAATGTATAAAAATACCAGCAATACATATTTATAGTAAAATTACCAACAATACATTTTATCTGTAGTTGAAGGTGTGCAATTGGGTTCATAATATTTAGATTTCGGCATAAAGAATCCATAGAGGTTGATAAGCTGCTAAACAAAATCAACCAAATACCAGTGTGAAAGAACTCTTCCATGACATTAAACTATGTAATATCCTACAATTACTTAAAGAAATCAAACTGTATTCCAAAATATAACTTCAACAAAACTATAACATAAATGCACATGTCACCACATCTATAAATCATGACCACATGAACATGTGCAAAAGCTGAGTATCATTTACCATGTATGAAATTATGAAAACAGAATAACATGTATCATATTTTTATTACTTCAAACTCCTACATCCTGGGTATGATGATAAACTACATCTGGCAGCAAGGCTTCTAATCAGGAAGTTTTGAGGAGTGTGAAACCACCTCTTAATTACTGTTGTTCCCAGGTCCACCCTGACACAGGGTGGTAGCACCTGTTAGGGTCCCAGCTATGGGCAAATAATTAACCCGCAAACTGGGGTCAAAACACTATGAAAGTATAAAAATAGATTTTTATTGTAAAAATACCAGCAATATATTTTTTTTTAAATATTCCCAGCCATACATTTGGCTCTCAACAAAAAAACCTTTACAAAAATATGTCAATGAAACCTGATCTACAAACTGATTTTTTACAAAGAATACATATTCTGTTCATACAAACCTATTCTAAAAATCTTGTCAGCATTAAATAACCCCTTGAGGTTGATATACCTTAAAACAAAATAAACCCAACCAAACCTAATAAAGCTGCTAAGAAAAGAAAATTTTGGCATTAAATGACACACAAAGGTGTTAAAGAAATTAAATTAAATTCTCTTCCATGGATGACCGCAGAGAATTAGTCAAATGTTTTTTTTCTTTTTCATTTTAATCAATTCACCACAAGTAAGGTGATAATGCCACTAAGTGAATGAAAAGACTTTAGAAGGAACTGGAAACCCAACACTATACACAAAACAAGGGACAAAACTCTACTTCTGTTCAAAAGACCAGGGAGGAGAGAATTCTTTGAGGGGAAAAGAATTATGAAGGTGCCTGAAAGATGGCAGAAGATTGTGAAAGATGATGGCAAATAAAATTAGTACCAGAATGTTTATTATACAGAGTGCTGCAGAAATACCTCCCATACAACAGTAAGACATTAATCACAATGGTGTCTTCATTTTGCTAATGTCTTATGTGGGAGGTATTTCTACCACATCTTGTGTAGCATCAAAAGTTTACAAAAATTTGAATTTAAATTTAATGCTCCATTTTTTTTTTTTGTCACTCTCCCTCTGTCACTCTGTCATTTGCGCTTGCCATCTCCGTCTTGCACTCACCCTCTCCATCTATCTCTCTTGCCCTCTCTGTGTGTCTCTCTCTCTCTCATCCCCACAAGCTCCCAATGAAGGTAACATTAAATGAAAGTGTTTAAGAAAAGATCAAAATGTTTGACTCATTTTGTGGGTGGAAACCAGGTACTCGATAGAAACAAAAAGCAAGTGGATGTGATTAATAACAACTCTGCTTTTGCTTTGAATAAAATATCTTTGTCATTTATTTGTTTTTTTTTGTTTTTTTTTTTTCAACATCTGTGTTTCATTGAGGGTGGGAGGGTATAATAAAATTTATTTGCATTTATTTTTACTGATTTTCTGTTTAATATTTTTTTTTTCTACAAGTTAAATAATTCCACTGTATAATGATTGTTTGCTCGTGCTGTCTAAAATGACGATATATTTTAAGAAAAGTATGTTCCCCTCCCAACATACACACACACACACACACACACATATATATATATATATATATATATATATATATATATATATATAAGAGAGAGATAGGTTTGCCTATCATCTGTTTCACACTCCTCTCCAGTCTTTTGAACAAGAGTATGGCTGATCCATGCTTTCTGGTTCCTTATAAAGTCTTTTCCATGTCTCTTACTTTGGTTTCTTTGGTGGAATTATCACCTTGCTTGGGGAGATGCTTCTTACTCTGTAATCCTCTACCTCTAGTGACTCTTGGGTCTTGTCCAGGGTGAACATCATTGTTATATGACCTCCCAGAGAGTGTATATATAGACAGATACTCATATGACAACCACTGACAAGTTTGATTAATGTTTTGTTTCACTGATTTTGCCTTTCCTAGCTGTCTGCTTGACATTTGCCCAACTCATTGAATGTTCTTTGAAAATTGTATGCCTCTACTTATTTTGATCACAAGCTGAAGTTTCTCTCCCCTTCTTATGACATGATGATGAAAGCCTCTCCACATTACATGATAGTGTTGTCATTTCTGTAGCAAGTCAGGTTAAAATAAAGGACAGGGTAGAACTAACTACCCACAAAGATTTTGATTCAGAATTTTCCTAGACTGGTTGCCACACGAGGCCCAATCTATCCTGATATTTAACCCATAGCTGAGGGAACATGGATTCATACCTTTCCGAGGGTATTTGTGCAAATGCAACAGTGATGAGGGGATGATTTTCTATTGTTATGAAGTAATAAACTCATCCCTTAAAATCAAAACCTTATAAATTTTTGCCCAAGATCAGTGTAGCATCTGTATGATCTGCCTAACTTAGTATTTACAAGTTAAGGTTCCTTTACTGTTCAAGCAGAATAATATTGGTGTAGCGGATGTCACTTTCCTGGTTAACTCTTGGTCAGGGGTTTAATTCTAGGCAGGATTCAATTATTTTCTTTACTATATTACATCAAAAATTTAAAATAAAATAATATATTGGTATTGAACACTTTTTAAAAAAAGTAAATGCTACAAGCAGCATAATTTTACTTCATCTGTTCTTTCCCTCATTTGGAGATTTTATATATATATATATATATAATTTAGCTGATTGATGTTATATTTAGCACCTCAACTCCAGAGTTTCATTGACATTCAGTCCACTCTTCAGGTTTTTAGCAATTGGCACACTTGTTCCTCCTCTCTTTTTCTCAAGTAATTGGATTTTTTGGCTGAGATATATTTAAATGGACCAGATTCTAATATTTATATATACCTGCTAATTGCTACTTTTTCACAGATTTTTATAAAGAAGAAGTCAGGATTCTCCAGGATCTATGTTCTTGAATGTCTGTTCATAGAAGTTTTAGAATCCATTCCATTTAAATATATCTAACCTCAGATACATTGATGGCATTTTATTCATATATCCCCAAAAGAACCAACCAAATAACATTTTAAAAAGTAAAAGAAATGACTAATATATTTAATATTTCAAACTAGTGATAACTATTTTACTAAATCCCACAATATTTGCACTCTGTACCCACAGTTGTTTTATCAGTGAACCATGCATTCAAGTACTTGACTTAACAAAGGTTTCTTTTTTCTTTCTCAACCAATGAAAGTTCTTCCTGTGTGTTTATCCCTATTCCCTGGTCAACAGTGAAGTTGATCTTAAAGATGTCCTACTGTGCAAACAGCATATCTTACCCCTCCTTGTTGTTTTACTCATATAATTAGCTTTCTATTTGACCCCAGCAATGTTTGATACATTGAACTGAAAATATAAAGCAGATATTTCAGCTGTATATTGAACTGTGCATGTGGATGTTATAACTTATCAATTGCTAATGAAATAAATGCCATTCCTATATTTACTTACTTGAGATGGTCTTTTTATGTTTGCTTTCTCTCTGGTAACAATAAAAATGTCCATATTAGACTCTATCATATAAACAATGTGTTACTTAGTATCATTAACCTGGTAAATCTATCCTTAGGTGGCAGCAGTTACCTAGCAACAATATAATCTAACAAGTAGCTAAAGCCATCCAAAAATCTCATTCTTTGTTTACACAAACTGTTAAACCAATTTGTCTCACTTTAGAAAGTTCTCTTAATTTCCAAGTCTTGCTTTATCTAGGGTTTGCCAGATATCCCTTGTATACTAGACATGTCCTGTACTGGATAATTTGGTCCCCCTGTCCTGTACTGGCCTTTCAGGAACATTCCAAATGTACCGTATTTAGTTCATTTTTGAATTTCATAATAAAAATATTTTTACTGCCTTCTTTTAGTTCTTGGTTGTAACTTTAGAAGTAATTATCCTTTCTTTTCTCAGATTCTCTTGAGGAAAATAACCCAAATGTAACGAGAAAACTAGGGTTGCTAGAAGTTTACACAAAACTGACGTGATTGCAACTTGTTCAGTTGCTAAGTTTGGCTGAGGACACTTTTACAGAATTTCTTTTTCTTTAATTTTAATTTTTTTTTTCCCGGTGACCGAGGACGGGAAGACATTGTCATATAGCACAGGAACAAGGACATTTTGCAGCGTTATACCATGGTGAAGAGCTCCTCTGAAGAATTACCAAGAAAGTATTTATAGAAAATGCACAAGGACGTAATTTTCTGGTGTTGGGGAAAATGACTGAATCTGAGATGCCAGTATTGTTGATTCTCTTTGGATTTTCATTAGAAACAAAGAAAGAACTGCTATGTCATATCAGTCTTTCTATGTGACAGATCATGAGGAGACTTGAGCAGCCAGAGATGTGGTGCTTCAGAAGGATACTGAGAATACCATGGCCAAAACATGTAAACAATGGAAGTTTAAAGAAAAATGGAAACAAAAAAAATGACACGCTTAAAATCAAAAAGGAAAAGTAGAAACACGGAAAGAAGGCTCGGAGAATTTTACACTCACAGGATATATTGAAGAAAGGTCACGATTATAATTCAAAAGGTGGAAAATACAAACTGAAATTCATAATAATTTTCATCAATAACTCTCAGCTAAAATTGGAAAAGATGATTGATTCTACCTTTGCTGTTCTCTAGAATTGCTAGAGATCCCTTATAGAATGAACCGGTGCAGTATTGGATAATTGTGTCCCTTGTCCCGTAATCGACCTTTCAAGGACCCCACAAATGTCCCCTATTTAGTTCAGTTTCAAATTTCGTAATAAAAATATAATTTTACTATCTTATTACAGTTCTTGGTTGTAAGTTTATAATTAATTATCCTTTATTTTCTCAGATTCTCTTGATGAAAATAACCCAAATGTAACAAGGAAACTAGAAGTTTACACAAAACTGACATGTTTATTTCTCTGTTGTCTGTATTAAATATTTTCAAATGATTTCACTTTTACAGAATTTCTTTTTCTTAGCTTATATTAAATAATTTTCAGATGATTTTACTTTTATCTTCCTCATAACCCACTAAAATTATTGCTTTCATATCTCTCCTTTTATGTGATATATTGATCTGAGTGTGTAGGCATGTATAAATTTATTTTATATATGAGAAATTTTAAGAATGTTCCATATTTCTCATTTTCTAAACCTAACTTTGTCTTTGTTAACCTGAGACCAGGCCACCTGCCAATATATAGTGGACATTTTGAGTGAATTTGCCAGCCTAACAGAACTGTATTTGTACATCATTGGTAACAAGTTAGATATTCCCTTTGTCTCTCATACTTAGGGCCTTATGTCAAAAGTAAGTTATGGATGGTAAAGATAATTTTGGAAGCTATAGAGCAGCCATTTTGTTCTGATAGCAGCCATTTGCATTTTTTTTAAATAACACAGCTTCACTGAACAGAGGAACATTATCACCCTAATTAAACAGTACTTAATGGAATAATTGATCAAACCAGCTACAACAAAATGGAAACTTTTAATTATCTTCATTTTTAATGCTGCTCAAATAAGAATGAAATACTAGTCATAAATCAATGTTTCTCAGTATTCTCGTAGAGGATAAATCATTACAAAAGATAGCTTTTTTTGTTTGTTTGCTTTTTTTTTTTATTGATTAATTTGTTTTCTATAGCTTTATCAACCTGTTATGATAGGACTTGTTTGACTCCTGTTTCTGGTTAGTAAAATATAACATATATACCTCATAACAAAGAGACATATATATGTACAAGGATTTATATATATATATATATATATATATATATATATATATATATAGGATGGTCCGAAAGTCTTGTCACCCACTACCAAAAAGTAATGAAAAGTAATACAAAAGACAGGTACTGGATTCATTTTATTCACTTTCATTGATGCTGTGTCACATCGAGAAGTTCTGTATGAACACTATTATTCTTGTATCAGCCATTGGAAATAGAAAATTATATTATATAAGGGTGACAAGACTTTCGGACCACCCTGTATATGTTGGCCATCAGTCTAGGAGGAAGAAAAACTCTGAATTCAAAATGCCACTATTACTATGGCTGCAGTAGATGTGATGCCATTATGACTTTAAGGGGTTTACAGGATCAAAAATGAAATATAGAAAATCACTGATCAAAACTAAATGCTACATTTGAATTTGCAGCGGATGTTATATTTGCAAAGGAATATACATCGTGCAACAGGATGATGTTCAACAAGATGAATGTTCTGTACAGCAGCCAAAGACAACATAACAAAGAAAGGAAATGAGAATTAATGAAAACAAAATAGAGGATGTGGCAGAAATACCTCCCACATAATGGTAAAACGTTAGCTAGCTGAAGAAGCCACTAATGTCTTAGCACTATATGGGAGGTATTTATGCCCCACCCTGTACAATGAGTGGAATGCTATGGCCAAAAACCATCCTATTATAATCTTGCTTGTCTCTCTCTTCATTAGTTCACATGAGCGTTACGCCCTGCCCTTCATAAATAATGGACTATTCCATTATGGGGGGGCAACATGATTTAAATAAGTAAAGTAAGTACTGTTTCAGTGAAACGGGTAAAGTTGTCAATTTCAAATCTTTTCATTTCTATTAGGTTGGTGCAAAAATAATGACGGTTTTTGACGTATTTTTTAACGTCAAAAACCGTCATTATTTTTGCACCAACCTAATACTTACTTTTTAACATAATGACCAGCATTCATACTTATGATTATTATTGCAATATTTTGTTGAAGTTGTTTAGCTCAAATATTTAACAGCGTCATTGGGAAATTTGTATGGATATTTTATTGTTGTAGAACTCGCCATGAGCTGATTCAATCATTAACTCGATTAAAATTCATAAGAAAATTCAAATAAGAAAACCGTGAAATTATCACTGTTATTTCTAGTTGGCAAATAATGTCAGTGAATCAAGTTCACCACTCCTTTCTGATACAAATTTAGTTCCATTATTAATTTAGATCAGGATTTTAGAGATGCTTAGGTAGGTCATGACCCAAAATGGGAAAAGAACCACTGATATATGGGCCTGACTTGCAAAATCACACCAGAGGATGCAGTTCACATTGAATATGGCTTTTAATTTCTTGCAGTCAACTTGTGAGTTGAAATTTCTAAGAATTTTATGAAAAATAATTTCTAGGATTTGATTAGGTTAAAATGTATCTCTTGCTCTGCAACTAAAAAGACCCATCCCCTCCACCTTTTTTTTTTTTTTTTTTTTTTTGTATAATTATAAAATTAATTACATAAGTAATTTTAATTAAAAATTCTTAGCTAGAATTTAGTGGATCTGTTTTGATGAATTAACACTGGTGTAATGTGCACATGGCTGAATGGTTAGAACATTCAATTTCTGATCATGAGACCCAGGTTGAATTCTCCTCTTAGTTGATTTATCAGCAAGGTGATGATGTTATTGCCTTGAAGACCTTGAGGAGACAGTCTCAGCATGCGGCACCTTTGGAAAGCACCTGCAAACCATACCAAATGTTGACCCAAGCATTGTGAGTGAAAGTTGGTAGATGCAATTATTTGGGATCTGTTGATGGCTTGTGCTAGTAAAAAGTTACAAGTCATTGTGACTGAGGGTTTTAGCTTACTGGCCTTGTTCAGATTGTTAATCACACAAGATAATGTGCTCTTTCCCAGAAACTGTAACTAAGGTCTACTCAGCATAGTTGCAGTATAAAGTACAAGTAGGCTCTGTGGGTGTTGAACAAACACAAATGTGTCCGAGCAGGTGTCTGCAACAGGGATTGACAAATAGGCATATTTGGATATGAGCGGCCAGCCACCATCACCACAAGTGTGAAAAGATATTACTCAACATAGTATATAAATGTTTTGTATAATTAAACAAGTTGAAGCATCAATAGGAGATATTAAAAACTGAGTTGTCCATGTTGCCAAGTACCACACACTAGAAATGCTAAGCAAAAAGAAATGCACTCAAAGGAATGAAAAAGTCTCCTACATGTATGTCATAGTGTTTCATCCAAGATAGCCATATTGAGTCAATCTCTCTCAAGCTATGAAAAATGAGGAAAGACACATCCAATTGCCACCTGTGAACTAAGTCTCCTTACTGGTTTTATTTTCCTTATCATGCAGAGTTGTCAGTTGACTCCTTTATATGTAAGGGGAGATAATGTATTTTTGTATCCCAACAGAATATAGAATAGGGAAAATGAAATCACACAAAACTAAGTTGTCCTTTGGTGATTGCAGTCTTGTATGATAAGTAGAAGCAGCAGGCAGGTTAGGTTTAAGACTCCAAGTTCTCTACGAGACAATACCTTCGTGTATTAAAGTGTTGGTTTTTTATTTTGGCGACCGTAATTTGGTGGCCAGGCAGTGTGTACTTGGACTCGGCTGAAACTGAGCCATTAGTAACTGAGCAGTACTAAAAATAAGAACTAGACAATATATCCCCAAACATGGGTAGTGGAATGAGAAATCTACTTCTGTAGATTAAATATAGAGTTCAGTTCAGAATTCCTTTTTGGTTACTTGGATTGATATATGCCCGATGAAAGCTGGAGGGTACAATCGCTGAAATGTTGCAATAACAACAGACAAGGACAATAATCCGAATGTAAACTGAAGTGGAAAGATTATATTGAATCAATTGCTTGGTTTGCTATGAGAAAAATTGGTTAAGCATGCTACGAGATTGGCATCTACGTCCCACCCTTTTACTATTGAAATGGATAAATGCAACTACCACTTCTACTCCCAAAATTTTTCTCCCATTTCCTCTCTGTGGAATTCCTTTCTGTTTCCTTGCTTTCTTGATAACTACAATCTTCAAAAGTTCAAATGCAACATCAATCACTATCTATCTTCTTGAATCCTGTTCATCTTTTGTCCTTATTCTCAGTCTTCTCTTTCACTTCCTGTATACTAGAAGCATTACTGCTTTGCTTGAGGGGAAATGATTAAAAAAAAAAAAAAAAAACCCTGTATGGTGCTAGACAAGTTTTCTTGCCAGAATCTATCTTTATATATTTATAAATCTACCATTTAATCCATGCATTGAATATTGTTACCACATCTAGTCTGATGCTTCTGTTATTTATTTAGATAGTCTTGATAAAATCCAAAGAATCCTGCTTCAGTCACTTTCCCACCCTCCATAACATAGCTTCCCTGTGCCTTTTCTATAAATACTTTCATGCTAATTGTTTGGATGAACCTTCCTCTATGGTAGCTAGACTTTATAAATTTAAGCACAGTACTAGATTGGTGATAGGATCTCAATTTGTAGTCAACTTGGCTAGATGTAACCATAAGTTCTATGCTAACAGTTTCTTTTTTCACAATTCTTCCATGTGAAACTCTCTTCCAGCTTCTTGCTTTCCAGCCAAAAATTAAATGCAATGTCAATCCTTAACTACTGTCTCAATTCCTCTTCTATGTTACTTGCTGCTTAATGTTTTTCTTTTTTTTATTCTTACACACTCAATAACCCTTTGATTCTTAGTAGCTTTACTTCCTTGCAAGTGTAAATAAGTTGTCCATGTCACCATGTAAGTCAACACACATTGGAATAGCTAAGCAAAGAAGGTTAGTTGTAGGGTTAATAAAAAAAGAATTTACGTTGCATTGTAGTTTTATTTTTCATAATATATGATGTTAAGTAGTCCATGTTGCCACATATGTCAACACATGGAATGGCTAAGTAAAGAGAAATACTGAAAAAGGAATCAAAAAGCCTTTTACTTGAATATTAAAGTGTTTCACCAGAGATAGCTATGTTGAGCTGATATCTCAAACCATGAGAGATACAGGAGATTGCTGACTGTGAACTGAGTCTCCTGGCTGGCTTTATTTTCCTGCTCATGTGGGGTTGTCACATATCATTTTAAATGTAAGGGGAAATAATTATTTATGTATCCCAGCAATATATAACGTTTTTCATGGCTCAAGAGATACCAGCTCAGTTTCATCAGTGACCATGGTTTGTGGAGCTGTTTTTGGCTAAGAGCAATATTCCCCAGGTCCAACAACCAACATATTCCCCAGATCTTACTCCTTGGTACTTTTCCTCTTGGAAAATCCCACTTGGAAGGAACAAGATTTTAAAACATTGAGAAAATCCAAGGGAATGCGATGAGGCTGCTGCTCACTATCCTCCAAAAGAGTTCCATGTATGCTTACATTAATGGAAATGGATAAAATGTGTGGCTACAGAAGGGGACTACTTCGAAGAAGATTAAATGCCAAATTGATTATATTTTGTATTTTTTTTTTTATACCACCAGTACTGATATTTTTGAATCAGTCCTCATACAAACATACACACATGCAGATATATATATATATATATGCACACACACAATCCCTCATCGATAGCATGATTCAGAGTTTCATGCAGATATGCAATCTTAAGGTGCAGAATATTCACTGACCGTCAAGCGTTATGAAATTCCTATTCTCAGTGTTGATTT
Source organism: Acanthosepion lycidas (assembly GCA_963932145.1). Taxonomy (NCBI): domain Eukaryota; kingdom Metazoa; phylum Mollusca; class Cephalopoda; order Sepiida; family Sepiidae; genus Acanthosepion; species Acanthosepion lycidas. The sequence continues at coordinate 69,888,694 of OZ010608.1, read as the reverse complement.
AAAATTGTTAAGACTTGTTCATTTTATTATTGTTGTCTATAATATTTAAATTATGTATAATTTATATTGATCAAAGTTATAAGTTCAAAGAACAAAAAAATTTTAAAAATATTTATGTAAACATGCTATGTATCAAAGCATTTATTTTTTCTGTTTTCTATGCATATTTGGTTAGTACATAAGTATGTTTATTCATTAGTTGTAAATGCAATAAATAAAAAATATATATGTGTACGAATACATGTTTACCCCGACTACACATATATATATATATATATATATATACAGTGTAACCCGGATATAAGAGAGTTGTCAGGACCGGAGAAGAAGTCTCTTATATCTGTGTTTGGTCTAATTTATATACATTAACACAGGCTCTAATTTGGGACCAGAGAAAATCTCTCTTATATCCGGGTTTCTCTTATATCCTGGTCTCTTATACCCTGGTTACACTATATATATATATATATATATATATATATATATATAAGTGAATATACATAATATCCCATGTGAATAGCACAACTCTGAGTTTCATGTAAATCTACAAGTGCAGAATACTTATTGACCATTAAGCATTATGAAATTCATTCTTGCGGCATTGATTTAAAATTGTGTGTTAAGACTTGTTTATTTTATTATTGTTGTCTATAATGTTTAAATTATTCATAATTTATATCGAAGTTCAGAAGACATAAAATTTTAAAAATATATTTTAAATAATTTAAAAAAAAAATGAATTTGCATAAACACAAGGGGGATAACTCCATCTCTTGCATAAAAAAAACCATTGTGATAGAAATAATTGGTGCTTATTAAAATATATTAAATAATGTCTTATGGAATAAACTTAGCTCTCATGATGTTAACTTAATTATTAACATACACACACACACACATTATATATATATATATATATATATATATATATATATATAATGCTTTTGGAACCTAGCCTTATACCTACAAAGGTGATAATTTTACTTAAATATTATAGACAACTATTAGGTTGGTGCAAAAATAATGACATAATAATGTCGTTTTTTGACGTATTTTTTAACGTCAAAAAACGACATTATTACGTCATTATTTTTGCACCAACCTAATATAATAACATGAAAAAAGTCTTAACACACAATTTAAAATCAACACCACAAGAATGTGAATTTCATAATGGTTAGTAAGTATTCTGCACCTGAAGATTGCATATCCATTTGAAGCTCTAAAGTCATGCTATTGACAAGACATATTATTTATATTCATTAATATATACATAATATCTCAATCCTCTTACAAACTGTAACTAAGGTCTGCTTAGCAGTATAAACCACAATTGTAATTGTTGAAGAAACCTGAACATGCTTGAGCAGATATTTGCAACAGTGATTAGCTATCCACCTTAGCAAACAGTTATGAATGAGCAACCAACCATATCTACATAGACATCGTAGGGCTAATAAGATACCATCAGCAGTGAAATATGTCTGAAGACACTAAATACTTCTAAGGTTAGGTAAAATAACCTACCTGCTTTGTATTCACATAAAATCTACACCTTTTTATTTATTTTTTTTATCTGTATCTTTTGAGTACAAATAAGGCATTCTAATATTGTTAGCTGGGAGTAACTTTATCTGATAAAGTCAAATGATCGTGTATCCCAAGGCCCAATGATTAATGTAATCTGACCTCTTTCAAAGCTTGCCTTGAGACAGTCAACTTGGCCAACTCTATAAAAAGAATGGCTTCTTTTGCATAACAAGGTTTCATTGTATGATAACTAAATTTAAAAAGTGCTTTGTATTGCGAGCCTGATCAACATCAGACCCTTTAAGAGGATCAGGTAGAATGTTTGAGGAGGTGTTATGGTTGCTGAAGATTGGTGAAAAAGTGATAAATTTAATTACTAAGCAAAACTAGTAATTAAGTCTCTTGTCAGTATTTGTTCCTGACATGAACTTTCAGTAGAATTATTTTATTTTATCCACAGGAAACTTGCAATCCTGGTGAGGTGGGGGGGATGATACTAACTGTAGCAACAGAGTATTACAGAAAAACTGACTCTCTGGTACATTTATTTCAGCGAGATTTTCTTTTCTTATTGCTTTAAGCCTTTTATTTTTTATTTTTTTGCTTCCTCCTCCATCTCTTTTTCTTTCTCCTCCATCTCTTTTCCTTTCTCCTCCATCTCTTTTCCTTTCTCCTCCATCTCTTTTCCTTTCTCCTCCATCTCTTTTTCTTTCTCCTCCATCTCCTTTTCTTTCTCCTCCATTCTCAAAACTCTTAAAAATCATATAATTACAAGATTCTAAACTTTTCTGAAATTATTAAGTAAACAAATTCAACTCTTTTCTAAATTTGTAGTAAAATATACCTGAACACATACAACATTTTAACAAAATCTGTGTTGCAACAATCCCTGAGTAACAGGAAATTTTATGTGCATCTCTTTTGAGCTTATTTTTTATGACTCTTCTATTTAAACTGAATTATTTACTAATAAATGTGGTATTTTAAATGTACAAACAATTTAGTCTTTAAATTTGACTGTACTCCCATCAATGTGACAGGTACTGAACTATTTAATTTAAAATGATAGACTGCTATACTTATACAATGGTAACGGCTGATTTTAAACTATTGAAATAACTGAGGAATAATTCATTAGTTTTCATTAAATGCATTTATCAAAATGAATTGTATAAATTTAAACAGTTTGATATTCTTGCTTTTAATACTGTTTTCCACCTGAAGTTCTGACTCCAGTCAATTATGAAAGCCAAAGAATGTATTGAAAAAATTGTCTTCATGGTTAAGGAGATAATTGACCACAGTTATAAAAATCCGACACATTTCATTGGAAAATATTCATTGGAATACTGGGTGGTGAAATTTAGCTTTTTACATGAAATTTTTTTTTTTTTTTATCAATGGTCAATTTATTTACCATTTTTTTTTTTTTTTTTTTTTTTTTTTATCAATGGTCAATTTATTTACCATTTTCTTCCAAGCTCTGTCATTTTTCCCTTTAACTCTCTCTTAGCGCCAACCTACAAAATGTTTTTCTTTTAACATTCAGCAAGTGCCAAGTCAAATTGTCCTGATTAGTCAAATAGCTTTCTGAATTTTTCTGTCAAGTAACTCCAAAGAGTTTCTGGTTTTAGCCATAATGTTCGTACGAATTACAAACACATGACCATAAGCTAGTATTAATATGAGTATTTGATATAAAGTGGAGGATCAATTTTTTATTGTTATTAAGTAATAAACTGATCCCCAAATTACTACTCAGATATAATCAGTGGAAAAATATTTTTAACATTCTGTTTGTATCATGGGGTCAATAACCCCAGAAATTTTTTTTCCTTTATATTTTAGTAACAAGTCAAATTTTTGTGATTAGTTAAGTAGCTTTCTAAATTCCTTTGTCAAATAACTCCATGAGCAGATATGAATGTACGTGAGAGAATCATGGAAGATTGAAGTTTAAAGGCAGTAAATTCAACCTTGCTAACCGAACAATTCTCTGTGGCTCGATCAATATATATATATATATATATATATATATATATATATATGATTCCTATCATCGCTAGACAATGGAATGAGACTATGGATTTTAAGTTTAATTTTTATAATTAAATTTATAAATTTAGTTTCAGTTTTGAAACCTGGGTCATTTAATGCCAACAAAATTTTTAGGATAGATTCATATGAATAGAATATGTATTCTTTGGTTTAGATTGGTTTGGTTTATCTTGTTTTATGGCATATCAACCACAGTGGGTCATTTAATATAGATTCATATGAATAGTTTGGTTTGTTTTACAGCATATCAACACCTCAGTGGGTTATTTAATACTGACAAAATTTTTATTGCTGGTAATATTTTTTTTCCTTCATAAATCTATTTTATGTAATATTTTTCTTCAAAAATGTATTGCTGGCAATTTTTTTACAAAAAGTATTTCTGGTATTAAAATCTATTTTTACACTTTCATAGTGTTTTGACCGCAGTTTGGGTGTTAACTATTTGCCCATAGCTGGGACCCTAACAGGTGCTACTACCCTGGGTCAGAGTAGACCTGGGAACACCAGCAATTAAGAGGTGGTTCCACACTCCTCAAAACCCCCTGATCAGAGGCCTTGGTGTTGGACGTAGTTTGTCTTACCCAGGATGCGGATGTAGTTTATCGACATACCCAGGACTGGAACCTATTTTGGCATATTTGAATTTGGAATCTTATAAATTTTTTTTTTTTTTTTTTTTTTAATATTGGCCTTTTAATTTAATTTTTCAAAATAAATCTTTTCCTTTTTTTTTTTGTTCATTTTTATTTATAAAAAGATAAAGAACACTCAAGATACTATCTTCTATATGGCATGTCCCTTCTGGATGTGCATGATCATGACTCTCCACAACTTCCTATCCATTGTAGTATTTTAGCAATGTTTGAGTTTATACTTTCCTTCCTGTAAAAATGTAACATCAATCACAATTTTCTGTATTCCTGAAACATGTTCTTTTGACTTTTCTCATCACTCTCTTTCACTCCCAGTAACCCCTTGTGTCTTAGTGGCATTATCACCATCTTCTGTCTTCCCAAAACCTGTTCTTTTATTGTTTTTTTTTCTCCTCATTAAAGTTTTCTCATTCTCTTTCACTCCTAGTAACCCTCCTATATACCTAGAAAACAAAATAAATTCTACTGAAAGGATGTAAAAAATTTGCGTAGCTAAAGTCTTGACTGCCTTAAATAAAATGCATGTAATCTGGAAATCTGATAAACCAGACAACCTCAAGTGGAGATTCTTTCGAGCCACTGTAGAAGCAGTGTTAATGTATGGAGCCACTGTCTAGACACTGACTAAAACTCTACAGTCTAAGCTTTGATGGAACCTATACTCAGATGTTGAAAGCTATACTTAACATCTCTTGGAGACAACTTCCAACTAAATCACAGCTCTATGGACCCCTCCCTTATATTTCTACAATCTAACATGAATGCAGAATGTGCTTTGTGGGACACTGTTGGCGAGTAGAACAAGAACTTGTGAGTGATCATTAGTAAACTTTTGCTCTCAGTAGGTGTTGTCACTAATCTTTGTTTATATAAAATTGTAATTTCATACTTTCCTACTGTTGTTTTTGGTTGTAGTTCACTCTTTGCCCATAGCTGGGATCCTAACAGGTGCTACCACCCTGGGTGAGAGTGGACCTGAGAATAACAGCAATTAAGTCGTTTCATGCTCCTTGAAACCTCCCTCTGCTGATCAGAGGCTTTGCTGCAGGAGGTCATCATACCCAGGACTAAGACTTAGGGAAACAAGGAACAAAAAGGAAAATTATGTTTACAATCAGTAAGCAACAGTTGAAACTTCTGGATTATGTAATGAAGAAAAGGTTTTATTATATTCAATCCTTACTGGGCGCTCCATAGTTGCAGCCTTGTGCCACATCTAATCTACACTTAGTAAATCATATTGAATTGAATGGATTTTTCATCTGACATTATTTTTCATTACTAACCATGATTTTTAGTGGGGTTCTTTGATGAGAAACAGGATACAGGTTCAATTGCTGTTAGAAGAACAATATTTCTTCTAGTTGTTAGACTCCGAGAATTAACTACCCGATTTCAATGAAATGGGACATTTTTTTTTTTTAAACTGACACCATTTTGTTTATTACTAAATTATGATACAAAAAAAAAAACGAATACATTTATTAAATCGTACGTCAAAATTTTATCCGTCCTGGGCATGACGATAAACTACATCTGGCAGCAAGGCCTCTGAACAGGAGGCTTTGAGGTGCGTGGAACCACCTCTTCCCAGGTCTACCCTGACTACCAGCTGTTAGGGTCCCAGCTATGGGCAAATAGTTAACCCCCAAACTGGGGTCAAAACATTATGAAAGTATAAAAATAGATTTTTATGGCAAAAATACAACAAATTACCTGAAATACATTTCTGTAAAAGAAAAAAAATATACCAGCAATACATTTTTGTAAAAGAAATTAACAGTGCACCCACGAAAATTAAATTTCGCCATTAACTGATTCATAAATCAACAAACACCGAAACAGAAACTTTATTGAAAATGTTCAACACGTGGTCCATCTGTATCCTGCAAATTTCAAATGTATCCTTCGCGTTGCAAAACATTTTGAAACCTTTCAAGAGTTCTCTCCTGCACTGCTAAACGGAATGCGTTCTTGAAGCTAAGCTCAGAAGTTATTCATTTTTTGGTGATAAACCTTTTTCTTTTTATGAATCCCATGCAAAGAAATCCGTGGTCGGGGTCAAGAAAGCTTAGTTCTTCTTGTCTATTCATTAATAGGTTTCAGAAAGGGAATGAAAATAAAGTTAGAAAAAACAAATTAATTTATAAACAAAATTAAAAATTCATACACTTCTAACACATGAACAGAAAAGTGAATTTAAAAAAAAAAAAAAATTATCCGATTTCATTGAAGTAAGGTAGCTAATTCTCGGACATCCTGTATACACACACGCATCATACCAAAGGCCCTAGAGGTAGATGCTGAAAATTCTCAGCTCTAGCCACTTCACTTTTCCTTTCCCAAAAAAAAAAAAAAAAAAAAATGATTGCTACAATTTTTGAGGCGTTTTTTTTTTTTTTTTTTTTTTCTTTTCTTTTTCCATAAAGCACCAGTTAAACTAACTTGAAGTTTATTTCACTTGTTGCTTTTTCATATAATCTTCTTTGTCTCCATTAATAATATGTATCAGAAGGTTGCTTCATTTTATTAAAAAAAAAAAAAAAAACTGTAGACCGGATAGGCAAGCTTTGATATTTGTTTTTATTTCAGTTTCTGACTCGAAAGAACTTTCCAGTTTTTAGTTTAGTTCTCGTGGATGAAAATACGTGCTTGTTTCCTAAATTAGCCAATTATTTGTAATCGTCAATTACCATAATTTATCCTTTCTTTATGCTTGCCCCCTTTTCCATCAAAGTCTCCTCCTGTCATAAATCCTTCATAATTTTCACCACTTTTCTTAGCTTCCCAGAAAAATTATTTATGAATTAACCTTTTTTAGAAAGTGCATAAAGGGATGATGTACATAATTTCCAAAAACAAAACAAAACAAAAATGTACGCAGACTGTTGGTTCTTTGAGAATTAAGAACACTTTCTGTTTCACAAAATATTTTCAGTTCTCAAGTTTGTTTCCCGTTAAGGAAAATGGTTTATTGCTTCCTGGTATCGGTCTCCGAACACTAAAAATATTTTATAGAATTTATTAACTTTAAAAATCTTGCTCCTAAATCAGCATTTTTTCTCTCTCTGTTAAGTTTTAATATTAATCGCTTTCTTTCCCCTCTCCCATTGTTAATTTATCTCTCTCTGTCTGTCTCTCTCTGTCTCTCTATCCATCTGTCTCTCTCTGTCTCTCTATCCATCTGTCTCTCTCTGTCTCTCTATCCATCTGTCTCTATCTGTCTCTCTCTCTCTATCTGTGTGTGTGTCTCTCTCTCTATCTGTGTGTCTCTCTCTCTCTCTCTGTGTCTCTCTCTCTCTCTCTCTGTGTGTCTCTCTCTCTCTCTCTGCGTCTCTCTCTCTCTCTCTCTGTGTCTCTCTCTCTGTGTCTCTCTCTCTGTCTCTCTCTCTATCTGTGTGTGTCTCTCTCTCTCTCTATCTGTCTCTATCTGTCTCTCTCTCTCTGTCTGTCTGTCTCTCTCTCTATCTGTCTCTCTGTCTGTCTCTCTCTCTGTCTGTCTGTCTCTCTCTCTCTACCTGTCTCTCTCTCTCTCTCTACCTGTCTCTCTCTCTCTCTCTACCTGTCTCTCTCTCTCTCTCTACCTGTCTCTCTCTCTCTCTCTACCTGTCTCTCTCTCTCTCTCTACCTGTCTCTCTCTCTCTCTCTACCTGTCTCTCTCTCTCTCTACCTGTCTCTCTCTCTCTCTCTACCTGTCTCTCTCTATCTGTCTCTCTCTCTGTAATGTCTCTTTATACTTTTACTTTGCTTATTTCATTAACAAATTGCCTTCAATTCACTCCCCACCCCTTTGAGAAAAATAATCTCTCTCTCTCTCTCTCTCTCTCTCTCTCTTTCTCTTCATATCACATGTGTAAACAATAGTTTTAGGTCAGGCGTGAATCACTTCCCGTTACAAGGGTAACTTTTTTTTTGTATTAAGTCAACAATGACTCAACATTCAGAAACATTGTTTGAAAGTAAAATACTTTCAAAATTGAACGTATCTTTTTAAAATTACCTTTTTCTGTAATTTAGAAAAATACTAGTATGCCAGTATTTTTAAGGGGCTGGTGTACTAAGGATTCGCACAAGAAAATTACAGTGACACTAGTTTTAAACCCGTAAACATTTAACCGTTTTCCTATTAAAAAAATTCTGATGCTTCTTCTTAATTCTTGAGTTAATAATTGAATAAGCTAATGGCGAGTTCTACGACAATAAATATATCCGTAGAAATTCCCCTATCGCATCGTTAAATATTTGAGCTTGACAACGTTAACAAAATCGTAAATATAAACTTAAAGCCTGGTCACTATTTTAAGGCGATACAAATGGAAATGTTTGAAATTGACAACCTTTTCCATTTCACTGAAACACCCGTTAAACACTTCTATCTCCCCCTCTTGCTTTTAATTTCTCACTGAAACCAAGTAACTCTTTTTTGTTTTCGCACACGATCAAAACGGGAGAGGCCATTATTTATGAAGTACTGGCTGGGCTTAACGGTCGTGCGAAGTAACGAAGGAAAGGACAAGCACAATTTATTATATGATCATTTCCAGTGAGGAGAAAATACTTTTTATGGAAGCTCCCCTCCCCTATTGCAGTTTTCACCTGACTCGGAATAATTAGACCTCATCCATTGTTTATTATGACGGATCCTTTTGTAGTGGCCGGTAATAGTCACAGAAAAAGTCACAATGGCCGGTAATAGTAATCTATTTCTATCGAGTTTATGGGTCTGCTCTGTTTGCAACATAAATTCTTAATAAATCGATCCAACCTCTAAAAACATTTCTAAGAATGGTCACTTTTTTTTTTTTTTTTTACAGTAAGGTTAACCCTGTACAAGGGGGAGGGGGGCAACTCGAAATAAAGGGTAATAAGGGGTAGTTCATATGGATAGGAGGGGAAGATAGCGGTTGACTCTACACTTGAACAGGTTAAGATTGTAGTGATCAGGGAATTCTCTTGGCAGGGGTTTACGGGAAGAAGCTGTTTGAGTGGAACTTACTTCACGCTGATTGAACATGGAGGGAATGTGGGTAGTTTGCTACTATGTATAGATTTTCCAAGCGTAGCTTAGATGTGGCACAAGGCCGAAAGTATGGGGCATCTAGTGAGGATCGAACTCGCTTTTCAGTAGTAACTGATCTAGCAAGAGAAGCTTACTGACCATTACAACCAGGCCGAGGTACCCAAGGTTTGCTACTATGCGGCGGGTGCTAGGCGTGAAGGTCAGATCTGGTGGAACCAGTAGATGCAATTCGTTCAAGAACTTTCCATGGTAGCAGCGATAGAGCAGTGAATGGGAGAGGTTGAACTGGAAAGTGAGGTCTGGGCAGCTCCTACCCAAATATGGCAACAGTACTCCGTTTGGGGTCTGAACTGGCCCTTAGAAAGGTAGAGGATAGATATTTGATATATTTCAGTTAGGGAGTCCTTGTATCCCATAAGGCCCGACTTTGTGAATGAAGTCTCAATTTGACATGAAAATTTCCTTGAATTTTCAATTTATTTAGGAGACTGGGATTTTGTCCGCTGTGTGCTAACAATGTCCAGAGACTTTTTCCTGGTTTCACTTTTGCATAACACCAATGCAGTACCACAAATCTGGTCTGTTAGATCGTGCCATTGACCACACCCAACAATCTGTTGCCGATGTCGTCACCCTAACCCTGGCAGGGGTGGCTTCTGGTTGCTATGCCTTTCCAATGGGGAACACGTGATTTGGTCGTTACAGTTCTAGAGAACTTATTCATCTTTGCTATTTAACTTATAGTTGGTGGGGAAGAACTTGATTCATACATTTCTCAAGGATACTTGGACGTAAGTAAAATCTTTGATAAAATCCAAAAAGGAATCTACAATGTCACTGGCCTCGCAACTCGGCTTCATCTTTCCACCGTCATAATGTAGCTTCCCTGTGCCTTTTCTATAAATGCTTTCATGGTAATTATTCCTCTTTGGTACCTAGACTATGACTTTAAGATCAGTACAAGATTGGTAGCAAGATATCATTTTACAGTTGAAATGGCTGGATATAACCGTAAGTTCTATGTTAACAGTTCCTTCCCTCACACTTCTCGCTTGTGGAACTTTCTTCCGGCTCCGTGCTTTCCAACCAACTTTGATTTTCAAAAATTTAAATTCAAGATCAATCGTTATCTCTTGTTTTAATTCCTGTTCTTTTATTGTTCTCTCTAGGGTTTTTTTCTCTCGCTCTCTCACGCTAAATAAACCTTTGCGTCTTAATGGTTTTATTGTCTTGCTTGGGATTAAATTGATTTCTCATTCCAAGCCGCTATTCATTATCTCAATCGTACATCCAAAACCTGGAGTTTTTGAAAAAATCCATTACTGTTAATACCTAAATTTCGCTGTTTGCAATTTGGGGAGCATAACTTAAACTAATAATAACTTAAAATTAATATAGGCGATCAAGTCGATTTAGAATTTAGTACCATTGGGTTTGCAAATGTAAAACAACGTAGAAACTCTGTTATTTGAAGTTTAATTTGATGTGCCATGTCTCTCCACAACTTCCGCAACTTCATCCGACAGCAAGACCTGTGATCGAGAGATTGGAGGCTTTGGGGAGCATGGAACCACCCTAATTGATGTTGTTCCCAGGCCCAGCCTGATTCAGGATGGTAGCACCTGTTAAGGCCCCAGCTATGGGCAAATAGCGACTCTCCCCAAACACTACAAAAGTATAAAAATAGATTTTTATAGTAACAATACCAGATTTTTATAGTAACAATACCAGCAAATACATTTTTATATAAAAAATTACCAATAATAAATTTTATAGCAAAATGTCCAACAGTAGTTCAATGTAGTTGAAGCCATAAATTTGTGTTCAAAATATGTAAATTTCGGCACCATAAATATACTGCTAAACAAAATCGACCAACCAAACCATTCAAAATATTTAGATTTCGTCATTAAATAACGCATAGAGGTGTTGATACGCCGTTAAACAAAATCAAACCAACAAACTTCCTGTCTTTTGTACCTCTTAATAAAATTTTAACTTTCTGTTTTCTCTCCTAAAACCTGTTCTGCCATCCGTTTACAGAAGCTACCAATGCGCCTCCAGATTTTCCGTTTCATAATACTTTGCTTAGCTTTTAGAAGGCATCTTTCCCTTTCTTAATACATGTCAAATTTCAGTGTTTCCCTTTCCTTTCTCTGTTAAAACAAGTCCCAGATATTTAAATTGTTGTACTTGATTGTGGTATCCCCACTTTTTAATTTGCATGTTGGACTTTCCCTTTTACTAAACCATTAATTTCTCCGTCTTGGAATTGATGTTTAGACCTTTCTTCTCGCTTACCTTTATTACCTTTTGTTGGGCTCCTTTTGCTGAAAAAGGTAGTTAAATAAAATGAAATGACCAAATTGGTTCATGCATAGTGTTGGTCTGCTTAGCAGAAACAGAAAGACAACAGCAGGTGCTCCTAGAAAAGATAGTCTTTTCTCCCTGCTTTCCTGTTACTATCAGTTGTAAGATGACAGAATGTATGGTCGTTAAGAGTTAAGAATTGGAGATATTAAAATAAAAAGCAAGTAAATAAAAAAAAAGTCTGTGAGCCGATAATAACAGACAATGGAAAACGTGACACAATTCGAAAATGGAAATCAGAAAGTTTTCTGTATGAAAACGGCGAATTTCACAATTACTATTATTGTGCTTCTAAAATATCAAAAACTTAAATTTTCTTTTTTTTTCTTTTATTTTCTTTTAGTGACCTTAGTGCTCCAGAGAGTACACGTCCGTGTCATACGCATGCGTAATAATCTCGAAGACGGCCAGATAAACGCCGTAAGGCAATTTAAACTCTGACGAAGTCCCATACCTTGGCAGGTTTATTAATAAAACTAGAAAAAGTAATAAATAAATATAAATAAGACTAGTTTAGTTTCAAAATACGGAATATGACAAAAGCAACCGGAGGCTTGAACATAAAATATGAAATGACCAAATTGTCTCTAAATGGGTAAAGAAGTGTAGCGAATATATTTCATTTGCATGAATATCTATAAAGTTTGCTACAGAAATACGTTTTAATGTTGCAGTGAGTTCACGGGAAAAGGTTACAATGTTACAACAGCGCGTGTGGAGACGTTTTGAAAGGATTCTCTACTCAGATACAAACGTACAAAATATGGCTACTTTAAACAAATGTTCAAATAATAACTTAGAAATAAAATAGACGAATGTAAAGAAAGAAGTCAATTTACAAACCGGTGATAACGTTGGGGGTTAGATTTAGGAGGATGATAAAATTACCGACCACGTACTTGGTGCTTTTATTATGAAAGGTTCCTGTGATAAGGGCATAAACGGAAGTGGTCAAAACGGTGATCACTCTCTAAAAGGTGCCTAATCTTTAAAAAGAAAAAAGGGAAGCAAAATGATACAGTTTCTGTGCTGTGGTAACAGAACACGTGTACTGTAGATTCATAATGGCATTATGCTGATGAGTGCTACTCAGTGGATCTACTGGGCATACAGAGTAAATACAGTGTAACCCGGATATAAGAGAGTTGTCGGGACCGGGTTTGGTCTATTAGGTTGGTGCAAAAATAATGTCGGTTTTTGACGTATTTTTTAACGTCAAAAACCGACATTATTTTTGCACCAACCTAATATTTTGTTTAGGTAAGTTGGCTCTAATTTGGGACCAGAGAAAATCTCTCTTGTGTCTCTTATATCCGGGTTACACTGTACACACGTTTTAGAAGTGAATGCTGGATATTTACAGCACCCCTCACCCCAGGTGGCGGGATATTTTTTTTAATGTAGGAGTGGCTGTACACTTACATATGTGCCCTGTACAAAAAAAAAAAAAAAAAAATTGCAATCACTATCATGGTGTCTGTATTTCATCAATCCTCTTTGTTCACTGCAATGATGGAGGTGTTAGTGTTACCGCAAGGTTGAAATCTCCAGAACCAGACATTCCTCGAAGCTTTTTTTTTTTTTTTTTTTTTTTTTGTTGTAAACTGTCCAATAGGCAGAAACACTGCAGAAAGAGAAAAACCACTTTACACTTTGATCCCAGCTGGAAGGACAGGTAAAGGAACGCTGAAACTTACAAAGGAGGGGGCTGTGGGGAAAAAAATGTTCAAATTATTTAAATGGGACGGGGGTAATGGTTGATGATTATTACAGTATCATCCTCATCATTTGACCTCCTTAAGCTTGGTCTGAACTCAATTGGCAACCCCTTTCCACACTGTTTGGTCCTGCATTGCCATCCCCCAATGTTCAACCCTGAATCTGGAGCTATGGTGCATGGGAAAGTCAATTTTAATGAGAAGACACTTCCAGAATGATGCCATAGGAGTAAGCATGAGACCATTTACAGTATAGTAATGATCAGGGTTCTCACAAAGTGCTCTGCCATGCTTTTGTGATTAAGTTTCATGTATAAACACCAATTTCTATAAATATCCAGTTTTGTTCATGTATTGCAAAATTTATGCTAAACTGCAAAAAATGTCATTCTAGGGGCTTTTTTTTCTTTGGACCAAATTCCTGAATTTGTTGTGTTCATGCTAGATCTCAAAAAAAGAACACTATATAAAATTAAAATTTACTATTTTTTTTTTTTTATCCATAATTTTGAATTTTTAAGAACAATCTGAAGTTGATCTTAAAAATTACTGCAAAAAATTAATTTATTTAAAATGGAATGATCTATTATGACATCCCTCTAATTTGTACTTCGATATAATTGTATTTATTTTTAAATTTTCTAGATGAATTGTTCACCTATATTGTATATGATCCATTATTGAACACAATTAGGTTACAATAAAATTTGTATTTTATATGAAGACTATTTTATGAAAATTGAGATGTAGCCAAGTGGAGAGCTGGTATCATAGATTCAGTGGTGAGGAACGACACCTTCAGACCATCCCTACCAAGATCCACAGGAAGAAGTTGTCTGTTTCTTCTGTTCATAACCCCCTACCCCTGACGATTGAAGCAGTAAAGAGATATGATGATGATGATGATGATGCTGCTGCTGCTGCTGATGATGATGATCATCTATTATGACCTCTCTCCAATTTGTTTTTCAATACACTGTGTTTAGTTTTAATTTTTCTAGTTGAATTGTTCACCTATATTGCATAGGATCCATTATTGAATACAATTAGCTTACAATTTGTATTTTAGATGAATAACATCTTTATGACGAATGAGATGTAGTAGATTTGTGGTCCATGTATCATAGATTTGGGGTGTCTCATATCATAGATTTTGGGGGTGGGGCACAAGACACTTGCACTGCTTGGTGGTGTTAGGTATTTCTTGTGAATTCTTAGTCTGAGGTAAAGTTTGCTGCAACATCATGCTGAAACACCAGTTCCTTTATGATCACCAAAGTTAGGCAGCATTGAGCTTAGTCAGTTCCCAGATGGATGACCACTTTCGAATACCAAGTGCTATAAGCTTGGGTGTGTGGGTGGTGTAATGAATAATGGTTGGGAATTGTTAATCAGCTGAATTTCATTAAATCCACTTATGTGGAAATATTCTTTGGAAAGGTATGAATCAACTCTCCCCCAGATATGGGTTAATTAACAAGACTTATATTACTAAATCATTATCTCAAAAAAGAAAAAAGTTCTTACAATCTAAAAATATATTCTGGCTTTAAATAGAAAATGAATGAATCAATGAAATACTGATTAGCTACACAGGAATGCCTTTTAGATTGATTTACATTCTCTGGAATATAAATATATACAAACTACCGTGGCTACAAAGTGAGGGGTCAATTTATGTATTGATTGTAATATAGAATTGATACCCCACTTTATATTCACATTATCATTTCTTTATAAAATTCTTCTCCTCCTAGATATGGGTTAATTAGTAAGACTTGTGCCTTTAAATCATTATCTCCAAAAAGAAAAAAATTCTTACATCTAAAAATATTTTCTGGCTTTCAATAACCTGCAAATCGTTGATAAGCTGTAAAAAAAAAAATGAATCCATCAATGAAATACTGGTTAGCTACAGAGGCATGTCGTTTAGATTAATTTACCTCCCCTGGATTGATTAATGGATTTTTTAACAGCATATCAACACCTTATCAGACATTTAATACCCAAATTTAATTTTCTTGGGAGCTTTGAAGTAATAAAAAAAAGTTATTTTGCTTTCACAATTGAATACATGGTAGATGATTGGTTGATTTGTTTAGCAGCACATCAACTGCTATCGATTTAGTTTTAGGGCATATCAACTTCAGTTTAAGATGGGTTCATATGAATAGAATATGTATTCTTTGTAAGAAATCAGTTTGTAAATCAGGTTTCATTGATGTATTTTTGTAAAGAGTTTTTGTTGAGTCAAATGTAGTGCTGGTATTTTTAAAAAAAAATTGTATTGCTGGTATTTTTCTTACTATAAAAATCTTTTTTTATATTTTCATAGTGTTTTGGTTAGTTAAATAACACCTAGTTTTAGGGTTAACTATTTACCCATAGCTGGGACCCCATGTCAAGATGGATTTGAGAACAACAGCAATTAAGTGGTCTCATGCTATTCAAAACCACCATCACCCGATCAGAGGCATTGCTGCTGAAATGTAGTTTATCATCATACCCAGGACAAATGGTTTACTTAATGCCAAAATCAAAATATTTTGAATGCATTTGTATGCGTTCAACTACAGATAAAATGTACTGTTGGTAATTTTACTATAAATACGTATTGTTGGTTATTTGTTTTTGTTTGGAGGTTCACTATGGCTGGGGCCCTAACAGGTGCTACCACCCTAGGTCATCATTGGATCTGGGAACAACAGCAATTAAGAGGAGCTTCCACTCTCCTCAAAACCTCCCATCTCAGATCAGAGGCCCTGCTGCCGGATAGTTTATCATCATACCCAGAACTAACATTCTTTGAAATATAAAGCTATAGAAACTATAGTGGCCCCAAAATTAGGGATCAGTTTATATATTGACTGCTATAGACAATTGATCTCCCACGTTATATCCACAGAATTTCTTGTTTATCAAATTCTCAATTCTTACAACCTAAAAATGTTCTGGCTTTAAATAACCTGAAAAGGGTTAAACCTTATAAAATGGGTCAATCATAATTAGATTGACATTGGCTCAAAATAAGTTGGTACCGCCAGTGTCTTTATATTAAAAGTCGGGTGAGTCAGCAACATGAAGCACAAACTCTTGTGGGCGTCATGTTAAGTGCATGTACTTAAAAAAAAAAAAAAAAAAAAAAAAAAAAAGCAAAAAATGTCAGTTTCTCCTCAGAACTCTTCTTATTAGTCATGAAACAATTGATATGAACTGTTGATAACATTGCAGTCCTATGGTTCAACTTCAGATTATCGGATCTTTGCAGTTAAAGAGAAAGCTGTGGAGTGACCTAAATGAGACATGGCATTTAGAGAGTTGTTTATCCATATTAAAGCAATTGTAAATCTGTTTCACCGTCTATTTGTTTTATCCCCCTTCCTAAACAACTTATGATTACTATCGCACAAATAAACATCGCTTTTTTTCCGTCTTTCTTCCTCATGCAGACAGTCAATTGGAAATAAAAGCCGTAAATGGAATTCAAATTGTACTCCATCATTTCTGACATTTGTTCTCTACTCTACTCAAGTTGACATTCCAAATGTAGATATCCAGAAATCTGACCCTAGCTTGTAACCCCTATCCAATCCCCCCCCCAAAAAAAAACCAGAATAGGTCCTCACCTGCAACACTATAGATGTGCCTAATGGGGACAGGAAAGCTGTGCAGTAGATTGCATAAAAAAAATCACATGATTTCATAATTTCAATCCCTGTGCATTTTTATGGACCAACACGTCCCCACAAGTAGCCTAAGCTGCTTTATATATATTAGGTTGGTGCAAAAATAATGACGTAATAATGTCGTTTTTTTGACGTTAAAAATACGTCAAAAAACATTATTACGTCATTATTTTTGCACCAACCTTATATATTAGAGAGAGAGAGAGAGTAAAAGGTTTGTCACTTAACAGATTGCTGTTACCTTCAGCATCCCAACTCCAGAGTTTCGTAAATGGACCCTCTGGGAATTACTCTCTCTCTTATCAGGGAGTATCAGCAACTGACTACTTCTCAATTTTTCTTTTTTTTTTTTTATATGCATTTTTCATTGGTGCAAGTTTCTTTCATTTTTATATTGTATATGTGCATATGTGTAGAATATATAGGATTAATACAAATATAAAATGTCACTTAACTGATTGATCTCATTTTCAGTATCTCGACTCTAAAATTTCATAGACGTACCCTCCAGGAATCTCTCAGTCCACTCATCAGAAGATTTCAGCATTTGACTTTTTCTTGTTTTTCATCACTTTAATAAAATCCACTACTTAGCTATATAATCTAACACATTGTTTATCATTTTAAACCTTATATTTAGTGGCTACTCTTATTTGAGTAGATCAAGCTGGTAGACGAATATACTGTTTAACAAATAAACAATCTAATCAAATATGAGTATCCATTAACGTTTAAAGTGATTAATAAATATATATTCACCATTTCTAAGTAAATTGCTAATAAAGGCTGAAAGCCTTCTCTTTACTCGTTATCACACCAACTGGTTTTTGAATTCAGTTATCCTTCTAGATAGACTGGTTGCTAATCAAAGCTACAGATCTGCATCTACTCGGGTTATTTAACCCGTAGCAGCAAGAAGAAATGGACTTCTTGCATTATTTACATTATTTGGACTGTTATCCTCATCTTCATTGCCATATTCATAATGTACGCTTCGGCCTTCTTCAGGTGATTGGAATTTCAGACCAAACCCTTTATGTCGTCCACCAAGGTAGTTTGCTCTAGTTCCACATGGTATGCCCCGTCTGGATGTCTCATTTCCCTTTTAAATCAACTCTCCAAGTTTTTGGATCAGCACTGCTGTGGAAAGATGTTGGTTAGATCCAATGACTAGACCCAAAGAGTTGTGAGTTCAATACCAGGCCACATTCAGTCAGGACCCCCAATTCACCAATTGCTGCGAAGGAGTTGAAATTTTGGTACCGGACGTTCAGCAACTCAGACACTTGGTGTAACGCTGGATAAATTCAGTGTCTTATTAAGTCACATAGACCGGACAGTGTATGACTACATAGAAAACTGTAATACATACGAGAAAGCCATACAAACACTAGAAAATATTTAAGCCAACGAACAAGATTTTTTTGCGTCACCTACTCACTAGTCGTCACCAGAAACCTGATGAATCAATCAACTAATTTCTACAGGCACTGCGCGAGTTGTCTAACAATTGCAACTACAAACCAGTCACCACAGAAGCTTCCTACTGAGAGGAAGCCATTCATTGCCATATTCATAATGTACACTTCGGCCTTCTTCGGGTGATTGGAATTTCAGTCGAACCCTTTATTTCGTCTACCAAGGTAGTTTGCTCTAGTTCCACATGCTATGCCCCATCCGGATGTCTCATTTATTTCTCTTTCACTTACTTGCTAGTCATCGCCAGAAACCTGATGAATCAATCAACCAATTTCTACAGGCACTGCGCAAGTTGTCTAACGATTACAACTACAAACCAGTAACCGCAGAAGCTTCCTACTGAGAGGAAGCTATTCGTAATGTATTCATCAATGGTCTGTACTCTAATCTTATTCGACACAGACTCCTGGAGAATAGAACATTGGACTTGCACAAAAAAAATGCTGTTGCATTTATCTAACAGAACCCATCCACACCGAGCATGAGTGCAGCTGCCAAAGAAGAGACCATCTGCAGAAGCCACATTAGCCGCAACAAAATTACAATGTTGGTTTTGTGGAAATCTATGTCACCCACAAAACAAATGCCCTGCAAGGCAAGTGACCTGCCATAAATGTTCCAAAACCGGACATTTTTCAAAAATGTGCCACTCTAGCAAGTCCAGTACTCAGTCAACTGCGATTGTCAATACAGTCCACACGATGTCGATCAATAACAGCTCCACACTTTCAAGTACTTTTTTTGATGCTACTGAATCTGGATTTAAATTATTCACTAATATACTCATAAAAGGGCAAAATCTGAAAGCCCAAATTGACAGTGGAAGCACTGACAGAAGCTTCATAAACCTAAAAGTTGCCAAAAGGTTTAAATTGAAACAATATGCGAGCTGGAGATCAATCTGCATGGCTATAGGAACACAAATCACAGGATATTGTGGACCTCAAACTTCTTGGACGTGAGTACATAAATGTTCATCTAAATGTAATTCATGATTTGTGTACTGATATAATCCTTGGAAATGATTTTCAAGAGCAGCACGAAAGTGTTGTCATCAAGTATGGTAGCAGCAAACCAACATTAACCTTTTGCGCCCTTACAACTATTAATGTCAACACTCCAAAATTTAAATTGCAGAACCAATGCAGCCAAACTATGAAAACTTTCAAGACCAGACCAACACTTCATCGATTCAGACGTATTGTTTACTAAAAGAAGGGATCACTGAACCAAGCCTACCACCATGGAGGGTACAACCATTAGTTGTGAAAGAGGACAGAAACCATAAAAAGAGTATAGTCATTGACTATTCCCAGACAATCAACAAATATACACTTCTAGATGCACACCCAATGCCCAATATTGAAAGTACTGTCAGCCAGCTAGCCCAGTACTTCAGCACAATATATCTAAAAAGTGCATATCACCAAATCCCATTGCATCTTGATGACAGGCCTTATACAGCTTTCCAATCTGGGGTCAGCTCTACCAATTTACTAGGATGCCATTTGGTGTGACCAATGAGACTACCTGTTTCCAAAGAAAGATGGATGAATTTATCAGGAAACATGATCTACAGGACATGTATGCCTATGTTGACAAAAAGGAACTGGGGACAGCAGCCTTGCTGAATTATGACAGGTTCATATTCTCATGGAATTACCGATATCAACCCAGCCAGGAAATCAGTCCCCTAAATACAATGATCGTGAACTGCCCATCCAACAAAGTATAAACGATTCTACAAAAGAACATATAAATAGCCCACAAATGCTGCGTTGCTCTAGTCAAGTTGTAAAACCACCCAACCGTTTAGACTTGTTAAGGACTCAATTTTATTTATTTCTATTTTTTATCACAATGCATGTACACACAATTTCTTTTACGATGTGGTGGTGATTGTGGTAAAATATTATAGTTATCGGCCCTTATTAAGGGATTCTTCTCCTTAATAGAAGAGTTCTAAAATCGCCATCTTTGTTTACACCTCCTGTGTCTTTTTGAGTTGAATAAAACCTTACTCACCCAAAGTTATTTTATTTGTCATTTGCCACATGTATATTGCTGAAGAGTGGAGGTAGTTAAAATAATAGAGGTATCAAGGGAAAACCCGTCCTCTTGACACCCCAATTTTTGTGTGTGAGATAGCATGAAGGTCCAAATTTGCCAAAATACTAGTCAATAATTAATAACTTGCAATGCTCTAGCTTATCTGAACTTCTAAGTGAAATAAATTTTGATTTGAAAAAGATTAGATTTTTGTTCTGGTGTTTTTTTTTGTTTGTTTTTAGTTGTTGTTTTTTTTTTTCATTTACTTGTTGGTTTTGGTTTTAGAAATATTTTGTATCTGCCTGCTTACATTGAATAATTTATTTCTGTAAATTTCAAACATTAATGATTGCCCATTCTTTGATAATTCTTATCAAGGAACTTGTTCCCACATGACAATTTCGGCCTTTGTTTAATCCGTTGGTTGCATCTGTTATGAAGATGAACAATTGTTGTTGAAACTGGTTTAGTCAAGATACATTTCACATAGGCAATTCCACAGATTAATGATACGATACCTAAGGCTTAAAATGAATTTTTAAAAATGAAAACTTTTTATGAAACTTGTATTTTAGTTTTAATTTTAGCTAATAGATTAAATTAAATTCAATATTTTCAATATTTGTTTTATTTGAAAACTAATTTAAATTAACTGGAAAACTTTTTTTTTCTAAAAAAAAAAAAAAAAAAACTTATTTCAGTGCTGTTTTTAGCCCTCGTTCATTGCAATGTAATTCTCTAAATTAATTGTCATTCAGAAAGCTAAACGTTTCTAGAAGGGTTTGGCATTATTCAACTGAGAATGAAAGGGCAACAAATGATTTTTGGCACACTTTCAAATCCAACAGTTTTTCACACACACTGTCTAATGCCTAATTCATGGACACATGTTTACAATGAATTAATTAGCACGAACAAAAAAATGCATATAAACGCCCTTCTGGACAAATTATCTGTAGACATTCCCATGCAGTCTAACTAATTTATTTAAATGTTATTTCTTTCGTTTCATTCAAGGGTATTTGTATCAACTGAAATTCTTCAGTTCATACCTAAGTAATTTTTTTTCAGTAATGTTCGTCCCTTTACAAAGCAGGGAAGCCACTCAATGTAGAGATATCTGGATATGTGAGGAAGATAATGGTTACCCCTAGACTTAAACAAGTTAAGATTGTAGTGATTAGGGAAGTATCTTCTTGAAAATGGGTTTTACAAAGCTACTCAAGTGAAACTTACATCCCACCAATGAAATACTAAGGGAATGAGAAGGGTTCTTTACAAAGCACATGACGTGACAGGTCTTAGCTATGAAGATTAGAATTGGTGAAAGTAAGGAATGTAGTTCATCTGAGCATTTTCCATGGAAATGGCGATACAGCAGCGAGAGGCTTGCAACATTTCGTCTGTGAGAAGTTTTTGTAGGGTGAAAAATAATTCATCACCCACAAGAATGTGGAGAGGCTTTTGGACTCTATCGAAACTAGAAAATGAAAACTGGGCCTCTCTTGTCCATATATCGCAACAGTACTCCATTTTCGGCCTGGTCTGGCTCTTAACATCAGAATGCCAACACCTTGGCATTCCTTGTCCTGGTGCTACAAAAAACAGATTTTTTTTATTTTCAGGGCAATCACATGTCGATATCATCAAGCTGGTAGGTGTCTAGATTCTACAGAGATTTCGTCCAGTGTTCATGTAATTATGTATAGATTTCTGCAGTGAAATCCTTGAAGCTTCTTTTAAAGGTGATTTACATTATTTCCTTTATCCACTGGACACATGAGGACACATGGCACAGTGGATGAAGTGACAAGACCCAAGGAGTGTGAGTTCAATACCCGGTTAAGGCAGTGGAGAACTTGGAGAGGTGAATTAACAGGAGATAACTGATAACTGACATCCATTAAACATGGCACGTGGAACTAGAACAGCCTACCCCAGTGAGACAAATGAAGGGTTAAGTTTGACATTCCAACCACCCGAAGAAGGCCGGAGCGTACAACAGCCGAAACGTTGTAATAAATATGGCGACAAAGATGAGGACAATAGTATGAATAGTGTAAATAGTGTACATAATTCCTCATCTCAGAAATATAGACAGATACTGAAAGGCCGAAACGTTGTAATAAATATGGCGACAAAGATGAGGACAATAGTCCGAATAATGTAAATAGTGTACATAATACCTCATCTCAGAAATACAGACAGATAATTTCAAGGCACAAACCAACAAACAGCCTAACAATGAGTTAATGATGATAAACATGGACGTTCACTAGGGAATTTCCATTTCAGCTTGACCTGCTTCATAAGATCCAAAGAAGAATCAGCAATATTACTGGTCTGGATCTGGCGGCTCGGCTTCAGTCACTTTCCTACTGCCGTAAGGTTGCCTGTCTGTGTATTTTCTATAAATACTTTCATGGTAATTGTTCAGATGTTCTTCACTATGGTACCTAGACATTTTAAATTTAAGCGCAATATTAAACTGGCATCAAGATCCTATCTGTTTACAGTAGAGCTGGCTAGATGTAACCGTAAGTTCTATGCTAACATTTTCTTTTCTCGCACTTCTCACTTATGGAACTCCCTTCTGGCTCCATGCTTTCCAGCTAACTTTAATCTGCAAAAATTTAAATGCAATGTCAATTGCTATCAACCATCCCTCTGATTACTTTTTCTCTTTCCGCTCATTATTAATGTTTTTGTTCTTAATTCTTCCACACCCTGTAACTCCTTGTGTCTTAGTGGGTTTACTACCTTGCATGGGGTGATACAGATTTAAAAAGAAAAAATCTTCACTAGGGAATTCCATTTCAGGAGTGTCCACTAAAATAACGTTTGAAGTAATACATGCTTTATCGCGGACCATCGACATTCCTTCTGTATTCTGTTAGTGAGACATAAGCTTCACTCGAGCAGCAGCCCTGTGGAACTGACTCACAGGAGAATGTTTCCCAATTTACCACAATCTTAACCTGTTCAAGTCTAGGGTTAACTGTTATCTTCTTCGTTTATACTCATAAACTGTGCTTCTTACTGTGTAACTCTCTACCTGGAATGACTGCCAGGCCTTGTACAGGGTGAACATCACTGTTAAAAAAAAATACTTAGCATCATCAATGGCACACCACGCATTTCACAGAAAAATGTCCGACTCTATTTTGCCGTGCAAGTTTGTGCCAACTGTACACCTACTTTTATTTGATAGTGTGTTTCTGAACTCATCCCAAGAAAGAAAATTGTGCTCTTTTCACACCATATATGATCTGGCATACTTGATTTTCTGTTGTCTTAGTTCAGCTGATCAAGTAATGGTGATTTCTAAAAACTAGTATTGTGAATATGAATAGGTACTCAACCAGATGTGACATCGTCTCTAACCTTCTTGGGAACACATCGATCAGAACTATGATAAAAAGAATTAAAGGTAAGAGGACGGCTTTGAACTGGTTATGAAAGAAAATACTTTACATCAAAAATTTTAAAAGTATTTAACAAACAAATTCCCTGAATGACTGATCCCTAATCATGACCTCTTTGCCTATAGCTGCACTTATAACATGCAAGATGTTTTTTTTTTTTTTTTCCCTTCATTTTTAGTTTGTGTATAATCACTTTCCTCAGTGACAGTGTGCAACAAGTTAACATGTCATTGATACAAGCTGTGACCAGCAAACATGCTCAGGTTGCTTGAAAAATATTAAATTGAATTGTGTGTGTGTATATATATATATATATATATATATATATATATATATATATATATATATATATATACACGTTGTTCTATTGTCAGTACATTACCAAGTGAAAATGCGTACAATTCACATTTAAAAACATGCGACTGATTGCTCTATTTTTCAATTTATCTCTTTTTCATTTTGTCTCTCTCTAACTTTGTTTTATCTCTCTCTCTCTCTCTCTCTCTCTCTCTCTCACTTTGTTTTATCTCTCTTCTCTCGCTCCTTCTCTCTCTCTCCTCTCTTTCTTCTCTTTCTCCTTCTCTCTTTCTTCTCTCTCTGCTTCTCTCTTTCTTCTCTCTCTCTCTGCTTCTCTCTTTCTTCTCTTTCTCTCTGCTTCTCTCTTTCTTCTCTTTCTCTCTGCTTCTCTCTTTCTTCTCTTTCTCTCTGCTTCTCTCTTTCTTCTCTTTCTCTCTGCTTCTCTCTTTCTTCTCTTTCTCTCTGCTTCTCTCTTTCTTCTCTCCTTCTCTCTCTCTTTCTTCTCTCCTTCTCTCTCTCTTTCTTCTCTCCTTCTCTCTCTCCTTCTTCTCTCCTTCTTCTCTTCCTTCTTTTCTCCTTCTTCTTCTCTCTCTCTCCCCTTCTTCTTCTTCTCTCTCTCCCCTTCTTCTTCTTCTCTCTCTCCCCTTCTTCTTCTTCTCTCTCTCCCCTTCTTCTTCTTCTCTCTCTCCCCTTCTTCTTCTTCTCTCTCTCTCCCCTTCTTCTTCTTCTTCTTCTTCTCTCTCTCCCCTTCTTCTTCTTCTCTCTCTCCCCTTCTTCTTCTTCTCTCTCTCCCCTTCTTCTTCTTCTCTCTCTCCCCTTCTTCTTCTTCTCTCTCTCTCCCCTTCTTCTTCTTCTTCTTCTTCTCTCTCTCCCCTTCTTCTTCTCTCTCTCCCCTTCTTCTTCTCTCTCTCCCCTTCTTCTTCTCTCTCTCCCCTTCTTCTTCTCTCTCTCCCCTTCTTCTTCTCTCTCTCCCCTTCTTCTTCTCTCTCTCCCCTTCTTC
Source organism: Acanthosepion lycidas (assembly GCA_963932145.1). Classification (NCBI taxonomy): domain Eukaryota; kingdom Metazoa; phylum Mollusca; class Cephalopoda; order Sepiida; family Sepiidae; genus Acanthosepion; species Acanthosepion lycidas. The sequence continues at coordinate 69,863,406 of OZ010608.1, read as the reverse complement.
TTCTTCTTCTCTCTCTCTTCTTCTTCTTCTTCTCTCTCTCTCCTTCTTCTCTCTCTCTCTCTCCTTCTTCTTCTCTCTCTCTCCTTCTTCTTCTCTCTCTCTCCTTCTTCTTCTCTCTCTCTCCTTCTTCTTCTCTCTCTCTCCTTCTTCTTCTCTCTCTCCTTCTTCTTCTCTCTCTTCTTCTTCTTCTCTCTCTCTTCTTCTCTTTCTCCTTCTTCTTCTTCTCTTTCTCCTTCTTCTTCTTCTCTCTTTCTCCTTCTTCTTCTTCTCTCTTTCTCCTTCTTCTTCTCTTGCTCCTACTTCTTCTTCTTCTCTTTCTCCTTCTTCTTCTTCTTCTCTTGCTCCTTCTTCTTCTTCTTCTCTTGCTCCTACTTCTTCTTCTCTCTTTCTCCTACTTCTTCTTCTTCTTTCTCTTTCTCCTTCTTCTCTTTCTCCTTCTTCTCTTTCTCCTTCTTCTCTTTCTCCTTCTTCTCTTTCTCCTTCTTCTTTTTCTCCTTCTTCTTTTTCTCCTTCTTCTCTCTCTCCTTCTTCTCCTTCTTCTCTCTCTCCTTCTTCTTCTTCCTCTCCTTCTTCTTCTTCTTCTCTCTCTCCTCCTTCTTCTTCTTCTTATTATTATCTCTTTCTCTCTCTCCTTCTTCTTCTCTCATTCTCTCCTTCTTCTCTCTCTTCTTCTTCTCTCATTCTCTCCTTCTTCTCTCTCTTCTTCACTCTCTCTCTCCTTCTCCTTCTTCTTCTCTCTTTCTCTCTTCTTCTCTCTTTCTCTCTCTCTCTTCTTCTTCTACTTCTTCTTCTTCTTCTCTTTTCTTTTTATTCCATTTCATATTAGCAAATTCTTAAATGCTTGCCAGATTAAAAAATGTGTCACATGGTTTGTTGGGGGCTCACTGGTCTTGCTGTTGGATAACAAAACCTGTTCTTTTCCAATGACATCCCGTGGATAAAGAGGGAGAAAGGTTTTACTTATTTTGGGAATGCCATCTTGGGGTAATTTCATAAATAGTCAACAAAATGAGCACATATGCCCATCTGTCAGTCTTTCACTGGCTAGACTGCTACAATCCATGATCCCTTTCCAGTGTGTGTCAGTGTGAACAAAATCTGTGGAAGGTCCTTGTGTATAGTCATGAAGGAGCAGAAGGTAAAATAACACCACTGCAAGAAATGGAAATGCAAAGCTTGTTTTTGATTATATTTGTTTCTTTATTCTTAGATTCATCTAGTATGGTCTGAAGTGGGGGTAGTTAAGTTACACTTACAATGTTTTTTTTTACTATTATTGTCTTTTCTCATAACTAGACTGATGAACCAGAGGTTCTCTTTGGCCAGCAAGAATTCCATCAGTCTCTGACTACACATCTTGCTCAAACCTCTTTTCTAATACCAAGTGCTGTAAACTTGGATGCACCATGCATTAATTAGTAGGACTTGTAAAATCATTATCTCCCAAAAGAATTCTTACAATCTAAAAATATTTCCTGGTTTTAAATAGCCTTCTAAAGGTTGATAAGCCATAAAACAATATTCACTCTCCTGTCACATTGCTACCTTTCTCATGCTGGCCCTCTCTACATCACAAAATGTGGTTTTGTCTATGGTTCAGAATGAATTTTCATTGCATTCACTTATGCACAAATTACTAATGGAAAGGTATGAATCAATCTTTCTTTCTCCAGCTATGGGTTAAATATCAGGACCAACTAGTTCCTACGGCCTTGGTTGGCAACCAGTCTAGAAGGAAAACTTTAAATTCAAACCATCCTTGAGAGGGTTGGTCTCCACCAGTTTATCTTACCAAAGACAAACCACTGATACTATGGCTATGGTAAATGTGGTGTTCCTACAGTCATAATGGGCTACTAATATGTGGTCCAACTACAAAAACTCACAAACAGAATTCCCTACCTTCCAGCCAAGTGGCACTTGATCCTGAAATTTCTCATTTTTTTCTTTGTTACTAATGTTTCATCCAGTGCAAGGCTCAAGAGTCACTCAAGGTAGATTGTTACTGAATGAGGTAGTTATTTGGAAGCTCTTCTTTTGTAGAATTTTTTTTAATATACCTTTCTTGTCAATGCACTTGACCAAAGGCATTTGTATAAATTTTAAAAACTGTGCATGATACATTGAACATTTAAGCAAATACCTGTATCAAAATCATTGGAAATATACATTCACACATTCACTCTCTCTTTTTCTCATCATATGTAATTCAAAGAGAATATGACATAATGAAAATGTTGACATTCCACACTACTTCAAACAAAAGGTTAGGAAGGCAACTTCCATCAATCCTTGAAAGAGCAATAACAGTGAACTTGAAATTTACTTTGTTGAATTTTTATTTATTTATTTTTTAATTTTATTTTATTTATTTATTTTATTTTTTTTTTTTTTACTAGAATGGTTTAAAAAATGTCACCTGAAGTTAGCACAAGCAGCTTGGCCAATGTATTCTGTAATATTAAGATATATAAGTCTACACTAATTAGTGACTATGCTCTAGAGCCACTCAAGGTAGAGACTTACTGACTGAGAAATGTGATATAAACGTAAGAGGAGGAAGATTAATTATATTACTGTGCTTCATGCCAAGATAATCATTTGCAGTTCAGTTTGTTTCATGAGTATTCTAAGTCAATTGTGTGGGGGGGAGCCATTGTGTCACACCCTAAATGTTTGTAGGTTTGACGAGTTAAGCCAAAACAAATGAAACAATAAAAGCAAAGAGATTAATCCCATTTAATTTTTTGTGATTGAAATTTTTGCACTTATTAATGTTAAATCATACAGTGTATATTCTCTATAAATCATAATAAATCCAAGAAAATTGTGATTCTAAATCTATAATAGAAATCTTTCAAATTCCAGATCCAGACGTGTGCAAAAATGCAAACTTGAATTGTTCACAGCATGCAGAATGTAAGAACACAACGGGAAATTTAACATGTTATTGCAAATCTGGCTATGATGGAAACGGAATAAATTGCTTGGGTAAGTTGAATGAGTTCAGTACAAAAAAATCTTTATACATGCATTCACATATAGGGAATAATTGTGTGTATGTTTTATATATATATATATATATATATATATATATATATATATATCGCACACTATATATATATCATACACATTTACATTTAGCTATAATGCATACATATGAGTATATGTGCACATATAAATACGTATAATATGCATACAGTGTGTGTGTGTGTGTGTGTGTGTGTGTGTGTGTGTGTATATATATATATATATCTATCTATATATATATATATATATATATATATATATGCATACAAATATGCAAGATTCTTTTGTCTATATCCTGGTATTCTTTGTAAATTTAAAATTGTTCATGGTGATATTGTGACAGAGGTCACAGAAAAAAAGTATTTAAAAAAAAAAAAAAAAACTTTTATGCATATCAAATGTATCCAATATATGTCAAGAAACCATCTGTTATGGTGAAAAATATTTTATTTCATGTTATTTTTCATTTTGCATAATTAATAATAGCTTCCAAGAATTTGAGTCTTTCCTCTCATTCGAAGATATATTTTAACATTTTATTTTTTTTGTGTGTGTGTGTGTGTATAATATATATATATAATATATATATAATTTTTATGCAATTTTTCTAGGCAAAATTTGTCCAAAAATTGTCAAATGTTTTCATGTTTCATGAACCATTATGAAAATGTTTTTCTTTTGTGCTGATAGGGTTGCATTCTTGCTAGTTTTTGAGAATCATGTCTGCATTTGTTAGTGAGGGTGATGTAGCATCCCCCAGAGACCATGTATATCTTCAAGTTAGTTTGTGTGCATTTTTTGTTTTCTTATCTTTTATCTTTACCCAGACATTTAAAATGTCTATGAATATTTTTTCTTCATATAACTCCTTTCAAGGTGTGTTGTGATACTACATGCCAACAGTAAGCAGCAAATTGAATAATTAAACTGATTCAGTGAAAAGCATAAAGAGGCTCTTATCTTTGACAAAATATACTAATCCATATGTAAATATTTTCATTAATTTTTATGGGTACTAGACTAGTACTCTTATAAAGACTATTAGGAATCAGTAACCAGATTTTCCTGCAGATTAATTTGGACACACATAAGACTAAATCATAACTACTTATTTTCTGATGAGTATCTGCAATAGGAGTTGGACTTCATATAAATTAATTTAGTCAAATGAGATTTACATGTAACCTTAAGTGGATGATTTTTTTTCTGTATCTGGGATTATCATTGAACTCACAAAAAAATGATTCTAATATTAATGCCATTGCAATTTTAACAAAAAAAAAAAAAAAAGTTAAAAATGAAACAAATAATCTCAAAGTGTAGTTTTCAATTCTGAGCCATTATCCATTACACCACCACCACCAACACCCAAGTTTACTGTATCGGGTACTCTCAAGTGGTCATGCACTTGGGTACTAACCAATGTCAATGTTGTTTAATTTCAATGAACATGAGAAACGCCGTTTCAATATGATGTGGTCATAAGCCAATAATAGTATCTGGAATTAAAAAAATGTCTGAAAATGCATCTCTTTAAGTCAAGAGCAGAAACCGTTCTCTCATATTGGTTATACAGTTGGGATGTATAAAAACAGTGGGAAAAAAGTAGATGGTACGTACACTCAACTACTGAGAGATTTATTAATTGTCAGCTGAAAGCAAAAAATAAGGATAAACATTATGGATATCTACTCACAGTTACAGACACAATCTTTGAAAGGCAAGAATGGTTTACTGGTTATTGCTGGAGAAGTAGTCAAGCAGTTGGACATTTAACAAAATCACTTGCAAAATAAATGGCGGAGCATATGATACAAAAGTGCTGAACATTATGTAAATATTCTCAGTATTTTTGATGGGTACTATGCTAGTAGTCTTATAAAGCTTGTTAGGAATTGGTAACCAGATTTTCCTGTACATTGATTTGAATATTCGTCACACTGAAGCAAACCTATTCTCAGATTATGTGTTGGAATGCGTCATGAAAAAATAAATGACTTCGTTTCTTTCTCTCCTGTTGTCGTAGCGACGGACACAGTCTCCACTTCTGAGACTGAAAACTGACCTCCTTCTCATTCCAGCCCTTTACATAGAGCTTGGTAACTCACCTATGCAAAACACCAACAAGCCAGCTACCAATCACAGTTCCTGCGCCTGCCCACCTCCAATTGCTTTGGGGGTTTCAAGTTGACCGACCAACTCATTACATTATAATCTGCTGCAACACAAGTTGGACTTCACATAAATTAAAACAAAATTCATGTTATCTTTTAATCAAATTCAGTGGCCTAGTGGGTAAAAGCATTCGTCTGTGAATTTGGTGACAGTGGTTGTGAATTTAATTCCTTGGTTGGGCAGTGTGCACTAACTGAATGGCGCCATATAAAAATAAGAATGAGACAATATCCCTAGACATGAGCAATGGAACAAAAACAACCATCATCCAAGCCGTATTCTTGAGTGGTCACTCATCTATGTACTGACCAGGTTTGGCATTGCTTAACTTTAGTAATCATACAAAAACCTGTATTTCAATGACCTTCAGTCCATTACACCACCCACATATACAAGCTTACAGCATCTGGTATTCCCAAGTAGGCAACCATCCAGTTACTGACCAGAGTTGATGTTTAACTTTTGTGAACGTACAAGAATTGGTGTTTCTATGTAATCTGTTGACAAACCAATGCCATCTGGAAGTCAAAAGAAAAAAAAGACTGAAGGTGCAACTCTTTAGGTCAACAGTAGAAACAGTCTGCTTGTACTGGTCAAGCAGTTGTGAGTTTATGAACTCTCTGGTTTAAAAAAAATAGATGCTACATACACTAGACATGTGATTCATGCATCAGCACTGGTACGCAAGCTATCATCTGTCGATACATGAGAGTTTCTAGGAAACAAAGAAACAGTAGTCATATTCCACACCACAGGAGACTGCTGAGATATCTGACTGCTTTGAATTATTATTATTATTATATTTTTTTTTTTTTTTTTTTTTTTAGCATTTTTATTTAGTTTTATATTTATCATAGTTACATTTCCCAATTACTTCCTCATGTTAAGTCATTGCATTTATTTATATTGTAATATTTAATAACTTGTTTACAAAGTCAGCATAAAATATGATGCCATTTTATTATATTCATTAAATTTTTCTAGTATAAATGAATAATAATACAAATGTTCAAATAGTATTTTCTCTGATTGTTATTATATAATCATGGCACAAATATGTTACTGGTCCCTGGCACATTCAGAAGACTTGTTAACATCAATGATGACTGCCTTTGGAATGAATAAGACATCAAGTCCTTATGTTTAATAGAGATAGTGTCAAAATGACCCTAAAATAGAACATATCTCAAAAAATTAGATTGGAAAGAAGCCAGGCACTTGCAAATAGAAAAAAATGACAGTTTGAAATAAAACCTTTCCAACAAAGAATGATTTGAGAATCTACCAAGGGTTTTCAATGTAATCTGTCCATAAGCCAATGCCATCGAGAAGTCAAAAGAAGAATAATACCAAGAGTATCTACCAAGGGTTTTCAATGGAATCTGTCTGTAAGCCAATGCCATCAAGAAGTCAAAAGAATAATAATACCAAGAATATCTACCAAGGGTTATAGACAGAATCTGTGAAAAACAAATGTGGTTTACTGATCATTGTTAGAAAATTAGTCCTTCAGCTTCTATGATGGAATCCAAATTATGGGAAAGGATCAAGAGGAAGACTAGCAAGAAACATTAGAATCACAAAGGGAGAACTAGGTAGGGATAATGGTTGAGGCAAACAGTTGGAAGGAATTGGTCAAGTGTTCTTCTGAGGATGATCAGATGACTAAAAAATGTTTTTTTTCTCTTCCCCTCCGAGCAACACAAAGGTTGTGTACAATTAAAATTACGTTAGAAACGTAATACTGAAAATTAAAACACGGAATAGTTTAAAGCTATTATTTTAGAACTGGTTAGAGTCCAGTTTGAACAACAATGAAGAAATGAGGAAAAACAATTAGAATTACAGCAACAACAATGAAGAAACTAAGAAAAGCAACTAGAATTACAACAAAAACACAAAGAAGAACAATTAAAATTACAGCAACAAATGATAGAACAACAGAAAAGGTTTGAAGAATTGCTTCTATAAACAGGGTCGTATAAGGGTGAAAATACCGAGAGCGAAACTACTTTTTCACAAAACACGATTTGGAGTGCAATTGACAATTTCACTTATTCACCAGACGAAGATAAAACCTTCACTTCATATTTCAGAAGGTATGAGGAATCTCTTTGAAATAGATTGTGGGAAATGGGCTGACGCTAAAAAGCTACGTCTACTGCTCCGGAAATTAGGGACTACTGAACATAGCAAATTCATGGACTACATATTACCTTGAAAAACTAGTGATTTGACTTTCATTGAAGCTGTAAATCTCCTTACAGAATTATTTCGCCCAAAAACATTGTTATTCCACAAAAGGTGGAAGTGTTTAAACCTAACCAAGAAAGAAAGCAAAGATTACTCGAATGTTTGCATCGGTAGTTAACAAACATTGTGATGATTTTAAACTGGCCGAACTTACTGCAGACAATTTAAAATGCCTAATATTCGTACAAGGACTTGTATCAATGGAAGATACAGAAATTAGACGTAGAGTCCTAACCAGATTAGAGGGAGAACCAAATTTAACTTTACAAAATATAGCCAAGGACTTCCAAAAATATATAAGTGTAAAAAATGATTCTAGAGACATTGAAGAGTCAGGTGTTACACACATAAGAAAATACATTGAAAACCACATTTTTCCTCCCCTTCAAAAACAAGTCAAACCAAAAAAGATTATTTTCACTCTCCTAAGAAAAAAAGTCAACTCAATAAAAAACAGTAAAAAATTACCGCCTAGTCTGTTACTTAATTGGTTTAAAGATTGCCAATATCGGTTTAAAACCTGTCTAACTTGTAATAAAGTTGGGCATAAGAGTTCACATTGCAGAACAAATAAAAGATGAAAAAGCCAGATTAGAAACACAAAAACAAACTGAACATCAAAAGTATAAGAAAGTATGTGCAGGTAGAAATACTGAATAAAAAAAAGTCAAACTACAATTAGGCTCCAGGTCTGATTTATCAATAATCAACAGAAAAGGTTAAATAAACCAACCATGCTAAAAACCAAGAAAATAGCTAGGCCAGTGACCGGTAAAAAAAAATTAAAGTTCGAGGGTGAAATTATCGTGAATGTTAATTTGAACGGAACAACCAAAAAATTGAAAATGTTCATGTTAAAAAACATAGACAATCTATTTGGCAGAGATTGGATGCAGCAGTTCAATCTGTGGGATTTGCCAGTTAATACTTTTAGTCAGAAAATAGAATATCTGATGACTGAGTCAGATAAACTAAGAAATGAATTAAAAGAATCCTTCCGCAAGGTCTTTTCGGCTGGCCTTGGTAGATGCAAAAAGATGTCAGCAAAATTTGAGCTAAAAGAGAGCACTCAACCAATATTTAGAAAAAAAAAGGAATGTGCCTTTTGCCTCATTAGAGGAAATAGACAAGGAATTAGACAGACTTGTAGACTGGCGTTTTATCTAAAGTGGAATATACCCAATGGGCAGCACCAGTAGTGTATGTAAAGAAGAAGTCTAAGGAAATCCATGCGTGCACAGATTTTTCTACTGGACTAAACGCAGCAGTAAAAGATTATCACTACCCACTTCCAAGCCCGGAAGAAGTTTTTACAAAACTTAATGGAGGCAAGTTCTTTTCGAAAATCGATCTCAGCAAAGCTTATCACCAGATACCCATTGAGGAAGAAAGCTCAAAATTACTATGTATAGATACACATAGACGCTTATACAAATTTGAAAGGCTTTCATTTGGAGTCGGTCACACCAGCCATTTTTCAGCAGGTTATGGACACCATGTTGGGTGGACTTGACTTTTCAATGGCTTACCTCGACGACATCTTCAACAGTAAAAGCTTGGAACAACACCGGGAACACATCCACAAAGTATTTTCATAAATACAAGACTATGGCTTCAAAATAAAGGAAGGCAAATGTAACTTCTTCATGAAAGAAATCAAATATTTGGGTCACATCTTAGACAAAGACGATAGGAGACCGGACCCAGAAAGGGCCACTGCAACGGTAATCCCCAGGAAGAAGTTATGGATACCATTTACAACACCTTTGACATTCAAATACCCCAAGCAGCTCCAGAACCGAGACGATCTAAAAGAAAGCGGAAGTCCACGGACCCTCTCATCATCAATCCAAAAAGGAAACAATATTGAGACTTCTGTGGAGGTAATGACTTGTGAGGTGGGGGGTGTTATGGGTCCTACCTTTATGGACTAAATGAACTCATCCTATTACTATATTATGCCTCTCAAGAGACCTTTCTACAGTTGAAGAGTTGACTACTGTACTTTGCTGTCAGTCAGATCTATTCTGGGTCCACAACAGTTAGTAAATTTTATATATATGCTGGTATGTACACTTACTTTAATTGAACAATATAGATTTATATAAGATTGAAGAAAGAAAAAAGTTAATGGTATTTTTAACATTGTATTCTTAAATTTGGGTGCATGGCTGAGTGGTTAAAGCATTCATTTTCCAACCTAGAGGCTGCAATTTGAGTCTAACCATGGTTGATTAGTCAGGAAGGTGACATTTTGATGGAAGTTGATCTCCAGTGTTCACTACCTTTCGAAAATGCTTGAACACCATGAACAACATATTGGCTGACCCAAGCCTTGTAAGCTTGAGTATATTGGCATTGTTAAAAACGATTGTGCCAGACTCTTCCATAAATTGTAACTAATGTCTGCTCAGCATAGATGCTAGAGAAGCCACAGCTGAGCTCTGTGAGTGCTGAATAATCACAAATATGTATTGAATAAAGTGTGAAAAGTTAAGTAAAGAAATAATCTTCAAACACAGCTCTACAAATTTAAATGATTTAATTATTGAATATAAAAATAATCTTTAGTTTTTTTTCTTTTTTTTTTTTTCTCAAAGTTAAAAGAAATAAGTTATAATATTTAAAATTATAATAATTATAGGGAACCCATTTAGCCATGGCATCAGGTGAACTAACCTTCACTGGTTAGTTGAGAAGACCATTTGTGCATCATTGCATGACTCAACTGAGTACAGGACACAGGCACAGTATTCATATATTATGTTTACAAGGTGAACTATGATAAAAAATATAATAGAGATATTAATAATGGTATATAATATGTTTTATGCATGGGGTTTCCAAGATATGAAAATTATTTCAAAGTATCCACAAGGATAAAAAAAAGGTTGAGAAATGCTGATATAAAGTAATATGAATTTCAAGGAAAACATGCTATTATTTTTAACATTGATTTGTGAAATTTACAAAATAGATTTTTTTATTACTTCAGATATGCAAGAGTATACACTTTCTACCATAAACTGTAGCTAATGTTTGCTCAGCATGGTTGCAAGAAAAGCCACAGCAGGACTATGTGCCTAGGAAAGAAATTGGTTAGCCACTCAGAAACAAGAATTGAACCACTTTAGAATATAGATTTGTTTTGTTTAATTTCAGATAACAATAAATGCAAGAACCAAACTTTGTACAACTGTACTCAGCATGGTTGCAGGAAAAGCCACAGCTGGACTTTGTGTCTAGGAAAGAAATTGGCTAGCTACTCAGAAACAATTGCCAGCCATTTTATAATACAGATTTGTTTTGTTTAATTTCAGATATAGATGAATGCAAAAACCAAACTTGGAACAACTGTACTCAACATGAATTTTGTACAAACACAATTGGAAGCTACAATTGCACATGCAAACCAGGTTTTCACACAAATGGAACAACATGCATTGGTAACTTGAATAATTTAAAAACTTTTCTTAGATCTATATTTAGAAAATGGGTTTGTGATAAATTATATATAATTGTCTTCATCTATGTAATTTTTTTGATAAGTGCTTGACAAAGCATATAAAATTCCAATATTTTTTATGGATACTATGCTGGTATATACACTTATTTTAATTGAACAATATAGATTTATATAAGATTGAAGAAAGAAAAAAGTTAATGGTATTTTTAACATTGTATTCTTAAATTTGGGTGCATGGCTGAGTGGTTAAAGCATTCACTTTCCAACCTAGAGGCTGCAATTTGAGTCTAACCATGGTTGATTAGTCAGGAAGGTGACATTTTGATGGAAGGTGATCTCCAGTGTTCACTACCTTTCGAAAATGCTTGAACACCATGAACAACATATTGGCTGACCCAAGCCTTGTAAGCTTGAGTATATTGGCATTGTTAAAAACGATCATGCCAGATTATACACTCTCTTCCAGAAACTGTAAGTAATGTCTGCTCATCATAGAATTCTAGAGAAGCTATGATTTTACATGCAAATTAGGCTACAAAGGAAATGGAATGATTTGCAATTGTAGGATCATCCTGATATTTTTGTCTTTTGTTTAACTGTGATTGTCTAATACTACTAAAATCTGTTGATTTGACTTTTTTTCTACAAATGTGCCTGAGCAAGTGTCTGCAAAGGAGATTGGCTAGATACACAGAAACAAGTAGTCAACCCTTCAATATATAGATTTTTATTTTAAATTTTAGATATAGATGAATGTAACAAGCAAACCCTGTTTGGCATTGTTAAAACTGATTATTATGCCAGAGTATACATTTTCTATCATAAACTGTAGCTAATGTTTGCTCAGCATGGTTGCAGGAAAAGCCACAGCTGAACTTTGTGTCTAGGAAAGAAATTGGCTAGCTACTCAGAAACAATTGCCAGCCATTTTATAATACAGATATTTTTGTTTAATTTCAGATAACGATGAATGCAAAAACCAAACTTTGAATAACTGTACTGCACATGAATTTTGTACAAACACAATTGGAAGCTACAATTGCACATGCAAACCAGGTTTTCACACAAATGGAACAACATGCATTGGTAACTTGAATAAATTCAAACCTTTCTTACATTTCTTTTATCATTTCATTGCCAAGGGGTGAAGGTAATTAAAATAATGATGATGTCAATGGAAAACTCAGCCATTTGACTTTTTTTTTCATTCTTTGGAATTTAGAATAAAAATATTAAACACTATTTATTAGATTGTCCATTTCCAAGAATAATTTTATATTTACAACATTCTAAAAACTAATACAATGCAATGTTTATCATTTACCAATTTATAAAGAAATAAATATAAAAACAATGTTTTATTCATAAATTTATAAGCATTTATTATTAAAATATATTAACTGACTATAAGAAAATCCTTATTTACCATTTTATAAAGTTTGAATCAATTTTCAATTAGCTGATATTTTGCCAATCATTCCAATAAACATTATTATAAATAGTGAAAATAAATAATCTAATTATTAAATAGTTTTGGTTTTATTATAATTTTAATCATAACTTCTTGAAGCAAAAACTATTACCAATGAGTGAAAGTAGTTAAAATAATAGCAAAGTCATGTGAAAAACTGTTCTTTTGATGATTCTTTTGAGAATTTACAACAAAAATATTAAACTCTTTTAGTATTTACATTGTTTGGGCTGTTGTCCTTGTAGTAACTAATAAACAAAAATAAAAAGAATTAAAAAAGACATTTGCACTTTCCTTTAAAATCTCTCATATATATATATATATATATATATATATATATATATATATATATTTCCAAAGGGATAAAATCCAGGTAGAGCTCTATGTACAAGCCAGAGCAAGAATATAATATAAAAGGCTCAAACATTAATATTTCATGATCCAATTCATCAGACCTAAAAATTCAATATTTGAATTTGAAGTCTGATTAATTGGATCATGGAATATTAGGATTTGAGCCTTTATATATATATATATATATATATATATATAACCCCCTGATCTCATGCTTTTACGATATTCAGACAAACTGGTTTATTTTTTCAAAAGTGGATCTATATATGCTTTATTTCTGTTTGATTATGTGCTGGAGGGTGAAAGTTTCTCCTGTATTTGTTTGGGATGACACTCAAATATACATAGTCATATATAGATACAAGTGTATGCATATTAATTCCTACATACACACACATATTCATAATCTTGGGTTAGGTGCAGTTACAAATTGATATGCACAAGCACATGTATTTATGCATTTTTCATTCTATCGGTGTCAAGATTGTAGAGCTAACTGGATTAAGTGAATGAATTTTGAATTTTAAAATTTATGAAAGATTTTTATTTTTTGGATCATTTTTTTTGTTTAATTTCAGATAACGATGAATGCAAGAACCAAACTTTGAACAACTGTACTGCACATGAATTTTGTACAAACACAATTGGAAGCTACAATTGCACATGCAAACCAGGTTTTCACACAAATGGAACAACATGCATTGGTAACTTGAATAATTTAAAAACTTTTCTTAGATCTATATTTAGAAAATGGGTTTGTGATAAATTATATATAATTGTCTTCATCTATGTAATTTTTTTGATAAGTGCTGGGCAAAGCATATAAAATTCCAACATTTTTTATGGATACTATGCTGGTATGTACACTTATTTTAATTGAACAATATAGATTTATATAAGATTGAAGAAAGAAAAAAGTTAATGGTATTTTTAACATTGTATTATAAAATTAGGGTGCATAGCTGAGTGGTTAAAGCATTTACCTTCCAACCTTGAGGCTGTAAGCTAAGTCTCAAGATGGTCAATTTGTCAGGACGGGGACATTTTCATGGAAGGTGATCTCCAGTGTTCATCACTTTTGGAAAGTGGTGAACAACACAAACAACATATTGGCTGACCCAAGCCTTATAAGATTGATTATATTGGCATTGTTAAAAATGATCATGCCACTCTCTCCCAGAAACTGTAACTAATGCCTGCTCAGCATAAGATTCTAGAGAAGCTACAATTGTACATGCAAATTAGGCTACAAAGGAAATGGAATGATTTGCAATTGTAGGACCATCCTGATATTTTTGTCTTTTGTTTAACTGTGATTGTCTAATACTACTAAAATCTGTTGATTTGATTTTTTTCTACAAATGTGCCTGAGCAAGTGTCTGCAAAGGAGATTCGCTAGATACACAGAAACAAGTAGTCAGCCCTTCAAGATATAGATTTTTATTTTAAATTTTAGATATACATGAATGTAACAAGCAAACCCTGCACTGTTTAACATTGTTAAAACTGATTATTATGCCAGAGTATACACTTTCTATCATAAACTGTAGCTAATGTTTGCTCAGCATGGTTGCAAGAAAAGCCACAGCTGGACTTTGTGTCTAGGAAAGAAATTGGTTAGCCACTCAGAAACAAGAAGAGAACCACTTTAGAATATAGATTTGTTTTGTTTAATTTCAGATATAGATGAATGCAAAAACCAAACTTTGTACAACTGTACTCAGTATGGTTGCAGGAAAAGCCACAGCTGGACTTTGTGTCTAGGAAAGAAATTGGCTAGCTACTCAGAAACTATTGCCAGCTATTTTATAATATAGATTTTTTTGTTTAATTTCAGATAACGATGAATGCAAGAACCAAACTTTGAACAACTGTACTCAACATGAATTTTGTACAAACACAATTGGAAGCTACAATTGCGCATGCAAACCAGGTTTTCACACAAATGGAACAACATGCATTGGTAACTTGAATAATTTAAAAACTTTTCTTAGATCTATATTTAGAAAATGGGTTTGTGATAAATTATATGTAATTGTCTTCATCTATGTAATTTTTTTGATAAGTGCTTGACAAAGCATATAAAATTCCAATATTTTTTATGGATACTATGCTGGTATATACACTTATTTTAATTGAACAATATAGATTTATATAAGATTGAAGAAAGAAAAAAGTTAATGGTATTTTTAACATTGTATTCTTAAATTTGGGTGCATGGCTGAGTGGTTAAAGCATTCACTTTCCAACCTAGAGGCTGCAATTTGAGTCTAACCATGGTTGATTAGTCAGGAAGGTGACATTTTGATGGAAGGTGATCTCCAGTGTTCACTACCTTTCGAAAATGCTTGAACACCATGAACAACATGTTGGCTGACCCAAGCCTTGTAAGCTTGAGTATATTGGCATTGTTAAAAACGATCATGCCAGATTATACACTCTCTTCCAGAAACTGTAAGTAATGTCTGCTCATCATAGAATTCGAGAGAAGCTATGATTTTACATGCAAATTAGGCTACAAAGGAAATGGAATGATTTGCAATTGTAGGATCATCCTGATATTTTTGCCTTTTGTTTAACTGTGATTGTCTAATACTACTAAAATCTGTTGATTTGATTTTTTTCTACAAATGTGCCTGAGCAAGTGTCTGCAAAGGAGATTCGCTAGATACACAGAAACAAGTAGTCAGCCCTTCAAGATAGATTTTTATTTTAAATTTTAGATATACATGAATGTAACAAGCAAACCCTGCACTGTTTAACATTGTTAAAACTGATTATTATGCCAGAGTATACACTTTCTATCATAAACTGTAGCTAATGTTTGCTCAGCATGGTTGCAAGAAAAGCCACAGCTGGACTTTGTGTCTAGGAAAGAAATTGGTTAGCCACTCAGAAACAAGAAGAGAACCACTTTAGAATATAGATTTGTTTTGTTTAATTTCAGATATAGATGAATGCAAAAACCAAACTTTGTACAACTGTACTCAGTATGGTTGCAGGAAAAGCCACAGCTGGACTTTGTGTCTAGGAAAGAAATTGGCTAGCTACTCAGAAACAATTGCCAGCCATTTTATAATACAGATTTTTTTGTTTAATTTCAGATAACGATGAATGCAAGAACCAAACTTGGAACAACTGTACTGCACATGAATTTTGTACAAACACAATTGGAAGCTACAATTGCACATGCAAACCAGGTTTTCACACAAATGGAACAACATGCATTGGTAACTTGAATAATTTAAAAACTTTTCTTAGATCTATATTTAGAAAATGGGTTTGTGATAAATTATATGTAATTGTCTTCATCTATGTAATTTTTTTGATAAGTGCTTGACAAAGCATATAAAATTCCAATATTTTTTATGGATACTATGCTGGTATGTACACTTATTTTAATTGAACAATATAGATTTATATAAGATTGAAGAAAGAAAAAAGTTAATGGTATTTTTAACATTGTATTCTTAAATTTGGGTGCATGGCTGAGTGGTTAAAGCATTCACTTTCCAACCTAGAGGCTGCAATTTGAGTCTAACCATGGTTGATTAGTCAGGAAGGTGACATTTTGATGGAAGGTGATCTCCAGTGTTCACTACCTTTCGAAAATGCTTGAACACCATGAACAACATATTGGCTGACCCAAGCCTTGTAAGCTTGAGTATATTGGCATTGTTAAAAACGATCATGCCAGATTATACACTCTCTTCCAGAAACTGTAAGTAATGTCTGCTCATCATAGAATTCGAGAGAAGCTATGATTTTACATGCAAATTAGGCTACAAAGGAAATGGAATGATTTGCAATTGTAGGATCATCCTGATATTTTTGTCTTTTGTTTAACTGTGATTGTCTAATACTACTAAAATCTGTTGATTTGACTTTTTTTCTACAAATGTGCCTGAGCAAGTGTCTGCAAAGGAGATTGGCTAGATACACAGAAACAAGTAGTCAGCCCTTCAAGATATAGATTTTTATTTTTAATTTTAGATATAGATGAATGTAACAAGCAAACCCCGCACTGTTTGGCATTATTATTAAAACTGATTATTATGCCAGAGTATACATTTTTTATCATAAACTGTAGCTAATGTTTGCTCAGCATGGTTGCAGGAAAAGCCACAGCTGAACTTTTTGTCTAGGAAAGAAATTGGCTAGCTACTCAGAAACAATTGCCAGCCATTTTATAATACAGATTTTTTTGTTTAATTTCAGATAACGATGAATGCAAGAACCAAACTTTGAACAACTGTACTCAACATGAATTTTGTACAAACACAATTGGAAGCTACAATTGTGCATGCAAACCAGGTTTTCACACAAATGGAACAACATGCATTGGTAACTTGAATAAATTCAAACCTTTCTTACATTTCTTTTATCATTTCATTGCCAAGGGGTGAAGGTAATTAAAATAATGATGATGTCAATGGAAAACTCAGCCATTTGACTTTTTTTTTCATTCTTTGGAATTTAGAATAAAAATATTAAACACTATTTATTAGATTGTCCATTTCCAAGAATAATTTTATATTTACAACATTCTAAAAACTAATACAATGCAATGTTTATCATTTACCAATTTATAAAGAAATAAATATAAAAACAATGTTTTATTCATAAATTTATAAGCATTTATTATTAAAATATATTAACTGACTATAAGAAAATCCTTATTTACCATTTTATAAAGTTTGAATCAATTTTCAATTAGCTGATATTTTGCCAATCATTCCAATAAACATTATTATAAATAGTGAAAATAAACAATCTAATAATTAAATAGTTTTGGTTTTATTATAATTTTAATCATAACTTCTTGAAGCAAAAACTATTACCAATGAGTGAAAGTAGTTAAAATAATAGCAAAGTCATGTGAAAAACTGTTCTTTTGATGATTCTTTTGAGAATTTACAACAAAAATATTAAACTCTTTTAGTATTTACATTGTTTGGGCTGTTGTCCTTGTAGTAACTAACAATAAAAAATAACATATATAAACAAAAATAAAAAGAATTAAAAGACACTTGCACTTTCCTTTAAAATCTCTCATATATACATATATATATATATATATATATATATATATATATATATAATTTCCAAAGGGATAAAATCCAGGTAGAGCTCTATGTACAAGCCAGAGCAAGAATATAATATAAAAGGCTCAAACATTAATATTTCATGATCCAATTCATCAGACCTAAAAATTCAATATTTGAATTTGAAGTCTGATTAATTGGATCATGGAATATTAGGATTTGAGCCTTTTATATATATATATATATATATATATATATATATATATATATATATATAACCCCCTGATCTCATGCTTTTACGATATTCAGACAAACTGGTTTATTTTTTCAAAAGTGGATCTATTTATGCTTTATTTCTGTTTGATTATGTGCTGGAGGGTGAAAGTTTCTCCTGTATTTGTTTGGGATGACACTCAAATATACATAGTCATATATAGATACAAGTGTATGCATATTAATTCCTACATACACACACATATTCATAATCTTGGGTTAGGTGCAGTTACAAATTGATATGCACAAGCACATGTATTTATGCATTTTTCATTCTATCGGTGTCAAGATTGTAGAGCTAACTGGATTAAGTGAATGAATTTTAAAATTTATGAAAGATTGTTATTTTTTGGATTTTTTTTTTGTTTAATTTCAGATAACGATGAATGCAAGAACCAAACTTTGAACAACTGTACTGCACATGAATTTTGTACAAACACAATTGGAAGCTACAATTGCACATGCAAACCAGGTTTTCACACAAATGGAACAACATGCATTGGTAACTTGAATAATTTAAAAACTTTTCTTAGATCTATATTTAGAAAATGTGTTTGTGATAAATTATATATAATTGTCTTCATCTATGTAATTTTCTCATCTATGTAAGTCTCGAATATTGGCAAAACTCGAACAAAATTCCGAGATCAATAAAAACGTTAAAAAACCAACGTGCTTTGGATGTGGTGGTGGTCATTTTAAAAGTGAATGTTTTTTTCGCGACAAAAATTGCTATTCGGGTGGCAATAAAGGCCATATAAGTACTCATTGTAAAAGCAAAAGAAAAAAATTTAAGTCGAAAAAAGATAATGTGAATATTGTGTTGTCACGTCAGGAGATTGAGGAGGGGCAGAAAAGAAAATTCATACAGGTAAAAATTAATGGAAAAAATATTAAACTACAGCTAGATACTGGAAGTGATATTTCCATTATTAATACAGCAACATGGATTAAAATAGGCAGACCTTTGCTTAAAAAGACTGAAAAAGTGGTTCGCGGGATTTCTGGAAGAAAATTGCATTTTCAAGGTGAATTTTCTTGTAATATTTCATTTGTTGGTAAGACACTAAAGTCTAAAGTGTATGTGCTACAAAATGCTTCAAATTTATTTGGAACAGATTGGATTATACTTTTTAATTTATGGGAACTCCCTATAAATTCTTTTTGCAATAGAATTAATGTTTCTTCTCCATGTAAAAATCGGGTTACAGAAAATTTGGTGAAAGATCTGAAAATAAAATTTCCACAAGTATTTTCAGAAGGTCTTGGATGTTGCAAAAAGACGAAGCAAAAATTTGAATTGAAGGAAAATGTAAAACCTATTTTCAAGCGAAAAAGAAATGTGCCATTTGGTGTTTTGGAACAGATTAACAAAGAATTGGAACGGCTTGAAAATTTAGGAGTTATTTCACACATTGAATTTTCAGAGTGGGCCTGCCCTGTTGTATATGTTAAGAAAAAGAATAATAAAATTTGGATGTGTGCCGATTTCTCTACGGGTCTAAATGATTGCTTAAAAGACCACACATATCCTTTGCCTTCACCAGAAGACATTTTTGCAAGTTTAAATGGAGGAAAAGTATTCTCTAAATTGGACTTATCAGATGCCTAACTCCAAGTGTAAATGGATGCACAAAAGACATTTGAACCAATTAAGGAAAAGAATCATTGAAGAAATAAGTAAAGAAAATGAAGAACCAATGAAGGTATATGATTTATTCGATATACCAACTCCACCATTGCCTGAAACAGTTGTCCAAAGAAGGACAAACAAAAGAAAAAGAACTATGGTGGAACGTTTAAGTCCATATCCCAAGAGAAAAAGATATTAATTCCTCCGGAATTAATCTGAAGGGGGAGGTGTTGTGTCAGAAATCTACCACCCCTCTTGAAGATGAACGTGTCTGCGTCTATGAACAAAGACTATAAATAGTGGCATGTCAGTTGACATGGGGGGAGAGACAAAGAGATAGTGAAGTTCTTAGCTGAGCTAGTTATTGACTACTCAGGCGATTTCTGTACCTTTTTACCAGCCTATTAAAACCCTTTTTATTGTTACGTGTTATTTGGCGTTTGTCTCTACTAACTCAAATCAACATCATAACACAGAGTATACACTTTATATCATAAACTGTAGCTAATGTTTGCTCAGCGTGGTTGCAGGAAAAGCCACAGCTGGACTTTGTATCTAGGAAAGAAATTGGCTAGCTACTCAGAAACAATTGCCAGCCATTTTATAATACAGATTTGTTTTGTTTAATTTCAGATAACGATGAATGCAAGAACCAAACTTGGAACAACTGTACTGCACATCAATTTTGTACAAACACAATTGGAAGCTACAATTGCGCATGCAAACCAGGTTTTCACACAAATGGAACAACATGCATTGGTAACTTGAATAATTTAAAAACTTTTTTAATAAGTGCTGGGTGAAGCATATAAAATTCCAATATTTTTTATGTATACTATGCTGGTATGTACACTTATTTTAATTGAACAATATAGATTTATATAGGATTGAAGAAAGAAAAAAGTTAATGGTATTTTTAACATTGTATTCTTAAATTTGGGTGCATGGCTGAGTGGTTAAAGCATTCACTTTTCAACCTAGAGGCTGCAATTTGAGTCTCACAATGGTTGATTAGTCAGGAAGGTGACATTTTGATGGAAGTTGGTCTCCAGTGTTCACTTCCTTTCGAAAATGCTTGAACACCATGAACAACATATTGGCTGACCCAAGCCTTGTAAGCTTGAGTATATTGGCATTGTTAAAAACGATTGTGCCAGACTCTTCCATAAACTGTAACTAATGCCTGCTCAGCATAGATGCTAGAGAAGCCACAGCTGAGCTCTGTGAGTGCTGAATAATCACAAATGTGTATTGAATAAAGTGTGAAAAGTTAAGTAAAGAAATAATCTTCAAACACAGCTCTACAAATTTAAATGATTTAATTATTGAATATAAAAATAATCTTTAGTTTTTTTTCTTTTTTTTTTTTTTCTCAAAGTTAAAAGAAATAAGTTATAATATTTAAAATTATAATAATTATAGGGAACCCATTTAGCCATGGCATCAGGTGAACTAACCTTCACTGGTTAGTTGAGAAGACCATTTGTGCATCATTGCATGACTCAACTGAGTACAGGACACAGGCACAGTATTCATATATTATGTTTACAAGGTGAACTATGATAAAAAATATAATAGAGATATTAATAATGGTATATAATGTTTTATGCATGGGGTTTCCAAGATATGAAAATTATTTCAAGGTATCCACAAGGATAAAAAAAAGGTTGAGAAATGCTGATATAAAGTAATATGAATTTCAAGGAAAACATGCTATTATTTTTAACATTGATTTGTGAAATTTACAAAATAGATTTTTTTATTACTTCAGATATGCAAGAGTATACACTTTCTACCATAAACTGTAGCTAATGTTTGCTCAGCATGGTTGCAAGAAAAGCCACAGCAGGACTATGTGCCTAGGAAAGAAATTGGTTAGCCACTCAGAAACAAGAATTGAACCAATTTAGAATATAGATTTGTTTTGTTTAATTTCAGATAACAATGAATGCAAGAACCAAACTTTGTACAACTGTACTCAGCATGGTTGCAGGAAAAGCCACAGCTGGACTTTGTGTCTAGGAAAGAAATTGGCTAGCTACTCAGAAACAATTGCCAGCCATTTTATAATACAGATTTGTTTTGTTTAATTTCAGATATAGATGAATGCAAAAACCAAACTTGGAACAACTGTACTCAACATGAATATTGTACAAACACAATTGGAAGCTACAATTGCGCATGCAAACCAGGTTTTCACACAAATGGAACAACATGCATTGGTAACTTGAATAATTTAAAATCTTTTCTTAGATCTATATTTAGAAAATGGGTTTGTGATAAATTATATATAATTGTCTTCATCTATGTAATTTTTTTGATAAGTGCTTGACAAAGCATATAAAATTCCAATATTTTTTATGGATACTATGCTGGTATATACACTTATTTTAATTGAACAATATAGATTTATATAAGATTGAAGAAAGAAAAAAGTTAATGGTATTTTTAACATTGTATTCTTAAATTTGGGTGCATGGCTGAGTGGTTAAAGCATTCACTTTCCAACCTAGAGGCTGCAATTTGAGTCTAACCATGGTTGATTAGTCAGGAAGGTGACATTTTGATGGAAGGTGATCTCCAGTGTTCACTACCTTTCGAAAATGCTTGAACACCATGAACAACATATTGGCTGACCCAAGCCTTGTAAGCTTGAGTATATTGGCATTGTTAAAAACGATTGTGCCAGATTATACACTCTCTTCCAGAAACTGTAAGTAATGTCTGCTCAGCATAGATTCTAGAGAAGCTATGATTGTACATGCAAATTAGGCTACAAAGAAAATGGAATGATTTGCAATTGTAGGATCATCCTGATATTTTTGTCTTTTGTTTAACTGTGATTGTCTAATACTACTAAAATCTGTTGATTTGATTTTTTTCTACAAATGTGCCTGAGCAAGTGTCTGCAAAGGAGATTGGCTAGATACACAGAAACAAGTAGTCAGCCCTTCAAGATATAGATTTTTATTTTAAATTTTAGATATAGATGAATGTAACAAGCAAACCCTGTTTGGCATTGTTAAAACTGATTATTATGCCAGAGTATACATTTTTTATCATAAACTGTAGCTAATGTTTGCTCAGCATGGTTGCAGGAAAAGCCACAGCTGGACTTTGTGTCTAGGAAAGAAATTGGCTAGCTACTCAGAAACAATTGCCAGCCATTTTATAATACAGATTTTTTTGTTTAATTTCAGATAACGATGAATGCAAGAACCAAACTTGGAACAACTGTACTGCACATGAATTTTGTACAAACACAATTGGAAGCTACAATTGCATATGCAAATCAGGTTTTCACACAAATGGAACAACATGCATTGGTAACTTGAATAAATTAAAATCTTTTTACAGAAGAATCTACATTTAGAGGAATGTAGTGTGTGTGTGAAAAATTATATAAAATTTATATGTGTGTGTGTACATGTGACTCTTTTAACAAGTGCTGTACAAAGTACAAATAATCCCAGCATTTTTGATGGGTACAATGCTACTAATACTTCAAAAATAGTTTGTATATTTCTTTTCTTATGTATATAATAGTGTTTTATTTTAAATATATTTCTGGGTATGATGATAAACTACATCCGGCAGCAAGATCTCTGATCAGGAAATAGAATGTTTTGAGGTGCATGGAAACACTACTTAATTGCTGTTGTTTCCAGGTAACACCTGTTAGGGCAAATAGTGATCCTGTTTAATCCAGATAGTGCCTATGGACAAATAGTGAACCCCGAATCAAAAGAATATAAAAATACATTTTTATAGTAAAAATACTATTAATACATTGTTATAATAAAATGACCAACAATATATTTTATCATCTACAAATAATATAGCTAAAAACTTACCCTGTAAGTATAAAATTATGTACAAAATATATGTAGTTGAAGCCATAAAATTGTGTGCCAAATATTTAGATTTCAGCATTATGTAACACAGGCATTGATATAGGACTAAATGATATCAACCCCCAATTTCAAAAAAACAAATGTCCAAATTTTCTAGTGGATTAATATGATACATATAAGATTGAAGGCAAAGATGTTAATATTTTTTGTTTTAACTTTGCATTCTGAAATGTAGATATTTTTTCTTTTAAATTTCAGATATAAATGAATGCAAAAACCAAACTCTAAACCACTGTTCTCCAAATGCACATTGTACAAACACAATTGGAAGCCACAATTGTACATGTAAATCAGGCTACGAAGGAAATGGAACAACATGCTATGGTAATATAATTTTTTTTTTTTTTTTTTTTTTTTTAGATATCTATATAATATTAAAAGTCTGTGATTTGTGCAGTCTTGCATGGTGCTTGTGTTCAGTGCATAATGATTTAAGTTAATCAAATTAAAAAATATTTTAAGTGAATAAGATTTGAAAATAAGTTGCTTATATAATAAATATTTTTTATTTTAACTTTCCTCAAACAGACAATTTTTTTTAATTAAAGCCTTTTTAAGTTAAAAACAGACACAAAGAAACCCCATTTTACTGTTTTGTCCAGTTGCTTGTAATTATTTATATTTCAACTTTCTTTAAACAAACAATATTTTAAATATTTAAAAAATATTTTTAAAGTCTGTCTATATTTCTGAGATGAGGTATTATGCACATTATTTGGACTATTGTCCTCATCTTTGTCGCCATATTTATCACAACGTTTCGGCCGTTGTATGCTCCGGCCTTCTTCAGGTGGTAGGAATGTCGAACTGGACCCTTTATTTCGCTCACTGGGGTAGACTGTTCTAGTTCCACGTGCCATGCTTTAATGGATGTCAGTTATCAGTTATTTCCTGTTAATTTCCCTCTGAAAGTTCTGCACTGCCTTAACCGGGTATTGAACTCACACTCTTTGGGTCCTGTCACTGGATCTAACCAACGCCTTTATCCACTGTGCCCTTGAGGACATTGAGGAAAATATTTTTAAGTTAATATGATTTTTAAAACATTTTAAGTGAATAAGATTTAACAAATACAAGTAGTTTATATAGTAAGTATTATTCCAACTTTCTTCAAATGTTTTATACCCTGAACCATCATTGAGTCAATGGGTTACAGGTAGTCTTGTTGATGGTAAAGGCATTTTATTCCTGACTGACTCTCAGTTGAATGATTGTTAGTATTTAATCTTTCCTTCTACCAAAACATTATTTTAACTGCCTTCACTCCTGATTTTTATTCTTTTAAAGAGTGATGATGTGAATTATAATAAAATGTAATCATATGAAATGATTAACTTAAATTATTTTAATTTTTTACCTTAAATTCAGTGCAGAAAACTGGAAGAATGTATTGATAAATTAACAAAAACAAGAAAATTTTAAAGAAAAGACAACAGCATTTTTTATATAAAAGTCACATGATTTTATTGTTTCTTTCATCCTGATTAACGCCAGCTTAGGAGAAATGTATTAACAAATTATATAAGCATAGACACACACACATATATATATATATATATATATATATATATTTTTTATATACACACACATTTCTTTTAGTTTTTGGTCTGATGAAGCCTAGTAAGGGCAAAATATCCTAATCCTTATCCTATCGTTGTGTTGGATTCTGAACAATTTTTGATCCAAATCCATATATAAATGTAAAAACAGCTCTTTCAACAACCCAATGCAAATTGTATGAACAAAAATGGTGTATGTAAGGCAGGGTATGTAGAAAATTGCACAACTTGCAATAGTAAGAATAGGAATAGTTTTGACAATAGGAGTAGATAGATTTGCCTATTATCCAGTTCACACTCCTCCTCAGTCCTTTTGAACAGGAGTAGAGGTTTATCCTTTGTTTCTTGCCGGATTAAGACCCATAGGGGCCCTAAGCACTTAAAAGATTTTTGGGCCCCCATACATCTGCAAGTTATGTATGCTAGTATTGAGTCTTTGTGAGTAGGGCAAATAAAGGATATCAACCAAGAACATGCAACGTGGAAACACCAGCTGGAAATAAATATAGAAAGAACTGAAGGCACATATGAGAGTGGCTGACCATCAGGTCCAGCCTAGAACAACATCAACCAAGAAAGAACCAATCACAGCTGAGCAGCTACTGTCACATAAGCCACACCCAGATTCTAACAGAACTGTGACCAGAAGTGGCCATGTAATCAACAAACTAGTGTGTCACATAAGCATATGGTTAGCATAATGTAAAATGAACATGAAGGTAGTCTACCCCTGTTCACAAAAATTCAATCCCATTAAGTTAATTAGTAATACTAAGTTATTCAACAGAGCCGATGTGATGTATTGAGGAAATAAAAACCTTATTATCTCCCTTAGCTCATTCCCTTATTAACCAATCAGAATGCAAATAAAGATTCACTGCGGGTTAGTTGTCTCCTCATTTATGATGGCACCCCCGTTGATTCAAATGTTAATCATGTTTGACTTATTTCTTTTGATATAAACAACAACATCATGTCATTACAATTTCAATGATGACCTAAGCACGTGCTGAATTTGCTTAATGGTTAATCCAGCCCAGTTTCCTGTTTAGGATTGGGATTCTGGTTCCTTCTAAAGTCTACTTCAACTTTATACTTCTAACATCTCTGCCTGAACTCTGAAATTTTACTTGCTAATTTCTTTTTTTATTTTCTCTTCAATAGGAGTAGATAGGTTTGCCTATCATATGGCTCACACTACTCCTTTTGAATAGGAGTATTTACAATCATGTTTCTGGTTCCTTCTAAAATCTTTTCATTCTCTTTCACTCCCTGTAGTCCCTTGTGTCTTAGTGGCATTGTTGATTTGCTTGAGAGCAAATTTATTTAAAAAAAATTTATCCTCATATCTATATATAGAAAAGGCATGTTCAGATATATATATGTAAAAAAAGTTTGTGTGTGATAAACAAATTTTCTTGTCTATGTCTACAAAACTTATTTTATAAACGCTAGTTTATATATAAATAATCCCAGTATTTTTTTTTTTATGGGTACTATGCTGATACTCTTAAGAAAAGTGTCCAAATTTTCCAGGGGAGTAATGGGTAATGGCTCAAATTGAGAAATCAGCCAAATTTGTAGTTGGGTTGAGTTCATTACATTCAATTATGTACTAATATTCTGAATGAAATTATATGAACAAAAATGGAACATACAATAGTACATGCAAATCAGGCTATGAAGGTAATATGATAATCCCAATGCTTTTTCTCAAGGCCAATGTGTACTAACCCCCCAACTGTATTCAGACTGAGGGGAGCTTGATTATGTAGTGCTTTGTGATCTTCACTATCTTATCAACATTTGCTTTTTTCTGCCGATATTTATATACATTACAAATTAAACAAAGTCAGTCAGTTATGTGCCATGCATGATACATGCTTAGGCTATTATGTATCTTTCGATATGTGACTGATGAGGCAGATTTTTTTCCACGGTAGGTTGCCATTTCTTTCTACGGTAGACCAGTTGTCATCCAAGGCATAGAACCCAGTCTGCCCTGCTATTTACCCATAGCTGGGGGGATAAGAAGAGGATTCATACCTTTCCCAAGAGTATTAGCACATAAGTAAATGTAATGGATGCAACTGGAATTCAAACTCGGCTCTCAGATTACTCAATACAAACCGCTATCCATTACTCCACCATGCCTACAAGGTTTTTTGTGGATTTGGAAGTCATTCTTTTTTTTTTTTTTTTTTGGTCCATATCTGTGAATTTGTTTTGTTCATGCTAAGTCTAAAAAAAACACTATATAGAATTTGCAGTTTTTCTATTCATAATGTTGATCGTGTTAAATTCAACTTTTTAATGACGAAAATCTCAGGTTGATGTTAAAAGTTGCTGCAAAACATTGTTGATTTATTTAAGACAGAATGATCTGTTATGACATGTCTCTAATTTGTATTTAGATACATTGTATTTATTTTCATTTTTTTCTACTTGAATTGTTCGCCTATTTTGCATATGTTCCATTATTGTACATAATTAGGTTACAATAAAATTTGTATTTTATATGAATACTACCTTATGAAAATTGATGCGGTAGAATGGGTCCTTGTATCATAGATTTGAGTGAGGAGGAGACCCTTGCACCTGCCCTGCCACCTGCATTGACTCATTCTTCTTCTTCATGTCCCTCTCAGTAATCAAGCCTCTCCAAAATTTCCTGTCCTTTGTAGCTCTTAATAACTTTCATCTTTGTTATTTCTCCCAAACCTTTCTCCATCATACATTTACTCAAGTATGTTATGAATTGTTCACCTCTGTTTGTCTTGCCTTCAATCTGTCATGTACTATCAGATTTTCCAAGCCTTCTTTCCTCATATGCCCTAGAAATTTCAGCTATATCTCTTTCTGATTTTAAATACAAGTTTCCTTTTTGTTTCCATTTTCTCTAAAACTTTGTCATTGGTCACATTAACCTTTCACATTACCTTCTTCAAACAGCCAATTATGAACGCAGACAACTCTCGTTGAAGAAGGTATAACCTGGTCAACAAACACTTCAAGGTAGAAACTGATTGTTTCTGTTGCATTCAAGACGTTGTCGTCTCGTAGAAAAAACTGCTTAACAAAATGGTTGATCGTGGCTGTTTGCTTACTGTTAAAGGGGAATAACTCGGCCCTGTTATCTCGTAACTATAAAACCTGAGTTGTTGGTTAATGTTGTCCGCTATAACATTGAAAACTGATTAATTTATACTTTTTTTTTAATTTTTTTTTTTTTTTTATTTAAGTATAGGACTTAAACAGTGCTTTACCGGAGATAGTGACAAATGACATGTGAATATTTAACCACGTATGAAAAAATGGAATATGCAAAAATGACGTTGTTGAAAGATTTTGCAAACATGAACTAATGTCCCCACAATAAAATATAGTGTCAAAAGGATATTTTCTTTTTCGATGACACTGCTTTTATTTTAACTAACTTTACTCTTCAGCAATGTTTATTGTTTTAAAAAAATTATGATTAGAAATGAAATAAAACCTAAAAATATGAAAATGAATTTATGCATTTTTTGTTCCTGAGAATTTGCAACAAAAATATTAAACACAATTAGATTATTTATTTGCAAGAATAACTTTATATTTACAACATTCTAAAAACTGATACAATTAGAAATAATGCAATATTTATTATTTACCAATTTCTAAAGAAATAAAATGTGAAAACAATTTTATAAATATTTATTAAAATAAGCAAACCAACTATAAGGAAATCTTTATTAGTTACCATTTTTAAAGTTTGAATCAATTGGCAACTAGCCAATGTTTTGCCAACCATTCCAATAAAAAATATAAATAGTGTTTATTTTTGTTGTCAATTCTCTGGAACAAAAAAAAGAATATAAATTCACTTTTATATGTTTAGGTTTTATTCCAATTTTAATCATCACTTTTTAAAGC
Source organism: Acanthosepion lycidas (assembly GCA_963932145.1). Classification (NCBI taxonomy): domain Eukaryota; kingdom Metazoa; phylum Mollusca; class Cephalopoda; order Sepiida; family Sepiidae; genus Acanthosepion; species Acanthosepion lycidas. The sequence continues at coordinate 69,834,318 of OZ010608.1, read as the reverse complement.
AATAAACTGTTATAACCTAGGGAAGAGGTTACTGAATAAGAATAACGAAAATGAAGATTGGAAATGGAACGCTAATCTTTATAACATTAAAAACACACAAGAGAGAATACTTACTCATTGGAATAGGTGAAAATACAGTGCCCACTTGATGAAATGTCAGTAGCTTGGGTTTTCGAAGCATTGAATGTGATTAGGCATTTCTTTTCTCACTGAGCTAGGTCATAACAGAAATCAGGTGCCTGGCTCTAGTCATTAAAACATGGAAAGTAGTAGTTTAACTATAAATGTTAATTAAAAAGAAAGAACAAAAAAACAAACAACTGACTAGTTTTCAGTTTTGTCTTTAATCAACAAAATAAAACAATTGTGTAAAGACCCCACTTCACAGGCTTTATTGCTGATCATAAAATATGAATCACATGAGACCAAGTAAAATCATATACCATTCCTTTCTATCAGTGACCCAGTCATAGTGTCACATGGGGAATAGTCTGAATATGGGTAAGTTCTCATATCAATTATGCTATAGTTAATTAATCTTTACTTGATTTCATTTCAGATATTAATGAATGCATTTTTCCCAGTAGAAACAATTGTTCATCGTTTGCTGTTTGTAATAATACTGAAGGAAACTTCACATGTCACTGCATAAATGGCTATACAGGAAACGGCTTCATTTGTGAAGGTGAGTTTTTTAGCCCCATCCCTTACATAGATATGCATATACATTTTTACTAAAAGTGTCTTTTTCAGATATTCATGAATAAACATGTCCAAAACGTAACCTTCAAAAACCATAAAGTGATCATACAATTACTATGTTACCAAATTTATGAACACTTTAATCCATTAAGTTTTGTAGAACTTGGAGCCTTAAACCTAACCTGGTTGATGATTGAATAGTGCTGGTGCTGTTTTGTCAGATTAGCAGTAGGCTTGTGATGTTTTTATCTGTGAGGAAATGGGCTGTGGAGTGGAAAATAAATCATCCCTCACAAAACTGCATAAATATTTGTGGACACCATCAAGGCCAGAAAATGATGATTGGGTTGCTCTAGTCTAGATTATGACTCCAAGAATGAGTCAAACAACTATCACTTCCTATGTTTTAAATAATTCCAAGTCCTCCAGTTATGATAGGGACAACTGTTTGCGTGAATTTCTCAGATGAGGAATTCATTATTTTGCCCTAATTTATTTTAATTGGTATCCTCATTTTGCTCGTTTTAGTCACAATATTTTGTAATTTTTTTTTTTTTTACTTTCTTCAGGTTCCTATTATGACTTCTAAGAAACTTAGACCAAATCCATAATTCTATCAAAGGGAGTCTGTTCTCATTCTAGTATATATTTTGTTTTCTTTAATCTGTCAACATCTTGGTCCAAAATTCTGTCATGGTTAACTGCAATTTGAGCAAAAAAAAATCCACTTCAAAAAGGCTGAAGGTGTGTTTTTTTCCCCATTAATGCCATTGGCTCCATGATACAAAGAAAAAGTGGGGCAGACACATTTTGTCATTTATAACAAAACAGTTGATGGAAGAACCCAAGTGACCTATCTACGGCAAGGTCGATGGAAGAACCGAGGTCACCTATCTACGGCAGGGTCGATGGAATAACCCAGGTCACCTATCTACGGCAGGGTCGATGGAATAACCCAGGTCACCTATCTATGGCAGGGTCGATGGAATAACCCAGGTCACCTATCTACGGCAGGGTCGATGGAATAACCCTAGATATGCTGCCTATGGATTAGCGCACTTGTCTTCAATTGCATATAAAGTCAGTGGCACTGAACAAGTGGAGAAGTGAAGAAAGTCAATTACAGGAAGTGTGGCTTTACAACTATTTGGATGTGTGGCTTTGAATTTGTGACTCCATAACCATTTCAATGGCATACTCCTCCCCAGGATTACATACCCAATTTCTCAAGATGGGTGTTGGGAATTCAATTATCTTTCTCTTAATACTGGTTGCAAACCATAACAAGAAGGCCCGTTCTGCTTTACTATTTAGCCAAAGAGCTGAGAAGATATGGATTCTTACCTTTTCCTAGGGTATTTGTGCAAAAGTGAATGTAACAAATACAGCTGAAATTTGAACTTGGAACCTTGCTTTCTCTTCCTGACCAAATAACTATCACACTATCTCCATATTACAACAACTATGATCCAATAAGTTTTTACAACTTAAGGTTATGAATTTGGTATTTCATTTCTGAGACAAGTAATTGTCAATATGCTTCTATTATTCCAAACTATTCTCATCTGGGCTAATATAGATGTCATTATAGACATGTTGTTTCGACAAAGTACACCTTGGTCATCATCAGGTATCCATTAGTCTTGACTGATATGGAATATCTGTTGGTTATTGTAAATTTTATCCTTGTGATATTAGTTCAACCAGTTCAAACAATAACTGACATCACAAGGATAAATATTAAGACAATAATCAACATATATCCTATATCAGTCAAAAACAATGCACACTTAATGATGACCTGATGGTGTTTGTTAACAGGGTGTATATAATAGCATTTATATGAATCAATATGAGAATAAGAGGCTGAAATGATACTTAATTGAAACTATTTTAAAAAAAGGTAAGAATTGAAGCCTACTACTAGATTGGCAATTAGGTCTCACTATTTTACTGTTGAAATAGCTAGATGCAACTGTATGTTCTATTCTAATAGTTTTCTTTTCTTGTTTTTCTCACCGGTGAAACCCGTACAGGGTAAGACGATAAATTACGTTCAACAGCAAGGCCTCTGATCAGGAGGCTTTGAGGAGCGTAGGACCACCGCTTAATTGCTAGTGTTCCCAGGTCCACCCTGACCTGGTGTGGTAGCACCTGTTAGGGTCCCAGCTATGGGCAACTAGTTAATCCTGAAACTGAGATAAAAAGCATTATGAAAGTGTAAAAATAGGTTTTAATACCAGAAATACTCTGCAAAAAAATTATTACCAGAAATAAATTTTTGAAGAAATAAAAATATTACCAGCAATATATTTTTGAAAAAAAAATATTACCAGCAATACATTTTTTAAAAAAAAATATTACCAGCAATACATTTTTTAAAATAATATTACTAGCTATAGATTTTTGAGAAAAAAAATATTACCAGAAATAGATTTTTGACAAAACAAAATATTACCAGGAAAAAAAGTTGTTGGCATTAAATAACCCATTGAGGTTGATATGCCGTAAAACAAACCAAACCACCTGTGAAACTCTGGTTCTTGCTTCTCTGTCATATATGATCTTCAAAAACTTTAAAGCCGTGTCAATCACTGTCTTCTGTCGCCCTTTTCTTTTATTGTCCTTTTTCCTCTCTATGGTATTCTCATTTTCTTTTGGTAACACCTTGTCTTAGTGGCATTATTGCCTTGCTTGGGGTGAAATGATTCAAATAAAAAAAAGGTTAGGTTGCAAAATCTGTAAGTTAATTGCAACACCTTACCCACTACAGTACCAACTATTATTATCCACCATTACCAATTTAGGGTTATGGAAATTAATGAGATACCTCCTCTGGAACATCACAAAGAAAGGTTACTGTTGAAAGTGGGAAAGCCAGTATGGAAAAATGTCCAAGGTAAGACAATAAACTACGTCCAACAGCAAGGCCTCTGATCAGGAGGCTTTGAGAAGTGTGGAACCACCTCTTAATTGCTGGTGTTCCCAGGTCCACCCTGACCTAGGGTGGTAACACCTGTTAGGGTCCCACCTATGGGCAAAATAGTTAACCCCAAAACTGAGGTAAAAAGCATTATGAAAGTGTAAAAATAGGTTTTAATACTAGAAAAACTTTGTAAAAAATTATTACAGAAATAAATTTACCAGCAATAGGTATTTTTTAAAAATATATATATTACCAGCAATACATTTTTTAAAATAATAATACCAGCTCTACATTTTTGAGGAAAAAAATATTACCAGAAATAGGTTTTTGACAAAAGAAAATATTACCAGGAAAAAAGTTGTCAGCATTAAATGACCCATTGAGGTTGATATGCCGTAAAACAAAAACCAAATGAAACCAGTATGGAAAAAGACCCCATGCAAGTGATATACATAGAGATATCAGATGGCCTGGATAACTGATATCTGCAGCCTCCACACAAGTCTAATCAAAGGAATAAAAAGATTGTCACATTATCATTTTCTTCTTTCTGAGAAAAAAAAATGTTTAATCTTTGTTTAATTTTGTTTTGTTTTCAGATGAAAATGAATGCACTAAAAATACAGCAAACTGCAACAAAAATGCAAACTGTACAAATGTTGTTGGGTCCTACAACTGCATTTGCAAAAATGGTTACAGAGGTGATGGAAAAATATGCAATCGTAAGTGGCATGGTGATATTTTTATTTTTCTAATAATTGGAATGCAATAGGTACATACAAGTGTTTGATAATAAATTGGCTCAGAAGAAATTTTTCTATGGGCAACATTTGTATGATTTGAAGGAAATTAACTTTTTCATTACTCCAAACACTTTTAGCAACAACATTGTTGTTTTGTGTAGTGTTATGTGGCATCTTGTGTCAGGTTCTATTGTGTGTTAGATCTGATGTGCTCTAAACAGACTGAACTATGAGCTAGACCATGTTGAATCTAATGTACGTTTCCCTTTGTCCAGGGTGATGCAAGTTCACATCCTGCTAGAGAGCACATATATCTCTTGAAGGCTTCTCAAATATTCAGACCAGTGGGTAAAAATAAATAAATATACAGTTTAATAAATGGAGTGTCTACAAAAATCTGACCATCAACTAAAAATAATGCTTAAAGTGATAAAATCTGTCAGATTAATAAATTTTTAAGAATACATTTCTTCTTCAGGAAAAAATATATATAGGATTTAATCCCACAAAAAAAGAACACAGATTTAAATAAAGTTGACATCATTATTTATTTATATATATATATATATATATATATATATATATATATATATATATATATATATATATATATACACACACACCTACCTTTTTTAAGGATTTCCTTTCAGCTAACATTTTTGTCAAAAAGGTAGATATTGGCGCAATTAAGCAAACTCAGGACACAATTACAAAAATAGCAAACAAGGAGAAATTGAAACACAATGAAAACAAATTGGTCCCATAATTGCTAATATTTTTGTAGGATTTCATGAGGGACTTTAGTTTGAAAAGTGCTATAAGCCTCATGTTTATATGCATTTTGTTGACGATACCTTTTCCATCCTTGATTCTGTCAGCAATGCTACGGCCTTTTTTGCAAGAATCAATTCTCTCCATCTGTCACTTCAATTCACTAGACATATTCAGAGTAATGGCACTTTACCGTTCTTGAAAGTTCTTGCTGAGTGTAGGGATGCTAGTTTTCTCACCAATTTTTTTTTTTTTTGTAAACCTACATTTACAGGTTATTTTATTAAAGTTGGAATTCTTCCCTTCGTAAGGCCCACAAGATTTGGTCTGGTATCTACTTTGGTCCATCATTCTTCAATCATGCTTTCTACTAGCACGTTAAATAGAGAACTTGTAAGGATCCAACAAATTTTTGTAGAAGCTGGCTTTCCTGTTATCGAATGTAAGGTCAGGTGTTTTAAAGAACCAGAAGTTTTAGGTTCCAGTCAGTGTCCCATTTACCTTAAATTGCTATGGTTAGGAAGGAAATGTCAGTTAGGATTTCAGCTTGCATTTCATGCTATAACACCATTAAGTTGCATAATGTCTTTCCAACTAGCTCTGTGTTTCCATCCTTTAATAAAGATCAGTTGTCCCATTTTTAAAATAGTTCCATAGTATACAAATATAAATGCCAGTGTGATGCTCTATACATAGGACAAACCAATCAAAGATTGGAAACCCATATTGTGCAACACGTGCCTGCCTATTTAAGATCTGGCAGTTGGAGTCTTTCATTGAAGACCATTCAATCTGTGCACGATTTGTTCATTGGACAAACCAGATTGTGCCGCTGAATATGACAGCACATTTTTTCTGTTTCTACCCACCACCTTAGAGTCCTTAAGGCTGTATATATCAAAATATGTCAGCCCAGCCTATGTAAAGAAAAGGATTATTTTATTCATTCCTTGTGATCGGACGACTATGAGTAAACTTTTCTATTTTATACTCTGTTGGAACCTTTTAATATCTGTTTTTAATCGTCAATTATATACAGTGTAACCCGGATATGAGAGACCCGGATATAAGAGAAACCTGGATATAAGAGAGATTTCCTCTGGACCCAAATTAGAGCCTGTGTTAATGTATATAAAATAGACCAAACCCAGATATAAGAGAAACCTGGATATAAGAGACTTCTTCTCCGGTCCCAACAACTCTCTTATATCCAGGTTACACTGTACAATTAAAATTTGTATTCATCATGTTTCACTTTCTCCTCCTCATTTGTTATTTTTGTAATTATCCTGAGTTTGCTTAATTATGCCAACGTCTACCTTTTTAAAAAATGTTGGCTGAAAAGAAATCCTTAAAGGTATATATAATGACGTCAACTTATATATATATATCATTGTTTTCTTGGGGGTACAAAATTTATTATTTTATTAAAATATAAAACATGAAGAGGAAATGTCTGTTAGGGCTTGAGATTATTTTCATCTGATCTTTCTACTTTTATTTCATCAGATGTTTCTCAGGTTTTATATTTTCTATTGTAATATTTAGTCTTTTCTCGATTTCAGCTCTGTTGAGTGAGGGCAAAACCAATCAGCTTCTTTTTTTTTTTCTTTCATGAATGGTAAAGCTCATCTTGCCATTTTTATTTCCATGATACACACACACAGGTTCAACTGCATGCAAATTGGCAATATGATGCTCCGCTCAATACTAGCCTTACTTGCCACTGTGTCTTTGTTGCACACATTAAATCAGGCCATGTGGAACTATGTATCAATTGATCCTCAACCACTCAAGCAAAATGAATCTATCACATGTTCCATCTGTCTGCAAAACACCTGCAGACCTCAGTAGACACATGTGTGTCCATAGAAGAATACCTCATTTGTCATCCACACACATATATATATATATATATGAAAAAATCATAAGAAGAACGACAACCTGTCTTATCATTATGATGCTCTGTAGTCTACATTGAGCTCTCCCTGGATTTATCTCCTCTTTGGAATTATCCCTTCCAGCGCTTTTCACTAAGTACTGTGCATATATATATATATATATATATATATATATATATAAGAAATAATGTCATATATATATATATATATATATATATAAGAAATAATGTCATATATATATATATATATATATATATAAGAAATAATGTCATATATATATATATATATATATATATAAGAAATAATGTCATATATATATATATATATGAATGACATTATTTCTTATTACTATAAACATTATATTTATTTGGTACTTGCGTTTGAGTTGACATCCGTTTTTATTTGATTTTGTTAAACAGTGAAATTAATATCAACTGGCCTAGATCAAGAATTCCTACAAGATGTGCCTCCCAACAGCAATTGAATCTGTATCACTGCATGCATTAGGGGCTTCTGCAAAGTTTTTGGCCCATTCCACTTCCAAAAATCTAATCAACCAGATTTAAGGGTTTCTTGCTCAAGGCAAAAACTTTTTAATCCCTATTAATTTGTGTATTTGTTATTGAGTATATATACATTGTTTTATGATGATAATACACATTTAAATATGCATTCTTGTATCGCATTTCTCTCTTTATATGGACAGAGGAATCCCTGTTTGAATACACTTCTGCCATTAACACGACTAAACATGATGCAATGTATGGACCCTATGACATGTATGGTGACATCCATGCATTTAGACGTTATTTCAGCACAGTTTATGTAAGTCACTCATCATTTTTTTTTTATTACATTTCTGTTCTATTAACATTAGCTGTAGGCTTTATAAATCCTTAGTCATCAGTTTGCCTTCCTCTGCAAGTGCCTATAGTCATGAAACCACCATGAATTTTTCCTGTTATCAGCAGAATGGCTTGGCATGTCCAGATACAGACCTCTCTGCAACTTGTCCAGATCTGGGTGTTAACTGTCTCATGTTAATAAAAGCAACAGAAAAGTTGACAGTTAGCAAGACCACATTTGCTATTCGGAGAGATTTGGTGTCTTGTGAAGATATTCTTTTGTTGCATTTTGTTCCAGAAGTTGTGTGCTGCCCACTATGCTGTGGTTTCTGAGACAGTGGCCTCACTTTTTTCTTTGCATCTCTTTCCCTTCCCTGCCTATTTCCCCTTAATTGTTAAACAATCTTTAAAGGGTTTTCCCCAATCTCAACACAACCTTGTTTTATTTTACATCTATGAACCCTCTATATCTGATATTGATCATACTTCCAGTGGTGGGATTCAAGGATTTTAAGAACAGCTTCTCTCAACAAGAGGTCTCAATAGCAACAAGTTTCCTCGTTTTTCCATAGTCTGTACTTTACTATGTATATATAATAATATATAATAATATATAATATATAATAATATATAATAACTATGTATATATAATAATATATAATAATATATAATAACTATGTATATATAATAATATATAATAATATATAATAAAGTAAATTTTTCTTGCACTTACTCAAAAATAACAAAATTAATCAACATTACATTGCACATTATCATTTTAAAAGGAAAAATAATTAAAAGAAATGCTTCAAAATTTTTTATTTAGAGATTTTTCATTTTAGAAAATATCCAAATAGTTACATGATTGTCATCAGCTTTTTTTTCTTTTCTTTTCTTTTGCCTCACACTGTTGTCATAAGCACTGTGATTTTTTTTTTTTTTTTCCTATGCCATGATTTCACGAAAGGAGTCGCATCCCATAAATCTAATGGGAGACTAATAAGATTGTCATCAATTTTGCTGCATTTTCCACTGTAATGCAGCTTCTTTTATCTGAGTATTTAACATTCATTCTTGAAAAACCTCTTCCTGCCTCGGAAGAACTGATAGCAATCGTATTGATAATATTAGGCTGGTGCAAAAATAATGACGTAATAATGTTGTTTTTTGACGTTAAAAAATATGTCAAAAAATGACATTATTAGGTCATTATTTTTGCACCAACCTAATAGTTTTCGCTTTTTGTACCCTTTGAAGAATTACGGGATTATAAAAGTTTTTCAAGACATTTTTCCACATAGTCACAAAAATCATTAATGGGAATGCTGTGATGAAAAATTTTACTGAAGCCATTCAGTTTTTCTTCTGCAGCTTTCCAGGGAATAACTATTTCTTGAATATTCCAAGTATCTGGCTCGAGGAAGTTCAACAGTTCATGAAATTTGTATTATCTTTTATTTGATCACCTGAATTTACATCCCCAACCAATTATGTGACTACAATTTGTAGACCATCTAAAATTAGCAGTTTGTTTGTTTGGGTTACAGCTAGAAATAGGTTCACTGAGCTCACAGAATTCCAAGAACAGATTCATGCAAACCTGCAGAATCTCCTTGCATAATTTTCATTTCATATATATATGTATATATATATATATTAGAGGAGGCACGGTGGAGTAATGGATAGCGGCTTGGATTGAGGAATCGCAGAACCGAGTTCGAATTCCAGTGGAATCCATTACATTCACTTACGTGCTAATACCCTTGGGAAAGGTATGAATCCTCTTCTCCTTCCAGCTATAGGTAAAATAGCAGGACAGACTAGGTTCTATAGCCTTGGATGGCAACTGATCTAGGAGAAGGACAACTCTGAATTCAAAACCTGCGGAGGGTCGTTTGGGAACCTTGTGGCACTTAGTGCACCAGGTCTCTGTATTCGTCCCTTCAAAAAGTGTGGATGGTCCTGCATGAGGCCTTCACCACTATAATCAAATCTCATGTGTCGTTGTCGGGCTGTCAGTTTCCTGGAAACTGATCTGCTTGACCCTCATATGTCGAGTTCAACGGGAGAGTTGACTATATATATATATATATATATATATATATTAGATAGTTTAAAGGTTTAATATCAAATTATATAGGGGTGTGCCTTCACAGTTAGAACCTGCCATGCCAGATACACTGAGTTAACTCAGCTTTATTCTCATCGTATTCCATTAGTAAAGATGATGTTTCACTTGGACAGCTTCTGCCACAGAACTATTTCATTGTAGAACACTCCTGAGGAGATGCTTCCCTTTAATGCAATCTTAATCTATTTAAGTTGTGCAAAACCATTATCTATCCTACATATCCTCATAATATGCAGCTCTTGCTTCCTACTCAAATGCCGTTATTTACTGACCTTCTACCTTCCATGCTTATAAACTGTCAAACTTTCCCTACCTCCTCATTGATATTTATTATTTCTATAAATGATTTTCTGTATGAATTTAATTACATTTTATTCTTTCCTTTTACAGGTTAGCCAAAATGGTTACATTTCCCTTGGAAGTGACCCCCAAATCCAGGCCCAGCCTTTGGCTAATTTTTCATTTCCTAAAAAAGTAGTAATTTTGGCTCCATTTTGGGCAGAACTTGATCTTTCATCTAAAGGAAAAATTTTTGTTGATAACTACAAAAATTGTACAACAAATGACAAAAAGAAATTGTCTGAAATTGGGAAAGATTTTACAAACTTTCAACCAAGACGTGCTATGGTTATAACATGGAAAGATGTCTCCCCTTATCCAGCATCAGAATTCGGAAATGAGGCAAGTTTATCTGTTCTTTTTTTTTTTCATTTATCTTTATCACTCCATTTAACATAAAAACTCAAGTCATGCTCTTTAATGATCTCATTAGATCAAGATTTTGATATGATTGTCAAACATGGCACCAAACTTTTCCAGAAATATCTAAACTGTTAAATGTATACAGTCATTTTTGCAGGCCAATAGCTTAAAATAGATTCAGTTTATAACTAAAGTAAAAAAAAAAAAAATAGGAAAGGCAGCCCTGGTTTTGCATAAAAGGCAAAAAAGATAGACAGGGTCACATTTTCATCAGTGCATGAATGTTAAATATGTGCCCATTTTTTCCGGGCAGATTGGGAATGTTAGCCGTGTGCCAGGGCAGATTGGGAACGTTAGCCGTGTGCCGGGGCAGATTGGGAACGTTAGCCGTGTGCCGGGGCAGATTGGGAACGTTAGCCGTGTGCCGGGGCAGATTGGGAACGTTAGCCGTGTGCCGGGGCAGATTGGGAACGTTAGCCGTGTGCCGGGGCAGATTGGGAACGTTAGCCGTGTGCCGCGGGCAGATTGGGAATGTTAGCCATGTGCCTGTTTTCAGGCAGAATATTAGCCATGAGCCCATTTTTTCAGGCAGAGTGGAAATGTTAGCCATATGCTAACTAATATAAACACTTTAAAGCCTGTAACTAATGATCTCTATGGCCAAATTTTTAAAGTAGCCATCATATTAAAACAGGGCCTCCCAATGAAAAGGTATGTGAATTAATCTTACTGAAGACTTTTTCTTATATTCTGATCCACATTGTTAGTAAGCAGATTGTGAATTGTTATAAAAAGCAAGTGGAATTAAGATGTACAAAATATTAAAAATTATTTAAATTAAAAAAGAGTTTTTATTCAATGTAGCTTAATATTTATTTGTTTTTTTTTTTATATGTAAATTAAATAGATTGCAGGTAGATTTCTAAATATATCTGCAAATAGTGACAATCAAGTAGACTTCTAAGTTAGGCTTATATCTACCATATAGGTCAACCCCCAAACATACAGTAGGCTACCAGTGGCCCAAAACTTAGGCTTACCTGTAAATGAAATTAGGCTAGAGTATACAATAATCTGTGCCAAAACTAGATACAGTCACAACGCTTAACTGTATATTGTGACACTAACCATATCTTTCTATATTTGTTGTATAGCAAACAACCTACAGTACACACTGGTAGGTACTGTATATTGTATTGGTATAACTTAGCAGACATTTAAAATTTATTAGGTCTACTGATATAGATTTTAAATTCAACTCCTATAAAATATTAATACCATAGTTTATGGCCAGGTATTCAACTTGCAACTTTTTGTGTCCACATAGCCCAATGGATAAAAGCGTTGGTTAGAACCACTGACTTTTTGAGTTCAGTATCTGGTTACTGCAGAGGTGAACAAAAACTTAGAGAGTTGAGTTAAAGGGAAATAACTGAGACATCCGGAAATGGCATATGGAACGAGAACATTCTACCTCAGTGGATGAAATAAAGGGTTCAGTTTGAAATTCTGCAACGTACATTGTGAATACGGCAACAAAGATAAGGACAACAGTCCAAACAATATATTTATATTAATGAGAAATTAATATAGTTTATTTACACATCAACCTATATTAATTTCTCATTACATAGTCTATTCTCACAGCTGTGACTGGACAATACTTAGTTAAAATTGTCATCTAGTGGTAGTTGTGTACTTAATAAGAACCTGTAATTACCACTAAGCTGTGATATCATTGAACCTTACTGGAAATTTAAACTCGTGTGTGTGTGTGTATATATATATATATATATATATATATATATATATATATTGTCAGCAAAGATGACTAACACATGAGTATAATGAAAAGAAATTTACTTCTACTACACCAAGGATATCAAGGAGAGATGACACTTTTTGCTGGAACTCAAATAAAATTAAGAGATTTTAAGTTTAATCATAAAACATAAATATTGCTTAAAATTAATATAGTAATTTAACATAATTTGCACTTATTTTATTTCATTATATATATTTTATGATTGCTATATTTATTCGAAATTATTATGTATTCTTTACTATTATTTCTTTTAAATCTTTCTACCAGAACCGGGTTTTTCTGTAGTAGAATTTGTTTTTCTACAACTAACCTGAAGATCATTTGTCTTATTTTTACTTGGTTTTTGCTTACTACTAAAGTTATATTTATCAACTTTGTATTTTCTACTCTAATTCATTTATATCAAGTGATAGTTTAGGTTAGTAATGTCAAAAATGTAGTATAAATTATTTTATTGCATGTTAAATAATGACTTCATAATCTCCATGTATTTTAGGCTTAAATCCCGATTTATATTTTATTTTCTTGTTTCTATCTTTTTTCTAAAATTAACAAAACTTCTTGACATTTGTGCTTGTTTATGTTCTACAAGCTGCAAATTGTTGCCATTTTTATCTTTTTAATTTTGCATATATGTGTTGTTTGTTTTTGATGTTGTTGTCTGCACAGTACAGTAGGGTCTTTTAGGCCCTGTCTGTGAGAAAGACCACCATGATACAATTCACTCCACCAGAAATTTGGAAATGGCATGCTCTACTACTTGGTATTCATGCTGGAAGCTCCAATACAGACATTTCAGTGTTTGTGTGCCAATCTGAGGACAGTGCAAAGAATTTGGAAATAATTGGATGAGTTTAATGGTGATTACGAAGGTAAGGCAACTTGGAAAACTCACTGATTGTTCTGATAAGAAAAGAACTCCCAAATTTGTTGGTGAGATCAAGGCCATGATTGAAAACTATCCCTCCAGATTAATCAAGTCCATAGCCAGGGAGGTATTGCTGCCCTCGGTCAAGAGAATGGCTACTGGAAGACCCTATGTCTGGCTGTCAGACAATTTCTGTGGCCACATCACCTCTTACATTTGGCCACCTAACTCCCCAGACTGCAACTCTCATAATTATTATGTGTGGGGCACAGCTGAGCAAAAGACCAACAAAACTTCTTGTAACACCAAAGATGAACTGAAGGCAATGATTATGACAGCATTCACCAACTTGAACAAGGAGACCATCCAAAAGAGTTGCAGGAGATTCCAAAGTTATCTGAAGGTCATGTCTGAAGCCAATGATGATTTTATTGAATAAATTTACTCTTCAGTATTTGGAGATATTTTTGTGTAATTTTGGTAAATATATCTGTTAAAATGAGATGTCAGCGTTATTTTTAATTTTATGTAATTTAGGCAACAATTTATCCATCGCACACTGTTTGTCTTGTTTTTCAGTATTTTCATTTATTTGACATTTTCTTTCTCTTAAAAAAAATTTTTTTCTTTTAGATTTAAAAACAATTCATCTGTTTATATACATACATTATATATGTTCCAAAGGTTGTCATAGCTGGGGTGATAGCAAGGACAAGTTCCCATTGTTTATAAAATGCTTCCGTGGTATGTATTTCAAATAGCCTCTGAAAACTATATCTAGTTCCCAGCCAGAGAATGAGCAAAGGAAGAAAACTGGTGCCTCATAACAACTGCTTCAGGCAGATGGTGCTTGACAGCCCAGGAATGAAGTCCATATAGAGGAAGGAAAATTCTGATTTTTCAACCTCTACTGCCTTACAGTCATATCCAAAAATGGAAACTGTTATGGAAGTAAATCTACACAGAAAACCCAGTGGAGCCCTGAAAGCAGTTGGCTGCCAACACTGACAACTCCTGCAAAAAGAAATTTAAGCAATGGAAATATGCCTCTACAGAAGGATGCTGAGAATAATATGGACTGAACTTGTGAACAATAAAGTTTTAGAGGGAATGAAATAAAAAAGGATTTCAGTGTCATGCTTTCATCTGTTAAAACACTTCCTCAATATTTAAATTGTTGTATTTGGTTGATTTTGAGTTCTTCAAATTGCAATTTGCATGTTGGGCTGTTATTTTTTCTGACAACCATACATTCTATTTTCTTGCAGTTGATACTTAGTCCTTTCTTCTTGCTTTTCTTTATGACCTTCTGTAGTTCTTTGTCTGCTGTCTCATCTACATATCTTATGTTTTTAATCATTTCACCCCAAGCAAGGCGGGAATTACACTAGTACGCAGGGGGTTACAGAGAGTGAAAGTGAGAGAAAAGTTTGGGTATAGGAGGTACTGAGGAAAGGATAGAAATAAATGGGATCCAAGAAAACAGAAGATGGTGATTGACGTTGCATTTAAATTTTTGAAGACTGTAATTTTCAGGGAAACAAGTAAATGGAAGGGAGTTCCACAGGCGGGAAGTGCGAGAAAAGAAACTGTTGGGGGTAGAAGTTATGGTTACTATTTCAACAGTTTTATATTGTTGAAGTTGAAGCTGCCAATAATAAATCCTGGTGGAACATGTAATTCTCTTAGAATTGCTTAAAGTTTATTGGGAAGACACATCCATGTCTTACACCCCTTTCTATTTTTGTATATTTACTAAATTGTCTATCTCTCTGCAATCAGTTTGTTCCTAGTAAAAAAAAAATAATTAATCTTTTTTCTTTTTTTTTTTTTTTATTTCCAGACCATAACCTTCCAGGCAGTTCTTGCAGCCAATGAGAAACAATTATATGTCATGTTTAATTATGACACAGAAATGATTCACTGGAACAAAGAAGCAAATGAGAGAAACATTCTGATTGGCTATCTGGATGGGAATGGGAAATTTAAAAATATAACATCTAATACAAATGTTTATAAATGGCTAGAGGATACTAAATCAGGTAATAAATTAGAAAATTGATTTTTAGCTTTGAGTAACATCATATTCAGCAATTTTCATAATGAACCAACTTTCCTATCAGCAGACCTAGCAACTGATTCAATATAATCTTTCCACTGTGTATCAGTGAAAAACTTTAGCCCAAGAAGCCATTAGTTACACACTTGGAGGTTAGCATCAGGAATGCCGATGGAAGACAAAAATCATGTTTCTCTAAGGCAATGCAATTAAGAGAGCAGTTTCTTTTTAGAGGCATTAAAATTAACAAGCTATTTCTTGTCCCAGTTAACAATGGATTGTAGGTTATTTTTAGGATCAGCTGCTAATTTTACCTCAACCGATCACTTACCATTATGATGAATAAATAATTGTCATCAGCATAATATATATACTAGCAGTAACTCCAGCGGTTAGGCTTAGCCCAAGTAGTCAACATTCAAGTATATCTATTTCAAAGCAACGAAAGTCTTTCATTGTACGTCATTTTCATTCTTGGATACAAAATTAATTGTTGCAACTCTGAACCTCAAAATATTGACTGAAATACATTTCATTGGTATTGTTCATAATAATGAAAGAAAAAAAACAAAAAAGTAAATAAAAAAAAGAATTAAATATAAATGTGGCTAGTTGGGCTGCATAGATCTGAGCCTTATTTTAGCTGGAGATATACTTAATAGACAATGTATTAGGTTGGTGCAAAAATAATGACGTAATAATGTCGTTTTTTGACGTATTTTTTAACGTCAAAAAACAACATTATTACGTCATTATTTTTGCACCAACCTAATATTTCTTGTTTTAATTTTGTAAATCTTTTAAAAATGTCTAATGACTTGTATGCCTAGATTTTCAAAGAACGCGTTTTTATTTCAACTTGTTTTCAAATGTCCATTTTAAATAATTTATTCCATACAGTATAAGTTTTTTAGCACAATGTATCAATTGAAAAAGGGCAAATTAAATTTAGCCTGACTTAAGTCGGCAAAAATCAAAGAAAGTGGTAGCCTTAACTCATTAACTGTAGAGTTGGGGGTGAGGAGTGTAACTGGCATAGTGTTGAGGAAATATCAGTCAGCAGTACTGATCATAAATGTACAATGCATTAAACTAAAAATTCAGACAGAAAAAAACATAAACACACTAATGTATAGACATATATAAAAACACACTTGAGATAGATACACACATTATTTAAAAAAAAAAAAATCTAGTTAGAGATTTAAAAAAATTATATATCTCAGAGTAAAGGAATCATTTTAGCATCTAAGTTACACCAATAATATATTTTGTTAATGATTGTAAAGAGCCCAGCAAATATTGATGGCCTAGAATCACCATTAATATATATGTTTTAGAATTAGAATAGATAATCTTGACAAAGTTTTTAAATTTTGACAATTGGAAATGTTCATGAAAATAGATTTATTTAGAAATATATTTAATAATGCATTTTGTTATTTAAGATCTCACCAGATGTAAAAGTGAAAAAATGAGATGTGTGTATATGTATTTGTGTATATCTAAATGAAACCAGGAAAATTTGGTAACTATAAAATAAAAGTCGATTTAAAATTAATTTTAGGGCAATTCTGGAGTTGGTATTTGGAGGCTAATCTACCCTCTCCTACATTTTTAAATAACTGATAATCATGGAGTCCAGATAGAATCCCACTACAACAATAATGTACTTTCTGGAGGGTGCTAGCTACTCCCATATATTTGAATAAGTATTAACTAAAAAAAAAAATCATGGGTTCCAGTTCAGATAAAACCCCACTGCAACAATACCAGGGCCATACTTTCTGAAGGTTGGGTGTAGGTGGCTAAGCCAGTGGTGTGGCTAGGGAGCGGCGGACCACCCCGGGTGCCAGCACAGAGGGGTGACACAATGTCACCTCCAACAAAATTTTTCAACCAGGCTATGGTGCCAAAAAATAGTCTGAAAACAGTGGTGGTGACACAGGGTTTCGCAGACAGGCATATGACCCCCCAGAAATAATTTATGACCCCCCCCCCCCAGTTTCGTCCCCCCCGTCAGAAATTTTCTAATAAATTGTCGGGAAATTTGTGAGTAGGAAAAATAGCAACATTTTCAGCTTTCATGTGTTTCAGTTGCTACAATCTTGGTTGCGAACAAGACATTGTTGTTTGTAACATTTTATTGGATGATATGGTGTTTTAATTCTGCATCATTAATAACAACAAAGCGAAATACGAAGCCAAAAGTGCAACAATTTCAGTCTTGCCTGTGTATCAATTCACAGAGATACAATTTTCCATTGAGTGAGCGATATACTTTTGAATATATCTACTAGTGTTGGGACGATTAATCGGAATCGAGAATCGGAAAAACCGGAACTTTTTGGGGTATTGGAAACAGTATCGGAATTGGAAAAATTTGTGCCTATTTTCCAATTCCCAAAACGATTCTTTTAAATTTTTAACTTAATTTTCCATTATTGATACTAATGATAAATATTTATTGTTTTTAAATTATCACTAAAACTAAAATCATAATAGCATCAAAATACAATGTAAATTTATTTTACTTGTATAAAGAAAAACAAAAAAATAAACTTTGCATAAATTCTCTAGGTAACCTTTAAAAGAATGCAGTTGATTTACAATGTTCCGAAAAATGCTTAAAAATTAAATAGAACATTTTTGTCAAGAAAAATACTTTCAAACATCATTGATAATTAAATGGTACCCAGAAAATGATGCAATGGAAAATTGGACACCGGAAAATTAGCAACAGAAAATTACGTCAACCATGAGCCAGTCGAGACTGTCGGATCTGACTGTGCTGTCCATTGAAAACGAGCTTACAAGACAAACAGATTTTGACGATGTCATTGACGAGTTTGCCACAATGAAAAGAAGAAAACATTCATTCTAAGACCATAGTATCGAATGTCATTCTTTTGTGTATTGCCGTGTTTTGTATTTAGTTGTTCTGAAAGTGAACAGTTGCATTTTAAAATCTTTTGATTTGAACTGATTATTTTGTGGTATTGGATTTTGTCTTGGATCATACATGTAAACAGTAATGTACCGGTCAGTAGAGTAAAGTAGAGCACGTATGAAAATTTAGCTACAGCTAACCATTCAGCATAGGGTAAATTGGGGTCATTAGGGTGACATTTGAGCAGACCGCACCGGGTGACGTTTACTCTAGCTACGCCACTGGGCTAAGCCCACCTCCCAATAATTTTGAAATAAGTATTTAATTACTTACTATAATCTATTGTTTTCAAGCATATAAAATCAATTTATCTATGTTAAATGTTAAGTTCTTGTATCTTCTTTTCAAATTATTGTTTTAATAAAAAAAGTAGTAACTAAAGTAAGTTTTAGTTAGTTATTTCTTTTTAAAGAACCAAAACTATATAGCCTGATTTTCTATTTTTTTTTTTTTTTTTTTTTTTAAATATAGGGGAAGGTGAATTTAGCCCTCCAATTTCCCACTCTAGAATGGCCCTAAAATCAATTTTCAATCAACTTTTATTTCATAGTTACCGATTTTTCCTACCTTGTCAAAATTACCAAATTTTCCTGACTCCATTTAAACATACACAAACATGAAAATCATTTTTTAGCTTTCAGGTCTGATGAAGCCTTAAATGGCAAAATGCATTATCGAATATATTTTTAAACAAATCTACTTTGATGGACATTTCCAATGCTAAAATTTAAAAACTTTTTCAGGATTATCTATCCTAATTTTAAAACGTATACTGTCAACATGGAAAATGCATAGATAAACAAAAAGAAAATCTTTTACTTTCAAGCCATTATGATAAGAGGATCTGCCTTTAATTTAATACAGGAAAGATGGGAAAAATACATTAACAACATTCAACTCGAATTGAGAGTAAAAAAATAGATGTTAATGACTTATTTAAAAGTCATTCATTTTCTTTCTTTAATCCGGAGAAATGCCAGCTTAGGGAAAAAGTACTAAGTTTCATTATTTAAACGTGCACACAAATTCTTTTGTTTTCAGATCTGATAAAGCCTTAAATGGCAAAGTGCATTATCAAATATATTTCTAAACAAATCTACTTTCATGAACATTCCTAATTCTATCTATTTATCTCTCTCTCTCTATATATATATATATATATATATATATATAAAAAATGTAATGGAATCTCCTGTCATGGATAGACGCAGACTGTGAATCAATGCCTACCGGGAACCCCAAATCACAGCTAGATGGCAGAAAGAACTGAAAACTCCCAGCCAGACCACTTGTCACCATGACCCATCTGCCTACGATGTATGATGGTCAGGCCACTCAGTTCCTAGGAACTGATCGCCAGACTACCTCTGCATGTCTGATTTGATTATAGTGGTGAATGTTTTGTGCAGAACCAACCACACTTTTTGAAGAGCCAAATACAGAGACCTGGTGCACCATGTGCCACAAAAGGTCCCCAAATGACCCTGCTCAGATTTTGAATTCAGAGCTGTCCTTCTCCTAGACCAGTTAGACACCCAAGGCTATAGAACCCAGTCTGTCCTGCTATTTACCCGTAGTTGTGGGGAGAAGAGATGGATTCATACCTTTCCCAAGTGTATTAGCACTTAATATAATCAAGTCAACTGGAATTCTTACTCAGCTCTCCAATTGCACAATCTGAGCTGCAATCTATTGCTCCATTGTGCCACTTCTCTTATCATATACTTAAATTCATAAAGTCTATTTACCAAAGAGGAGAGTTCATCAGAAGAATTACCATGAAAGTATTTATAGAAAAAGCACAAGGAAGTTATAATATGGCAGTGGGAGAGTGACTGAAGCTGAGATGCCAGATCAGGACCAATGACATTGCAGATTCTTTGTATCTTAACAAGAATCTCTAAGTATATAGCAGAAATATTCAATGCATGAACAAAAATGGTAGACATATTGATGCAAGATAGACTCTGGTGAGAAAAATTGTCTAGAAAAACATGTTGAACCTGCTTTCCTAACAGCAGACTGAACAATTGATTCATTTTAATTGTTCCACTTGATATCAGTGGGAAAATGTTAGTTCCAGAAGGTGCAATAAATCCCTCTACTGAAGGTTAGAATCAGCCATGCTGATGGGGGGCAAAAAAGGTTGAGAGATGATTAAAAGAGATTTTATTAAAATTAACAAGTCATTTCTTGCCCCAGTTAACAACAGATTGAAGGTCAAGCATACATGGATAAACATGCATGCGATAAGATGGAGCATGAAAAGGACGGTTTTTCCCATAATACTGACACTCTTCCACAATATTCATTGTTTTAAAAAGTGATAATTAGAATTGGAAAAAAACAAAATATATGAAAGTGAATTTATGCATTTTCTTTTTTCTCAAGAATTAACAACGAAAATAATAAACACTATTTATTGGAATGGTTGGCAAAACATCGACTCATTGCCAATTGATTCAAAATTGATAAAATGGTAATCCTTATAGTTGATTCACATATTTTAATAATTTAGTAAATGTTTATAAATTTATGAATTGTTTTCACTTTTTTTTTTTTTTTTTTTTCATAAATTGAAAAATGATAAATATGGATTAATTCAAATTGTTTTAGTTTTTAGTATGTTGTAAATATAAGTTAGTCTTGTGAATAAACAATCGAATAGTGTTTAATATTTTTGTAAATTCTCAAGAACACAGGAAATGTATAAATTCATTTTCCATCATATTTTTAGGCCTTATTCCAATTCTAATCATCACTTTTTAAAACCATAAACATTGCCAAAGAGTGAAGATTGTTAAAGCGGTGTCAATGGAAAAACCGTCATTTTGACATGGTTTTTTGGGGGGTTTTTTTTTTTAGTCGGCAGAAAGATCCTTGTTTGATATCTTTTGTTAATAAAAATATAAAATAAGAAATACTATTTTACTATTTATTGCAAACCAAATTGGCACATATTTCAACACAACCATGGTAAAAAAAAAAAAAAACAATTTTTTTATAAGCAGCATTATAACCAAGCTTGAGGGTGGGGCCTGACTCTGTGTATAAGATAATCCAGCCCTTACTCTGTGTACTTCAGTCATATTAACAGTGCTGTGTCTTAGAGAAGATTGCATAATGGAGTCTATCTCTTGTCGATTTTGAATTCAGTGAGTTCAGCTGCCAATTTGACCTAGCATTAAGTACATAGTTATTTAGATAAATAACGCATATATTTTCTTGTTTAAAAATAGGTTATTTTTACCTAATTGATGTTTCAGAATATATTTATGAAACCATGGAATGAGCAAGTAAATTTTCTTTTTGCTTTAGGTTTTACAGGAAGAAGATTTATCCAGAATGTTGGAAATAGCACTGAGAATTCTATGGTTTGCTTGGATTGGTTCTGTGAGAAAGATGGACAAATTCCAGTTGTTGATGATACTATGCCATGCCCATGTTCACAAAAACAAGCAGAACGAGATTATACATTCTACTTAAAGGACAAATGCTATGAAACGGCTTTTGCAGAAAATCAAATGCTGCAAAAATGTTGTTATGACACGTAAGTAAAAAAAAAATATTAGGCAATGTTTAAACTTTGCACCTGCAACATTGTCTCCCCCACTTGACACTGCTATGATTGTAATCACTGTTAGTGCATACAGTTCTCACTTGTATGACTGTTAATTTTAGATTAACTACCAAGACACTCATAGTTTTTCTTTCAACTCTTTCATAACTCTTGTAGTATTCTTTTTTTTTGTTTGTTTTTTTTTTTTTTTTTTTTTTTTTGTACTTAAAACACTTCCAGTCATAAGAAACATCCTTTTTGAATGGTTTGAAAAATGTCTCTAGAAATTCCCATCTGCCTGGCTCACTCTCATTGGGTTATCTTTCCCTTCTAGGTCACAACTTTCATCAGAAATCTTAGCTATACTGTAAAAAGAACGAAGTTTCTTATATGATAATCAATAACAACAATTTTAGTATGAAATAGGTTTGTCTACATTATTTAGTTGTGGACTATTGTCCGCATCTTTGTTGTTGTTATCTCATTTCAGCCATTGTGTTCTCTAACCTTCATCAGGTCTATATTGATCTGAATAATTACAGGGAATTTCAAACTGAACCCTTTATTTAATCTATGGGGTTAGACTGTTCTTGTTCCACTGCCCATATCTTGGTATATCTTGTCTCTTTCTTATTTTAGTACTGCTTAGTTACTGTTCTCCACGTTTTCCACTGAGTCCAAGTACACAAATGTCCAGTTGTTATTTTTTTCTTTTTTTTTTATATAATATTCTGCCCATTGTAGCAATTGAAACCTCATTGTTAAAACTGCATTCAATCCTGATGTTTTTAATTTTGGATTGCCTACCAAGACTCTTATAATTCTTTTATCTCTTTGATTACCCTTTCTTAACATTAGTGATCTTCTGGTTTTCTTTGCACTTAAAACATATGAGGTTGTAGAAAATATCTTTTTGAATGGTTTGAACAATGTTTCTGGAAATTCCAAGCTGCATAGCTATCACAATTTTCATCTTTGTTTCATAAGATTTTTAACCATGATTTTAGTGTTTTGTTTTTTTTTAAAAAAACAAAAATAAACGTCAGTTAATGTTCAACTACAATGACTTTCCAAGGGACGTTACACTCATTTTAATAAAATGGAACAATTCCTACTTAGAAATTTGGGTAATGTTTAATCTTTATACCCCCCACACACACAAATCGTGTCAAAAGGATGGTTTTTCCTATGACACCACTATTATTTTAACTACCTTCACTCCTCAGCAATGTTTGTTTTAAAAAAACAATAACTAGAATTGGAATAAAACTTAAAGATCTGATGAAAGTGAATTTATACATTTTTGTTCTTGAGAATTTACAGAAAAAATATTAAACACTTTATTTGTTAGATTTATTATTTACAAGAATAATTTTATATTTACAAAATTCTAAAAACTACTACAATTAAAACAAATACAATGCAATATTTATCATTTATCAACTTATAAAGAATGTGAAAATTTTTTATTCATAAGTTTATAAACATTTACAAAATTATTAAAATGTGTAAACCAAATATAAGGAAATTCTTATTTACCATTTTATGAAATTTGAATCGATTGACAATCGGCCAAAGTTTTGCCAACCATTCTAATAATAAATAAATAGTGTATAAATTCATTTTCATATGTTTAGGTTTGATTACAATTTTAATCATTGCTTTTTCAAATGATAAATATTGCCAGGGAGTCAAGGTAATTAAAATAATAGCAGCATCAGGTGAAAGCTTTGCTATTTCTGCACCATTTCTTTTGTGAGAACAGAAAGGTTAAATATTGCCAAAAATTACTTTCTGTATACTGAGGATGATCATGGATCTTTACAACATCCTATTCTTTATCACTCTTAGTAAAATTAGATTTTTCATTATCCCTCCCAATCCCTGTCCTACCATTCATTCACACAATAATAATTTACCTCCTGTCTTCAGTATGTCCTGTGAGTATCAAATTCTTCAAACTCTCTTTCCTCATTGTCCTCAAATTTTCAACTGTTTCTGATCCTAAGTATGTGCACCATTTTTTTCCATTTTTCTTAAAGCTTTCTTGTTACTCACATGTTCAGTCTATGCTATTTGTTGGCATCCTTCTGTAGAACCACATAAAGGAAGATTGATAATTCATCGCAGTTTCATTTTCTTTCTTTGTTTCTTACAAAATTTTCATAGTTTTCTGCATAATGAATTACTTTGTAAAGTCAGTAACTATAAGCAATATTGTCAATATACAAGCACAGCCATCGACTTCACCCTAAGATATATTTCAGTTCCTGTTTGCACCAATGTGAACTAAAAATGGGAGAAACCAGGAAGGTGAATGAAACTTGGAATGTCTCTCTTGTGGGAAAAGTAAGCCCAAATCCTGTTTTTAAGATGCCTTCCAAAAGCTAAACTTTGTATTAAGAAACAGGAAAATTTCATTAGAAACAAATAAAAAGACTACTGAACTGTTATGTGATATCAGTCTGCCTCTATAGCAGTGAATACTGGACAATTTCCTCACAGATGAAGGGACTTGAAGCAACAGAAATGTGGTTCTACAGAAGGATTCTGTGAATACCATGGACCAAACATGTGATATGCTTAGCGTCAGAAAGAAAGTTGAAATTTCTAGGGCATATGAGGAAAGAGAGTTTAGAAAATTTGACTCTCACAGGGCATACTGAAAGCAAGAGGAACAGGAAAGCAGCACATAACCTACCTAGCTGTAAATTGTCGACAGAACAGGGATTACAAAAAGAAACCTTATTAAGAGCTATAAAGGAAAGGAAGTTATGATCGCCCACATCCAGAAGTCTGCTCATGAAATTTCTTTGGTATATAATGAAAGAAGAGGGTTTGGAGAATTTGACACTCACAGGGCATATTGAAGGCAAGAGGGGCAATGGGAATGCAGCAAATAACATACCTAACAAACTTTTAGGAGAGATAGCAAAAAGACAAACGTTACTAAGATCTAAAACTGAAATTGCAGAGGACAATGTTTGTCCACCACTTGAAGAGACATGGCACATAGAAGAAGAGCTTAGCCAAACCTAGCACTCTTTCTGGGGGTAGGTGGGGCACCTTGATGTGGTGTGATGGTTAGCAGGTTTCTCACTATAACAATTACAACTGAGTAGTGAGTTCGATCCTAACTGGAGGTCCTATAATTTCAGCCTTTTTGTGATGAAAGACATGACTTACTTCGAAATTCAAAATGAGCACGAACATGTCTTGCCTGCAAAGTAATGAGAAAAAGAAATATGGTTGCTATCGAAGACACAATTTATGTGTGCCGATCTCGTCCGAAACGAGACGATATTTGCACACATGCAAATTTCGGCCGTATCAGACTGGTATAAAAAGCGAGATGCCAGCAGCACAACTAAAGTCGGGAGTCATTCGACAGACTTTGTGCAATAGAGTTGGACGTACGAATTGACTGACGGACAAAGAGGAGGTCGAAGTATGCACGGCTGAGTTGGTGTCTTTCATGACTGCCCGGTGTCACAGCAGAGAAAGGGAGTCTCGCAATCCATTTCTTTGAAGCAACTGACGATGAAGGAAGAATAGCTGGTCTCTTGGTGAACAGCACACTGCACTTTCTGACCCCCCCTCTCGTCACTTTCTTCTTTTTGTTTACTACACTTGTGCCATATCTAAGCTATGCTTAGAAGAAAACCTCTTTCTGGGGCTAGGTAGGTGATTGTTAGTGAATATTTACTTTTTTTTTTCTCATGACAGACTAATAGACCATATCTTCTCTTCAGCTAGCAAGAACTCCATTTATACATATCCTACTCTCTGACTACCTATTACTTGGATCAGATCTCTTCTCTCCAGGAAGAATCAGTCTCTCTATATCTTTTGTGATTAACAATCATTTTTGCCAAGTTATAAAAAAAAAAAAACCAAGATCTTCAAAACTTAGAGAGTTTTTTAATCAGTTCACCTTAATTAAGGCAATAAAGCCCCTAAGAAATAAGGTATTATTGAGTATGAGAAATAAAAAAGAAAAAAACACTTAAGGAGAGAGAACAATAAAAGAACAGGAATTAAGAAGACAGAAGATCTGTGTGTTGTAATTTAAAAAAAAAAAAACAGTAAACTTATTGTAGCAATTAATGTCTGCAATTGTTTTTTTTCTGTCTCTCTTGTTTGCGATACTTGTAACCAAATCAAAGTTCAATCAAAAATCTGTTGTAACAGTCCAACAGGCAACATAGTAATGACAAAATGAGATCAGAAATCCAACCTTTACTTCTCACCAGCAGAAACACACATTTGTTCACAAAGTTCGAAAAAATCATTCACCCCCAGTAAGCAAAAAACACCAGCCTTTATTTACCACACGATTTTCCTGATTGACCATTCAGTGGGGGAAAGAAAATTAGCATAGGTTCCCTGATAGTGAAAGTAACAGATTTTTGCTAACTATTTTTTCTCTTTAATTCTCCTTCAGCAAACCACACACAAAATACAAACTTTTTTCGAGGGAGGTGATTTTCTCATTCACTACAAATTGACATTCCAATTAAATTTTTGAAGTTCAAAGTTGACTGGGAAGTAAGAAGCTGGAAGAGAGTTCAAGTGAGAAGTGTGAAAGAAGAAACTCTTAACATAGAACTTATGGTTACATCTAGTTATTTTAACTGTAAAATGATTCCAATCTAGTACTGCACTTAAATTCATAAAGTCTAGGTACCGTAGACAACAATTATCATGAAACAACAGAACAATTCACATGAAAGTATATATAAAAAAGACATGGGGAAGCTGTTATGGTGGTGAAAAAGTAGCTGAAGGCCAATAATATTGCAAATTTTTCTTTGCATTTTATAATGAATCTATAAATACATAGTAAAAGCACCAGACTAAAAGATTACTAATTTTCCGAATTTAGTTTTCTTTATGGTCCTGTCAGAAGAATATTTGACTGTAAATATTCACCTGAGGCCCTCTTTGGATATTTCGCCAACTGGACAGATCACCAGACATAGTGTTTGATTTTCATTTAAGCCTCTGTGAACAAAACTGGGAAAGACAAAAGCAAACAAATCCTCTTTCCAATATATTTGGTTATTTATTCACTTGGTATGGTGTGCAGGGGAGGGGTCAGTAGGCATGATGTGCAGGGGAGGGGTCAGTAGGCATGATGTGCAGGGGAGGGGTCAATATGTAGCTGACACTCGAGGTCTTTCACAGACTGGACAAATCACTTGACATGGTGTTCAATTCTCATTTAAGCCGCTGCAAACAAAACTGGGAAAGACAAGAAAAGGAAATAAATCTTGTTTCCAATATATTTGGTTATTTATTCACTTGAAGACCTGATTTACACTGGGGGCTGGAGTGAGGAAAGGAGAAACAATGGTTTGCCACTGGGGTGAACCAAACCGATGGAATAAAAAGAAGGCAACATTCAGGGAAAGTGTCTTCACATGCATTCATTGCTTAATATTATTTCTTGTCCTGTTTTTTTCTTTCTCTTGTTATTGTTTATTGCAAACTTTGTCAATTCTGTTTTGGGAGTATTTTTACCAATTACATTTAATCATCGCTAATTACTCTCCATGATATATAAGGATGTAACAGAAACTCCCTACCTTTTGGCCAAATAGCATTTGATTCTGAAAGTTTTTGTTTGCTTCACTTCCCTTCTTCCTATTTGTGGTGCTGTTTCACAGATCTATCTAGACTTTGTTGTTGGTCCTAAAATACTAGGTCCTTTTCGGAGCCCACTTGATGAACTAATCACAACCAGGTCCTAGGACTAATAGACCAGATTTTTTCCTTTGATCATTGAGAATTCCTACATCTCTTGGAATATCTCTGATTGCAACTTGACACTCTCACTGCTCTTCTTTACATCTTGAGGGCCATGACATCCACTCTCTCCATCTTCCTTCATGACTCTGATTCTGTACCTCTAAATAGATGGTTTGTGGCCTAACTCTGGTTGCTAACTCACTAACCACACTTCTCATCTTTACTTCTAGCCCTTTCTCTCTGACCCTTTTTAGCCTTTCTTCTTGCTCTCTGATTCTTTTTCTATCACTGTCTTTTTCTCACACACTTTTTTTAACCTCTTTTTCTTTCCCTTTTTGCCTCTCTCTCTTCACTCCCTTTTCTTCACTCTCTCTTTTTGTCCTCTTTCCTCTCTCTCTGCTCCTTTCTCACACTATCTCTTTTTGACCACCTACTTTCTCTCTCTTTCTTCCCTCTTCACTCTCTCTCATTTCTCCCCCCCCACTTTACTCACTCTCTCTCTTTTGGCCTTGTTTCTCCCACTCTCTTTTTGGCTCTGTTTCTCCCAATCTCTCTCCATCTAGCACTGTTTCTTTTAATATCCCCCTCTTTCCTAACTCCAGTCACTCTTTCCCATTCTTCCCATCACTCAAAATTAAATTTTTCTTTTTTTTAAGTCTACTAAAGATGAGAATTTTTATCAGCTTTGTTTTTCTAAATTGTCTCTCTCTCTCTCTCAATGCATTTTTTTCTTTGTTGATTTCAGTGAACATGGAGCACTTTTACTTGGCTATCCTGGTGGTGGCTATATGTACAATAAAAGTGCACAACAGAACATGAACATGGGTTGGAAACAGTGTTGTAAAGATTATAAACTTTGTAATCTTTTCTATGAGATTTATCCTTCACACAATTGTAACAAATACCAAACCCCAACTGATGGTAAGTTTAAAATTCTAGAATTTTGCTAATATATACTTTTTAATCAAATTCACTCCGTACAAGGCAGTAAAGCTACTAAGGCACAAAGGGTTACTGGGTGTGAAAGAATTAGTAAACAAAAACATCATGAAGTAGCAAGAATGGTACAAGAGTAATCAGGAGTATAGTAGATGATGATTGATATTTCAAGATCAAAATTGGCTGGAAAGCATGGAACTTCAAACCAGACATGGCAGCAATGCTCGATTTTTGGTCTGATCTGAGTCTTGCAAAGATAAAACATGGAAGAAGAACTACCAAGGTTGAAAAGTGAGGATTAGACAGCAATACTCTATTTTTGGTCTTATCTGAATCTTGGAAAGATGAAGCATGGTAGGACTCTATCAAGGCTGAAAAGTGAGGATTGGGCAGCAATGCTCAATTTGGGATCTGATCTGACTCTTGGAGAGACAGAGCATGGCTGGAGGAATCTGGTACTTTCTGGGGGCAATACAGGCAGCTATCTATTTTGCAAGCATCTTTGGTGATTGAACATTTTTATATATATATATATATATATATAGTTCCACCTCAGGTCTGGTATGAGCTGGAATCCTAATAAACATTCAAAGCAAGAAGCTTCATTGAAAGTACAAATGTTCATCATGACTGGAGAAAATTTTGGGTCTGCTCTATGGTGATGAAATGTTACTAGCTTGGTTTTGGGCATATTTGTTACAAGCCAGTTCCTATCCCATTGAACTGTGCAGGCAAGATCAGAGTAGAGGTCAGCTGCCTGGTTCTGGTCATCTAGAGTTTTGGTAGAATGATAAAGGGGCATAAGGACCTCCTCCGAAAATTAGAGTAAATTGTAATTTTGTTGTTATTTTTATATTTTTCACAGTTCTCATTTTGGATCCCCTAGTTTTCAACTTTGCAAACAATCAAGTGAGTGATATGTTTTATGGATCTGGAGAGTACAATTTAATCAGCACAAGCAGGTAAACCTTGTTTTCTCATTTGGGCACGATTTAAATAAATTGATCAACACGTTTTGTATTTGAATATTCTGTAGACTTTCCTTTGATAAAATTGAAAAATATATATTTTTTTAATATTTATCACAACTTTTTGTCCCTTGTGGCCTTCATCCTTTTTCACGTGCTTCTCAATCTTCAGAGAATTTTGAACTGAACCTTTTATTTAATCTGACTGACTATAAATTTGTTCTCATTCTGCTGCCTGTCGAGGAAATTTTTGTTTTTAATCATTTCACTCCAAACAAGGCAATAAAGCCACTACAATACAATGGGTTACTGAGTGGAAACAATATAAAAAAAAAAAGGAAACTTTAAGGAGAGGGAACATTAAAAGAACAAGAATTAAGAAGATGGAAGATAACTATTGGCATTACATTTAAATTTTTGAAGATAAAAGTTGACTTGAAAGCAAGAAGCCAAAAGAGTTCTACTAGCAAGAAGTATGAGACAAGAAACTGTTAGTATAGAACTTATGGTTGCATTGACTCATTTCAAGTGTAAAATGATGAAGCCTTGCTGCCAATCTTGTAGAACACTTAAATTCATAAAGTCTATGTACCAAAGAGGAAAGCTTGTCGGAACAATTACCATGGAAATATTTATGGAAAAAGTAGATGGACTCTTTTATGATGGGTAAGTGACTGAAGTTGAGATGCCAGGTCAGGGCCAATAATATTGCAGATTCTTCTTTGGATTTCATCAAGAATTTGTAAATATATAACAGAAGCACCAGACCAGATGTAGCAGCAATATTCAAAGTCAGGACAACTGGTAGACTTATAAATATGTAAAATAGATTCTGGCGAGAAAGTGTCTAACACAACACAATGAACCAACTTTCCTAGCATCAGATTAACAGTTGATTCAGTATAATCATTCCACTTCATATCAGTGGAAAACATCAGTCCAAGAATATACAACAATTCACTCACTTGGAAGTTAACATTAGCAATGCTGATGGATGGCAAAATAGGTTCTTTCAAACAGTTAAGAGATCATTTTCTTTTTAGAAGCATTACAATTAACAAGCCATTAATTGCCCTCTGTTAACAATGGATTGTAGGTCACTTATTAGATCAGCTGCCAATTTGACCTTATCAGATTTACCAATAAGACAGGAGTAAATAGTTGTCATCAGTATAACTTGAGGAATAATGACAGGGATATTGTTAAAGAAAATTGGGAACAAAGTGGGTCCAAAGATAGATCCCTGGGAAACACCAGCATTAATACAAAAAGATCTAGAGGAGTGGCCATTAAAGGTAACTTTCATTTCACGATTTGATAAAAATTGGATCAAATCAAATTGATCCTGAAACACCATAACCTTTTAACTTATGAAGAAGACCAGCATACCAAACCTTTTCAGATTCAGCATTTTTATCTAAAGCTTGATACTCTTTCACTTATAACTGTTAACACATCAGTTGACCTAGAGAAGTAAAAGCCATATAGGTTATCTTATTTTTATTTAGTACTGCAGTATATTTCTGTAGTAAAAGTAGTGAATGGTAATAAGTTGATAAATTGTTTTGATCTTTTACTTTATTTCCTTTTTTGAAGTGTTTTTAGTTACTTTTTTAAGCTTTTGTCTTCACAGATTGAAATTGCAAGCACGAATAGAAATGCAAAACAATGATGTCACTCCTGAAATTCTCCCTAAAATACCTATTTATACTGCATTTGCAGTAAAGGTAAGTAATCAAAAGTTTAAAATAATATTGCTTTCCCATCTCCCAAGGGTAAATTTTATTTTCATTTTGATGCAAGGGTAATAATCTTTTTTTTTTTGTGTAAGGGTAATTTTATGGACATTGTCACTTTAATGACCTCATGCTCTTGTGCATAATATGAAACAGGACATATCCAAATATTGATTTAAAAAACTATGATACACAAGATCTGTCAAGTTTTGATAGCATTGTTACTTACAACAATTCCCAATTCCCTGTTGTCTCCTGAGATGAAGAAGATATATCCTACTTTCTTGAGAAACTTTTGGACAGAAATTGAGGCAAAACAATGTACAAGAACACATTTATACAATTTTTTACCTGCCTTAAAAGAAACCTTATTTGAAATAACAAGATTGCAAATATATTCAGTTTGCACAACAGATATTAAAACACAAAGTAGACAGATGTTGATAACCATTATTTACAAAAGTTATTTGATATGTCAGCACTATTTGTTCTTCAGGAATCTTTTATCTCAAAAAAAAGAAATTCACCAAAATTAATTAAAAGATAAGAAGAAAAATAGATAAAGGGGAGGCACTATAAACATTGTTTTATACTTTTTTTCAATCTGAAAAATGAGCCAACAGTTCCCATGAAGTGAGGGTGTTGTTTCATATTCCTCCATTTGTTGATACACATTTAAAATTAGAACAGTTTTACTTGCAAGATAAAGTTTCTTTATATTTTGATTTTCTTGTTTTTTTATAAAGTTTTCTCTTTTCATTCTTAATGATAGACAGTATTTTTTTTATTTTCATAGTTTATTAATAGATAGAAATATGAAAAAGTTATATCAAACAGAAAAGCATAAGAGATTAATTAAAAATTAAAGGCAAAAAAGGAGAAATGGTATTATACACATTTTCAGAAATTTTTACTCAACTTACAAAAAAAAAAGAAGCCTCTTATTTGAAAGTGCAACATTGCAAATCCACTCAGTTTCACTCGCAAGATAGTTTCTTTATATTTTGATTTTCTTGTTTTTTTTGTTTTTTTTATAAAGTTTTCATTCTTAACCCTTTGAGCCCTGACCACCATTTTACCAGTGAATGCCGTAATACCCAGTCGCTGGTTGAACAGTGGGTAACACTTGTAACTATTTTTATATCTACCATGAAATATTACATACCAATTATTTGCGGATTTTGACTCTGGAGGTCAGGTAGAAGGGTTAAAATTGTTCAGGAATTCAGGGCTCAAAAAGTTAATGAAAGACAGTATTTTTTTTTATTTCCATAGTTTATTAATATATAGAAATATGATAAAGTCATCTCAAACAGAAAAGTATGATTAATTAACACCTTAAAATGTATTACCAGGTATGTCTAGTTAGCACCTTTCCATGAAAATTTGAAAATAATTTTGAAATAGAAATTAAAAGAAGAAACATGCAATGACTAAACATCTGGTTCATTTCTATTCTTTCATATTGTGAAAAATTAATTATTTTAGTGAAATATATGTAGAACGATAAAATTTTAATGTATAACAGGATACAAATTTTCAAAAAAAGAATTTACATAGCGGCTGCTGTATTATGCTCAAAACATAAATGATTTTCTGTTTTTAGCTTCAGCATTAATGATAAATAAAAAAAAAAACTATAAAAATAATGTCCTGATCCTTAGAGTTAGTTTATGTAAATCTAGACTTAGGACATCATTTTCTTCTTTTTATATACAATGAAAATGAAACTATGCATAAAACTGCATTTAAACTTTAAAAAAAAAAAAAATTATCTGTTTGACCTCCATTATTTGAATCGGGAGAGTACGGAGCATGTAGATCAAGTTGTGTGTTCTTCACCAGGAAAGCTTGGATTATATGAGCAGAATGAGCAGGCAAATTTCACCAACACTCACTGCATGAAATTCCCTAATTTTATGCTTATTCTCACTTCATAAATATTTTCCTGGATTGTTACATGACCGTCTTTCATTTCTATTCACCAAACCTTCTCAATCAACTCCTGATTTTGGTCGATTTATGGCCTGCCTTGAATAAGCCTTGTTCTCCACTGAGGTGCAGCCATGTTTGAAAAGGTTGTATCACTTCTTGATCTGAGTTTTACCCATGGTGTCATCACCAAAAGCCTGCTGAATCTTCTGGATGGTTTGAGCTTGAGTATCACCAAGCTTTTGGCAAAACTTGTCTGGTCATTTTGCTTGAAAATGAAAATCTGGCCAGCTTGCAATACACATCTATATTCTAGGCATAACAGCCAGGAACTCACATTGCCTACTGGCACAAAAGTTTTCATGTATGTACAGGAAGGGTGGTATCACCTGCCCACATGATATTAGCTTTGGCAGGAAAAAATAGATTTTGATACTTTTGAAAACACCTCATATCATTATTTTTCCTTCTAATTACAAGTGCTGCCCATTATTGTTACCTTTGTCTCTTTCAAGGTCCTCTTCTTAGACTTCTTCAGCTGCTTTTAAATTTGAGAGATTTACTTTAATATCATACTGTCTCAAATCTTAGACAATTTTTAACATTGGAAAAGATCCAATGTTATAGTGTACCAAATTTAAAATTTAAATTGTGAGGATGGCAAATCTGTGTTTTGCAATGTTTTGTTAAAAAAAACCTCGTCTTCGTGAACACAACACACAGTACACACAAACACACTATATATATATATATATATATATATATATATATATATATATATAAAAACTGAAGAGTCTGTTCATCTATATGCCATGTGCCCCCTTCTACATTTGGTTGCCATATTACATTAAGGTTGTGCAAGCAATTTCTTGAAAAATATTCACAATGGTTGCATTTATTTCAAAAAGACCTCATAGAGCAGTGGTTCTCAAACCTCTTTTTTTTTGTTCATGGCTCCTTTTTGATTGATGATTTTTTTATGGCCCCCTCCTAGCCATTTACTTTAACAAAAGCATATTTGTTATGGATTCCAAGATGAAATCCAGTCTCAAATGAATGACAAACGCAAGAATGAAATATAGCAAATAAATGTATTGACATAATAATACAATTGGTAATATGGTTAGTAGATCCAGAAATGCGGTTAGTAGCAATAATAATATATATACAGTCTGGCAAATTCAGTATTGAGTAGGACTTCCTTCTGAATCTATGTGCTCGTAACTGTGACTCCTACCATGCGGTTACCTTACACTCTTACTGTATCACTTCCGACTTTCGGGTATTCACTGGCAGTAGTACAAGTACATACTGTTCGAGTCCACTTGTATAAAAAAGGGGTGGACCCAATAACAATACTTTATAATATTCAGAACAAATAAAAAGTGATATTTGTCCATATTAACTTCAAATCTGTTTTAAAAGGAAAATTAAGTTCTGCACATAAAAGCGCACAGAAATTTAAAAAGTTAAAATAAGTCGGAATAAAAAAAACATTCTCCACAAAAATTTTTACATAAATACATGCCTAATAACATAAAACACTTGAAAATCATTTTATTACTTAATTTAATATTATTATTTAATTTAATATTTATTATTTAAGTTTATTAAAACAGGGTTTTATTAGGTTGGTGCAAAAATAATGTCATTTTCTCACATGTGAGAAAACGACATTATTTTTGCACCAACATAATAGTACTATGGCTGCTTTCATTGAATTTGTGGCCCACAAATCCAAATTTTTTTTTGTGGGTTTCATAAAATTTATCAGTGCCCCTTGTTGGCCATGTATCCCCTCCAGTTAAAAACCACTGTTATAGAGAAAGAAATCTGCCTTGCTTGGCAAGTATTGAATTATTTGTTTTTGGGTTGTTACTCTTTTTCTTTGATTTTATTTTATTTTTTCAGTTTGATAATGACAAGTTGGAAATTTTATTAAATGGAACATCCATTTCCTCATCATCTCCATCCAAAAATATTAAAGTTGATAAAACATCTGCACATGTGATAGTCCGTACACCAATTGTACAGATGAAGGTAAGTACCAATAACAGTTAAAACTAATTAGAAATCTACCATTGCATTTCATTGGTATGATCTTAAGATTATAAGTTGACCTCTGTCTATTTTTTGTATATTTTTTCCCATTTTTGAAATGAGTAAACTGATCCCTATAAAAATTACATAGACAATATTCTGATACAATCACCAAAGTTAAGCAACATTGAGCATGGTCAGTGCCTAGATGGGTGAACACTTGGGAATACCAAGTGCTGTAAGCTTAGATGTGCAGGTGGAGAGCAGAATTACAATTACATGCAAAGACCCTTGGGAAAGGTATCAATACACTTCTCCTCCAGCTATGGGTTAATTAGTAAGACTTATATTGCTAAAATCTTTATTTAAAAAAAAAAAAAAATTCTTACAATGTAAACATATTTTCTGGTTTTAAATATTATTTAAAGCCAGAAAATATTTTTAGATTGTATTAAGCTGTAGAAAATGAATGAATCAATCAAACAATTAATGAAATACTGATTGGATACACAAGCATGTCTCTTACATTTTAAATTCTCTGTAAACAAGTGAGGGATCAGCTTATATATTGATTGTAATGTAGAAGTGATCCCCCTCTTTATATCCAAATTTCTTTATCAAATTCTGATTCAGTATGAATCCACATTTTTTTCCTCCAGCTATGGGTTAATTATGTATCACTAAATTATTATTTCCACCCCCACCACAAGCACACAGGCAAAAAAAAAATTCTTACAATCTAAAAATATTTTCTGGCTTTAAATCTTTAAATAACAAGCAAAGTGTTAAGTTGTAGAAAACGAACTAATCAATCCGTTTAAGGCAAGATCTCAATGATTGCAATGTGTCACTGGCCTGGGCCCCTGAATGGAAAAGGAGAACAATATGGTGAATGACTAATGAACTGATAATCCTGGGGTGAAGTGCAACAGAGGATGGGGCAGAGTGGAGATATTTTGTAGAGGTTTTATGTGCCATGAAGCATCAGGCAGATCGATAAGATATCAACTTTTGCAGTGTGTTTCTAGGGGACCCCCATAGTTTTGAGGTACAGCAAAGATGGAAGTTCATGGGTTATGCTTAAGATAAAAACCAAACAATGATTCCGATATAGCTGTGGCCTGTGTCCCTGAAAAAAAAAAAAAAAAATGACCATGAACAAAATGGCAAAGGATTATAGAGAAGGTGAGGGAAGCAATGGGTTGGCAATCTTGGGATGAGGCACAAGAAAGAATAGGAGACCAAGCAGAAAGGATTGATTGGTTGATTTTTTTTTTTTTTTTTTTTTTATAGATTATCAGCCTTTTGAAGGTTATTTAAAACCAGAAAACATTTTTTGCTTTTAAGAATTTTTTTTTTTTTTTTTTTTTTTTTTTTTTTTTTTTTTGAGATAATGATTTAGTGATACAGGTTTTACTAATTAACCCATATCTGGGGGGGAGAGAAGTGGAGGATCCATATTTCCCAAGGATATTTGCATGTAAGTGGATATAACAAACCTGCCACCTGCACATCCAAGACTACAGGCCCTGGAATTCCCAAGTGGTCACCTATTTAGGTACTGACCTGGCTTGATGTTGCTTAACCAGAATTTCAACTTGATATGACAGCAGAGTGTAGACCTTCTATGAAGGCCTTATGTGCCCAAAGGTAGCAGACAAGACCCAACAAAAAAAATTATATGCATAAAAAGGGGGTAACTTTAGTTGGGCCATTTTCAGAAAATTTTCTCATTTCATAAAATTCATTTATGTTCTTCTCACATCACACAGACAATTTGTAAGTTGGCAAACGGATATGAATCTATTTTGAAAAACTGACTATAATTGAAAATAGTTATTTTCAGTTTTTGACTAATCAACAATTACAATGTAGACCAACTACCTTAGCTGTGGTTTGAGCCTTGTCCTCTAGTTAATTATTCCTCTCCTCCCAAATCAGTAGATTCCAATAGGCAGCAGGGGGGTTTGTCAAACGTGCTAATGGACAGAACCATTTCATTCAATATATATCCCAGCAATTTCTACTTAATCAATTTTTTTTTCTGCCTTTTGGTCTTGGGTCACATTTGTACTTTTGGTACAATAAATACCTTCTCATCTACCTGGGGGGGGAGGTTATACGAATTGTGGCTTCTGTTCCTGTTATACTTACCAGCAATTGGCCTCATCTTCTTCAATTCCATTATAATCTGTTTCCATTGATCTTCAATTCCATTCTCAATATCTTGTAGGTTCTGAAGAGCATAGAATCACCTCTTAATTACATTTTTATGGTAAAATGACCAACAATAAATCTTATCTGTAGTTGAAGGCATAAAATGGTGTTCAAAATATTTAGATTTTGGCATAAACCATAGAGGTTGATATGCTGCTAAACAAAATCAACCAACTAAAACATTTGCATCATCCTTTACAATTTCAAAGTTTATGGGATTGAGCTTTCATGAGTAAAGACCAATAAACCAGTTTAATTTTTTTTTTTTTTTTTTTTAATTTTATTTAATATTATGACTTTGTAGTAATGTTAATTTTTATTGTTACTTTTTTCTTTTTACCTCTTATTCTTGTTTTATGAAATCTATTTTATCTATTTAATATACCTGTTGTGTGCATCCAAATTCTTCTATTTATCAACTTTTTTTTTTTTTTTTCAGTTCATGTTAAATGGTACTAATTTTGGAGCAATATTGTTTGTGCCAGACTCCAAAAAGTCAATGCAATTTGGACTTATGAGTAGTGTTCTTCCAAATGGGACAAAATTTAATAATTCACCGAAAAATGTTTATGAAGGTTTTAAAAGCTGTGAGTACAATTTTCTTTGAGCACTTTTTCTTTTGATTAATTCATATATATATATATATATATATATATGTGTGTGTGTGTGTGTGTCATGTTGGCAATGATGGCTCTCTACAATTTCCTGTCCTTTGTAGTTTTTAATAAATTTTGTTTTTGTTATTCTCTTCTGAACTTTGTTCAATCATCTGTTTACTCATGGTCACTAGATTGGTTATACATGTTTTTTCTTTGCCCACTTGCCTTAAATCTGTCCGATGAGTATCAAAGTTTCCAAGCCCTCTTTCCTCATTATTTGCCAAAATATTTCAGCTGTTTCTTAAAAGTTCCCAGAACCTTTGTTTTTTTTGTTTTTTTATATATATATATATGCCATGTCCCATCATAATGTGGGTGATCATGGTCCTCCACAACTTCCTGCCCTTTGTAGCTCTGTTTCACCCTTTACTATACCTCTCAGATTTTGTTCTGCCATTAGGTAGGTTATTTGCCTCTATTGCATTTACCTTTAGTATGTCCTAGGAGTGTCAGTTTCTCCAAGCCCTTTTTCCTCATTGTCTCTATTGTTATTCCTTAGATGTGTCAAATCAACTTTAAATGTCTTTCTTTTTACAAGTGTCTTTTCTGTTTTCATTTTCCTTAAGTCTTCCTTATTACTCACATGTTTCATCCATGGTATTCTCAGCATCCTTTTTATAGAACCACATAACTGTTGCTTCAAGTCACCTTTTCATCGAAGCAGAAATGGTTTAGCATTCATTGTGACAATAAATAGCAGTTCAGCTTCTTTTTTTTCTTTGTTTCTAATGAAATTTTCTTGTTTCTTAATACTTGGGATTTCTGTGCCACATTTTTTAATCATCTTGTTTCTTAGATTCACCCTTTTGCTAATGGCTATATGATTAATGGTTAGTCTTTTCACATATTCTTTCTCACTCATTAACCCCTTGTGTTTGAGTGGCTTTAGTGCCGTGCTTGGGATGAGATGATTAAAAAAAAATTAAAAAAGGTAATGAGGTTGATTCAACACTGTGGATGTAGTAAGGTGGGTCTTGGCTGGTGGCACTAACAATTGGAACTTGTCTCAATATTTGCCATTCAGTCCCTTCCCCACTTTCATTTTTCAGCATCTTGATTGGTGCTGGTGACAGAGACAATATTTTATTTCACAAAGAATAAGCATTTTGGATTAACAAGCCCTCATCTATAATATTCAAGGCTGACATTGTGAGACTTGAAGAAGGTATTTACATTATATGCTAATTATTGTCCTCATTTTTTTTATTATCAATTTTTTGGCCATTGTACCCTCCTGCCTTTATCAGCAGATCCAGGTAATCTTCAAAGAACTTTGAACTGATCCCTTTATTTGGTGCTACTATAGTATATCTACCGAGGCATTTGTGATATACTATAAATTACGATGCATTCATTATTGCTGAAAAATGCTCAGGAAAAACATGACCTGTTTACTGAATTTTTTAAATGATGTCAAATCAGTTTAGAAATATTAAAATCACTATTTGATCTTTTTTTGTATAAAAAATTGTTAATGATTTTTAATACATAAGTTAACTGTTCACTGCCTTTAAGCCCAAACCTCTAACCTCAAGATATTTCACATTTCCAGCAGTTGGTAAATATTATACCATAGTAGAAAATGGATGATAGATAGGCTACTATAGTAGCACCTTTTATTTAATCTACAGGGAGGGGGTAGATTATTCTGCTGTCTCTGTCTAGGGATATCTTGGGTAATTCTGACTTAATACTGCTCAGTTATTGCTTGCCTTATTTAAGTAAAATTTAGATGAGGTATCCCTAGACGTGGTCAGCAGAAGAAGAATAATCTACCCCCATAGATTAAATAAAGGGTTCAGTTCAGAATTTCAAATGGAAATTCACTGATGGTTACCCAGCTTGACAAAGGATGGAGAGCACAACAGCCAAAACATTGTGATATTAGCAACAAAGATGAGGACAATAGTCTACATGAAAATAATAACTCCTTGTTATAAACGTGTATGGTTACATGAAAGCCACAAAATACTGCTGATGAGGTGAAAAGACATGTTAAAATAAAATTCTTTGTATTGCCATTATAGAAAATGGAATGTCTCTTTGTGGGCAAGGGAAACAACTTTGAGGATGTGTATTTGGTAGGACCTGGCATTGATGCTTGCATCAGGTCAGTTGACTAAG
Source organism: Acanthosepion lycidas (assembly GCA_963932145.1). Classification (NCBI taxonomy): domain Eukaryota; kingdom Metazoa; phylum Mollusca; class Cephalopoda; order Sepiida; family Sepiidae; genus Acanthosepion; species Acanthosepion lycidas. The sequence goes on along the minus strand of OZ010608.1, from coordinate 69,793,970 downwards.
ATCATTGCTGTTAAGGGTAACAGTCTTCCTGCTCAACTGTGACTGATTTTTTTTTTTTTTTTTTTTTTTTTTTTTGGTACATGACTCAGCATTTTTTGTCTTACTTTTGATTTAGTAACAGTATTTGTTATTCTCCTTTTAAATTGTATTTAATATTTTTCTTGTTGGTTTCACTTTGATAGAGAATGACTGGAAAACACCAATTTATTGGCTGAAGCGCACAAATGCATGCTGGGATTTCTTCCCATCCAATAAAATAGGCTGGATCTCAGTTTCATCTGACTCGGTCTCAGTCTGTCTTGTCTTGAAGTCAGAATGCTACATTTGCTTGTCCAAACTTGTTTTTGTGTCTCAACCCCAATTCTTAGTTTGTGAACTTTTTGCCATATTACTGTTAATTTGTTTTGGACATATTTCTTATTTGTTTGCTTGCTTTACATTATTTTTGGCCCTGTTCTTTTCCTTTTCTTGTTATTGCTTATTCCAAACTTTGTCAATTCTATTTGTTGGACAATTCTGTTACTTATTTTACATTTGACCATGGCTACTCACTCCACATTTCTTGTGAGGATATTTGTTTTGTGAGTCTGATGTGATCTTCAGAGCCCCTGTGCAGAAAGGGATTTATTTTTAGTTCTTCTTTCATAGTGTTCACATTCAGCCAACAGGTTTTGATGTGGAGTGAATCAGAAAGCAATTGTTCAATGTATTTTAAAATGATTTGTATCTTTTAGAATTTATTAAATGTAATGCATAATTTGATTTGTTCATTGTTTTCGTAACTGACATTGTCTTTCTCTCTTTCTCTCTCTCTCTCTCTCTATATATATATATATATATATATATATATTTACATTTATATTTTAGGGAAAGTATCAAGCCAAAATGATTCGCTGTTCCATTATACATCTGACAAGAATTTCACTGTAATCAATTCAAATGAAGTGGATTGGGAACAGTTTCAAGAAGTCATCACCAACCTGACACGACATCTTGACAGTAATAAAAACAAGTCCAAATCAATGTGTGGGCAAGGAAAAAAGCATTGTGAATTAGAATTGCTTTTGAAAAATACAACCACTATTCTGAACATGGAGAAATCTCAAATTGAAAACCAGAAAATTCTTGGTATGAATTTTTAGAATGTTTTATTTAAAGACTAACAATATAACATTGCAAATAGATTTTAGAAATAAATATAATGAAACTTTCAATTTTCATGCATACATCCATCAAGGGATTCTCCTGTCAAGGACAAGGGATTTAAGGTTTAGTAAATTCTAAGTTTTCAGTGAACAAACCTACACAAGTGAATTGTTTAAAATGGTCAATACCTTGTGCTGCACAATGCACACACTCTCTGTCATGTCACATTGACCTATACTGATGCACTGTCTGTAGCATCAGCTGGTATGTAACAATCACAGGCTTTGTTTCCATCTTGGGGCATGCTGGCTCCTGCAAGAATCTCATCAACCTTTGTTAACCCTCCACAGGATGGTTTGAATTCAGTTTTCCTTCTTGTAGATTCACTGCCAATTAAGGCTATAGAGCCGAGTCTGTTCTACTATTTAACCCATATCTGGGGGGAGAAGAGATGATTTTATACCTTTCCCAAAGGCATTTGCATGGAATTCAAAATCTACTCTCCAATTTCTTACAAGCCATCCATTATACTACATGGGCACCCAAGTTTATTTATATATATATATATATATATATATATATATATAATATATACGTATGTATGTGTATGTCTATATGTATAATCTGTCAAGAGGCCAGAAAAATACCATACCAAAAAACGTATGTATAAAAAAAGTGCTCAATGCAGCTGCCTTGCAAAAGACATGCAGGGCAAGTAAATATAATAAAGGAGTAAAAACACTGTGTATAACCACATGCTACCTTAGTTTTAAACATCAGGCCTCTTCAGGTGGGGGGCAATAAGTGTTCATAATACAATTATTCATCTATAGCACCGGAAATCAAGAAGGGGAGGAGGTGTAAAATAAATAAATAAATATTTATTATTCTTCATCTGGAGTCATACAGACTGAGAAATGTTTTTACTTATATGTCTACACCTGTTCAGTTCTACCATTTAACAACATACTGCTGTTCTCATATGTTGTTATAGCCAACTTCTCTTTCTGAGACAACCTACAACTGCCACCATCTGTTCTGCTAGGTTTAACTATTTTCAAGATACTTCACTTTATATTTGGGTTTTTACCATGTTCATCGTTTAATTTGCAAACGTATTGTGTTGTACCTTCATTTTTCTAACCTGAAAGTGTGATTATACCAGTGTATAATACATATGCACTTGCACCTGCTTTCAAGTAATGTCTCCAGCTGCCATGATTCTTTTGCATTTGTCAGCAATTGCTTCAGGCAATCTTTGAACCCCATTTTAGGTTTGTGTTATGGATGCTTCCCCATAGAAAAGCTGTTTCGGAAGTTGCTAATCTTCCATTCTAACCACACTATCTAAGATGATGTTGCAGGATGGTGCTCTCAATGCTCGTGCACTTCCACTTGTCAAGGACTTCAACTCACTAATGAGCATCTGAAAGCAGGTGCAAGTGCATTTAAAGATCTGAGGAAGAAGCATCAGCAGTTTAAAAGAGATGTCAGAAAAGGCAAAAATGAACAACTCTCATCATATGTTGTCATTGAATGTGATCACATGTCTTCAATGTGGTAAAACAGGCCTAAGTAAAGCGGCCTTCAAAAGTCATGAGTGATATCACATGAACCGCAATTTTATTAACGACATCGAGGATGGTCGGAAAATATGTAGATGTTGTTAAAAAGATTGTGCTTCAATGGAAGGCCTAAAGAGACGCATGAAAATTTATGACAATAACCAAGAAAAAGCAGTACAAGACATGGGTCTTTTCAGCTGTAACGTTTGTGGTAAACAATGTTGGCCCCTGCTTAGCTTAGTCATATTAGAGCAAGACAAGTATAGATTGATCAAGCAGGGACACTATTCAAGTGTGAGTTTACACCCATCATATATACATATATGTGTGTGTGTCTCAATGAACCATTAAAGTTGAATAGGACCTTATAGACACAAATCTTTCCCAATCTCTTGAAATAGACGTATCTGCTCAGTTTGGTATCCTAATGTAAACAAAGCAATTTCTAAAGTGATGAATTTTTATTTATTAATCCAACAGATTTTTTAACTCTAACTTTATTTTTAGTGTTTACTCATATTTGAGTCGATAAATCTTATTAAAGAAAAATCTGCACTCTCTAAAAGGATTTGAACCCCCATCCCTCAGGCTGGGGAGAAAAACCATCATTAGATCCTGTTTAATAAATGAAAGTTCTCAATAATAAAAAGTAGAGTAACAATATTGAATAAATAAATAAAAGTTTGAAAGACTTTCAAATTCAATTTTCATTTGTCCAGGTATGAAAACATTGAACTTTTGTTTATTTATATAATAACAGATATATTACTTATGACGATCAACAAAATTAAACGACATCAAGCCTGATCAATACTTAGATAGGTGATCACTTGGGAATACCAGGTGTTGTAAGCTTGAATGTGTCGATGGTATAATGGACAATGACACAAAATTGTAAATTGAAGACCTGACTTCCAATTCCAGTTGGTGTTGTTAAATTCACTTTTGTGCAAATACCTTGGGAAAGCTATGAATCTGCCTCTTCTGTCCCAAATTATGGGTTAATTAGTAAAAATTGTTTCCCTAAACACTTGTTAAAAAAAAAAAACACTTACAATCTAAAAATATGTTCTGGCTTTAAATAACCTGCAAAATCAATCGATCTAAAAGTATAGAAATTTAATTGAAATCATTTTACTGTGATTTGTGTTGCCAGCTTTCTTGTTATGGCAGTCGACCACTGGTTATCTAAGAATGAAACAAAAGGTTTTATTTAAATTATAGCTTAAATTATAAGTTAAGCCTTTCTTATATGTATCTTTTTAATATCCAAATGAGAAAATAGCCGAAGTAAAATTCTGCTGTTTGTAGCATTTACTTTATAAAAAAATTGTTCAATACAAAGTAGAGCAATATATTAAAATAAAATGATAATCTTAATATGAATATATTATTTCAATTTTAAAATACATAACTGATATGTGATTGTCTTCTGTTTTTTTTTTCTTCACAGAAAATTTCCCACCAGTCTTTAAAGGCGTTTCTCAATCCATACTTGTTTATAAAAATATTCTTATAAAAGTACACGCAGAAGATCCTGAAAATGGCACTGTTACCATAGACCTGGACACCAAATTAAATAATAATACCTATCAATTTGGTAAGAAATATTTAATGATATATTACTGTGTTCATTTTTTGTGTTTTTTTTGTTTTTTAATCATTTCATTCATTGCAAAGCAGTAAAGCCACTAAGACACAAGGTGTTTATGAGTGTGAAAGAATAAGAAAAAAGAAAACAGTAGATAACAATTAACATTGTATTTAAATTTTGGAGGACCAAAGTTGGAAAGCATGGAGTTGAAAGAGAGTTCCACAATAGTGATAAGAGAAACTTGCCAATCCAGTACTGCACTTAAATTCATGAAGTCTAGGTATCGTAGCAGAGGGTTCATCTAAACAACTGAAAATATTTATAGAAAAGACGCAGAGAATGTACTTTATGATGCTGAGAAAGTGACAGAAGCCAAGATGCCAGGTTATGAGCAATAATATTGCTTATTCTTCATCAATAATCTCTAAATATATATATAAGGAACACCAGACCATGGACAAATGGTAGATTTATAAATATGCAAGATAGATTCTGGAGAGAAAAATTGTCTAGCACAACACAGCAAACCAATTTTCTTAGCAGCAGACCTAGCAATCTTTTCACTTCAAGTCAGTTGAGAATGTTAGTCTGAGAGGGTGCAATGAATATCTCTCTTGGAGATTAGTATCAGTCATGCTAATGAGAAGCAGAAATGGGTCTCTCAGATAATAGCATAATTTCCTATTATATCTACTTCATAAATCCAGAGTTTAATCTGCCATATATATATATATATATATATATATATATATATATATAGTGTGTGTATGTATGTATTTTAATGGCTTCTTGTCCTTCAATTTTTCAGCACCCCTCTTATTTTGGGTGTGATCTGATCTTTATTTTTTTTATTTACTTTTTTTGCTAAATATCACCCAAAACAAGGTTTGAGAGACACTCAAAGTAGAGGGTAACAATCAAAATGGTACTGACAAGTGGCAGAAAGTGTTGATTATGAAGTGGATTAGATTAAACTAATGATGGCCGTATGCCAAGAGACATGTACAGTGAGCTGGGCATGGGACACTGTCCAATAGCCCATTCTGCACTATATTTCAAGGATGTTTACAAGAGGGACCTGAAATCTGGTATCTGGGCACAGCCAGCAAACGTTCATGGTGGCTGGAACCCTGCTGTTCAGTCATCATAAAGGGTCAGAAAAAAGAAAAGCCAACTGGTGTAGATCAGAAGTCATTGCAGGAAACAGAGGACGCAATCACAGACCATCATTCCTACTTCATCTGCCACACCTGCAGAAGAGAGTGCCATGCAATAATAGGACTGTTAAGCCATTCCAGATGCTGCTCACAAATGGACTGAATTTTGACAATTTGTCCTGCTTCATCTGTCACACCTGAAGAAGGGTGGTTTTATTTTGGTTTATTTTGTTTGTTTGTTTTTTGTTTTGTTTTTTTGTTTTGTTTTTTTTTACCCTAAGCAATGTGGGAGTACTACTAGCACACAAGGGGTTACAGAGTGTGAGAACAAGAGTAAATAGGGTTGTTTGAGGAAAAATATAGAGAAAGACTGGGGTCAGCATCAAGGCATCAGAAGATGTCAATTGACATTACATTTGAATATTTGAAGATTATAGCTATCAGGGAAGCAAGTAAGAGGAAGGGAGTTCCACTGGCAGGAAGTACAAGAAAAGAAGCTGTTGTAATAGCTGTTACATTTAACTGTTTCGACAGTGAAAGGGTAGGACTTAGATGCCAATCTAGTAGCACACTTAAATTTATGCAGATGGGACACCAGTGAAAATAGCTCATCAGAGCAGTTGCCATGAAAATATTCATAGAAAAGACAGATGGAAGCTGCATCACATCTGTGAGAGTGACTGTAGATGAGATGATAGATCAGGACCCATCACATTGCATATCCGTCTGTATTTTGTCTGGGACCTTGAGATGAACAGAGCGGGCACCAGGCCATATATGGTAACAGTATTCAATGCAAGGGCAAATCATGGATATGAAGGATGGACTCTGGCAAGAAAAACCTTCTGGCACAAAAGAGAGAACTAACTTTCTTTGTGATAGAAGAATCTATTGATTCAATCTAATTTTTCCATCTCAGGTCAGTGGAAAACATGAGACAAAGAAGGCCATACAAAAATTGGTTTGTTATACCACTCCAGGTGCTACTTGCAAATGGACTGAATGTGTGACCAAACAGGGTGCTACCATTATCTTGTGATATAAATGGATGGATGCTCAAGGACACATGGCCCAGTGGATAAGTGTTGGTTGGATCCAGTGACTTTACCTAAACAGTTGTGAGTTCAATACCTGGCTACAGCAGAGGTGAACAAAAACTGGAAGAGTTGAATTAAAGGAAGATATCTGATACTGAGGCATCTGGAAGAGGCATGGCACGTGGAATTAGAACAATCTACTTTGGTGAATGAAATAAAGGGTTCAGATTGAAATTCCAATCACCTGAAGAAGGCCAGGGCATACAGTGGCCGAAACATTGTGAATATGGCAACATAGATGGACAACAATCCAAACAATATAAATAGTGTAAATAATTACAATACCTCATCTCGAAAATATAGATGCTTATATTTACAAAAATAAGGTGCATTTAGGCAGCAAGAATTCATCGAAATAAGTTTTATTAAATTCCACTAACAATGTCCGTCTATTCAACTTTTTTTTTATTAGGTCTTCCCAGTTTCTGAATGGGGTGTACATTAGGATTTAATATAACAAGAAAGAAAAAAAACCTTAACTTTAGTCATAACATCAATCCTGATGCACTACACCTCTTTCAGTAATTGGAAAGATATAATACAAAGTTGACTGGACATTCCTTTTCAGTGGAATTTAATAAAACTTGTTTGGAGATAGATATAAAAGTGGAAATTGATGTTGACATCGAGCGGTGGCAGTCTGTTTCATGCTTATATACAATCGCCAGGCCATTGATTGTGTTCGATTTAAATGTCCACTTTTATATCTACATACAATGTATCCCTTATATTGAGCACTTTAATCCATAAATATAGCATAACTTAAAATGATATTTATCATATATATATATATATATATATCTCCAGCTACAACCAAACTCTTACTGAGACTCACCTAAGGATCATAGTAACATTATTCAGATACTCACAAACACCAATATAAATAGAACTCCCCAAATTCCAACATAAGATAATCTAGACTTCCTTGAGTTTGGACTCCTCTTCAAATCAGAACTTTTGTATTGACATAAATATGAAGCTTTTTCTTCGTTGAATCATAGCAGTACCCTCAATACCAAATAATACAGATGTTTGGTTTAGAGGAGTTGCACTGTATATCCTTATTTTTGACTTCCTCTACAGATTGTAATTGTTTTTTGTTATTAAATAAGATATTTCTTGCCCATAATAATGTCTGTAAGTTCAAAAAGAAGAGAATTACCAGAAACATGAAATTCTTGAAAATATAGATAAAGGAATAAGTAACTCAGTTCTAATGAAAAAATATATTCGAAGGAGCACACTTTTCTATATAAAAAAAATAGAGAGAGAAAATTTTACAAGCTGCTTCATCCTGTTAAAGTAAAAGGAGAAATGCTTTACAAAAAAACTTTCACAAATTACAATATTTGTTTAGCAGAAGTTTTTCAATTACTATTGGTTGTCAATTATTTTTTGTACATTTATGTATTTAATGAACATTACAAACTACCTTTTGTATCCTAAACTCTAAAACTTAATAAAAATTTTAAGCTTGCAACAGCAGCCTTTTCTTTCTCGAAACCAAACAATACCCGCTATACCAAACATCTGAGATGTTTGGTTTAGAAGAGTTATACTGTATTATCAAAATTAAACAATAAAAACACTCATGATCCTTGAAGCAATTCTCAGGAATAAAAACAACCGCCCATAAATAAAACCAATTATAACTTAAGAGTCCGCATCCTCAGATGTATATAAAATAAACAAAGATATAAATCACAGTTTGCTTACATCACACCACTCTTTGCCAATGTCATCACACTCACTAATTCTATGAGACTCGCCATTGTCTCTACCTATCCTGATGATGTCTTAGGAAAGTCGAAAACTGTAACCATATTTCTAGTACTTTTCTTTCAAAATCAACTTCGGAAAACAACAGTATATGTTGGGAAAACCGGAAGTCAAAATGGCTACAGTTGAAAGAAAAGAGAAAAAAGAGAAAAAAAAACTAAGGAGTGAATGTAAAGTGAAAAAAAAAACAAAAAACTTGTACCGATAAAAAGTGCTTATAAAAAAAGAAAAATCAAGAAGTATCAGCAGTAAATTGCTGATGCACCCTGAGGAGTGGATGGAGTGATTCCCAGAGGAGTCATCTACAAAAACTCTGGAGTTGGGATGCTGAAGATGACATCACTCAGCTAAGTGGCAAATGATTTATTTGTATTAATTATATATATATATATATATATATATATATATATATATATATATATATATATATATATATATATATATATTTAATTTATAACGTAAGTTTTCATATGACATGTTTGTCCTTAAGGACTTCATCAGACTAAAGTGATGCTTACATTGATACACCTACACATGCACTTGAAGGAAAGGGAATGCTGAACATTTAAATGTGTTTCAGGTATATCGTCAAACCAATTCCATTTGGTTTGTTTTTCTTTTTGCCTGTCTTTGTAACTTTTGTTAATAAATATCTTACAATATAATAATATAGGAAATCTGCCAGGAAAGGCAAAATGTAAGAATGAAATGAAAAACTTGAATGTAAATTTACAGTTGATGATCTAGCAATTAAAGCATTTTCTATCCATTTTCTTTTTAGTAAATGGCTTTCTCTTTTAATGAAAGTTGTATTTTTAAATCAAAATTATGGTAGGACTCATTATGATAAGCACCTCATGTATTAGGTGTGTTTTGTGAAAGATGCCTTTTGCATTCATATAATCTTTGGCCTGACAATTGAGTTTAAGCAGGAAACAAAGCTTCCACTGGGTGTCAATTTCAATGTTCACTTTTATATTTACATACACTCTATCCCTGATATTCAGCACCTTAAAGGTCCTTAATCCATAAATAAATATAGCATACCTTAAAACTATATTTTTATCATATATATTTGTTAATTTTTATATGTTTATATTAAATTTGTAACCTGTAGGTGACATTACTTGCTTTGTCAAATTTTCTTGATTACATATCAGTTCTTTTATAAATGCCCTTTGGTTTTAGTTGCCCCCCCCCATCTTTCACATTTTTTTCTTTTCTCTCTCTCTCTCATCTTCTGAATTATAAGTTCAGATCATATATTTTATTGTGCATAGTGTCACCACAAATGTATACACCCGTTTCCGATGTCTGTTTTTTTTATTTTAATTTAGGTCAGCAATTCAGTAGCGAATTGCATGGAAAAATAATTTGTATTTATCTGTATCTCACTCATTTAAACCATTATTTAACTCCTCTCTTTAAAACTTCTCTGTTAAATTTTAGTCCCCACCTTCACCTTTAGGCTTTCCTATTCTTCTTTCGTCTGTTACCCCCTCTCTAAAGCTTTCATTTCCTTCTCACACTTGTCTCCCACTCCCATACATATACTCTCACTAAAATTTTATTTTTTATACCCGGGGTTATTTTTTCGATTTCTTTTTGAATTTGCAGGTCTGATGAATTGGATCGTAATTATGATTCCAATGTAATAAATTATAACCATGGAATATTAGTGTTTAAGCCTTTTTATTATATTCTTACTCTGTCCTGGACATTGAGTTCTACCTGGATTTTATCCTCTTGGAAATTTTTATATATATATATATATATATGTATGTATGTATGTATGTATGTTTATTTATTTATATATATATATATACATATATGTATGTATGTTTATTTATTTATATATATATATATATATATATATATATATATGCTAACCTGCATGTCTATTTCATGTATATATTTTTACATTTTGTTCTCATCTGCTTTTCAGAACAAGACCAATTTAATTGGACACTGGATACTATACCACGCCCAACTTATGTTAAATTTTTTGCATATGATTCTTCAAACGCAGCATCCCTTTATTGGCCAGAGGTGTTCCTTTGTACCTGTAATAACAAAAGTGAATGTCAGAAGAATGTCATGAAAAATAAACTGCGTCTAAGTTCATTAAGTAAGTAGAATTGCATACATGTGCAAAAGCACAATAATACTGAAGATGTTGCAACACTTTTTATACTTGAGTGTGTTTACATGACAGCACTTTTTAAACTGGAATTTTACATACTAATAAATACCTGTCCTGCAGAAAATAAACTGAGACATAAAAGAAGTTTTATAGTCTTGTCAACTGACTCAACACTTTTCAAATATCTTTTTTTAATCCACACGATGTTCCATTGTGAAAAATATGCAGAAACTACATTCAAAGATTTGTTGGTGTCAAAACCTTTTTAGAGTTTTAGTGTACAAGCATAAATAACCTTGTAACTTGGTGGCAGAAATGTGTAGATGTTCAGGGTTACTATTTTGACTGATTTAAATACATTACTGTAAACTGCGATGTACAAGTTGAGTTTTCATTTTCAAGTTCCAAAATTGGGGGTCAACTAATATGGTGGGTATAAGACACAAACCTTTACCACCAAGTTGTACACAAGTGGGATAGCACTCTTAACAATTACTGTACACCACTTACTGTACCCCTAGCAGGCTGCCACAAATATATCCCACTAAAACTTGCGTTTGGGGAACATATTTGGCAAATTAACATGGAAATTAATAAAATAATGATGTAAATATAGTGTATTCTATTAATGGTACAGCATACATTGCATCCATCCAGCTGATATACTAAATAGAAACACTGACTGAAGCACATATATTAAAACATATGATATCTTGATCTACAGGTAAGTAGTGTGACCTCATATAGTTTTGGCACAGGTTATTGTATACTGTAGCCTAATTTTATTTACTGGTAGGCCTAAGTTTTTGGTTACTTGTAGCCTATCATATGTTTGGGAGTTGACCTCTATTGGTAGGAATAGGCCAGACTCGGATTTTTTAAGCTTAAAAATCTTGATCTACTTGTACACCACAATTTATGATTTGAGATTTGTGGATTTTAAAGTCAGACATTATTTTCCAAACAATTTAATAATAGTTTTTTTGGGGGTTTTTTTCTTGTTTTTTTAATTAATAATAGTCTTTCTTGAATGTTATTCACCTTGCTCTTTGCATTTCGTAGTGATATTGCATTGTCTGAAACTAGTCAAATATCCATCCCTAAGACAGAGGAAATAGTTGTAATAGTTTTTAAAATTTCTGCATAATTATCTTCAGCAAGATATCTTTTCTAAAGTTCCTTTTGTTATTATGCTAAATCCACTTGAATCTTTACACTGGACAGAGCTACATTGAGTTGAATATGAAAGATTTCAATAATTTTCTCGTGTTTATATTAAAAAGAAAACTTAATTCAGCAAACTTAGTATTTTTTTTCATTTGTTTAAATAATTTGGTACACCCTGCCAATACTTCATAAATAATGTACGATTCCATTTTGATTGCATGGAAGGAGGAAGAAAGACATCATTTTGTCCAGAAATAGACCACCTCCCACAACCATCAGTAGTGCTGGCATTAGTATTACTACCGATGTCCCCATCCTTTTTAGTGTAATGACAGAGAGGTACTGCTGTGGACAGCTGTTTCCCAGGACTGGGCACCTCTGAATATTTTTTTCAGCTGCACTCTGCACAAAGACACAACTGAGAAATGAAATGTAATTTATCTGCCCAAGTGCAGATACTACATTTTGATCTCAACCTTTCTTTTCTTTTCTTTCCTTTTCCGTTTCTTTTCCTTTTCATTTCCTTTCCCTTTCCTTTTCTCTTCCTTTCTTTTTCCTTTTCTCTTCCTTTCCCTTTCCCTTTTCTCTTCCTTTCTTTTTCCTTTTCTCTTCCTTTCTTTTTCCTTTTCTCTTCCTTTCTTTTTCCTTTTCTCTTCCTTTCTTTTTCCTTTTCTCTTCCCTTTCCCTTTTCTCTTCCCTTTCCCTTTTCTCTTCCCTTTCCCTTTTCTCTTCCCTTTCCCTTTTCTCTTCCCTTCCCTTTTCTCTTCCTTTCCCTTTTCTCTTCCTTTTCTTCACACTTTCCTTTCCTTTCTTCCTTATTCTTTTATTTCCTCTTCCCTTTGTCTTTTTTCTACTCTCTTTATTTACCGACATTATTATTTTTCTTAAACCATGCAGTCCCAGTACTTTTGTATGCAGATGAATAAATAATCCCCTGCAACACTAATATTAGCTGGAGATTGCTACCGATTGATTACCTTGGAAATATTGACTTGCTCATTTTCTGGATATATATTTTCATGGGAAGATTTTTCAGGGCTTGTATATATAAGTCTCTGTTTCCTACTCTATAACACATGCCTATCATTTGGCAAAGAATATTCACAAAAAATATTCAACTGATAATTCATCCATCCAGATATGTTACTTTTTTTACATTTTAATATTTGATTTGTAAACATAATTTTATCATTTATAAGCTTGTATAGTAAATAATTTTGTCAGATGCGAGTACAGTACAGTTGCTTATAAGTTCATCAAATATGAGTACAGTAGCTTGTAAATGAGTTGCTTATGAAAGTAAAAAAACTGAAGAAAAGGTTTCTTAAAAATACTTTATTTTCTGAGAGTAGAAATCTGTTCTCTGATCAGGAAAGTGTTGAAATTATGGTTAAAGTTTTTTTTGATGCTATTTATTGAATTTTGCATGGATTTCCTTTTTAAATTTTTCTTTATACTAAAAAAAATTTCTTACAACTGCTGTTTTTTTTCCTTCTGTATCTCTTCTCAAAGGTAACACAAGTCAAGGTATGCATGATCTTTTTTTTTACTTAACCTTTTTTCAGTCTCCTTTTTTTTTCCCCATTCCAAGTTAATCTTTTTTGTCTGTAAACCCCATTTCTGTTGTAGCTTAATTTGCTTATATAATTACACCTTTAGACTGTCACTAATTATCATATAGCTTCAGAAGCGGAAATTTTGATCTGGAAAACTGAAAAGGTTACAGCAGGTCTGAAGTTGTTGATGACCATCAATTCAAAATGAAGATTAAAAATAATCCCAGTCACATGACACAGGACATTAGAGATAATTTACATTTGAAAACATTTGGCTCCATGAATTGCTGCCTCATAATTTAACATAAAAAATTTAATAGACTGCCTCAATATTTTTGAGCAGAAAATCACAATGAAAAATAGATTATTTACAACAATGTGAAGTGAAAAAATCCTGGGCAAAATGAAATGAGCCTCCATTAATGATGCTAAAGGGCAGTCTGCATGGTTTCTTTCAAGCTCCTTTTGCAAAATCAGTTATTGAATTACCAACCACAAAAAATATGTACCATTTATAGAAATGGTGCCATAGTTGAAGGTAGTATTTGTAAACAGTTCATTAGAAATTAGCAGTTCATGGAAATTTTGATGTGGAAGATGAATGTTTTAACATGTCTGCAGTTGTTGATGACCATCTATTCAAAAAGATGATGCTGTGTACCTGGTAGGCATGGAAGAGTATTGTGTATTACAAGCTCCTTTCACAAAATCAGTCATTGAATTAGCCAATCAAAAGGGTATTGTCTTCCATCAGGACAACACCAGACCCCACATCTCTTTTCAGACCCAGCAGAAATTAGTACTGCCTGGCTGGGATGTCCTACTACACCTATCATACTCATTTGACCTTTTACCTTTGAACTGCCACTTCAATCCCTGCAATGAAAAGAACTTAAACTTTCTGGGAGCCTACAAAAACTGCTTATCCAGAAAGATGCCAATTTCTGGGAGGATGAAATCAGGAATCTGCCCTAAAGATGGTGAAAGGTAGTGCAACAAAATGGTGCATATGTTTTTAAGTAAGCCTATGTACAAATATCTAAATATTATCATTAAAAATTCACTTTAAAAAATGCTACAGATGTTTGTTTGAACCCAATAAAAATTGGTTATTATAAAAGTTAGAATAAGAATTCAGGATTAATTAAAGGTTCAGAAAAAAATGTTCTTATAGGTTTCTGCCTGCAACCACTTAATTCTCACCATCACAAAAATGGGACAATGGACATTATTTACACCATATATTTTGTAATTTTTTTAATATCACCATTGTTTCAGCTGTTGTGACCTGTGGCCTTCCTCAGATGTACATCAATCTAGGTAACCTAAAGGGAATTCTAAACTGAACATTTTATTTAATCTATGGTGGTAGTGTTTTTGTTCCTGTTCTGTTATTGCTCACTCCTTTCTACTGAGTGCAAGTACACACTGCCCAACCCATGCTAGCAATAAATGAACAGTATTAAATAAAAATAAGAACTAGGTGATATCCATAAACATGAACAGTGAAACAAGAAGTCTACCATTGTAAAATAAAGGATTCAGTTCAGAATTCCCTATAGGTTACCCAGATTGATATACACATGAGAAAAGTCAGAGGTCACACAGATGAAACATTGTAATAACAAAGATGTTAACAATAATCCAAATATAGTGTAAATGATAATTCATTGCAAGTCAAAATTGGAGTATGACTTTGATGCTGGGTTTTCCTCAATACTATGTTTTTTTTGGTTTTTTGTCTTTTTTTTTTTATCCTGTGACTCGAAGGGTCATAAGGGAACTAAGTGTACTGCAGTTGCAGTAGAAATGGTGTTTTTTGGGGCAAGATAGCCTGATGGAACCCAACATTCTTCAGGCCTGTTCTGAATTCAGTTTTTCCTTCTTCTATACAATTTTCTACCCAAAGCTATAGAACCCAGTCTGTCCTGCTATTTAACCATAGCTGGAGGGAGAAGAGGATTCATACATTTCCCAGAGGTATTAGCACATGTGAATGTAATAGATTGGATTGGAATTCAAACTCGGCCCTGCCATTCCTCAATCCAAGCTGATAGCCATTACTCCATCATTCCTCTCTCAGTACTATGTATAATATGGAATATTCAGTTAGTTTTTTTTGTTTTTTTTTCCCTCTCAATCCTAGTAAGAGGTAGTGGAATGATTATCAACACTGGAAAGTGACAACATCAGACAGGAAATAATATTAGTTCAGATTCATGATTGTCCCACAGGATAATTACTTACTGGCTTAAATAATTTGGTTCATGAATTGTAATCATGACATTGTAATCATGAGCCAGGTAGTACAAACTGAAAATTAGTGGAAATGGTGAGGATTAAAAATGATTAAAAAAAAAAAAAAAAAAAAAAGAACAAGACAAGATTTCCTTTGGCATGGACAGCAAAATGAATACGAACAGCACAACTGCTAAAATATTGAACTAACAGGAACAAAGATGAGGACATTAGTCTTAATATGAATAACAGTTGGAAGCAATTCAGAGATCACTGGAGTCAGTAACATTATACCAACTCCCAACTAGTTGAACTTACACTTCATGTAAAATGTCTTACATTATAGAATTTTTATTGTTAGTTCTTCTACTGTATATTTACAATTTCCTCTAAAGAAATTCATCTCAACTTCTTTTTTAAAGTCATTTTATTTTTTATAGTGGTTTTGCATTTGCTGAACTATATATGTAAAAAAAGATCTTACATTATAAAATTTTTATTTTTGTCTTTTACACCCTGTAAAAGATTATATTTCAACTTTTGTTATAAAGTAGTTTTATTTTTGTTCTGTACTTATTTTTTATTTGAAAATGTCTTACATTATAGCATTTATTTTTATTATTTCTTCTATATCATTTTAAAAATTTTGTTTCTAATTGAAGAATGAATACGTATGATATAAAAGCCACAATATATTTATTCTTTGATATAAACCAGTTATGATATAGGCCTATTCAAGTTAGGAGCATATACATAAGCTATGAGATTTGTAGGCCATAATCACTTAATTACATAAAGAGGAGTCGAAGGTGCCAAAAATAAAGAAGTTGGAGTCGAAGGTTTTGTTCCAACTCCAGAACCCTGATAAATAATGAGAAAGTCTTGTTTGTTTGTTTTTTTTTCTGTTTCCTCAATTCTAAAATTTGATTACTTTTGTAATATTTTTAATCAATTCACCCCAAACAAGGTGATAATGCCATTGAGATGCAGAGAGCTACTAGAACATTGTTTTTTAATCTGTATCGCTCCATGCAAGGCAGTAGTCACTAAGCAACAAAAGGGTTATAGGGTGAGGAAGAATTAGGAACAGAAACATTAATGGGTGGGAAGAGGAAAGAGTAATCAGGAGGACAGTAGATAGCAATTAACATTGCATTTAAATTTTTGCAGTTGGCTGGAAAGCATGGAGCTGGAAAAGAGTTCCACAAGTAGAATGTGTGAGAAAAGAAACTGTTAGCATAGAACTTCTGGCTACATCAAGCCAGATCAGCTGTAAATTGATGGAAAAGTGAAAGAATGAAAAAAAAAACCTTACAAAGAACAAAAAACTCAGTCCTAAACAGGAAGCAAGGGATAAACCTCTACTTCTGTTCAAAAGACTGGGGAGGATTATGAACCAGGCAAGAGGTGAATCTCTCCACTCATATTAAAAATAAGAAAAAAAAAAATTTTCAGAGTTTAGGTGGAGACATTTAGAAGTATAGAGTTCTAGTAGACTTTAGAGGGAACCAGAAACCCAATTCTAAACAAGAAAGCAGTATAAACCTCTTTTTTTCAAAAGACTAGGGAGGATTGTTTACTCCCGTTGAGGAGAAATTAAAAATAAATGGTAAATGTTAGAGTTTAGCTGATGTTAGAATTATAGAGTTGAAGTAGACTTTAAAAGGAACCAGAAACCTAATCCGATCAAAAGACCTATCTACTTCTCATCATATAAATACTAATAAATTCTAAACTTTGCCATAACATTTTTCTGGTGTCCTACACTTCATTTTAAAACTTTGAT
This sequence comes from Acanthosepion lycidas, assembly GCA_963932145.1. Classification (NCBI taxonomy): domain Eukaryota; kingdom Metazoa; phylum Mollusca; class Cephalopoda; order Sepiida; family Sepiidae; genus Acanthosepion; species Acanthosepion lycidas. Next base: position 69,776,742 of record OZ010608.1, on the reverse strand, counting down.
TGCACTTATTCACTTGTTAACACTTTCACTGCTGTGTTTTTATAGTATTGTTGCCTGGCTGTGCTGGCCTGTTTTGGAGCAATATTGGAAATTGCTGTAAATTATAGTTTCTTTCTTTTCCTTTTTTTTTTTTTTTTTTTTTTTTTTTTTTTTTTTTTTGTTTAATATTTAATCAGTTATACTTAAATGTCTAATCTTAAAATCACATGTGGTTGGGATACCTTTTGCATGGCTTTCCCGACTTTGTTTCTTGCTTGTAGTTTTTAGTGTTTCTTTAATTTGGTCTTGCGAACTGCAGTTTATCCTGATCACTGGATTAAAAAGTGCTTGAATTTTTTTTTCTCTTCATTTCATTGTTTTACGTCATCTTTCCCGCCTCTATTCTCCCTAACCACCCTCTACCTACATTTCTCTATATTTTTGTGCTTTTTTAATTATGGACATTTTGCTCTTTAGCCTTTGGAGTTTTCTTTTTTCCTTTTGATATTAATTTTATTTGGTTTTCTCATTGCACTTTGTTTTTTCATCAAGATTACAAAAAAATTAAAATCATATTTTTATTTTTATTTTTTCAGTTGACTGATTGCTTCAGGGTCATTGTAAAAATTTGCTATTGTTTTTCCTTTTTAACTTTTTAAAAGATTGTAATTATTTACTTAAGTATTGTTTTTTGGTCTGTTTGTAACCATTTACTTTGGTATTGGGAAAAATAAAGAGATGTGACTGTGGATTGAGAAATCTTCATAAAAATGAGAAAATATCTTTTTCAGTTTGGAAAATGATTAATCAGTGGATTAAAAACTTAATTCTTCTCCCCCACCTGTCTCTTTTCCTGTGTTTGTTTCTCTCCATCCCCCTTGTCAAGTAATTCACTTCTCTTTCTTTTCCTCCTCGTCCCATCCTTCTCTGCTCTCTTTCTCTTCCTCCTCGTCCCATCCTTCTCTGCTCTCTTTCTCTTCCTCCTCGTCCCATCCTTCTCTGCTCTCTTTCTCTTCCTCCTCGTCCCATCCTTCTCTGCTCTCTTTCTCTTCCTCCTCGTCCCATCCTTCTCTGCTCTCTTTCTCTTCCTCCTCGTCCCATCCTTCTCTGCTCTCTTTCTCTTCCTCCTCGTCCCATCCTTCTCTGCTCTCTTTCTCTTCCTCCTCGTCCCATCCTTCTCTGCTCTCTTTCTCTTCCTCCTCGTCCCATCCTTCTCTGCTCTCTTTCTCTTCCTCCTCGTCCCATCCTTCTCTGCTCTCTTTCTCTTCCTCCTCGTCCCATCCTTCTCTGCTCTCTTTCTCTTCCTCCTCATCCCATCCTTCTCTGCTCTCTTTCTCTTCCTCCTTGTCTTGTCTTTCTCCACACCCTTTCTCTTCCTCCTCATCTTGTCTTTCTCCGCACACTTTCTCTTCCTCCTCGTCTTATCTTTCTCTGCACCCTTTCTCTTCCTCCTCATCCCATCCTTCTCTGCTCTCTTTCTCTTCGTCCTTGTCTTGTCTTTCTCCGCACACTTTCTCTTCCTCCTCGTCTTGTCTTTCTCTGCTCTCTTTCTCTTCCTCCTCGTCTTGTCTTTCTCCGCACACTTTCTCTTCCTCCTCGTCTTGTCTTTCTCCGCACACTTTCTCTTCCTCCTCGTCTTGTCTTTCTCCGCACCCTTTCTCTTCCTCCTCGTCTTGTCTTTCTCCGCACCCTTTCTCTTCCTCCTCATCTTGTCTTTCTCCACACACTTTCTCTTCCTCCTCGTCTTATCTTTCTCTGCACCCTTTCTCTTCCTCCTCATCCCATCCTTCTCTGCTCTCTTTCTCTTCGTCCTCGTCTTGTCTATCTCCGCACACTTTCTCTTCGTCCTCGTCTTGTCTTTCTCCGCACACTTTCTCTTCCTCCTCGTCTTGTCTTTCTCCGCACACTTTCTCTTCCTCCTCGTCTTGTCTTTCTCCGCACACTTTCTCTTCCTCCTCGTCTTGTCTTTCTCCGCACACTTTCTCTTCCTCCTAATCTCATCCTTCTCTGCGCTCTTTCTCTTCCTCCTCGCTTTCTCTTCCTCCTCGTTCCATCCTTCTCTGCACTCTTTCTCTTCCTCCTCGTTCCATCCTTCTCTGCTCTCTTTCTCTTCCTCCTCATCCCGTCCTTCTCTGCTCTCTTTCTCTTCCTCCTCATCCCATCCTTCTCTGCTCTCTTTCTCTTCCTCCTCGTCTTGTCTTTCTCCGCACCCTTTCTCTTCCTCCTCATCTTGTCTTTCTCCACACACTTTCTCTTCCTCCTCGTCTTATCTTTCTCTGCACCCTTTCTCTTCCTCCTCATCCCATCCTTCTCTGCTCTCTTTCTCTTCGTCCTCGTCTTGTCTTTCTCCGCACACTTTCTCTTCCTCCTCGTCTTGTCTTTCTCCGCACACTTTCTCTTCCTCCTCGTCTTGTCTTTCTCCGCACACTTTCTCTTCCTCCTAATCTCATCCTTCTCTGCGCTCTTTCTCTTCCTCCTCGCTTTCTCTTCCTCCTCGTTCCATCCTTCTCTGCACTCTTTCTCTTCCTCCTCGTTCCATCCTTCTCTGCTCTCTTTCTCTTCCTCCTCATCCCATCCTTCTCTGCTCTCTTTCTCTTCCTCCTCATCCCATCCTTCTCTGCTCTCTTTCTCTTCCTCCTCATCCCATCCTTCTCTGCTCTCTTTCTCTTCCTCCTCGTCTTGTCTTTCTCCGCACTCTTTCTCTTCCTCCTCATCTTGTCTTTCTCCACACACTTTCTCTTCCTCCTCGTCTTATCTTTCTCTGCACCCTTTCTCTTCCTCCTCATCCCATCCTTCTCTGCTCTCTTTCTCTTCCTCCTTGTCTTGACTTTCTCCACACACTTTCTCTTCCTTCTCGTCTTGACTTTCTCCGCACACTTTCTCTTCCTCCTCGTCTTGTCTTTCTCCACACCCTGTCTCTTCCTCCTCGTCTTGTCTTTCTCCGCACTCTTCCTCTTCCTCCTCGTCTTGTCTTTCTCTGCACCCTTTCTCATCCCATCTTTCTCTGCTCTTTCTCTTCCTCCTCATTCCAATTTTCTTTTTCTCTTCCTCCTCATTTTTTTTCTACTTTCTCTCCCTTCCTCCTCATCCCATCTTTCTCTAACCTCTCTCTCTCCTCCTTGTACTTTCTCTTGTCTACTCTCTCTCTCTCTCTTCCTCATCTTCTCTCTCTCTTCCTCATCTTCTCTCTCTCTTCCTCATCTTCTCTCTCTTCCATCCTCATTGTGTCTATTCCTTCATTTCAGTAACATTGTTTATACAAATACCTTAAAAAGGAGGTGCTGAAAACTCTTTAATCTGATCAAATTGTCTGAATCATCATTTTAATGAACAATATAATGCAATGGGTGTGGCCAATAAAAATTTCCAGCACCTCTTCAGATCTTAGTATCTGTCACTAAAAGTCTCAATAGTATTTTTGTCTTACTTTCTATTAGATCGTATGTACCGGATGCCTTGTAACTGTCGAGAAGGATACACTGGAAATAATTGTCTAGAAAAGATTGATCGTTGTACTGACACAACTTGCTACCCAAATGTTGCCTGCAATTCTTCTAAGCCTGGAAATCCCTGTGAATCCTGTCCTCCGGGAATGGCTGGTGATGGCATAAAATGCTATGGTAAGTATTGTGTACAATTGCTTTTAGAATAGATGTGAATGTTCTCCACAAAAGAGATTTTGTTAATTTAACAATACCAATGCTGTAATAAATATTTTTTTGTTATAAATATTCTTCAGATCTTTAGAATTCTCTGCATGTTTATAATTGGAAACTTCCATGTAGTTAGAAATTATTTCCTTGTTCATGAGAATTGTTAGTTCCAATCCAATGGAGAATGACTGCAAAAACTCCCCTTCCCCAAATTTAAAGGCAAAACATACAGATGCATGTTGGGATTTATTCCTAGCCAATAAGATAGGGTATTTCTTGGTCTCATCTGACTTAGTTCTGACAAAGAACAGAATTAAGTCACATGAGACTAAGAAGTAGCCCCTCTCTTATTGGTCAGGAAAAAATTCCAACATGCATCTAAGTTTTGCTGTTGAATTTCCTTTTTTCTTTGGATTGGTGGGTGAGTGTTTTCGCCTTACATATATTGTTTGCTCAATATTATTTTTGCCCTGTACTTTTCTTTTCTTTCTCTTGTTATTGTTTATTGCAAACTTTGTCACTTCTGTTTCTTGGGCATTTCTGCTAATTACTTTTAACTATCACTAATTACTCTACAAGAATTAATATTTTTTACAATTATTGTTTTCATGATACATAAGAGGAAATAAGTGCAGATTATGAAGATATGTAAGATAATGTAATGAAATCTGTCAGATTAATAAATTTTTTAAAAATCCATTATATTCTTTAGAACCTAGTGGAACTAAAGAATGGATCTTGTCTCTGTCAAATTTTTTATATACCAAAGATGCAAAATAAATTCTTTTGGAAAGGATGTGAAAGTTTGATTAGCTAAAGTGTTGGTAGCCTTGAATAAAAATGGTTGTAATCTGAAAATCTGATCTACCAGTAAAGCTCAAATGGCGCTACTTTTTGCACCACTGTAGAGTTGATCTTCAAGTATGGCATTATTGCTTGGACATTAACTAAAAGCCATGAGCCTAAGCTTGATAGAACTGTGGTGAACAGCCCCGTAGAAGCAAATGAGCCGGAGTGGCTTGTATCTAGTGTATAGGAAAATAAGGGTCTTACCTTAATGTGCGTCATGTGACATCAGCAAGTTTGCTTTGTGAAAATGGCATTACTCTCCTGTCCAGCCATTCTAGCAGTATGTGCAATGATGAGGGGTTTTTGTACAGTTTGGCATGCTTCCACCAATAGCAAGTTGTGTGCTGATTGGTCGAACTGGAGGAGGCAATTTGCCTGTGTAACTGAGAATAACAGCAAAGAACGCTGATTGGCTGGGGAACCGCAGTGTTGGCCTGATAAGTGCTGGAGCCGTGAAAAAGGGATAGTAACGTTGGCTATACATAGTGGCATGTGAAGAAAGCAAGGATGGTGAATTGAACCAGCAATATTGTGATTTGTACAAGTGATGTTGCAGCAATACAGACTTATTTAAGCTACAAGAACCTACACTCAGATTCTGATAGCTATATTTAACATCTCTTGGAGACAACATCCAAATTAATCACATCCCTATGGACACATCCCTGATATTTCTGTAATCTAACATGATGTAGAATGCACTCTGAGGGACACTGCTGGCTAACAAAACAAGAACATGCAAGTGGTCTACTGCTCTGGACAGCTAGCCACGGTGCAAGACTGGTCACCCATTAACCACCTACATTGACTAGTTATATTATGACACAGGATGCCACCTTAATGACCTCTTGACCTTGATACAGGACCATGATTGATTATGTGATAGATTCCTGAATGCCCAAACTAGTTTGATAAGCTCAAATGTACAGATCCTTACAGCTAAGACTTTGATTCATATCTTTCTGTCTGTTTCATACCAATTATTCAAACATTCTTGGATCAATCATCTTTTTACTTTATATAAATGAACTGCCGAAGAGTCTATTTTGTGAATATTAGTGTGGATGATACAATATATAGGTGCACCTCCAAAACTCATAATAAGCAGAGATTGACAACTGATCTCTCCTCTGATCTAACTCTAACATCTCAGTAAAGAGTGTGAAACTGGCTGGTTTCATTCAATTCCTCAAAAACCAAATTACTTACATTTTATCATCACCAATGAGACTCAAACTACCACCAGTCATGACCGGGGGATGTCCCCTTAGGGAAGCACCATGCCATGAGCAACTATTGGGACTTAAACTCATCCCAGACCTAAAGTGAAACTTGTACATACAATCCATCAGTAGAGATGATGGAAAAATGGATGGTTCCTTGTACCATTCTAGTAAGTAACCAACTCCTCATGCTATCCTCTACCTTTACAGATCAGCTCTAAAATTGCTGTCATTTGAGCAGAAACTGTCCAGTCTCAATAGTTCAAAAGTGTCTCCATGTCCTTGTGGGTGACAAATTATTTTCCACCCTGCAACCTCTCTCACAGACAAAACATAAGCCTCTTACTGCTTGCTCTATTGTTATTTCCATAGAAAGTGCCAAACTGCATTCCACCAGTTCTGATATTTTCAGCTAGGACCTGTCATGCCATTCACATTGTAGTGAACCACCCTAATTTCCTCTGTATTCTATTGGTAAGATCTAAGTTCCACTTGAGCAGCTTCTTCCAGTGAACCACTGCCTTATAGAACCAACTATCAAAAAGATGTTTCTCCAATCACTACAATCTTAAACTATTCAAGTCTAGAGTTAACTGTTATCTTCCCCACCTATAAACTATACCTCTTACTCTAGTTTGAGTGGCTTTTGGGCCTTGTACAGAGTGAACCTCACTGTAGAAAAAAAATGTATTTGCATATATTTTTCAGTGTCATTTATTTTCTATCTTTGCAGATATAAACCAATGCAGCAAAGCTGTATGTTCCCAGAAATGTAAAGACCTCCTTGGAAGCAATTATATTTGTTCCTGTTGGACTGGATATGTTTTAGCTGCTGACAACAAAACTTGCTTAGGTAAATAAATCTTTACTCAGCTTGTTCTAACACAGAAATTGAATGGGAGATAGAAAAACCGTATAGAATCTGGATGCTACCACAAACCTTCAGTACTATTGACTTTAAATTATTTCCCCCCACACATGTCCATAAAACAGTGTTGGCTTTCTGAAAAGCACGCCTAATATTTTTTGAAATTTTGTTTGTTCCCACTTCTTCACTCATATTTTCTTATAAAAAATATTTTCTGGAATATTATCAAATGAATAAATTATAAAAAATAACTCCCAACAGTGTGTTAAATACACTCCCACTAGTGTTATAGTGGAACACATCTATTCTATAGTTAATAGACTCTCCCACCTATAATAAGTAAGAGTAACGAGCCAGTCGGTCAGTGAGTCGATGTCAGACAACAGTTAGTCGAATACTAAAGTATCAGCAACCACAACTAGATTACTCTGCATTATACCTATTATATCAAGTTCCTAACGTTTTGTACGTCAAACATATTTTAGGACCGACTTAGTACAAATACAAACCTCCACTGTGAAATCACTCCACAACAACTAGTGATATAATAGCTGAGATATTTTCACACAAAAATTACCTCGAATTAGTAGTATGGATCAATTTATGATGAGTCATAACTCATTATGCTCACTGGTCATAAGAGGTTGTCAATGACTGTGATAAAGGTACTAAGACACCCGAGGATAGTGAGAATGAGGGAAACTGAGAAAATGTTAGAGGAACAAGAAGACAGTTTTTTTTTTAATTGAATTCACGCCAAGCAAGACAGTAAAGCCACCAAGACACAGTGTTACTAGATGTGGAGGAATTAGAAAGTAGAAACATTACTAGGGAGTGAGAACAATAGAAGAGTAACCAGGAAGACAGTAGATAGGGATTGACAACACATTTAAATTGTTGAAGATCAAAGTTTACTGAAAAACATGGATCTGGTAAAGAGTTCCACATGTGAGAAGTGCAACAAAAGAAATTGTTAGCATAGAACTTAGTTACATTTAGCCAACTCAACTGTAAATAGACGTCATTGCTAGTCCAGTACTGTGCTTAAAGTCATAAAGTCTAAGTAACATAGCAATGAGCTTGTCTGAACAATTACCATAAAAGTATTTATAGAAAAAGCACCATGAGTTAACCTTACAGCGGTGGGTAAGTGACTGAAACAGATATGCCAGGTCAGGACCAATAATATTCTGATTCTTTGGATTTTGTCAAGAATCTGTAAATATATAGTAAGCACACCAGACCATGTGTTGCATCAATATTCAAAGCCTGGATAAATGGTAGACTTATAGATATGTAAGTTAGATTCTGGAGAGAAAAATTCTCTAGCAGCACAGAGTGAACCAATTTTCTTAGCTGCTAACCTAGCAATGGATTCAATACAGTCTTACCACTTTAGGTCAGCTGAGAATGTTATCTTACATATTTATAAGTCTACCACTCATTAAATATTGCTGCTACATATGGTCCAGTGCTTCTGCTGGATATTTAGAGATTCTTTATAAAATCCAAAGAAGAATCCGCAATGTTTTTGGTCATGACTTAACATCTTGGTTTCAGTCACCACCATAATATAGCTTTTCTGTAAATATTTTTGTGGTAATTGTTTTGAATTTTCCTCTATGGTACCTAGACTTTATAAATTTAAGTACAGTACTAAAATTGTAGCAAGGTCTCATCATTTTGAAGTTGGAATGGCTAAATCTCTATCTATAAAAGGCAGGATGTGTGTGTGTGTGTGTGAAATGCACGGCTGCAATTTTCGATGGATTTGCACCAAAATTCACATGCACATGCTCCAAGTTAGTGGGAAGGCCAAGACTGACTTTGCATTTCCCAACTCCCATCGATAGTGGAAATAATCGATTTTTTCATGCTTCTATGGCAGTTTTCATTTAGTTTGTGGCCATTTTCTACTGGCCAGAGTGAGAGACTATACCTGGCTGCCACGAATAAGCAGGAAGATTCTATTAGCCAGCATGAGAGCCAACAGCTGACTGACATGAATGTTAACTAGCATGCTAGCATGCAAAAAAGAAAATCGATAGCTGCATTCGTCACAATTAAGAAAAATTTAAATCTGCATGGCACTTTACTCCAATTGACTCATTCACTTGCTTAAACTCAATGTTGATTCTGATTCCACAGAACGTGGTTGGGTGTGAAAAAGTATTTGTTGTTAACATTCTTTTTTTCATTCGGTTTTTCCAGTTACAAGTCCTTTTTTAAAGCTGATCGTTTTGTGTACATTTTGTTTAGTTCTTTTTTTGTAACAGATTTAATGTTTAGTATAGAGCTTATAAAAAATTCGCAGTGTGAGATAGGCAAGAAGTAAGGCATGTAGCAACATCAGCACGGCAAAGGGCACTCCTTGAATCAAGCAGGGGCAATGCCGGGTCATGCTGCTAGTGTAACTATAAGTTCTATGCTAACAATTTCTTTTATCACACTTCTCGCTGGTCAAACTCTTCTAGCTTCTTGCTGACTTTCATCTTGGGTATAATGATAAACTACATCCGGCAGAAAAGCCTCTGACTGAGAGGTTTTAAGGATCTCTTAACCCCCTTCGATAGCATAAATGCATATATACGTTTTTACTAAAAGTGTTTTTTCAGACACTGATGAATAAACATGTCCAAAATATAATGTTCAAAACACAGCTACAGATGTGTTTATACATTGATCTTGATTCTTTTTGTGCCCTTCTGCAAGTGAAATAAGTCCAATTGTTAACTCCTACACTTGGTAGAGGTGTTAGTCAATGCTTGGGTACTTCAAGGTGCCTCAGTTTCTTAGTATATTAAAACAAATAAAAATATTTGAATGAAAATGAAACATTTTTCCCCAAATAATTGGCAAGGAAGTGGTTAATTGTTGGTGTTCCTAGATCCACCCTGACCCAGGCTGAGTTAGAGTCCTAGCTATGGGCAAATAGTTAACCCCCAAAACTGGGGTTAAAACGCTATGAAAGCATAAAAATAGATTTTTATAATAAAAATGCCAGCAATATATTTTTTAAAAAACATTATTACCAGTAATACATGAATCTCTTGAGAAAAACCCTCTTTACAAAAATATGTCAATGAAACCTGATCTACAAACTAATTTCTTACAAAGAATACATATTCTATTCATGCAAACCTAACATAAAAATCTTTTCAGCATTAAATAACCCATTGAGGTTGATATACCATAAAACAAAATAAACCAAACCAAACCAGACTCTCAACAAAAACCCACTTTACAAAAATGTCAATGAAACCTGATTTACAAACTGATTTCTTATAACGAACATATATTCTACTCATACGAATGTATCCAAAAAATCTTGCTGGTATTATATAAACCATAAAACAAACCCAAACCCAGTAACCTTATGTGTCTTAATGACTTTATTGCCTTGCTTCTGGTAAAATGATTAAAAATAAAAAGTCATGTCATTGTCTACCTCCAGGACCAGTAAACAATCATGGAGCTATATTTGACTTTCTTTTATCTGTCTCCTGCTGGTTTCTAATTCAGTTGACAAGCAGAGTTTTAAGAATACTAAAATAAATTTTATCTTCTGTTTTTGCAGATATTGATTAATGCTGGCTTTTTGCTTCACAGTCAACTTTGATCTTCAAAAATTTAAATGTAATATCAATCGTTATCTTTTGTTATGACTCTTGTTATTTTAGTATCCTCTCTGCTTAAGAGTAATGGAATGTCCCACACTCCCTATCGCCTATGTGGACTGACTATATCAATAGCTGTATATAGTGAGCACAGGATATACCTGAGGGTTTGCTTTGGGAATTACTAGCCTGCCATCCAATTCCCTGTCTTTCAGTAGTGTATTCTCTTTTACAATAAACCTCTCTTCTTTCATCTACACACGTGTTGCTGTTCCTTCACTTGAGTACCACCTTTATCTGTTTGTAACCACTCCAAGGATAAAACACTCATATTATCTAATGTTCATTAACCCCTTCTGTCCTAGTGGCTTTATTGCTTTGCCTGGGGTGAAATGATTAAAAAAAAGAATAAAAATAATTAACTTAAACCATTGTCTACCTTTGTGATTGGTAAACAGTAGTGAAGCCATCTTTTTCTTTGTTGGTTTCCTTTTCTTTTCATTTTTTTTTTGTGTTCCTACAGTTTGTATTTCATTAGGAGGGTGGAGCTTTAAGAATGATAAAAATAAATTGTCTTCTGCTTGCAGATATTGATGAATGCAAAGGTGTAAACAACTGCACCAAGGAAGGTCAATACTGTGAAAACAATAATGGCAGTTACAGTTGCAAATGCAAAGCAGGATACCTACTTCAAAATGATGCTTGTATATCACGTAAGTTTTTCATAAAATGTTCATCATAATTTTTCTCATTTTTAGATGGTTTTCTGATTTATGAGAAAGATATTTATACTATAAACCACATTTTATTTGTTTTATTGATGAAAGATGTAGGTTAACGTCTTTTCAAAATGCTGTAATTACTGACAATATTCCTTAACAGTGCAGACTATTTATTTTACTTGAATGTCTTGAAAATTTATCCTGTTTCATCAAGTACAAAAACTTCTATGCTTTATATTTGTATACAAAGAAAGCACTTGCAATGATGACAGGACATATAATACAGAGACTATGTTGTCTGTGGAGGGTGAATAATTCTCCCAAATAATGCAGTGAGATACTTGCAGATTTGGGAATGAACTGGACCCATGTCTACCATTTTGACTTTGGCACAAACTTGGCATTTGTCTACCATTTTAATTCCTTAGTGAAATCAGTCCCGTGTTTTTCTTTCTGCCTCCATTGCAAAAGCAGTGCCGTGGCTATCTTTCTGCCACCATTGCAAAAGCAGTACCTCTGTTGTAAAACTGAACTAGACCCATATTAGGATTTCATTCTGCTGGCGTTCATTTGTTTCAGAATTTTCCATTCTTTATGTTTGATCGAAAAATGCATGAATTGATTTTATCATGTTGAGACATTTCATTTTATATTTTTCTTTTATTTTTAATTTCAGTTAAAGGAAAAAATAAAATGGATGGCAGTCTTGTATTTTCATCGATTCCAAACTCACCCCAGGCTTGGTCTGAAGACCTGAAAAATAATTCCAGTCCAAAATTCAAGGCTTTAGCTAATATTATGAAAGCTTCAGTAAGTTTATAACTGATCTCTACAAAGTGCTTCATCCAAAAGAAAAGATAACCGTAGAAGGCTCTGCTTATTAAACATGCCCATTTTTCAGTCATTATATGGAAGATATGAGGTTGTCAGTTATGGATGAGTTGTTGTTGTTTTTTTTGGGGTTTTTTTTTTTTTGGGGGGGGGGTAATTGTTTCACAACCAGCAAGGCAATAATGCTATTAGAACAGTGGAAGAGAATGAGAAGAGTTTAGTGTGTAGGTTTGAGGAAAGGACATTAAAAGAACAGTGTTCAAGAAGACAAGATGGTGATTAATGTTGCCTTTAATTTTTTGAAGATTGTAGTTATCAGGGAAGCAAGAAATTGGAAGAGTACCACAGGTGAGAAGTGTGAGAAAAGAAACTGCTACAGAAGTGGTAGTTTCATCTAGCTAATTTTAAAAAAAATTAATTAAATAGGTGAGACTTAGTTGCAAATCTAGTAACACACTTAGTTATTCAGTCAAGGTACCAAGCTCATCAGAGCAGTTACCATGTAGATATTTGTTTTAAAAAAAAAAAAAAATAGGTAAGCCATGTCACATTGGTGAGAAAGTGACTGAAGTCAAGATGTCAGATCAGGATCGATTACATTACAGACCGTTTTTTGAATTTTGTCAATAATCTCACGATAAACAGTAGGAGCACCAGACCAGATATATATGGCAGTGGTATTCAATGAAAGGACAAATGGTAGATTTATAAATGTGTAAGATTGATTCTGACAAGAAAAGTTTTCTGATGCAGCACAGTGAACCAACTTTCCTTGCAGTAGATGGAGCCAGCAATTCAATATATTCACCTTGTGAAATGATTAAAAGAAAATGTAGTGTTGGAATATACAAAATAAATTTTTATACTACACTCAAAATAATAGTGTAGGAGGATAAGGTGAAAATTGATGTTTCAAGAGATCAAGTTTAAAAGTTCTGGTGCATAAGAAAGATAAAAAATCTGGAAGGAAAATATATATATCTAAATGTAGTAGTCACTGATTGACAATGTGGTGAATGAATCTGTTTATTTTCAATGTAGCAAGTACATTTTAGCTGTCTAAGACCACCAGTTTGACATGTAATATTTCATGTATGGGTATGTTATGGTGAATGTAGCATAGAGAATGGACAAAATGAATTTATTGACTCTGGTTGAATTTTCATCTTTTTATATGCACATCTATAGATCCACTTTAAAAAGGGTGCTCTGCTTCTTGTTGTTGATTTATATCCTGGTTGTGAAAGCTTTTTGATTGGGTTAGTCAAGCTATGGCTTTGTTTGCTTGGTGATTTTTATTATTCATCTATCTTTAGAGATGGTGAAATTTTGCTCTTGTTACTTATTTTTATTTATTTCTCTATTACCACAATTACGTTAGCTTACACATGTTTTGGTGCAAACCAACTTAATTTTCTGTTAATGCTAATGCCTCAAAAATAAAACTGCTCTGTACCAATCATCTCAAAGAACCATTTTTGCCCTCCATCAGCATAGCACATTTTTGGTTTCACTTTTTCCACAGACATTAAGTGGAATTATTATAGTGAATTATTTTGCTAAATCTACAAGGAATGTCAGTTCACTATGCCATGCAAGATAATTTTCTCTCTAGAATCTGCCTTGGACATTTATAGGGCTACCATTTGACTGTGCATTGAATATTGCTGCCATATTTGATCTGATACTTCTGTTTTATATCTTGAGATTTTTAACACAATCAAAAAATCTGCAATGCTATCAGTCCCAACCTGGCATCTAGGTTCCTTTGCCTTTTCTATATATATTTTAATGGTAATTGTTCTGATGAGCTTTCCTTGTTGGTATGTTGACTTTACAAATTTTAAACACTGTATTAGTTTATTGTCCTCTGTTTCTTTTGCTCTCAGTAACCTCTTGCATCCTAGTGGCTTTTATTGCCTTTTCTTAGTGGTGAAATAAGCAAAAGCTAATTTTAAGTCCATTTTTACTGGTTAACTCCACATCTTGTACAGAACTTGAGTATTTTTGCAAAAAATGACCAAAGCTAAATTTCCCACAATATTCAAATTAATTCTGAAGGACTCCTGCAAAAGGAAATATGACCATTATTGAATACTTGATCACTCAAATGCCTTTGTTTTCATATTATGAAAATGTATGATGATAATGACCGTGTAATTGAATTGTTCTAAGTTATTATAGTGATGAGAAAGGCGAATGATTCCACCAGGTCATTAAAGTTGTGGAAGAATGGTGTCAAAGAAATTTTTTTAATCATTTCAGACCAAGTAAGGCAATAAAGCCACTAAGACACAAGGGGTTTACTGAGTTTGAAAGAAAAAGAAAAATATTATTAAGGAGGGAGCGATAAAAGAGGGATCAAGAAGACATAAGATAACGATTGAGATTGCATTTGAATTTTTGAAGATCAAAGTTGACTTGAAGAAAGAAAACTTCCACAAGTGAGAAGTGCGAGAAAAGAAACTGTTAACAAAGAACTTATAGTTACATCTAACAAGACTTTGTTGCCAATCTGATACTGCACTTAAATTCATAAAGTCTAAATATCATAGAGGAAAGTAATATTTATTTAGTTATAATATAAAAATGTGGAACAAGGCCAAATTGGGGAATAGAGGAAGGCTGGTCTTCAATCTGTCATATCTTAAACTTTGCTGACGCAATTTCTGACCCAAACATACCACAGTATTCCTTACATCAAAATAACACATTCTTATTTCCCATTCTTACTACAGTCACCATAATACATCAAAATCTCTATGTAGTCCTAACTAGTCCCCATATGTACAATTTGTCTGTGAGGAGTGGAGAATAAAAATAACATTTAAAACAAAAAAGAAAAGGAGGTTCATCAGAACAATTATCATGAAAGTATTTATAGAAAAAGGCAGAGGGAAGTTACATTATGGTGGTGTGAAAGTAACTGAAGTTAGCATGCCAGGTCAGGACCAGTAATATTGAGGATTCTTCTTTGGATTTTATCAAGAATCTGATGAACAACAGAATGATGGCTGACTAGTGCTGGAACTTGGAACAAATCAAATAGGCAAAAATTCTTGCCATGATGACCAATTGCTTTCAATATTCAAATCCTAATTACTTTTGGTTTATATTTCTTTCACATTTCAGAAGTTCTGCTTCATTTCACAATAAGATGGTGTCCAAATGATAATTTATTTTTTCTTCACATTTACAATGATTTAACTGAATCATGACCATTTTAATGTAAGATATGGCATTCTAGAGCATGAAAATGAAAATTTATTGTGGAAAATTTAATTTTAGATTCAGCATCCAAAAGTGATTCCAAATTAACCAAAATCCTCCATGCATCATTTTTTAAAATTTGTAGTCCTGTTATCATTAGGGTCTAAGGATTCCTTTCATAGGGTGTTCATTGAGTTCCCCAAAGTTTTTAACATCAAACGAGACAAACTTTGGTTGCTACTCAAATAACTTCCATGACCAAAAATCTTACATCTGTGTAACATGTTTCTTTGGCTGCTATAAAAACTGATATTGATTTTAGCCATTTCTTTTCAATCAAAATATTATTTAAAAAGTGAGATTGTGAAGACATTGGCCATGGTTGAATGTAATTGGCAAAATGTTCAGCAAATGAAATTGACAGTTCTCAAACAATAAAACACAGAAGGAAAAAAAAAAAACTAAACAAACTATATATATATATATATATATATATATATATAATCTCTAAACATGTTCGATTAAAAGGAACAAAACAAAGTCTGGTTGTTTATTTTTTTATTTTATTTTTCCAATTTTTGGATGAAGTATTGTGGTCAAATTTATGGATAAACTGTCTGAAGTTCATATTGTTATTTTTTTTTTTTTTTTAGTACTTTTGACTATCACCATTATTAACAAGAACCAATGTGGTGTCTGTGTGGTAGTTAGAATACCTTTGTCTACATTCTAGTATTCTTCGGAAGCTGGGAGTTTGAAATGGCCTATTGACATGTGTAGTTGCAATTAAGAACAATTCTTCAAAAAATGAATGTGATTTATTTATTTTCTTGTATTTTAATTATTTTATTTTTAATACTAATATATGTGCATTTTAATTATATCATATACACTTCAAGATATTTTATTAAATGTGGACTGTTTATTTTGTATAATAATAGTTACTTTCCTTACATTGGATGCTGTAGAGTATTTTGGTAGGATTCTCCACTAGTATTTGTCTTATGTTGATAGTTGTATTTTGGGTCATTCATGATGTGCTGGTCGATGTTTCCATGGAGTTTTTGACATGTGATAGGTCAGTCTGCAAATTGCTCAACAAACTGAATTGAAAAAAGATTGGCAGACCAAAATAATACTGAGCAAACACACACACACATATATATATATAAATATAAAATACAAAAGTGAACATAGAAGTCTACACTTAGAGGCGACAGTCTGTTTCATGCTCGACACAATCATCAGGCCACATATATATATATATAAGTTGTATGGATATGTGTTTGTGACCCTTTTAGAAACATCAAACTGATGATTTGTCTGAGGATAGCAAAAGCATGAAACCCAAGGTTACAAACTCATATCCATACAACTTATATTAGCTCTATCACTGACATTGAGTACTTTCCACTGAAGATGTTAAAATTCATTCATTTTCAGTGACTGGTTGTGCTATACACAGGTAATTTTTTTTTTTTCCTGGATGGGTTAAAATTCACACCAAAAATTCATGGGTCATACTATACATAAAGTTAGATTATACATGAGTATATATTAGGTTGGTGCAAAAATAATGACGTAATAATGTCGTTTTTTGACTTTAAAAAATACGTCGAAAAACGACATTATTACGTCATTATTTTTGCACCAACCTAATACAAAATCTGAACTAATGTGCTCTGAGATGAATTATTGGTTTTATCCAACATCTTTTTTTTTTTCTTTTTTTAATTCAGTTGTTGAAAGTCTTACCAAAAGACAAGAGTAATATTCTGGAAGTGACCAGTTTTGAAAAAGTTGTTTCTTCACAGTAAGTATAAATAACATTCATTTCACAGTGCCTCATACTCCAGGAAAACAGATTAATGGCTTACTGCTTATTATTCTAGTATGCTCATCTGCTAGGATAGCTAATCTTTATTGCAGACTCCTACTCAGGCACATTTTTGTTTCTTTAGCATCAACAGGGCCAACCCATAATTTATACTGCAACTATGCTAAGCAGATCTTAGTTACAGTTTCTGGGAGAGAGGGCATAATCTGGCATGATCAAAGTTTGAACAATGTCAGTGCACTCAAACCTTTTGTTATGATGATCTGTTACTCCCGAAATCATACTTTTCTGATCACTACAATCATAACCTTGAGTCTAGAATCAACCATTAGATAGCCTCATATTTACTTCCTCCCCTTCTGTTCATATTTCAGGAAGAGAGTGCATAATCTAGTGTGATCAAAAGTTTGAACAATGTCAGTTTTCTCAAACCCTTGGTCATGATATGTGTAGAGGAATATGCATGGATAAATGAAGAAAATAATGATTTTCAACACGGCTCTACAAATTTAAAATAGTAGGGCAGACTGGAAGCTCTAGCCTTGGTTAGCAGCCAGTCTAGAAGAAAACCTCGGATTTCAAACTGGTTGGATAAAGATTTGGTGTAACATGTTAGAAAAGTATTCCTGATATTGTCTGGCTGTTACCAACAACTGATACCATTACTAACTACCCTGGGGAGACTATTAAGAAAATTATTCTGGACTTGTGCAACACCTTACTATTCTAAAAAAAGAACAAAAAATTATCAACATGTATATTGAAAGTAACTATAATTCTCTCTCTCGAAGGTTATAGCAAGATTAACTGATTCTTATATGGAAACAGTTGGCACTCATTGATCGAAAAGTCAGCACTAAAGCCGGTGTAATACTATGGATCACCAAGAGGTGGTCCTATCAAGTGTTTCTGTTTGATAGACCAGTGGATGGTTCCTTTGGAAGTTCAGTCTTCTAATTGGCATTCACTTTAACCAAAGGGGAATTGGAGATCAAGTGGCAACAAAACAGGAAATAAGGCATATCCAGATGCTGGTCTATATTAAGTCATGCTTGGGATCAGAGAGAGTTCTGGGGGAAAATAAGTTACATCTCTATAGTTTACAACTTTTGATTCCATTCAGAGCTGATTTGTGGCTATTTAAGAAGTCTAGTTGGTCTAAGAACCAAAAGGATCTTGGCTTTCACAAATAAATAGCCATGAGCTTTTTCTGGGAACTAAATTAAAGAAGTGAATGCAACAGACTAAACTGGTATTTATATTAGGTTGGTGCAAAAATAATGACGTAATAATGTCGTTTTTTGACGTTACGTCAAAAAACAACATTATTACGTCATTATTTTTGCACCAACGTAATATTTGGTTTGTCAAGGACCATAAGAAATCAAACTTTTTTTTTTAATGTTATATCCCTTTAAGACATAGACAATCATGGTTCTCCTGAGAATTCCCCCCCACTTATGTGAATTGCCATGATTTCTTAGGAAAGATAGTGAAGCAGTTTCCTGTCACTTTCTCCATAGCCTTGAATGCAGTTTTGTTATTCTATACTGACACTCAGGGGTAGAGAGCACAGTTTACTCTTCTACTTAACCAGGAGGAGAAGACATGAATTTTACACATTTTTAGTATTAATAAAGGAAGTAAAATTCAGATGAAAGAAATTTAAAAATTAATGCTTGACAATGTTTCATCGAATAAGACAATTACCATTTTGGATTGTGAAATGAATGTATCTGCAGATTTAGTTGTGTTGATTTTAACCTGGTTTCTAATTATTTATTCAACTTGAAGATGTCATAAATCACAAAATCTTTAATTTTCATTTCTTTCTTTCAGGAGGCGGAAAAAACGTTCTACAAACACCGATTCTATAAAAGGGGCTTATGAAGTTTATGGGAACAATCTTATTGCTGACCAATTAAAGAATTCAATACAGAATAGTTGTCAGACTCAATATTGCAGTCTTGGTGGATTAGCTGGAGTTTCTTCACAATCAATCACTGTTGCTGGTAAGTTATTCATTAACTGTTCTGTTATATACAACCATTACATGAATGATTGATTAGCATCTCCACACTATTGCCTGTTTATTAACATTGACCATTAGCAGTTGTCATGTATTTGTAATATTAATGTGTGTTCAGAGAGATCATGAAAGACCTAGTGTTACTGCTCCCAAGGATTTTTTTTTCCTGGTAAAGACAACTCTAAGAATCGACTGATGCTTGAAAAATGAATCTATTTCCGTTTTTACAAACATCGTAAAATACTGAAAGAGAAAACAAAGACATCATGTTGTATATAAAAAAAATGGAAATTCAAAGGTGACTGATGTGTTCCAACCTACTTTGTGCATTGGCCAACCAGAAATTGAGGGTAGGTATAAGCTTCTTTTCTAAGCAAGTGTACAGCAACTCTGCTTTTGTTTTTCCCTCCAAGAATATGGCAGTTGCCACAAGACTGATGCAAAATGAATGATGGATTCCTATCAGGAATTAATCCCCTTCCACCAGCCCAAGACAGTGACATCCTTCCTTCCCTTCCTCCCTCTCTCCCCTTCTCCCTCCCTCTCTCCTCTTCTCCCTCCCTCTCTCCTCTTCTCCCTCCCTCTCTCCCCTTCTTCCTCCCTCACTCTCACTCAAAAAAGAACAAAGGTTTCATGTTGCATATACTAATACAAAAACAAATGCCTCAAATAGCATAGAAATTCAAAGGTGACAATTATGTTACAATCTACCTTGTGCCCCATTTAACCAGAAATCAAGAGTAGTTACAAGTCATGCTAAGCTTTCTTTCTAAGCAAGAGTACAGCTACTCTGGTTTTGTTTTTTCTGCCTAAAATTTAGCGGTTACCATGTGACCGATGTAAATTGAATTCTGGATGCCTATCAGTACTTAATCCCATTGCACCAGCCCCAGGTCAGCTACATCTATCCCTCCCTCACTCACTCTCCCTCCACCTCCTCTTTCATGCCAAAATATGACGGTTACCACGTCACTGCAGATTGTATTTTGAGATCCCTATCAGTACTTAATCCTGTTTCAGGAGCCCATAGACAGCTACACCTAGTTATTGGAAAATATTAATGATGCTACATATGAAGTTGAAATTGGTTGGGAAGAAAGCACAAATAAATTGTTTCATAAAGAGGATAACCAGAGACATGAAAAGCAAAGGTCAGAAATGAGAGAATCCATGTCTTCTATGTTTTACAATTTCCTGTTCTTTGTCATACTTAGTCATTTTATTTTTCATTATCTCTCCTAATCATTGTTCTGCCAGACATTTACATAAGTTCATTTGGTTATGTGCTTCTGTCATTGTTACTTCTTGCCTTCAATACCTGTGGGTGTCAAATTTTCTAAGCCCTCTTTCTTCATCATGGGCCGTATAAATTTCAACTCTCTCCATCAAGGACACAAGGCCCAGTGGATAAAGACATTGGTTAAATCCAATGACTAGACCCAAAGAGTTTTAAGTTCTATACTTGGCTACAGCAGTGGTGAACAAAAAATATTTTAGAGAGTTAAGTTAAAAGAGAAATAACTGAGATAACCAGAAGAGGCATGGTATGTAGAACTAGAACAATCAACCCCGGTGGATGAAATAAAGGGTTCAGTTCGAAATTTCAATCAACTGAAGAAGACTGGAGCATGCAATGGCTGAAACGTTGTAAATATGGCAATGAAGATGAGGATAACAGTCGAAATAATGTAAATATTCTTTTCTTTGTTTCTAATGAAAATTTTCCTGTTTCTTAATACTTTGCTTAGCTTTTGGAAGGCAATTTTTGTTGCCCCAATGCCTCCTGATTTCAGTGTTGTATTTTCCATTCTTTGTTAAAACATTTCCTGGTTATTCAAATTTTTGTACTACAAAGAATTCCAAAAGAGAATGAAAGACTCAAATACGGCTTACCAAGAAGTGAGGAGTAGATTTGTACAAAAACAATAAAAGAGAAGTTTACAGGAAGAAATAAGTACAATGTAATTGTGATGAACAACACCTTCTCCACTCATCCTTATCTGCAGCCTTCTCCATGCCTTAATCCTGGATAGAATTCCACCTAGCAAGCATAGTTGGGTAATCTCCACA
The DNA here is from genome assembly GCA_963932145.1 of Acanthosepion lycidas. NCBI lineage: Eukaryota > Metazoa > Mollusca > Cephalopoda > Sepiida > Sepiidae > Acanthosepion > Acanthosepion lycidas. Next base: position 69,755,854 of record OZ010608.1, on the reverse strand, counting down.
AATCTCTATCAAATGTTTTGTTTTTTTTTACAAATGTTAATCAATGATTTTTGTCTCTATAAAGAATGTTGATTCAATGTGAGCATGCTTTTTATTTTTCTGATTGACAGCTGCACCTATTTGTAAAAATAGTCCTTGTGATCTTGAGTCAACAGACTGCACTGAAAAGAATGGGTATCAATGTGTATGCAAGCCAGGCTTTGAAAATTGGCCTCCGTATAATGATATACGCTGTAAAGGTAAGCATTTTAAAAATGACTTAAGTGGTGTTAAGTACTTAAATGGGAGACCATAAGGAAACACCAGGTATTTAAAGAAACTACCTATAATTTCATTTCATTTTAGCTTTAAATAATCTACAAAAGGTTGATAAGACATAAAAAACAAATCAATCTTATAGACAGTTTGTATTTTATTATAATTTAATGGCCAGACTGACAGGGATAGTGGAATGCGAGCAGACTGAAAAGGGATAGCAGGATATGAATGGATTGAATTTTTGTTCAATATTTCTTGATATTGGCTACTGAAAGATAATCTGAAAGTGGCAATATGTCTAGTGAGTGTGCTTGGGGTTTTCTACCTCCTCCCCCACCACATGCATGCACACACACACACACACACACACACACACACACACACACACACACACACACACACACACACACGTTTTACTGAAACTGGGAGATAAACAAAGATTAATTTGTTTCACAATCATCAGTCCCATGACCACATGTGTTTGTAAGGTCATTTTGCAGCTGATCAAATGACCAGCTCCCTCCATATGTCTCAGCTGCATGCCAATGTTTCTGAAATTTTATTTTTTTCTGAATATTTTTTTCTGAATGTTTACTTTATCTGAAAATTTTTTCAAAATCTTTTTTGAATTTAAAAAATTTTTTTTTTTTAAATTTTTCTTCTGTTTTATGCAGATATTAATGAATGTGCACTAACAACGAAACCTTGTGGCAGCGTTAACTGCAGCAACACAGTGGGAAGTTATACTTGTCTCTGTGACTTTGGATTCGTTTTTAAGAAAGCCACAAAGGAATGTGTTGGTGAGTAAATATGAAAATTATTTATACTTTTATTTATATTTTTTATAAACAAAATTGTACTGCGGATTTTCTTAGGAAGAATTTCAAACATATCAGGAAGATGGTAGTTACAGTATTGCCTTATGACAAGCGATAGAGAAAGGAAAGAAATCTGTGACGACTACTGACAGGACCTTAAGATTTACAAGGTTATCATTACTTTGTTGCAAATGTTCACATGAACTCTGTCCTTTAGTTCCACCCATTCAGACTTTTACAACTAGGATATGCCATGCTACTTTTATACAGTTGAATTAGCTTCATTTTACCTGTGCTACTAGATTGGCAACTAGGTCCCACCATTCTACTATTGAACTAGCTAGATGTAACCACCACTTCTACTCTGAGATTTTCTCATACCTCCCAACTGTGGAAATCCCTTTTGATTTCTTGTTTCTCTGATAACTACAATCTTCAAAAATTTAAATACATCAATTGCCACCTTCTGTCTTGTTAAACCCTGTTATTTTTTTGTCCTTTCCTCAATCCTCCCCAGTCTTTGTCTTCTCATTCTCTTTCTTTTTAACTCTCTGTAACCCCTTGCAGTCTGGTGGAATTGTCACTTTGCTTGGGGTGAAACAATTGGGGGGGGATGTATGGAGAAAGTTCTACTCGGTCAGCTTTTTACCCCCCCAAGAACTTCCACTTTGTAGAACTGATTATCATGTGGATGTCTCTCGGAACATTTACAATTTTAACGTCTTCATGTCAAGAGTCAGTCATTATCTATCGTCATAATCTTCACTTCCTACCACCTCATTTTTTCATATCACATGATTCATTTATCATAATCAATTTTAACAATAACCTTATAGCTTGAGTGTGGTTTATGGCCACATCACATTGAAACACTAGTTCCTGTATGATCACCAATTTTAAGCAACATCATGCTGCTTGAGAATACCGGGTGCTGTAAGCTCGGATGTGCTCGAGGAATGCCTTAAAGCCACATCACATTAAAACACTGGTTCCCGTATGATTGGCAAAGTTAAGTAACATTGAGCCTGATCAGTACCTACATGGGTGACTGCTTGGGAATAGCAAGTTCTATAAGCTTGAATGTGTGCGTGTATAGTAGATAATTTACATCTGCTCTCTCCAGCTATAGGTTAATTAGTACGACTAGTATCAATAAATTATTATCTTCCAAAAAAAAATTCTTACAATCTAAAAACATTTTCTGGCTTTAAATAACCTTCAAAGGGTTGATAAGCAGTAAAAAAAAAAAACGAATCAATCAATCAAATACTGCTTAGATACACAAGCATGTGTTTCAGATTTATTTAGATTCTCTGGAATATAAATGTATGAAAACTACTGTGGCCATAAAGTGAGGGATCAGTTTATATATATATATATATATATATATATATATGTGTGTGTGTGCTTCTAATTCTCTGGATGGAGTGGCTTGGGGGATAGAAACATAACTCATGGGGGCACAGTCCACTGGGTTAAGTAAACTTGGATGAGTTACACAGCGAGATTTGTGAAGAGTGTCGTTATATCTAGTCTAGTTAGTTACCTCTTCATCACTGAGACACATTGGTCCAGTGTGTATGACACTGGTATCGTATCATAATGGTTCAGGTTCAATTCTCAGTAGTAGATGTGCAATGCTGATGAGTCCCAAAATATGATGAAATGGCTGTCCAGTGCTTTCTGCATTGTGTTAAGGATTCTTCTAGACTCAATGATTTACTTAATTATGATTATTCAAATCTCCCTAATAATTTCAATCACACACACAGACACATATATATATATATATATATATATATATATATATATATATTGATCCCCCACTTTATGTCCACATTATATTCTATTTAGTTACGAGTCCACCTCTTCTCCAACCAGTTATGAGTTAATTAGTAAGAATTGTATTGCTAAACCACTATCTCCCAAAAAACAATTCTTACAATCTAGATATATTCTGACCTTACCATAGAAAATGAGTGAATCAATCAATAAACTCTACCTTGAATGTCTCTCAAGACTTGTATTGGGTGAACTTTACTATTAAGAAAATGTTTGCCATATTCAATAATCTATGAATTTTGAACTGAGCCTTATATTCTATCCATGGCATTAGAGTGTTCTTTCAGCTTTCCATGATGATGGAATCTCTAGTCATTTAATTTTCTTTCAGTCTCATTCTTATATGTGACTATAACAAATCAAGATGAGAATGCCAGTCAGAATAGAGGGGGCATATAATAATTCCTCATCTCAAAAATTTCAACATGAATTATTTGGAGAACATGTCTGATGAAATCTATTTAAAAACAAGAATAGGGATATTAGTCTCAGACAAGAGACTATTGTTTCAAGGTCCAAGTCTGGAGCATTGAAATGATATTTTCTTGTTTTCTTCATTGTAGATGTCTGCAGTGGTAATGTTTGCAATGAGGGTATTTGTATCAGGAATGCTGATGATTTCCGATGTGGGTAAGTTGTAAAACAGTTATTTTTCAATAACTCTTCCTTGCAGCTTGAATTTACATTAGATTGTAGACTCGTCCTATTTTCCTTACCTTTCAACCCTAGCAAAAGCACAGTCCATATCGTACGCCTACGTACTAAAAAACCTCAACCAATAAAAACTGCACAAAGCGAAACAAACAATCTCATTGGTTCATCACTGAAGTTCACGTGCAGAATGAAAATTGCGCCAAAACTCAAGTGAGCCATCTTTGGAATTTCAGACCTTATAAAAATAAACGAAGACAGCCCCAGTCAGTCAGTATCGAACGCCCACAGAGAACTTTCCAAAATACTCCACGTCACTAAGAATCACGATTTTGCCATGCAAAAAAGATACATCTTCGCTGACTCATACCCGATTAAAACTTACCTGACTCTGTGAACAATAATTCTCAACATTGCTTATCTAAAGTGAATCATATTCACTACCTATTAAGTAAACACGAACAAACGAACGATTTTAGAAAGACATTACATTACAGTTAAAGGTAGATAACTTTTAAAGAAAACTCTTTCTAAAAAAGACACAAATTACAAATATCAACAAACAAAAAAGACTTTAAATGAATGAACAATTACAAAAAGAAGACATTCAGAAATCTAAAAACCTCATACACATTTCGCCAACATAACAGATATCAATTATCTCATTGTATCTTTGAATTGTATATAAATGTTGTATTGATTTCTAATTGAATATGTCTCGTTTTTGTTCCATTGTATTTTGAATTTCGTTTATTTGTTTGGGACGCAGAAAGAAATGCAGCCTACTCAAAATCCTTCTGATTCTCTCTAACATAAATAACAAACTCTGCACGTCCCCAACAAGATGATCAATGTTGTTTATAGTAAATTATTAATAATTTGTTGTTAATATTTGCATTTTATTAGATGACATATTTTTAATTATGATTAATTCTTTATTAACTTAATTTTTGTTTTTTACTGTTATTGCATGAGCTTTTTTTTTTTTTTTTTTTGCAGTTACTAAGATCATTATTTTGTTAGTGGGTTTATCCATTGTTTCCTGTTTTCAAATAGGTTTCCAGTTGCTTCTAAAGTCTACTTCAACTCTGTTTCTAACATCTCTGCCCAAACTCTGAAATTTATACTACTAGAATTTCTCTGCAACATGCTGATGCATGTTGATATTCTCACAGTATTTAGTATTGATAAAGTTCTCACTTCCTCTGCCCCTTTGAAACTCTCTCTACTGTGTCTATATTTACAATGCTACTCAGTGATGCATGTATAGGTGATCATTTCAATACATGACTGACAAGGCAGATTTTTTCCTGCAGTAGGTTCCCATTTCTTTCTGTGCTAAACCAGTTACTATCCAAGGCTATAGAACCCGGTCTGTCCTGCTATTTACCCATAGCTTAGAGAAGAGGATTCATACCTTTCCCAAAGATATTAGCATGTAAGTGAATGTAATGAATTCAACTGGAATTCGAACTCAACTCTCCGATTCTTCAATCCAAGCTTATGGTACCGTAGAACCCATGTTAAACTGGCCTTGTGCCACATGCAGCCCTCGTGGGTGGGTAGTTAAATATACTAGCTGAAACCTTTTTCAGCTGTGCTGGTCAAACTCTCTGCTTCCAAGCAGAGAGGAACCCAGACAAGGCTATACCAAAGAGCAGAGTCTCATCTGGGGAGGTAGACAGACCCAATCCCATTTATGTAGGGTCTACAGGGATTTTTTGGCTGAGCCTATGGGCTTAACCCCACATTAAATTCAGCCCTGTGACAGTGTGGGGCAGTTGCTAGATACCGTCTAGCTGGAATCTGTCGAGTACAATTCAGACTTACCCGAGAACTACCGACCTTCCAATAGTAGCATTCACTACTGGATTGACTTGTAACGAACTTGTGTATAACTGTTACCTTTATTCTTATTGTATTGTTTTTTACAATAAACCTTTACTTATTTTATCCACCATGTTTTTCAGGTATATATTCCTATTAGCACAGAACAATAATAAATCTTAATTTTTCCAAAAAAGTTAATGAAAAATTGTACTAAGCTATGAACCCCTAGTAAAACCAACTGTACTTTGTACCCTCTTACTTGTTTGCACTTCTCCGCCAAATCTGGTTTTGATCTGTCAATGTATGCTATTTTAGAATGTGTGACAGATGGGCTAACAGAAGTTACAAAATTTTATATATAGATTATTGTTTCTGGTTCCTTCTAAAGTCTTTTCCTTCTCTTTCACTTCCAGTAGCTGCTTGTGTCAAGGTGGCATTATTGTCTTGCTTGGGGTGGATTTAAAAAAGATTGTCAGTTATAAATTTTGGGGTGGTCTTTATTTCATCTTCATTTCAGTTGCTTTTTATCACAGCTCAAATAAATAGTTATTCCATGATAATTAATTCTCCTCTACACTTGTGGGACTTGGATACAATTGGTTGAGGCAGAAAAAATAATTCTGGCATTCAAGAACAACTGCTTGAGAAAGCTCCTACGTATCTCCTACTTGGAGCACAAATCCAATGATTATATACAGAGAAAGGTCAAAAGTCTTGTGGGTCAACTGGAATGTCTTCTTGCCACAATTAAGCATCAGAAGATGCCATGGTTTCACCAAGTCACACAGAATGATAGCCTCTGCAAGACTATCAGGCAAAGCACTGTTGAAGGCAGATGCAAGCAAGTATGGCAAAAGCTGGTTAAGAGTGAACAGACATGACAATGTTGGAGCTCCTGAGAGTTATCGCCAACTGATCATCCAAGAGGAGGTTGTCTGTTTTTCCTGTTATTAGGCCCCCACTGATGATTGAAGGAGTCAAGGGACTGATGATAAATGATAATAGATAATGATTCCTATAATATATTAGTATGAATGCATGTCAACAAAGATAATGTCATATTGAGTTTTTTTTACAGGGATAGATTTGAGTGGCTGTACCAGTAGCTTCTGTAGTCTAACTAGTAAAGCAGCTGTCACATTAAAACAATTTTTAGACTTCTAAGGTCCTTTTTTCCAACTTTTAAATAGCTTTGGGTCAAAAGTGTCAGAAATTATGGGTGGCTTTAGTATAGATTTGAAATTCGCCTGCATTTCATCAGCTTATGGGAATTGAGCTGTTTTGTTATCAGAAATTATGAAAGCATTGTCATCTTACAGCAGCACCAAAACACATATTATATCTTTACAAAATGTCTGTCTCTTTGAAATCCTAAAAATACCCCCAAAATAAGGTGGATTCAAATATGTAGCCAAATGTTTCCGGTCAAGAAACATGTTTTAATGTTCTGTTTCTAAGCACGGGTACCTGAAGCTCTACTAGCTCTGACAGGTAGTCCATCTAGAAGGCCACTGACAACACCTAACACCTGAGGACATTGCTGTCATCATCCCAGACTTACTAAGCCACAGTAGATGAACCATGAGTGTAAAGGGTGGGGTCAGTATTACACATACTGTACCACACCTAAAAGATTTTCACCTTTAAAGTCAAGACAACTAGTATTTGTACTGTGGGTTTTTCAAACAGTTCATTTAAATATTGTAGATATATCAAATAGGTCTTACTTTTGTTACATATTGTTATCATTCCTTGTGGTTTTTGCATCAGTTTTACAATAAAGTTTTAAATGGATTAATAAGTTTATGTGCACGCACGCACACACATTGCGTTTCCATAGAAATTTATTAGGTAGATTTTTAGTTTTTCACCAAAAAGTTTTATTTCTTCTCAGTTATATTTTATTCTGGAAATTAATAATTCTCTGTATCATCCAACCCACCTTTTTGCAAAAAATTATCGTATGATTTGTATTTGCAAAGATATTTTAAAATTAAAAATACATAATTGCATTAGAATCCACTTTTAGCCATGTAAATGTTTTGAATTAAAAAGTAAAAGATGAAAGGAAATAATTATTATTCCTGTTCGTTTTTACTTTTTAATTCTGCTGATAATTTTGAAACACTATATGTATTTTTAAATTTTTTATTCTCTTAAATTTATTTCCATTTTCTTTTTTTTTTTATGAATTACTTTTATTATCAATTCATTATTGCAGATTTTAAAAACAAAACTTAATATCTATTCTTTTTTTACTTTGCAAAAACAAATTTCAAACAAAATATCTTGAATTGGTTCAGGCTGGGCCAGTGCCACCTCGAAACTATATGGAATAATAATTTATTTATTTATTTTATGGAAAATAATTTTTTATTCAATCTTTAAAAAATAAACTTTGTTTTTTGGTTTGTTACTAACATGAAAAAGTAAATAATTTTAAGTTTTATTAAAACAAAAACTATAACAAGCCTTTTTTTTTTCAAAAAATAATTTAAATTTCTTTTTATATGTCGATGTGAAAATATTTAATTTAACTTTTTCTTTTTCTTAGCTGCAATGATGGCTGGTCTGGAGATAGATGTGATGTGAAAGATCAGCAGAGTGAGAGTATGTATCATTTTTTTTTTTTTTTTTTGTATATAAAAATGTATTCTGTACTCTACATGGTCCAAGGATTGATCCAATTACTTTGTCTCCAAATTCATGAACCAATGCTTTCATTAATTATTGTCCTCTAGTACAATACTGAACATAAGTCCTGCGGCTTTAAATTTAATGTTGTTCTTTCTTTCCTGCATGCTGCTACACCATGCTTGACTGCATTCACCACCATTTTTATTTTCTTGCTGCAAATGTCAATTTTTATTTTATTATCATTCTACCCCAAGCAAGGCAATAAAGCCACTAGTACTACATTTAAATTCATAAAGTCTAGGTACTTGTAACCTAAAAACGGTTACTGAATGAGTAATAACAAAAACAGAGGTTGGAAATTAAATGCTAATCTTTATAACATCTACAAAATACAATACTCGTCAATGGTATGAAATAGATAAACCACTGCTAGCGGTGAACTACTTAGACAGCATATTACCCTCACTTACAATAGTTTCAAACGTATTTATGACGATTGGGACATACCCATTAGTGTTCATAGGTACAGTATATAACAGTACTATAGTGAAATGTTCATCTGAACAGTTACCATGAAAATATTTATAGAAAAGGCATAGAAAAGCTGTTACAGTAAATTTATCTTTCTTTAATTAATAATGGCTCCCATATGGTATTAATTTCTATGCTAGGCCTACTGACGAAACCATATAGCCTAGCATATGTGCTAAATCTTTTAGATGTCTAATTCTTTTTAATTTGTAATTTTTCACTATGTTTTGTATTGTTTTTTTTTTTTTTTATTTCAGAACGGAGGACAGACCTGATTGTTGTTGCTTCAATCCTGGGCACATTTTGTTTCATATTCATCATAATTATCATCTGCTGGTGAGTTACTCCTTCCTACCAAGATACTAACACTTGAAGAAAACACATAAGCAAAAGAAGTACTATCTGATTCTTTTATTTTCTTCTTTTACATATTTTTTCTTTTCTCTGTCATATTTTTCTCTGTCTACATTCCTCCCTCATTTGTTTTCTCTCCCTCCCTTTCTTTCCGCGTTGTCTCCCTCCCTTTCCTTCCGCGTTGTCTCCCTCCCTTTCCTTCCGCGTTGTCTCCTTCCCTTTCCTTCCGCGTTGTCTCCCTCCCTTTCCTTCCGCGTTCTCATTCGCTACCTCTCTCATTCTCTCACTCTCTCTCACTAGTTATCTCTCCCTCTCTCTTGTTCTTTCTCTATTTTCTCTTTACGTCTTTTTTTATTTCACAGCTGCTAATAATATATAAATGCTTGCTTTCTTGTTGTGAAAAACATTTTTTATTGTGGTAATGAAATTGGAACTTTCTAATTTTTTGGGTTTTTAATTTTTATTTATTTATTTATTTTTTTTTTGTAACATTTTTCTTTCCTTTTAGCCTCTTCACCTCATTTGTTCTTTCAGTAATCTTATTCTCTGTTCATCATCAGGTGACGTGATTCTAAATGTGATTTTACAACTTTATTGTGCAGGTTTTGTAATGGTTAGTGGCTTGGAACTAGAAACCAAAAAGCCAAGTTTGAATCTCAATCAAGTTTGTTATATTCACTTTCCCATAAATACTCTTTAGAAAAGTATGAATATAATTTCATCTCCTCCTGCTATGGGTTAAACAGTATATCAGAACTAACTTCTAGACCAGAAAAAGAAAATGGTCATAACCAAGAGATACTGAGAACTTTGTTTCACTACAGTTTATATTTAAAAAAAAAAATAAATAAATAAAAAATGAAAGAGAGAATAAATGTTCCGTGTTAGAAATGTAAATTTTAGATGCTACAGCTCCTGCTTCTTAATTGTTTATATAGAAAGAACATGCACCATCCTAAAATAAACATCAACACGCAACCTTTTAAACTCCATAATATTGAGTTTTTAGTTAGTACTGCTCAATTATTGCTCACTCAGTTTCCACTAAGTCTAAGTCTATGCTACCCAACCTGTCACCAAATTCATGAACAAATAAGAAAAAAAAAGAAAAAAAAATTTTTTTGATATATGAAAAATTGAAATGAAAATTTGATATTAATTCTAAAAATGAAAACAAAAATTTGATATTAATTATGAAAATTGAAATGAAAATTTGATATTAATTCTAAAAATGAAAACAAAAATTTGATATTAATTATGAAAATTGAAATGAAATTTTGATATTAATTCTAAAAATGAAAACAAAAATTTGATATCAATTATGACAATTGAAAGAAAAATCCAGTATTACAGGTTTCTCTCTATAATCCATTAACCTCTGTCTAATCCATTGGGAGGAGGGGAATATTAAAGGATTAATGACTCTAGAAATTTCTTTTTTTATGAATAAAAATATGACACCATTTTTTATAATAGGATTTTACTTTTTTTTTTCTTTTTTTTGTCATTTTTTCTTTTTTTATTTTCCCCTAAAGTTTCAGTCATATTTATCTTTTTCGTAATGGCATCCATTTTTATTTTTCAGCAAATCTCACAGATACCAAAAATGGACAGTACCAAAGTATTGTATTTTGGTTCTCAGTTTCCTTCCTATAGTTTTGTCCTTTAGTATTTTGCCTTCTCTTGCACTTGTGTATTCATTTTTCAATTTGCCTGTGAAGGCATGAAACTTAAAACTTGCCATCAAATTGCAAATGTCTTTTTCTGACCTTCCATACTTACTACTTATAACTAGTTTTTTTGTTTATTAAATTAATTCTTGATTATACAACTCAAGCAATTTCCAGCCAATTTGGATTATTAAAGTCACTCGTGCAAAATATTTAATACCCCAAGGTAAACATCTAGCTTTGAGATTGGATGAATTCATATTTAAAGTAATTCTCAGTACATGTGGTTTCATATCTTTTATATAAGACTTTACAAGTACTTGAATGTCATATTTCACATTTGTCTTATTGTATAGAATATGCATATATATGTCCAAATATTCTATGGTTATATTATATATATATATATATATATATATATATATATATATATATATATATATAATTTTCATTCAAACAGATTTGGTTAAATAATATAGACATATGTCAATTAGTTTTCATTGTGATCTTTTCAAGTTTGCAGATTAATTTCTTGATATCTTTTGAATAGTTTTTATTTTCCCAAGTACTTTTAATCTCATCTGATACCCTCTTCAGGGGGTTAAGTTGTCCAAGTATATATATATATATGTATTTTAATCCCTGAACTTGAATGGATCACAATGAAAACTCATCAACATATGTCTAAATTATTTAACCAAGCCTGTTTGAATGAAAATATGCTGCTTTTAGATGACAAAAAAGCATTAATTACTTATATATATATATATATATATATATATATATATATATATATATATAATGCTTTTTTGTAATCTAATCTTATTTCTATTTATTATAAATGTTATATTTAATGGTTATATATGTTTGAGTAAGATATCCGTTTTTTTGGTGGGGAGAGGGGTTAACAGTAAAATCAAAGTCTAACTGATCAAAAGTTCTGCTAAAGAAGTATTTATTGGCAGGCACATTTTCTTTGGCCTTTCAATCAGTCTTTCTAGTAGATATTGATTTCACTTTTTAAAAGAACATATTTATTGTAACTACTAAATATGCTTAACCTTGGTGATCAAACAAGAACCAGTATTTTCATTGTGATTTAATCATACAGAGAATTGGTGCCCAAGATAATGGCCTCTTCAGTGTTTATGTTATTTACATGCAGACTATTGTCCTTATCTTTGTTGTTAGAACATGACAGCAAAGATTAAGATAATAGTAATGTAAATAGTGTTAACTCGTTCCAGAAATTTAAATACATAATCCCTCCAAAATTGAATGCCAACCAAAGCCAAAGAGTTCAGTTTGTCATACTATTTGACCTATAACTTGAAATATATAATATTCCTGAGTACATTATTGTAATTTTTGTTAGATATGAATTGCCATTTCTGCCTAGTATCCCATTCTGGGTAAGACAATAAAATACATCCAACAACAAGGCCTCTGATCAGAGGTTTAGAAGAGCATGGAACCACCTCTTAATAGCTGGTGTTCCCAGGTTCACCCTGACTCAGGGTGGTAGCACCTGTTAGTCCCAACTATGGGCAAATAGTTAACCCCCAAACTGGATTCAAAAACTATGAAAGTGTAAAAATAGATTTTAATACCAGAAATACTTTGTAAAACAAATATTACCAGCAAAGGAAAATTCTTACCAGAAGTAGATTTTTTGAAGGAAAAATATTACCAGAAATAGATTTTTGGAAAAAAATATTACCAACAATGAAAATTTTGTCAGCATTAAATAACAAATTGAGGTTGATATGCCGTAAACCAAACCAAATCTACCTAGGGGCAGTGTGTATTATCTGTGTGCTCTGGAAAAGGGTTATATACACAAAATATCAACTTTGAATTCTAACCTTTTGCCAACATATCCTGAAACATTGTGGAAGAGTACGGTACTCACTCCTTATCAGGTGCACCTTGAGAAAGACTGGAGTTCTATAATACATATACCTTTCGGAAATACCTTCCGCATAATGGTAAGACATTAGCTAGATGAAGACACAGATACCACTAATGTCTTAGCATTATGTAGGAAGCATTTCTGAAAGGTATTTCTACTGCACCCTGTAGATTGAGAATATGGTTGATAGAAAATAAATATGGAATTGCCTGTGCTACAGGCTTTGTTCTAAATGGGTTGTTCTGATCAGTATATATGCTACCATTTTTGTTTTGCACTGCAAATACAAAAAAAAAGGTATTCTTTTTACATAGGGACTGTGTGAAGGTTGTAGAATGGTACTGGTGATTGATGTTGGTTTCTCTTCAGACCTATCACTTTCAGACCATACCAGTTAGTTTAAGAAACAGAAAAATTCTTCAACACATTCATCAAATCAAAATGCGAATCATTCTTTTATAGTGGAAGACACAATTTATCCAAAGGTTAACTGCTGTTCATAGAAAACTAGGGAAAATACTCTGCATTAACAGTTCTACTGCTGTGAACATACTTATACCTCTTTGTTTGTTTGCTGTTCACACAGACACACACATTTTAAAGACATAATTGTATATCTTTGTAAAGCTTACATTACCTGCTATCAATGTACAGTAGAACTCCCCAAATCCGAAAATAGCATAATCTAGACTTCCTCGAATTAGACTTCCTTAAATCCAAATTTTAGTATTGACATATATATTAAGCCTTTCCTTTCTCAAATCAGAACAGTACCCTCAATATCAAACATCTTGGATGTTTGGTTTAGAGGAGTTGTACTGTATATCCTTATTTTAGACTTCCTTTACAGATTGTAATTGTTATTGAATAAGATATTTCATAAATTTTTAAATATTTTATAAAGTGTCTTAGTTTTTAACAAATTACAATATTTGTTTAGCGCAAATTTTTTCATTAATCCAAACAGTATCCACAATACCGAACATCTCGGATGTTTGGTTTAGAGGAGTTGTATATGTTTTCAAGATGCTGTGAAATGTCGGTCCCTAACATTTGTCTTATAAACTCATGTCTTGATAAACCAACACAGATATAGTAGCATATAATTGTTATAAAGCTCATATCAACTCATAATTCAGGTTAATAATATTCCAAAAGAAAACACAGGAGCACAAGATTGGTAAAAGAACTGTTTAATCATGTGAATTAATATTACAGTACTAGCAAATATCATAGTTTGATGCACTTTATGACTACTGTGTGATTAAAGTGCGAATGCCTTCATTGTCAATGGAAAAGTATATGTTCAACACTTTAGTGAAGGTTGGTCTTCTTTCTACCCAGCAATAATATGAACGACATTCTGGCATATTTTGTGTGTTTCAGTGACATTTAGCTTAGTCTGTACTGCAGAGCATCCTATAAAACTAAAATGGTTGCACTAATGAGAAATCACCATCTTTATTGTCGTTTCTTGCCAGAAAATGGCAATTTAATATTTTTCTGAAAAAGGGCCAGTACAATCTGGAAAGAGTGCTTTAACAATGCAGCAGTGAAAGTTAACCTAATAGTTTCATTTTTTGAACTCTAAAATGGCAAAAACCATAGAAGCAACAACTAAAATGAATCTCCCATATAACTAGATTAGAAAACAATGACATAATCAAAATGTCTTTCCACATGACCTTAAACAAAAGGTTTGAAAGGAAACTCCTTAATCCTAGAAAGAGCAATAACAATTGACTTGAGAAGTCTATTTTCCTGAAAAACTGTTTTAAGAGAGATTTTATAAATTTCAACTAACAGTCATGTTAACTCTTCGGTCAATGAATGCCAAATGTATTCTGCATGGAAACAGGTAATCTTACCATTAACAGCACCATTCTACAGCCTTCATACAATCCCTTAAAAAGAAGGCTTTCTTTTGCATCTGTAGTGCAAAACAAAACTATTAGCAAATGTACTGATCAGTCCAACCCATTCAGATCAAAGCCTGTAACACAGGCAATTCCATATTTTCTTTTATACATGGTCATCATTTGGAGTGTATACTTAAAGGAAAAATTGTTTTTAATAGAAAGACTTTATAAACTTCAACCAACAGCAGCATTGGCTGTTCTGTCAATGAATGCAAATGTTTCCATATAAGGAAATGGCTAATATTAGCATTACCATAGAATGGATTGATATTCTGTTTTATATTATCATTCCAAATGTTATTTGTAAGTAAAGAAAAGTTGTCCTTTTATTTTTTTTCATTCATATTCACACACACACACACACACACACACATCTATATATATATATATATATATATATATACACGCACACACACAAATATGATAATGAACATAGGAAATGTTTATAAACTTGTTTCACTTTTATTTAAGCTTCATCAGAAAATGAAATATTTCAGATCCTACATACACCAACTAGAACTCTCACACATACTAGTTGACTAGACAAATAAGTATGAGATCTACTTAACTAATGAAAAATGATCAATACCAGAATTTTCTCCTCCATATTTCATTTTCTGTTTAAGCTTAAATAAAAGCAAAATGTCATATTTATAAATGTTTCCTATTTGTTTTTTATCCTATCATTCTGTCAGATTCTAATCCATATTTGATCCCAAGTCATATATATATATATATATATATGTATATATATATATATATGTTTTGTTGAATAATATACACATAGTGTCTACTTATTTTTATATTGATTCTTTCAAGTTGTCTGAGTAATTTTTAATTAGAAATCCATCAAGAAACCCAAGCACTTTTGATTTTTCTAAACTCCAAATACTCAACAAAATTTATTACGAATATAGCAAGAACATATTAAAGTGCATATAATTTATATACTAATGCCATTTTACATTCTACCAATTCCTGTCAGCTACTTTATATTGAAATGCTTGTTTTGTAAAAATTCCATGATTACAATGGATAAAATTTTAAAATTCTAGAATAGCTATAACAGAGCACTGTTACAATAGCATGTTTGTCTTTGTAATTTACCCCAGAAGATGATTTTAGAAAAGGTCAAAAGTACTTGTGCTAAAACCAAACTACAGCACCTTTGTTGGTGGATTTCATCTCAATATCAAGAAACTAATTTGAAAACTTGAAAGGATCAATATAAAAACAAATTGGCACAATATATCTATATTATTCAGCAAAACCTGTTTAAATGAATATATGCTGCCTAAATATACATTCTGTATATACCCATATATCATGTGACCTTTGGAGACCAAATTTTCAACTAATTTGACTACAGTAAATGGATATATAGTTAGGTCAATGGCAGAGCCAGAGCCAGCAGTACATTTTATATCTCATGTATAAATTAAAATTATCTTCAAAATTAGGTCTTAAAAGTCACATGATACACAAATATATATATATATATATATATTGTGTATATTTAGGCAGCAATTTTTCATTGATGTATGTTTCATTAAATAATATAGACAAGTTGTGTCTATTTATTTTGAGTAAGTTCCTTTCATATTGTCTGATAAGCTTAATAACATTATCATTGAAAAACGAAAGGAAATCACCATATTGATACATGTTTAAATCCAATTTAAGCTTTCGTCTTACATGCCATTATCAAAGATGACAATTACTTTTCAATATATCAAACAATACATGGATGAAACAATAATGATATTCTCTGTTTTTGTTGCATGAAAAATTTCAAAGGAACGACAAATTCATGTATACAAGACGCTGAAGCAAAAATTGCATCACAGCTCATGACGTCACGACCACACGAGAGTGAAAACGAGAAGTATTAAGTATGGGAAGCCATTGATATAAACCAATGGCTTCTGTTACCAATTATAGGCATTTAAGAATATTTGTGGAGATTTGATAGTTTATTTTCTTCAGGTTATGTTTCAACTGTTTTATGCATATAGCTTCAAGAATTTTTAGTTTTTGTTTATTGTTTTCATGTTTAAGTATAGTTGTGTTTTGAACAAGGATTTTCTGGAATTGTGTATGCGGCCAGGCATGTTGTTTTAAATGCCTAAAAAATAAATACACAACTTGTCTCTATTATTTAATGAAACATGCATCAATAAATATATATCTATATATATATATATATATATATATATATATATGTGTGTGTCATCTTACAATTTAAAAAGATTTATTACAAAAGCAAATGAACAGACAAATATGTGAAAATTGTTACAAAATGAGGAGTAAATATTGAGGTTTTTTATTAATTTAATCCACCTCTTTATGGGCACTATTATTTGCATGAAGCACATCAAGATGGTCCTAGATTTCTTGCCATCTTTACTGTAGCATAACCTCATCATTGGTCACAATGGCATCAGTGATCTTTTGATTTAAATCTGTGGTGTCCTGTATCATTGTTCGATACATGATATCTATAGCATAACCCCCATAGAAAGAAGTTAAGGGGAGTGATAACTGGTGAATGAGGTTACCAAGATATTGGGCCATCCCTTCCAATCTACTGATCTGGATGTTAGGGGTGACTTTATGGACACCATATATATATATATATATATATATATATATATATATATGTATATATACACACACACACACATACATACGCAAAGAAGAAGAAATTAAACTTAAATAGAGAGGATGTCTTTTTACCTCTAGGTGACCCTTTTGGTCAACACTTTTTCAAAAGGAGAATATTGACGCATAAAACAAAATACTCAATGACACATTTGTAAATAGCAAACGACGGAGAATTGGAACATGATTACAATCGATTTTAAATGTAAATAAATTAATGACTGAAAACAAAATAGAAGGTAACAAAAAGAGAATAAAATAGAAAAAAATTTACTCATATTCCCTCGATCAAAGTAAGCAACGAATAAAGTGTTCCTTTTCCTTACATAGGCTTTGCTGATGAAATTTAATATACACAGCCTCAAGAACTTGAAGATAGTGAACTGAGCCAGCACCTATGAAAGATTGAAAATAATTTGTTATTGTAACCAGTGACACAGTCAAGATTGTCCAATAAACCTTGCACAATCAAAGAGTTGTGCACAGATTGAGTGGTTCTTTTCATATGACTCTGACTACTAAAAAGCAAATAGGCAGGCACATGCTGTGTAATGCAAGTTTCCAGCCTTTCATTGGTCTGTCCTATGTATACAATATCACAATGGCATTTAAATTTATATATAACTGAACTATTCTAAAGGTAAGATGACCAATCTTTTCTAAAGGCTGGAAACGCGGATCTACTTTGAAAAACGGTATGCAACTTTATGGTGTTACAGCACAAAGTAATGCACACCAAAACTCTCAGGAATCAACTGGTATTTCCTTCCTAACCATGGCAATTTCAGGTAAATTGGGTACCAGCTGGTTCCTAAAATCACTGGCTCTTTAAACCGTCTGATTTTACACTCAATAACATGCTTGATGATATTAGTGGGAAAACCATTTTCTATAAAGATTTCTTGGATTCTTGCAAGTTCTATCTTTAACAGGCTAGGAGAACAAATCATCAGGGCACAATGGATTTTTTAAATGGATTTTGTTCTATGTGTCAACTTTCTCCTTTTAAATAAGTGTTGTCCGAAAGGGTCTCCTAAAGGTAAAAAGATGTCCTCTCTCTATTTAAGTGTATAATATATATATAATAATTTTGATTGACACCCAACATATTTCCTATATTTTAGTGAGCTTTGATTTGATTGATCAAAAAATAAATTAGAATAATTTCAAAACAAGAGAGATAACTGATTACTAGCTAGTTAAATAGAAAATGTGGTGAAAGAGTTGCTTTAAATAATGAAGATATCTGTTGACAATCATTAAATGATTGATATAAAATAGATTTAAAATCATTAAAACATTAACTATTATGCTGAACTGCTTATGCTTATTGGAAAATATATTCTAATGTAAGTGATGATTAAAAGGAAAATTCAGAAAATAAAATCCAAATAATTCTGTGCAGGATAATGGTTTATTGGCAAACGTTGCCCATCGTGCCCACACAAAGAATGGTGGTTTTACCTTTGACACTGCTATTATTTTAATTATTTTCACTGCTCTGTAATGTTTATAATTATTATTTCAAAAAGCAGTGATTAGAATTGTAATAGAAACATATGATGAAAGAGAATTCATACTTTTTTGTTCTTTAAAATTTACAACAAAAATATTAAATATTATTGTTTATTTGCAAGAATAATTTTATATTTACAACATTCTAAAAGCTAATACAATTAAAACTGATGCAATATTTATCATTTACTAATTTATAAAGAAATATGAAATAAATTTTTTATTCATAAATTTATAAACATTTACTTAATTATTAAAATATCTGAACCAACTATAAGGAAATCCTTATTTACCATTTTATAAAGTTTGAATCAATTGGTAATTAACCAATGTTTTGCCAATCATTCCTATAACAATATAATCATGTAAATTAACATTCTAATAGGGTTTGTTGTCAGTTCTCAAGAATCAAGAAATGTATATATTCACTGTCATGTTTAGGTTTTGTTTTTAAAATTCTAATCATTGATTTTTAAAACAAACATTGCCAAAGAGTGAAGGTAGTGTTAATGATAGCAATGCCAAGAGGAAAACTATCATTTTGACATTCTGTTTTTCACAGGCATGATGCTGAAAGTTTGATGGTTTATTTGCCTTTTATATAATTTATTACGAATAGGTCGTTAATCCCTTTTCTTTTCTTTTCTTTTAAATTGTATAAAGCATGCTGAATTTTAATATTTTCTGTATTTTGTACTGTTTTTGGAACTGTTTAAACAAGATTACTTACAAATTAAGTCAATGACCACTTTGTCCCAATTTGTCACAATTTCTACTGTTGATGAATAATTTTTTTATCTTGAACAATTTTTTTAGAAAAATATTTTAACTATTGATTTTTATTTCTGAAAAATTCAAAAAACCTTGTTAATGCTTTCAATAAACTAAATTTATATGTAATTTAAAAAGAACATATAGAAACCCATTCATTCTCTAAACAAAGTTGCTATATGTTAAAATTCAGTTAATGATAAACATTTGGTTTCTTGGATAAACACCTTTTGATATTATTAAATGTTAAAAATATGAACTGTAGAATTTTTTGCAAAGAATAATTTATAAATCTTCATTTGAATAAAAGGAAAATAAAAGTTGATCAACTAAAAGACATGCAAATGTAACAGAATACAACAGTTGGTCAGCCAGCTGTATATCTTGGTCAGCCTATGAACTTTTCAGCCAATCCTTGTACCTCCCACATAAACCTCCCAGAATTATCTTCCATATAATGGTAAGACATTAGCTAGATGAAGACACCATTGCCACTAGGATTTTTTTTTTTTTTTCACAGTAAGGTTCACCCTGTAAAAGGCCTGGGGCCATTTGAAATAGAGCATTTTTTGCAAATATATAATAGTAGACTTAACAGGTTAAGATTGTAGTGGTCAAAGGAAAGATCCTGTTTGGGAGTCGGTTCCACAGAACAGTGGTTCATGGGAAAGTGGTGTTAGAATGGAACTTACTTTTCACCAATGGAATACAAAGGGAATGTGGGTTGGTTTGCTACAATGTGAGTGACATGGCAGGTCCTGGCCATGAAGGTTAGAACTGGAAAGAATGCAATTTATCCATGCACTTTCTATAGAAGTAGTGATAGAGCTGTGAGAGGCTTGTCGCATCCCACCTGTGAGAGAGGTTAGAGGGTGGAAAATTATTTGTCCCCTACAAGGATGCTAACATGCTTTTGGACTCTATTGAAACTGGAATGTGAGAACTGGACAGCTTCTGCTCAAATATGACAACATTACTCCATTTTAGGCCTGATCTGGCCCTTGTAAAGGTAGAGACTTCACTAGGACAGCACAGGTGACAGTTTAAAATCTGATAGACATTTTCCTGTAGCTAATATCTTATCATTATGTGGGTGGTATTTCTGCCCCCCCCCCCGTATTTAATGGTTATATGTGTTAGACACCCCTATTTTTTTATTTTTTTTATTTGTTTTAATAGTGTAATTGATGTATACGAGCCTGGGGCTTTGAGTCTTTATAAAGAAACTGCCTTTCAGGAAGTTTCAAACCTGTATTCTTCTTATATTGGGGAAACTCCAATTAAGTTAGGTGTGCTTTAGATCACTCAGCTACAAAAGACTTCACAGCAAAGCAACAGATATAAAAATAATGCTGGCAGGTATGGGCTTTGAAAGGTCCCAACAAGAGATGTACATTTCTTTAAAGAAAATTGAGCCTTGCGTTGCTGTAAAGTTTTCAATTATTGATTGATTTATTTTTGATGGTTTATCAACCCTTTTCAGGTTATTTAAATCCAGAAAATATTTTTAGATTGTAAGAATTTATATTTTTCTTAGATTATAATGGTTTAAGTGATACAAGTAATAATATAATTGACCATAACCGAGTGTGGGGGGTGAGAAGAGGTGGATTCATACCTAATCAGAATTTAATAAACAAACAAGAAATTATGTTGATATAAAGTGGGGGATCAATTTTATATTACAATTAATCCCTTATTTTGTGGTCACAGTAATTTCTATGCATTCCCAAGAATGTAAATAAAACTAAAAGACATGCCTTTGTCGCTAATCAGTATTTCATTGTTTTGTTTTCTATGGCTTATCAACCCTTTGCAGAAGCCAGAAGATATTTTTAGATTGTAAGAATTCTTTTTTGGAAATAAGGCTTACTATTTAGCCCATAGCTGAGGGAAAGAGATGGATTCATACCTTTACCAAATGTATTTGCACATAAGTGAATATAACTAACACAATGGGAATTGGAACTCAGCTCTCCAATTAACAATTCTGAACCATTATCCATTACGCCACCTACACATCCAAGCTTACAGTAACTGGTATTTCTAAGTGGGTACTGACCAGGCTCACCATTGTTTAACTTCAATGATCGAAGTCTTTTGTGTCTGATCAGTCAAAATTATGCTTAATTTAAATCTAATTTCAATACAAGACTGGGGGAGAGCATGTTCAAACCTTGCTGAAAGACAGTTTTTTTATTAATATTCTCAAATACCCAGGCCAGTAGACATTAATTACATTGGTTTTAAAACAAAAATGTAAAAAATAGAGATGTCTACTCAAATACATGCATCGACTAAATATCATATTAGGTTGGTGCAAAAATAATGACGTAATAATGTCGTTTTTTAACGTTAAAAAATACGGCAAAAACGATATTATTACGTCATTATTTTTGCACCAACTTAATATTTACGTTTTGTTCATGAATAATTTTTTATTTAAATATGGTTCATATTTCTGAAATCTTCCTGTAGAGAACATAACAGCCTTCACTTTATTGCTAATACTAAAGATGTGGAATTGATATCAAAGGTAACTATTTCACCTGGACAGAAAATGGACAATGTAACATTGTGCTAAATGTGTGAAAGGACTCACCATTCGTATGGTAAATTGCTTTTGTTTCTTATGAATGCTGCATGGTAGCTTTAAAATTTGAAAACACAAAAATAATGCATTATTGCATGTTCTGAAAATCTATCTGCATGTTTTCTTTGTTGATGGTGGAATGAGTTACAGTGAAAGCATGCCATAAATCATTCCAATGTTCAGATCCATCCCATAATATATAAGGTACTTCAGACAAATAGCATCATTCTTCTTCTGTGCCATGTCCTTTCAGGACATTGGTGATCATGGCTCTCCATAATTTCCTGTACTTTGTAGCTTGGTAAATTTTATCTTATTTCATCTCTCTTAAACCTTGTTCTGCTGTCCATTTACTCAAACTTGCCAGGTAGATTATGCATTGTTTTCTGCTGTCCCTTTTGCATTCAGTCTATCCTGTGAGCATCAAATTTTCCAAGCACTCTTTCCTAATTGTGTGTTCTATAAGTTTCAACTGTCTTTACCTGGTGTTAAGTATAAGTGTTGTTTCCATTTTCTCTGAAACCTTTTCATTGCTCACATGTCTGGTCCCTGGTATTCTCAGCCTCCTTCTGTAGAATCACATTTCTGTTGCCTCAAATATGTTTTTCATCTGTGAGGTGACTATTCAGCATTCACTGTCATAGGATTGATATTACATAACAGTTCAGTAATCTTTTCTTTGTTTAAATGTTATTTAATACTTTGCTGAGATTTTGGAAGGCATCTTTCGATATCTTAGTGCACCTTCAGATATCAGTGTCACACTTTCTGTCCCCCTGTTAAAACACTTTCCACATATTTAAATTGTTGAAATATCTGGAAAGTGTTTGGTATTAATTTTTAGAATGTTGTAAATATAAAATTATTCTTGCAAAAAAACTAATAAACTGTTTTGTAAATTCTCAAGAACAAAAAAAAAATGTATAAATTTTATTTAATCATATGTTTAAGGTTTTATTAAATTTCTAATCAATCATCACTTTTTAAAACAATAAACACTGTATAATACAAGTGAAGGTAGTTAAAATAACAGTGTCAATGAAAAATAAAAAAAAAACCTCCTTTTAACAATCCTTTTTTGTGGTCATGAAGGTCTAAATTATCTTTGTGTTTTTTAAGGTTTATTTAGTTTTGTCTATATTTTAGATAATTTTCCTGGTTTCCACTGAAATTTTAAATAACCTATCCAATGTCTATTTTCATCTTTCATAAGCCATTATCAAAAACCCTTATTTTTGTGCTTTATAAGTTTTGCAATTTTGAAATATTGCATTGTTGCATCTTCACATGGCAATTTGTGTTATCGTGTTGTTTATTGTTTATTTGTGAAATATATTCAATATGTTTGTTCTTAAGAATAATAATATTTGATATATATGCAAAACAATTTGGAAAACTTATTTTGGTATATTTCACCAGTGAATTGGCATAATGAGCAAAAATAATTTTATCTTAACAAAATCTACACTTCACTTCAACCTGGATTGTACCTTCAGAAATTGGAGCCCCCACACCACCACCAACTCCTCCATTTTTATTTATCTATCCATATATTCATCCAACCCTAGGTTTATGGGTTCAACATTGCCTTACGACTAATTTTGTAAGAACAGGTAATAAACTGAAATGGCACAGCTGTACATCAAACGTAGGGGATCTCTCCATCTCTCTCTCTCTCTGGGGATCTCTCCATCTCTCTCTCTCTCTCCCCCTTTCCATCTCTCTCCCCCTTTCCATCTCTCTATCTCTCTCCCCTATCTCTCTCTCTCTCTCTCCTTGTCTCTTATAATCATTGAAGCAAGCAATTTTTTTAGATTTGATTCTCATAAACTTGTTGCATATATATATATATATATATATATATATATAAACTGAGGTGTATGAGTGTACTCTGCATTGGTTGAATGATTATATGATCTCCTAAAAATTGTCCATGTTGTTTCTGCACCCCCACCAACATTTTTATTTCAAAATAACTGTCAATCTTCTGGTTCTTTGAAGCAAGATTTTTTTTTCTCCTCTGTCTTTGGAATTATCAAACAGCCTGCATGTAATCAAAAATATTGAATGCATTTTTAATTTTGTAGATCCAACTGTTATATACAGAATTCCAGATTGTTGAAACATTTTATTAGGGATTAAGTAAAATTTGATTTCTTTTTCAACATGAAAAATTAAACTCTATTTAAACAAGTTGAAAAAAAAAATCCAACTATTTTGCTCCTTATATCAATTAAATAGAGATTTCTATTCCCCAAAGGTTATCCAGATTGATAGACACTTTAAGAAGGTTGTAGAACACAGTGGCCAAGACATTCTTATAGTAACAAAAATGAGGACATTACTCTAAATGTAAATAAGGTTTTAAAATATTTGCACTATTTACATTCTGACTATTGTTCTTATCTTTGTGTTATTATGCTTCAGCCATTGTGCTATCTGACCTTCACCAGGTGTATATCAATCCTAGTAACCTACAGGGAATTCCAAACTGAATTCTTTACTTGAACTCTGTGGAAACCAGGTGAGGAATAACTGAGAAGTACTAAAAATAAGAACTAAACATGATATCTCTAGACATTGAACATGATGAGTCTACTCTCATAGATTAAATAAAGTGTTCAGTTCAGAATTTCTTGTAGGTTACCTCAATCGATATAAACCTAATGAAGGCTGGAGGTACAATGGCTGAAACATTGTGATAGGTTTGCCTATTGTCCACTCTTTTGAACAGGTATAGAGGTTTATCAATTGTTTTCTGTTTAAGATTGGAGTTCTAGTTCCTTGTAAAGTCTTTTCATTCCTTTTCATACTCAGTAGCCACTTGCATCTTAGGGACATCACCAATTGGCTAGGGGTGAGTTGATTAAAAAAAAAAAATAATACAAACGTAAATAAGGATAACTCCTCATCTCAGAAATTCAAACAGGTTTTAAACTGTTATGAAAAATAATTGCAATATATTTAAGTCTTTTAAAATAAGTTAGATATATGATTTGTGCATTTGACCTAGTAATTGTGAGTTCAATCCCTAGACTAGCTATTGCAGATTTAGACTCTGTGGAAACAGGGTAAGCAATAACTAAACAGTGTCAAATAAGAACAAGATATACCTATATAAATAATAATTCTTCATGCTAGAAATTCAAACAGAAAATAGTTCATTTATTATACATTTTTTACTCATAACCAATTTTATAAAAACCTTTTTATCTAGAATAAATTGCAGGGTACTAGTCAAATATTCAAGCCTAAAAAAATCCTTCCAAAACTAGGGGCCAACTTCTTTACCATCAAGTTTCAAATAAATTGGTCCAGCACTCCTAACAATTACTGTAAACCACTTACCATACCTACAGCAGGCTGCCACAAATATTAGGTTGGTGCAAAAATAATGACGTAATAATGTCGTTTGTTGACGTGTTTTTTAACGTCAAAAAACGACATTATTACGTCATTATTTTTGCACCAACCTAATATATCTTACTAAAATTTGGTAAACATAAAACAATAAAATAGTAACAAAAATTCAATGTTCTATTAATACTACAGCACACATCATGTCCAACTGCTGATACACTAGGGCAGTTTGATTTTGGATCCGTGGTATTGGACTCCGTTTGAAAATTTGGGTTTGACATACTAAATAATGACACAAAATATCTTTTTCTAAATCCTTGCTGTTTTTGAGAAAATGAGTTTAAAGTTTAGATTTAGGTTCAAAATTGAAGTTTGGAATTTCATTTCAGTGATTAGTGAAAGCCTTAGAGCACAGCCTTATAATATTTATAATTGAAATATATGCTGTTTGTTGGTTTGAAATTACAAGGGATAACACATTCCATAACCAACAACTGTACATCTTCAACATGATCCAGAAAATAAAGCAACAGCCAATGGAAATAAAAAATTTACAGCATAATGCTTTCACCTTGTTGAACAAATTGGAGGTGAGGGAAGAGATTATAAAAAAAATGTCCACTAGATAAGTAAACATTTATTCATACTCAATTAGTTATGTTAATTTACAAAACTAATTTTGTTGTTTAACCTTTTTTGTAATATTTTCAATTTTTATAGTTTCCGTTTATTGAATATAGTAAAAAATTTCATTTTCTTTGTGAGGAGTCATAATAAGGATTTTGGTTTGAATTTATTTTCCATTCGATGTATCTAATACAAAAAGAAATATCAACTTTATTTGGGTTTATTCTTGAAATAGAAAAATTTTGAAGAAAATTGCAAGCATAAACCTGTCTAAATTAGGTATTTCTGTACATTTTTTTCAGATGATCTTTAAAACTGATTGCTCAAAAATGTTTGGTGTCAGTACTTATCACATCAAACCACAGCTTTTGTACAATGTGCAATGTTTTTTCTAAAATGTTTTCTGTCTTACTAATACACTAAGTGGTGGCATCACTGGCTGTTTGTTTACATCACTGATGCAAGTGGTACATGAATGAATAAAACGGTGTTTTACAATAACATACAATGCGTAGCAATGCTATCAAAAAAACTACCTGATGTGATGTGTAATCTACGGTATTAATATTTTATAGGAGTTGTTGACTGTTTATCAGTTGGCCTAATAAATTTTAAACGTTTACTAAGTTATATCAATACAATATACAGTACAAACTGGTGTGTGTTGTAGGTTGTTTGCTATACAACACACATAGACACTTAGTGTCTCAATATACACTTAAATAGTGTGACCTTTTTATATAGTTTTTGCACAGGTTATCTTATACTGTAACCTAACTTCATTTACTGGTAGCCTACTGTGTTTCAGGGTCAACCCATACAATATGTTTAAGTCTAACTCAGAATTTTGAGCTAAAAATCTTGAGGTTGATTTGTACACCAGGTCAGTTCATATGCCACATTTTACAGTAGCCTATTTAAGGATGTATTATCATTTTGGAGTAAAAGATGATAATCCCTTTTCGTAATTTCATGTGCATTTCAATTCTGTAAAAACTCACTTAAATTTCTCTTTTATCAGTTTCTGCTCGGTATTAAGTTACTTCCTTTTTAAAGACTTTAAAAAATATTATAATTATTTGCAAGTACTATTTATCACTAAACTTACTTTAATAATAATATCACTAATATGCCACTATGGTTGATGGAATAGAATGCAGATCAATCAAGGATTCTTCATGCTTATTCATCCTATTTTCTTAAAAATAAGAAAAATGACTATATCAGCAGTTTAACAGACTTGAATTCTTGAATAAACACCTGTACAAACAAAGATTGTTTCACAATAAAAATGGTAGATCAAGTTTTTTAAAGAAAGTAGTTTTTGTAATTAGAATATTGTGTATTAAAACAGCTTTAATAGTAATAAATATAATATTCATTTATCTTGTCTCTACTCTATCTTGAGTTTTGTAATTGCATCCATTCACCAGCAGATTGAATTGTAAAATTTCATTCTCTCCTGATGTGCCGATGTAGCCTGTGAAACTCAGATAGGGACATAAGTGAATATATAATTTCATATCTATCTATATATATATATATATATATATATATATATATGATAAATAAAATTATCCATAAACCTGACTGAACAAAAATTCTTCAAATTAGTATTTTGCTAACAGAAATTGCCCTATAATTTGCTATTTTTTGTGTTACAGTAACAAACACTGAAATTGGATGACACACACACACACATATATATATATATATATATATATATATATATATATATATAAAGACAAAAAGAAAACTTATCTTAGCCAACATATTTTATCCTCTGATGGACTTTATCAAGGCAAATGCAAAGATTTTATATATCCCTCATTGCCAAGTAATAATTAGTTTACAATTAATTTATATATTTTATATTTTAACGAACATGAATTGTTAAATTATTTTCTTTTAATTTTTAAACATTTTTATAGTCATGTATGTTGGCTTGAGAAAGGAGTAATTATTTCTGAAACAGATATTTGAAAAAGTTCAATCAATTAAGTAATCAATTCACCCAAGGAAGGCGATAATGCCACTAAGATGTAAGGGGCTACTGGGAGTGAAAGAGAATTAAGACTTTAGAAGGAAATGGAAATCTAATCCTAAACAGGAAAAAAGGGATAAACCTATACTCCTGTTCAAAAACCAAAGAGGACCATGAACCAGGCAATAGGCAATCATATCTACTCCTATTATTTTACCTAAACTTTTCACTTAGCCTGATGCATATGTATAAGAATTCTTAAATTTGAAAATTTTTATAAAGTAACAACATTTTTGCATTTGTTTATAAATACTTTTTGCAAAATAAAATCCTTACATTTGGCTTGATAAATTCCATCAGAGGACAAAACATATTGGCTAAGATGAGTTTTTCCTTTTTTTCTTTATTATTCATATTTTGTCATTTTACAGAGATATATATATATATATATATCTCCAAACAAGTATGATTAAAAGAAAGTGACATTTTTTATTGTATTTTTCCAATTTTCGGTAAACATTAATATTATAAAAAAAAATAAATAAATCACATTCTTTTTGAGCAGTCTCATTCTCAATATGACCATTGCACATGATGTCACACTAGACTATTTCAAACATCTGGCTTCCCGAAGAATATCAGGAGGCAATTCTAGCTACCACACAGACACTACATCAGTTCTTGATAATCAAAAGTCAAAAGTACTTGAACAAAAATAACAAAATATGAACTTTGGACAGTTTGTAGGAATCCTTCTCCTCGGTTTTTCGTTGAATGTTAAAATTTGGAGTGTCGGGATTCAATACATTAATAAAATATCGTTACAGGGTCGCTCGTAATTTGCCCGTCTAAAATAATCAAACGCTTTTCATTGAAGGAATAAAATTCAGTAGAAAAGACGACATAGTTTCAACAAATAAACATTGATTTAGGAATACAAACAGTTAATAATAGATTGGAAAGTAATGTCTTTTGTTTGGGTTGATATAGTTCTGAAATAAGATATAAACTGTCTTTGTGTACGTGTGTGAGAAACAATAAAATGTTGTGATATGTGTGTTTGTATGAAAAAGTCAACATGTGTGTGCGTGATTCATAGTAAAAATGGATACGAGAGATATGAATTGTTTCTTACTGTTGGTGGTGATGGCGTGGTCTGGAGTTTGTCAACGCTGTCGTTTTTGACATGAGGTCATGAAGGTCATCGGCGAGAGGTGTGTGTAGCTTGCTGGCAGCCGCGTGTATATTGTTTCGGGAACGGATTTTGTATGTTTTTATACACTTTTTCCAAACAATATCGGCTCCAGAATTAAATTATTTATTTATTCCTAATTGGCCCTAAGAAGTCACGTGGTATGTCTTCTACTACGTCCGTACGATATTTGGTCGGTATCTACCTAAAAATGATGATGACTAATACAACAAACATTCTGATTTGTAATCTATGATTTTATTGGTGTGTTTTAAGATGTAAGTGTTTTCTTGAGTGTGATTGGTTTATAAATATTGTAGTTGATATTTTAGTGGACACGACAAGTTTATTAACAACTTTGAGCACAATACTCAAGTCAACGTCTTAAATGAAAATTGGAAAAATACAATAAAAATTTAAATACAGACCTTGTCGATTTGATTTTTTTTAAAAATCAAACTTGTTTAGATGAATACTTGCTGCATAAATATACCTTATTCAAATATACAGGGTGTGATGGGTAAATGGTCGCCATTTTTATATTTCTTCTATTTCACACATGCACATTATTTGATTTTGTCAACTGCACATTATAGTAGGGTCTGTGAGAAAAAGAGAATCATGACGCAAATCACTTCTCAAAAATTTGGAAACAATATGCGTTACTGCATTGAATGCTCCAATATGAGCATTCCAGAGTTTTGGGGTGTCAATCTGAGGACAGTGCAGAGGATTCAAAGAGTTGGTTGAGTCTAATGGTGATTAGGAATGTACAGCAGCTTAGAAAACTCTCTGATCATTCTGATAAGGAAAGAACACCCAAATTTGTTGGTGATAGTCTTAGTCAACATCAAGTCCCTTAAGGAGATAGTGCTGCCCTAGGTCAAGAGGGTTGCTGCTAGAAGACCCTATGCCTGGCAACAAGACTCTGCACTATGCCACACAAGCAGGAAAACTGGTCAGACAACTACATCACCCCTTACACCTGGACACTCAGACTGCAATCCCCTCGATTATTGGAGTGCAGTTGAGCAAGAGACCATCAAAACTCCTTGTGACCCCAAAGATGAACTGAAGGCAAGGATTATGGCAGCATTCACCAACTTGGAGACTGTTGCAGGAAATTCCAAAGTCATCTGGAAGCCATGGTTGAAGCCAATGGCGATTTTATTGAATACATTTACTCTTTAGTATTTCAAGATATTTTGTGTAACTTTTGTAAATATATCTGTTAAAATGAGATGTCAGTGTTTTCATTTTTGCATAATTTAGATAACAATTTATCCATTGCAACCTGGATATATATATATATATATATATATCCTGTTGTCAATCTTTTCAACATTTTATTTCCCATTTTTATGAAGTTATTTTCATAATATATGATTTTTGTTGTAATTATTGCTAATTAACAAATAAGTATGTTCAAGTATCTTTTTTTTTTCTTCTTTCATTGAAGCTACTGTCATTACAAGTCCAAAAAATCTGGTGACTTCAATCAAAGTGACAATTCTGAGATGAATTGGGGTGGCCTTCCAAGAGCACGCCTGCGAGAAGTAGAACTGGTTGAAAATGGCAACCAACAAATTCTGACTAAAAGTTCGAATGTAAGTAATTTTCATTCTGATGAATTACCTTGGTATTATAATTCTGAAATGACTTTAGGGGTAGAGTTGTGAACTTACAAGGAGACCCTTACACTGGGTAGGTGTCATAACATTCAATAATAAAAAGAATACGGTTTTGTAAACAAAAGAAAGTTGTCTCCCTTGAACTTTTTAACAGTTAAAAAAAAAAGCATTTGATAAAACTAAAAGTATGTCACAAAGAACTGTTGGAACTTTTTGTAACCTTGACATATTTGGGACGGATATTAGGACAACAAACTCGACTGTGTATATTATATATATATATATATATATATATAGAAAGAGGAATGTTTTAATTTCCAAACACTTCACTTTATCGAATCAATCATCCTTCTGAGTTCTGACTAAAACAGGAGTTAGCTGCATCATCAGTAGATACTAAGTTGAAAACTGATCATATTGGGAATTTGTGGCTGTACGAGAATGCTAAATTGGCAACATTGTTTTGTTCATGTAAGAATGTTGGTCTGATATAAAAAATATTTTTCCCAACATAGAAAAATAATTCATTAATGTCATGAAAAAAAAAAATTTGCAATTTTAACCACAAATTTAGAAAAATCTTTGTTTTTTTTTTCAGAGTTGAATTTTCATTTTTATTTAAAAAAAACTTTCAATTTTTTTAATTATTTTTTTTTTTCCCCCCATTATGGAAAATATAATAAAGTGAAGTGATATTTTTATTCATAGCATTTATTTTTATTTTTATTTTTTTTTTTTTTGATTATTTGACCTTTATTCTATATTTACTTTTAATTTACTTACTTATAAAATATTTAATTGCACCAAATCAGATATTTTTAATTATTTTAAGAAAATTTATTGAACAAAGGAAAGTGCTATTATTAAAAAAAAAAAAAAAAACTGGGGAAAATTGATAAAGACTTATTGGACTGACACCATAAATTGATTGTCTTTTCTTTACTTTCTTTCTATTACCAATGTCATAAAAATTTCTAGACTCCTCCAGACATTATGCATAATTATTTTTAACTTTATATAACCAATAGGAAGGTAATTCAGAATTGTTGAATTATTTCCTATTTGATCTCCTATACAAAAAATAATTTAGTGGTTGTAAAAAAAAAAAAAAAAAAAAAAGGAAATTTTTAAAAAAACAAAATTCACATTTGAAAATGGCATTAAACTTTTCATTTTTTTATTCTTTAAGTAGATCTTTATTTAATAAAATGATTTCCTTTGTTTAGCAAATTATTTTTTCTCCATTTTCCCTTTTTTTTTATTGCTTTTATTTTTTTTCTGTTTTTTTTTTTATTTTTCCATTATGAGACTACATCAAATTTCTTTCCTCTGTTTTCTGGTTTTGTACATGTTTTAAAATTTTTTCTCCTTTTCTTTCTTCTCTCCAGCAATATGAAAGTTTGCCTGGAATCTCAAATCCAGCCTTTGACCATTATGAATCCAGTGTGGAAAGGTGCTAAATGCTGGAATGCCAAAAGCCAGTATTTTGAAGCTGTGACATTTCATTCTTTTACCCAAAGCGCTAAAAGTTTGCAGTTTTCAAACTTACAAAATAATAATCTCCAGACAGTTCTACACTTGACATGTCAATCTGCAGTTAATACTGTTATAAAACTTTTAATGTTTCCAGTTTTATTTGGCTCTTCTAGAAAACATCAATTAGACAAATTAAAATTAAATTCAAGTTATCATCAAACTTGAGAATAATACTATGTTAAAAAGAAACTGATCAGTTTGACATTATTTACAAACTAATATCCTCATCTTTACTATCATAATGTTTCAACCATTGTACCCTCTAGCCTTCTTCAGATGCCTGTCAATCCTGATAGCATTTAGAGAATTTCAAACTGAATCCTTTATTTAATTTATTGGGGACAGATTATTCTCATTCTGCTGTTCAATTCTTGGGATGTCTTATTTAGTGCTACTAAATAGTCACTCCACTTCCAGTGAGTCTAAATCTGCACTATCAACCTCAGGGATTGAGTTCCCTGTTATCAAATTCACAAACCAATGCTCTAATCCACTAAGCTGTTGTCCCATAAATAAGAACATGATATTTTTAGATATTAACAGCAGAATGAAAACAATCAACCTCTGTAGATTAAGTAAAGAGTTGAGTTTAAAATTCTTTGATGGTTATAGAGATCAACAAATAATCACTGATGAGCACAATGCCTGAAACTTTGTGATAATAACAAAGTTGAGGATGATAGTTCAAATGTAAATGATAATGCTTTATCCCAGAAACCAGTCTGATGTATGTTTTCTATAATATAAGTAGTTTTAAATTATAATTTTTCCTTTTCAATCTGAAAGTGTAAATTCATATTAACCTGGAGAATATTATGAAATTTTAATTATTCTGTAATCTTAGGAATTTTACAACAAACATTCCATCCAGGATTTTATCATTAAAAGTGAGAAATTTTTTTTTTCTCCTTTTTCGGCTGTTTATATTTTGACGTTAATTTTTAACTAAATATTATTCTAATTTTGGTTATTATCCTCCTATATAATTTTAATATTTAACCGATCTACAAAAATAAAAAAAAATTACAAAATTTTGTCTTTCTGCAGAAAATGTGTTAGACCTTATTTTCTAGGAAAAATCTGTAAATAAATAAAAATTTCATTTTTAATGGAATATATATATATATATATATATATATATATATATATATATATATATATATATATATTCAAATTTGGGTGAGAATCCAACAGAATGATAAATTTATAAGACAATTTCAAAATCATTTATTTTGACATGTTCTGCTGATCAAACACCATCATAAAAAAAATGATTTTATTTTGACCAAATTCTCATTAGTAAGACAGAATGTGAATATGACGTTTTGATCCCTCACCCACCAACTTCAAATCATTTCCCATTTCCTTATCACCATCAGTGCCAAGACTGTGGCCATAGAGCCACTGAGCCTCCACATATCTCGAAAGGTATTCATTCATGTGTAGCATGTCTTTGACAAAGTAAACCTGGCAGAGCCCATCCCTCTCTAGATTTTTCTCCAGGACAGTTCCTATTAATATAATTTTAAGTCCCCTCCATATTTGTTTTGTCCTATTCTTGAACTCCAGGATACTTTACTGGTGCCTCCCTAGGAGCAATGTTCATATTTCCATTTGGTAGACTCCTGATTCTGACAGAAAGTCAGCTGTAGAGGTTTCTTGAAATTCTAATCAGACACCATAAGGAACTTCTACTGCTGACTTTGCATTGGAAGCAGGAATTTACCAAATTAAATGGGGGGTATGTAGAGCTTTCTAGAGTTGAAAGAAAAGGAATATGGAAGGAATTTAAAATGGTCTATATAGGAACCAAAGTTGTGTAGTTTCAGAAATGACGCAATTAAGGTGAGTGATCAAGCATCCATTTGATTAATGTGTGTCATGTTCTGGCTCATTAATGTGTATTTGATTGAAGTGAGAATTTTTTTTCTGATGCTGTTTAATCATCATAACATGCCAAATGAAGGTTTTCCAAATTGTCGTATATATTTGTAAAGCATATTATCTATCCCATAATATTAAACACAGTGTGACTTTTTATATTTATTGGTTATGCAACCTGCTCTCCCTCATCTATTATTTCATTATGGTAACTGACAGCATTATTCAATGCCAACTACCAAACATGTCTTATTACCATAACAATGGAATATTTCACTGGTTAGCAGGGGAGAGCAGGTTGCTAATACATTGTTTTTTATTTTTATTTTGTGTTAGCTTTCTTGGGATATTTTAATGATTTTTCAAATCGGAATTCTTTCTTACATGCAACAATAGTTAATTGAATAGATGAAACCCTCCATTATTTGTGCAGAAAATATGACCAATACAATTGAATAAATTACTTTAAATATTACCATCAGTTTTTTAAGAGTATATTATATAGATTTTGAAGCTTGCAATTAAGCACTGATAAGCTCATAGAAAAATAAACTTTTCTTGTTGTATCAAATCATTTCTATGTATACTGTCATAATGCTGACAGTCATTATTGCCTTTTTTTCCTGTTCAAAGTGATCTACAATTGTCTGCAAGAAAAAAAATCTTGTGGTCCTCACCGAAAGGTAGTCTTATTAAATGAATATGGCCTTGCTTGGGTATCATAAAAAAATAATAGAAAAATCCAACAAAGAAAAATCAAAGGATGCATATTAACCCGAAACTGTCGGTAATAAGAGATCATAGGATGCGTAGTAATTTGAAGCTGTTGGTAAAGAGTGATGATAAGATGCGTAGTAATCTGAAGTTGTTGGTAAAGAGAGATCATAGGATGTATAGTAATCTGAAGCTGTCAATAAAAAAAATGTGTAATGAGCTGAAGCTGTCGGTAAAGAGAGATTATGAGTAGTTATCTGAAACTGTCGGTAAAGAGACAATAGGTTGAATAATGATCTGAAGTAGTTTTATTAAAGTTCTGAAATTAAGTATTTGTGATATAATGTCATTATTCCAAATTTATAGATACACACTTCTGAATTTGTTTTTTTTCTTATGATGTCATCACAAAAAACTACATAAAAAAACTAATCTGACTGTATATCTGCCTATCTGTCTATGAAGGGCTTGTTCTTCTAGGTGTGTGTGACTCAAAAAAGGTTAAGAACCACTTCTCTAGAGATAGCCAAGAGAAATGTTCATTGGTTTGAACATTTTCATTGGTCTTGAAATTGCATTATGATTTTTATTGCAATATTATTAGCTAATTATCTGCTACTTTATTGCAATTTCACACTGTTTAATGTGAAAGCTGAAAACTAGATTGACTAATGCCATGATAAAATGCAAACAGAAATAAAAGAAATTAACAAAGAATTAAGAATGAAAGAGATCATGTCTTTTACAGAATAGATACTAAATCCATATTTAAAAAACTATCTTTAAAATATTATAATAAATAGAATCATTTTACCAATATAGTGTAAAAATGTTATTTGATGCATAAGATTCTTCCTTTAGCATAAGGTGCAATAAGAGATTGGCAATGATAATTTACTAGTTTTAACCCATGAAAATTTCAATTTTCCTATTTTAAGTTTCTGATGATTCTTATGATGAGTTCAATGACAATAAAATATCTGTAGTAATTCCCCTATTGCATGGTTAAATATTTGAGCTTACCAACTTTAACAAAACTAGAAAGACCAGTGATAATTTCCTATTTTTCCTATCTGATGAATCTTATTTAATTTTTCAGTTAATGATTGAGTAAGCTCATGGTAGGTTCTGCAACAATAAAATATTCACAGAAATTCCCCTATTGTTAAATATTTAAACTTAATAACTTTAATGAAATATTGCAATAACAATCATAAATTTGAATGCTTGCCATTATTTTAAGAAGTAAGGGGGTACAAATGAAAAAATTTTAAATTGACAGCTTTTTTTCATTTTACTGAAACTGATATTAAACATCTATGTATCTTTCATTTTCTCACTGAA
The DNA here is from genome assembly GCA_963932145.1 of Acanthosepion lycidas. NCBI lineage: Eukaryota > Metazoa > Mollusca > Cephalopoda > Sepiida > Sepiidae > Acanthosepion > Acanthosepion lycidas. The sequence goes on along the minus strand of OZ010608.1, from coordinate 69,719,623 downwards.
ACCAAGTAGCATCTTTGTATTTTGCCTTCTAATCAAAATGGAATAATCCATTTATTTATGAGGCATTAGCAGGAGACACTAAACACTTCTATCTTTATTCACTGAAACCCAGTAACATCTCTAATAAGTCTTTTTTCTTTCTATGCTATCAAAACGGAATAGTCCATTATTTATGAGGTATTGGCAGAGTGTAACAGTCGTGTGAACAAAGGGAGGGTCAAGCACAATTATTATGATTGTAAAATAGAATAATTTTAACCAATATACTGTAATAAGTTATGTAACAGATTCATTCTTACAGTAGATCTTATTAGGCACAGTAAGAAAAACAATAATAACTAATAAAATAGAACAATTATAACAATATATTGTAGTAAAAAAAATTGTGATGGATAGATCTGTTTTTATTGTAGATCATATTAGGCACAATAAAAGATTAACAGCAATAACTAATAATAAAATAGAACAATTATAACAATATAGACTGTAATCAAAGTTATGTAATGGATAAAAGATTCTTATTGTAGTTCTAAGTAATTACATTATATTTTTTTCTTTCTTTAATGAGAACTTGCGCTCTTCACTTCAAGGAAAGTCTTTAAGGTCTCTCTTACATATTCAAATTATCAGTATTGCTGCTTTTGTGCTTTGGAGCCAATTAAGAGTTATAAATGGTTCATATCTGGAGTTGACTAGTTTTAAGTTTTAACTGAAACCACAGCTAAGGGAGACTACTCATTTATCTAAAAACTCATTGAATAACCAGTACATGTAGTTAAGTCAGAAATATGAGCTTGGTTTATTGTTGGTTATTTAAAATAAGAATGTAGTATATTTACGTAAAATGGTATACATTAGCTAGTTGTAGAAAAAGGAAATAGTCTGACGATATATGTTGATTCACATCGTGGAATTTTTTTTTTTTTTTAAATTGAGTGGAAAATATCTTATTTTTTTTTTTAAAGGTAAATTAATGACAAAGTGGAAAAACTTTTGTGACATGTTCCGTGCTTGGTATTTATTAATCCACCCACGAGGATTAAATGTGGCACAAGGCCAGTTTAATGTGGGTAGCCCACGAGCCCCCTAGGCTCGGCCAAAAATATGACCTTTGAACCCGCCTAGACGGGTTCAGGTGCTGTCTACCTCCCCGAACGCAACCTTGCCCTTCGACAAAGCTTCGTCCGAGTTCCTCTCAGCATTAGAGAGTTCGACAGAAGCCAGCCCGGATGATCACAAAGTACAGATACTACACTTTGATCCTAAACGGGCTTTAAGAGTTTATCAAAATGTTTTCTGCTGAGAGGATTATATATGTGTAGGAAGTGAAGGGGGAATATTAAAAAGGTCAGCAGGATTAGAATTATACGCAGGAAACATTGAAGATGTTGAAACACTGAAATTTTTAAACTTTTAAATTTAATTTTTTTTTCTTTTCCCTTTTAAACATATCTGGGCATGTAGCCTAGCTGATTTCATTCAGTTTCTTTGTTTTCATTTGTTTTTATCACTTTTATTATTAAGTATCCCACATTTTGATAACAGAAGATCCACCAAGAATTCTATCAACAAAAATATTACTTTAGTTGGATGAAGTCCTAAAGGATAAAACATGGCACAAAATCTTTTCCACTATGTCATTAATTTTCCTAACATTGTTCCCATATTAAAACTATACACATAATCTAAATGTCCCATCCATTAAATCCTCTTCTTAATTAATATTGGCACTTCATTTGTTCATTAACACTGGACACATGTGTCAATTATAAAATAATTCATTTACATCAGTTTACACATGTGCTTAATAAAAAAAAAATTTCTCTCCAATTGAAAATGAAATTCACTTTGGTTGTGACTACTTTTATTAAATCTTATTTTAAATTTTTTTAAACTACAATGGGATACTATTTTGTGCAGATATTTTTTTTTTGTTTGAAAATACATTTAAAAAATGAACTTTATGTAACTTCATGTTTTTTGTTTTGTTTTGTTTTTTTTGTTTTTGCTTATCTTAAATCTAAAGTTCAAAATTAAATGTAAAAAAGGTTGCCTTGAAGAAAAAACATAATATACCATAAAAAATAATTTTCATTTATGTTTTATCAGGTATATATATATATATATATATATATATATATATATATATATATAAATAACTGTGTTTCGTGACATCCTATTTACTTACATAGATATAAACAGTGTGGACATTGGAATCAACATTGCATGGTGACTGTTATTGTCACACTTCAATGGTGTCTTCAGACAAAGTCTGAATCAAGTGTTGATTTGTAAGCAGTCTATCTCTGATATTAACTGCTCTTCCCCTATAAATATAGTCAAGTCTAAACAACATATTTACTTAAATATATTGAATGATATAAAGCACAGGATCAGTAAGTAGTAAATTAATTTTTAATCATTTAGTTACAAAATTATGACATATTTTATTAAGCATTAAATATGTTGTTAATTAGTTTCTCCTAGCTTTATAATTATGAAAACTTGAAAAAAAACATTTCAGAATAACATGCTTAAATATAGCTCTCTTTCAATTTCAAATGAGCTATTTAAAACCTTCATTTAATTATCTCTTATATTCTTTTAATTTAGGATGATACCTTCCATGATCTTCATAGGTCATTATTCTTCCAAGAGTTCTCATCAGGCTATTGAAGATTTTACCTGTTTATATAATTTATGGCCAGCCTAATGTCCTTGTCTTTATCACATTTCAGCCATTGTACAATCTGAATAACCTTCAGGGAATTAAAAAAAAAAAACAGCAAAAAAAAAGCACTTTATTTAATTTTTAGGAGTAGATTGTTCTTGTTCCACTGCCTATGTTTAGGGATATATTGTCTTGTTCTTAAGTACTGCTCAGTTATGGTTAGTCTTGTTTCTACTGACCACCTCTTAATTGCTGTTGTTACCAGTTCTACCCTGACCCGAGGTGGTACCACCTGTTAGGGTCTCAGCTATAGGCAAATAGTGAACCTCTAAACAAAACAGTATGAAAGTATAAAAATACTTATTTATAGTAAAATGACCAGCAATAGATATTTATGGCAAAATGTCCAGCAATACATTTTATAGTAGAATTACCAACAATACATTTTATCTGTAGTTGAAAGCATACAATTACATTCAAAATATATTTTTTGAAACAGAAAATTGTGTTCAAATTATTTAGATTTCAGCATTAAATAACCCATAGAGGTTGATATGCTGCTAAACAAAATCAACCAACCAACCAACATGAAAGAACTCTTCATGACATTAATCCATATAATATCCTATAATTTTTTAAAGAAATCAAACTGTATTCCAAAATATAACTTCAAAAACTAGAATATAAAACACACATGTCACTGTCTAATTATGTCCACAAAAACATGTATATACATAAAAGCTGTGTATCATCTTCCATGTATTTAAATGTGAGAGCAGAATAACATATCTTTATTACTTCAAAGCTCCCAAGAAAATTAGATTTTGTCATTAAATGACCTATATAGGAGTTGATATGCCATTAAACAAATCAATCAATCAAGCCTGTTTCCACTGATTCCAAGTCTGTACTGCCTGACCCAGAAGTCAAACTCACTTAGTCTGCTACCAAATTCCTGAACCAATACTTTAATCCTATAGGATTAAAGCCACTAAATTAATGATTGATCACTTTAATCCTATATGATTAAAATATAGGCTTGTGTATTTAGTGATGTAGTAATTGTGTTCAATTCCTGGTTGATATACACTTAGACTTAGTGGAAACCAGGCAAGCAATAACTGTACTGTACTATAAAGGGCAACACTAGATATCCCTAGATACGGACATCAGAACGAGAACAATCTACCCTATTGATTAAATAAAGGGTTCAGTTTGAAATTCACTGAAGGTTACCTAGGATTGATTGACAAGCACCTGAAGAAGGTCAGAGAGCACTACAGCCAAAATATGATGACAACAAAGATCAGGATATTAAGCTAACTATAAATAATGACTCTTCATCCCAGAAATCTGTCTGTTCCTTTTAATACCTTTTGGTTGATACTCTACTGCCTTCTTTGGGTATACAATCCATAAGGGAAGAGTGGGGGAGGGGGGGTTACATATTTTCAGTAACCTAGATGATTCCTAAATTAATTTTTTTTTTTTTTTTTTTTTTTTTTTTTTTTTTAACGCATGTTTGTTCTAGTCCTCTCTCTAAATCTATACTGTGCTGAAATCCTTACAAGTTTGATGTAAGCATCGGTCTGTTAGGTTAATGTTTGTCACTTCCTTCAATTTCTTCACTTATGCAAATTTTCTTTTAGGATTAAAATAATATGGAAAAAAATCAATATATTAAAATTATTGATGATTCTTAATTAGACATTGTTTACCTGCAAACGTTTCTTCGAAGTAACTTCAGCCTTTATATTGGATGGATAATATTTTAAAATTAGGTTTTCTCAAACATTGTTAATTCAAAAAATGATTGTAATGAAATAATTATAGTTGCATATTCATTAATATTATTGCATGTTTCAAGTATTCTGTGCCACAAGAATTTTAAGAAATAGAAAATTTTTATTAGGCTTAATTTTACTGGGTTTTTTTTGGGGGGGGTGTATTGTTTTTTGTTAATTTTGTAAATATTTCATAAAACCTTTCGCTTTTACCTGAAAAGAATATAACATGCAAGAATAAATATTTTCATTCAGGTGCTAAGTAAAAAAAAAAAAAAAAAATTCATAAAATAAATGCAGAACAATGAATTACAGTATTTTTGTATATTAACACAATGGAAAACAACATATCATTCAATATTTGTGATATTGTGGTAATATTTTTTCTTTTTGTTTTATTTTTACCCTCTTTCCTTCAATTATTGTCCCACACCCATTCCAGATAACATGAATCCTATTTGAAATAAAGATTTGTTAAATGTTTGTTCAAAATATGACTTGCTTTTGGTCTTTATTTATGCTTGCTTGTTTTATGTGTGCCCCCCCCCACACACACACACATACTATAATTCCAGCAACAATATCTTTTCTGAATTAACCATAAATATGTATTGTCATAATGCTTTTTATATAGACCCATAGTGCAGTGGTTATCAGCATGGAAATTCAAACTGGCATGCTGAGTTCAAATTCTTACATTCACTTATACACAAATACCCCTGGGAAAAGTATGAATCTGTAATGAGTGCTGACAAAAAAATGAAATCCTTTAAAACACTTATCTCTCTTTTCGCTTCTTTGCAAGAAAGCAACCCTCAAATAAAGAGAGGAAAAGACTGAACCCAACTAAAAATATTGCAAGTTTGCAGGAGCAGAGCCTACTTATTTGTGACTGAAAAATACTAAAAATCACAGAGGCTCCACACATAGCTTCCATTATTTATTTATTTTTTTTATTAAAAAAAAAGAAAAAAAAAGGAATGCTGGAAAATAAAATAATTTGGCCAATCAAAAAAATTGACGCAAAGACTGATGTGCACACCAATTTCTTGAGCCTATTCAATAGGATGAAAAACCTGACGCCTCTTGGCCAGAGGCAGAGGAGACCAGAATGACACCAGGAGGAACGAAACAAAACAAAACAACGCAGCCATGCATGATATGTGAATAAACAATTAAGTCATCTGCTACTTACATTTCCCCTCTGTTCAGGGCCAAAAGAAAACAGCAAATTGACATCTGACCTAATTTCTGACATTACTACTACCTCTATCATGGTTTGACTTCCAACTACCAAAATTACCATTTCTTCAGATTGCCATCAATATCTGCCTTGTTAACTAACATTTTGCTACACCAAATAACAAATGATTCACTAACCACTTTAAAGAAAATAAATAAAAATATATTATTTATTTTTAACATCTTGACTTGGTTCATTTTATTCCCAAGGTTTCCGATAATATAATTATCCTACTACCTACCCACACTGGTAACATTCAGATGTGAACCAATATGCCACAAATCCATTTCTTCCAATCCCCAGCTTTAAATTAAATATTAAAGTAAACAGAACTCATTAATCTTAGGTGGCAATCAAGCCAAGTTTAACAGGGTACTGGCCCTGTTCAACATTTAATTGCATGCAATTGCTAGATGGTGATCTGGAGATCCACTAATTGGATAATAATTATTAAAATTCTTTGCAGAATAGATTAAATGGTTGAGAGAAAGATGAAAAAAAGAAACTAGTTAATAGCTGTTTTAAGCAATAAAATAAATTTAAGAAAGGTTCCAAAGAGAATTGAACCAGAAATAACTAGTCAAGATGCAGTAAAATTGAGAAAAACAAAATTTTCTAACAAACTATCCACTCCCCTCCAATAAGAAGAATATGTTGGACTAATTTATTTTTGTTCCTGGGATTACAAGTTCAAAGATTCTTTACATTAATACTATTTGACAAAAACTCTTACCATATATTACCTCAACAGATTCACAATAGCTAAGGTTTAAAATAAATTTAAAAAAATGAAAAATCTTTCTTGAAGGTTTTATTTTAGTTTTAATTTCAAGCTAATAGATTAAATTTAATATTTCCAATTAGCAAAATACTTTGCTCTATTTCAAAGCTAATTTAAATTGAATGGATGTAATTTTCATTTTGAAGTTGCTAAGCATCACTAATTTTAGCTCCATTTTAGCCATCTTTCATCAAAATATAATGCTTTTATTAAAAATGTCCTTCAAAAATAAAATGTACTTTTTTGAAACTTTATTTGAAGAATATTAGCTGATTTAAAGTTTAATCTGATTTGAAACAAATACTATTTACTTTAAGTTTAAAATATTGCCAAAATGCACTTTGTAACATGGCAGTAGCTGTTTATTTAAGGGGTTGATTTATATAATTTTTAAGTACTCAGTAATCTGAAAAATTTAGGAAAATATTCTTCATAATCTTATGTTTTATTGAATTTTAGATATTTTGGATTTAAATTTACTATGGTTATCACTTTTATATAATATCATAATGTTGTCATACCTGGTTTAAAACTTCAATTCTTTAACTCAGACAAAAGTGTTTACTTCAATATCCACAGCTCATATGACAAAAACACCTTAATTTCATCCAGCTCCATGTATCCACTTCTGGAATACCGTCCAAAAATACAAGGGTCATTAAACAACTATTCTGACCAATCAGCAAAAGCCTCATACAGTTTCTGCAGTAGCCATTTTTGAGTCACTAACTCACTATAAAACCACCACTGATTTCACCTACATGACTGCCCAAGCCATCAACAGCAATACCTTCAGCCAGCAATAAAACTAGTGACAGAATCAGAGACTAACTCTTGACTACTACGATGCAATAATTCATGGAATATTTCTCCCATGTGTCTCTCACTCAACTACATATGCATGTAGATTTTTTTATACTAATTTTCAGCCAATACAAGGCCCAAGAGCCACTTGAAGATTTTCTTCATATCTCAACTACTACCTTGAATGAATTCTCAGTCTCCCATGACTAATATATGATGCCTCAGATTTTTTTATACTCAGCCAATACAAGGCCAAAGAGCCACTCAAAATAGGGGGTTACTATATGTTGTTGTATGAGAATAAGAAAAGGCAAAGTGAAGTTCATGGGGTTATGTAGGAAAGTGATCATGAAAAATTCCTGCTGGGAGTCTGTTTCACAAAGCAGCAGTTCTTGAGCATAAACTGTCTGAGTGAAACTTCCTGCTTACTAATGGAATACGAAGGGCATGAGGATGATTCATCTTTATGTATGTGGCATGGCAGGTTCCAGTTGCAAAGGTCAGGGCTGGTGGAACCAAGGAATGTAGCTTGTCAGAATAAATGACATGGAAATAGCTGTAGAGTAATGAGTGACTCACAATATTCCATCTGTGGGGAAGAGGTTGTAAGGTGGAAAAATAATTCATCACCCAGAAGGCAGCATAAACACTTTCAATCTCTATCAAAATAGGTAAGTGAGGACTAAGCAAATGATCAAACTTTGTAAGTCAGCGAGAATAAAAAACTCTTTTACTTATCTCAAACACATCTGATCTCCATTTGCTGTTTTGTCATTTTCACTTATTTTTTCTTGTTAACGTAAGGCCACTGTTACAAAATCTTTCGTACATAAAATTATTATTCATTCACTTCTGAATTCTGTCAAATTGTCATTGGCCATGAGGGTATGTGGCTTTTTGAGGACTTAAAATGAACATTTGAATCTTCTTCTAAGGTTGTGAAACTCTAGCTTCCCCTTCATGGGTCAAGTGTTTAATATATAACTTCCTGTCATCTGGATGTTTCATGTTTGTACAAGGTGACGCAGAGAGGACAGATGTTTTTGAAAAATTCACACCATTAATTTTAGCTTCCAAAATATTTTATTGACACTGAGACACACAGGAATAGTGAAAGTTGCCTTCCAGACACTAAGCAAAATATTAAGAAACATGAAATTGGATTAGAAATAAAGAAAATAGAGCTGAGGCTGAATGATAGCAATTACAAAAACATCCATCCTCTTTGCCTCATGCTGTATATCCTATATTTGGTTGGGTTGACTTGCTGTTATATGTTGGTGCAGACACTGACATCCTTTGAGGCCCAATTGTGTACTTGGTGGCTATATGGTTACACTTAAGGTCAACCCTCTGATGCATATAACACTTTTGAGGTTCTGGTGTGACCAAGTACAAAACTTACTTTGATATCTTTTAGGGTGAGTTTAGTATATTTTAGGGTCACCACAGCTCAACTCAACTCAATCCAAATATTCTTGATTGACATTAAATTCAATCCACATCTAGTATTTCCAGATATGAATCACATATTACATTGTACACCACCTGTTGTTTTAACAGTTTTCAATCAGCTCAACATTCTTTGCACCCCACTCATTAGCCTTCTCATATGTCTGAAATATTCATGTCATAAAAAGGAGTAGATATATTCACCTATCTTCTGGTTCACACGCCTCCCCAGTCTTTTGATGTGCCTGACGGTTTACCCCTTGTTTCCTGTTTAAGATTTAATTTTTGGTTCCTTCTAAAGTTTTCTCATTCACTTTCAATCCCAGTAATTCCTTGTGTCTTAGTGGCATTATCACCTTGTTTGGGGTGAATTGATTGATTAAAGAAAGAAGTTAATATAGTATTGAATTCTGGACATAAGCTTGAATCTATTTCATATTTAAACTCTGAGGAAATTCCATTGAAAACTCTGTTCCATTGACTACCAGAGGTCAATAACAAAATCTGACTTCAAATGTTAACTTTATAATAGCCAACATGGATATTTGGATAGATAGATACCATCGTTAAAATAGATATTTATATACCTATATAGACTATCACTAAAATTGGCATTTGGATACCTGGATAGACAGCTACCATCACTAAAATGGATATTTGGTACCTGGATAGACAGCTAGCATCTCTAAAATGGATATTTGGTTCCTGGATAGATAGCTACCATCACTAGAATAGATATTTGGTTAACAGGAAAGACAGCTACTATCACTAAAATGGATATTTGAATATCTAAACAGACAGCTGGCCTCACTAAAATGGATATTTGGGTATCTGAATAGACATCTACTATCATTAATGTAGATTTTGTATACCTGGATAGACATCTGTCATCACTAGAATAGATATTTGGATTCCTAGATAGACAAAAAACATCACTAAAATGGATATCTGGATAGACAGCTACTATCACTAAAATGGATATTTGGATACCTGGATAGACAACTACCATCACTAGAATTGATAATTTAGATACCTGAATAGAGAGATACCATCATTAAAATGGATATTTGGTACCTGGATACACAGTTACCATCACTAAAATGGTTATTTGGATAGCTGGATAGACAGCTACCATCACTAGAATTAATATTTAGATACTTGAATAGACAGATACCATCACTAAAATGGATATTTGGTACCTGGATAGACAACTACCATCACTAGAATTGATAATTTAGATACCTGAATAGACAGATACCATCACTAAAATGGATATTTGGATACCTGGATAGACAACTACCATCACTAGAATTGATAATTTAGATACCTGAATAGATAGATACCATCACTAAAATGGATATTTGGTACCTGGATACACAGTTACCATCACTAAAATGGATATTTGGTACCTGGATACACAGTCACCATCACTAAAATGGTTATTTGGAAAGTTGAATAGACAGCTACCATCACTAAAATGGATATTTAAATATTTGAATAAACAGTTGGCATTACTAAAATTGTTGACTGTTAAAAGAGTTAATGTGTATTTGGGTAAATCACTCTATGATATTCCCTACCTGAACAATAGTAACCAAGAAAATTTTCCTTCATTGTTAAGTCAAGCTAATCAATGGGCATCAATTAGTCATTTTTGATGACTTAATAACAAGTAATGGGAAAAAAACTGTTGGCCAAAAACAAACTTATTTGTGTATGGATTAAAATTGATATTTCCTGGAAAAGAATTTCCCATTCTGTTTTTATATGAGTGTCAATAAAAAAGTAATGCTTGCTTTAATTTGATTTTCAAAGTATCAGTTACAATTACTAAGTGTTATTTTATTTTTTAGCTGTAGACTTTTTAAAACACTAAAAGTTATATACAAACACAGTCAGTAAAGTCAAGCAATACTGGTCAGTATCTAGATGGGTGGCAATTTAGGAATACCAGGTGCTGTAACCTTGGATACGCAGATGAGAAATTTGAGAGTTGTTGGTTTCAATCCCTAGGAATGATTACAAAACATGTGCCCATCCCCAATTTATAGGCAGAAGCACACAAATACATAATGAGATTTTTCCCAGCCAATAAAATAGACCAGTTCTGAGACAGTCCTGATTTGTCTTGTCTTGAAGTCAGAATGCTACATTTGCTTGTCCGAACTTGCTTTTGTATGTCAACCCCAACTCTTCATTTGTGAAATTTTTGCCATATTACTCTTGCTTTGCCTTATTATTGTTAATTTGCCTTGCATATATTGTTTGCTTACTTTATATTATTTTTTGGCCTGTTCTTTTTTCATTTTCTTGTTATTGCTTATTCCAAACTTTCTCAGTTCTGTTTGTTGGACAGTTCTGTTAATTATTTTTCATTTGATCATGGCTACTCACTTGTCAAGAGTTGAATTTGAATTCCACTCAAGTTCATTATATTCCCTTACATGCAAATACTCTTGGGAAAGTTATAAATCCATCTCTTCTCCATCCTCCAGCTATGAGTTAAATAGCAAGACAGACTGGGTCCTACAACCCAAGTTGGTAACCAGTCTGAAACCAGAATGTAATGACAGCTTACTGCAGTAATTTTCCCAAGTCAGTCATAATCAAAAAGAGATATGATCACCCAAACATGTTACATCCACCCTACCAACATGCATCTTGTCAGTGTGGTAGAAGGAAGTGAAGGTTATGACAATGAGAAGGATAGATAACGATTGACCCTTGACCTGAAAAGGTTGAGATTGTAGTGTTCAAGGTAGCAATAGGAGTTTGTTCCACAAAGTAGCAGTTCCCACAAAAAAAAATGAGTGAAACTTCCTCCTTGCAAATGGAATACAGAGCAAATGTTAATAATGATTCAACTCCATGGGCAAAGCATGGAAAGACCTAACTGTAAAAGCCTGAACTGTTAAATCTAAAGAGTGAACATATGCCATAGAAATAGTAATAGATAAGCGATAGGCTATCAATGGTGAATCTGTTGGAAAAAGATTGTAAAATGAAAAATGTCATCCCTTACACAACTGATTTTGAACCATATCAATGCTGGGAAGTGAAGATTGGGTAGCTCCAGCTCAGATATTGCAGCAATACTCCATTTCTAGTCTAATCAGATTCTTATAAAACGAGGCATGGCAGAAAAACTGAACCATTTTATGTAGCAGTACAAGGAGTTGACCCTTTTTCCAGCATCTTTGGTGATGAATTTTGTATATGAGTTCTACTTGAGGTCTGGTGTGAACTTTAATGTTAACAGATGGTCAAAGCCTGAGGCCTTGTTGAGAGTAAAACTGTTCATTGTAATGGGGAAAATCTCAGGGTCCAATTGGTGATGTTGAAATGATACTAACTTGGTTTTCAAGGTCCTAAAAGTTAAAATCAATTTTTCCCCATTGACCTATTAGTTATAAAGTGTCTTAAAACTATTTTCCTTACCATGATCCACTTTCAAAATGACTATCCCTCTGGATATACATAGAAAGACAAGTGCTGTCATAGAATTTCTGTTTTTAGAAGAAAAAAGTACTGCAAACATTCAAATGAATTTAGTAAATGTTTACACAAAGGCTTGTACTTGTTGTAAGCACAGTAAAGAGAGGTATCAGTTAATGACGATCCTAGAGAGAAGACCTTTGTGACAGGTCAGCTGTTGATACAAATGGGTATATGGTCAAACAAGCTGATACTTTCATTACAGTTGGCAGAAGAATCAAAATTACAAAACTTTGTTAAAGCTTTCAGATAAGCCATTTTAATGACTGCAGTTTAGTGCAATCTCTTGCTTACTTAAAAATCTGAGCAAAATGCATTTCCAGAATACTAACAGAAGATCAAACAAGCTATAACAACTTTGCTTCAACACCCCTGCTGTCCTAAGTTGGCATCCTCAGATTTACATTTAGTTATATTCAAGAAGGAGGCACTCAAGTGAGAGTTGTTCTCCAATGAGGATGAAGTGAAAGTAAAATTACAGGGCTAAGAAAACTGCCAATATGTCAGTTTGCTCTTAAGAACACCCTCCAATCAGTTGTTAATTGGGGCAAGTAATGGCTTGTTAATTTTAACACCTTCAAAATGAAACTTTTAATCACTAGAAAGAAACTTTTTTTGCCTTCCATCAGCATGGCTGATGCTAACCTCCAGGAGAGCAACTCATTGTGCCTTCTTGGTCTCATATTTTCCACTGACATGAAGTGGAGTGATTATAATGAATCAACTGCTAGGTTTACTACTAGGAAAGTTGGTTCATTGTGTTGTCAGATAATTTTTCTCATCAGAATCCATCTTGCATATTTATAAATCTACCATTCATCTGTGCATTGAATATTGCTGCCATATCTGGTCTGGTGCTCCTGCTGTATATCTCAATATGCTTGACAAAATCCAAAGAAGGATCTGTAATATAATCAATCCTGACCTGGCATCTCAACTTCATTCACTTTACCACGTTTGTGATGTGGCTTCCACCTGTCTTTTCTATAAATATTTTCATGGTAATTATTCTAATGAACTCCCCTTCTTGGTAGCTTGATAGCAGTAGATAGGTTCGTTTATCACCTGGTTCACACTACTCCTTTTGAACAGGAGTAAAGGTTTATCTCTTGTCTCCTGTTTAAGGTCGGGTTTCTGGTTACTTCTAAAGTCTACTTCAACTCTATACTTCATCTGAACTCTGAAATTTTATTTACTAATTATTTATATTTTATTTTTATTTATTTTATTTATTTTTTATTTTCACCTCAATAAGAGTAGATAGGTTCACCTGTTGCCTTGTTCACACTTCTCTTTTGAACAGGAGTAGAGGTTTATCCCTTGTTTCCAGTTTAAGATTGGGTATTTGTTTTCGTCTAAAGTCTTTTCATTTTCTTTCACTCCCAGTAGCCCCTTGCATCTTAGTGCAATTGTTGCCTTTCTTGGGATGAATAGATTAAAACAAAAAACCTTGTAATAAGAAGAACTGAAACACATTTTTTTAGCATCAATGATTTTAATATTAGACTTGGTAATCATCATGCCAAAATTTAATTACATAAACAAAAGAAAAATTTACATGAATATATCTACAAAATGCACACAGATATATATTCTATTATAACATTATATAATATGAATAAATCAGATAAAAGTAATTATATACATGCGTAAGAAAGATTATATAAGATAGACAAAAATAAGTGATATGTTACTATACTGAAATGAAATCAATAAAAAGAAAAGAGATTTCAAACTTTGATTCAATTTATCAGTCAAATGTGATTTCCTTTTTAGAAACAGTTGTTCCTTGTTCATCTTACAAAAAAAGTGTTTGAAAATTTGATAAAGAAAGAAAATGTACAAAATAGGATTGAAAAAGCAAAAGTCTAGTGTTTAAAATTCAGACATAATTACAAATCATAGGCGTAATACTTTCTTTTCATTTGGTTGACACTGCAAATTAAAAATAAAAATAATTTCATAACTCCTCTTCATCATATATATATATATATATATATATATATATATATATATATATATATAAATATGAAGAAACTGTCATTAAACCAACTCAGCTACAAGGGGTCATGCCAATAGTGCCTTTAAGCTGATAGCTGAATGGAGCCTTTAAGCATAAATTTCTTCAAAGATTCTCCAAACATTCATATCTGTTCAGTTTCATATCCTAACATAAACAAAGCAATTTAAAAAAAAATAACAGATTTTATCATTTAAATGTTATTATTATAATTTTTATTACTTAAACTGTCAGATTAATCTACACCTGGAATCTTTAAGAATATTTATTTAGACTAGCTTTACTGGTTTCACAGTTCTATGATTTTCAAAAGTTAAATTGAGATGGTGAGGTATGTCGCTAAGTCTCACATTTCAGTTGTGAAACTGGTAAATTTGGTTTAAATAAATATTCTTAAAGACTCCAATTGAATTTTCAATTACCTTTTTCATATTGGTCCACAGACTAGGTATGAATATATATATATATATATATATATATATATATATATATATATATATATATATAAATTAAATAATTAAGAAAAAGCCAACCTTAAGGTTCCATGACTATAATTTATTTCACCAGAAAATATATATTCTCTTGTAATTAGAAATGTGACCTGATGAACCAGGAAAAATATAATTTCTGGGGAAATAAATTATAGTTATGGAAACTTAAGGTTGTCTCTTTCTTAATTATTTAATTAATATTTGCTCTGGTATTACATTGAGCTCCCTGGATCACATCCTCTTTGGAATTATCCACATGGATTACCAAACCCTTCATATCTTACTAAATATATATATATATATATATATATATATATATATATATATATATATATATATATATATATATATATGTATATATATATATAGAGAGAGAGAGAGATAAAGGTAATACATACTTTGTGAACCAATATTCTTAATATTCTCAAAAAGTTATAACAATGTTACCAAGCTACCATGATTTCATCTCTCAGATCTTCAGACTGGATTTGGTTGATTTGAATAATATATATGTGTGTGTGTATGTATTTATATATAGATAGATAGATAGATATAGATATATTAAGTGTGTATGCATGCATACATATGCCTGTGTCACTGTGTGAAGGTAGGTTTATAAGTCTGAAATGTATCCATCCATTTAATATTAATAATAAAAATAGTCTACCTAGAGCAATGACATCATAGGCACATTCAGTGTACCTCCCTTGGGACAATACACAGCTATGCTTAGCATCCTTTTCATTTAACAAAATACTGTAAAGCCGCTTTCGAGATCACCATCATCTATTCTGTTGCATTCTCTTTAATCTTATGGTGTTTCAATGGCAACCTTAGATTTCTGAAATGTCAGAAGTTGGAGGGAACACAATATGGATGGTAGGAAAGGTTGCAATCCCCAACCCCCCCAAAAAAGAAAGTTAAACAAAGACATGGGAAATTTACTTTCTCAGTCTTTGTAAACGTGACACACCCATACATACTCAAACACTCACTCAATGA
The DNA here is from genome assembly GCA_963932145.1 of Acanthosepion lycidas. Classification (NCBI taxonomy): domain Eukaryota; kingdom Metazoa; phylum Mollusca; class Cephalopoda; order Sepiida; family Sepiidae; genus Acanthosepion; species Acanthosepion lycidas. The sequence goes on along the minus strand of OZ010608.1, from coordinate 69,703,880 downwards.
CATCTCGCTGTTGACTAATTAATTCCAATTCCACAAGAGAGTTTCTGTTGAATGTATGCATATTTAGGTTCTCTCTGCTGGTTTCCAAATGACATCATGAATGTGTAACCAATTCTTGAGATATTCAAAATATCTGGATATGTTCCAAACATTACATATGTTAGATTACATGTGTGTGTGAATTTGAAATAAAATATTTAGACATGACAAATCAAGTACACGAAGGCAAGAAAATCAAGTATATAGTTGATATCCTTGACAATGTCAAAAATTTTTTTTTAAATCTGATTAATGTTCATACAGAATCCTTGTTCAAGAAAAAAATAAAATTCATTTGTCTCCTGGTTACTATCATCTCAAGCATATCCGAAGAACATTGGATTGATTTGAAAGTTAGTGATGCCATAGTTTTGAAACTTAGTTGGTTAATATGTTTATATAGTTCATGATTTCTCTTTGTATAATGATGTCATATGTTTGAAATTTAGTTGATTAATGTATTTATAAAGGGTTTTTTATATACTAATAATCTGCCAAGAAATATACAGTTAATGCCGGTGTTCTTAAATTATGAAAATATCCTTAGTTCCCTTCATGATGAATAATATATTTGATGTGATATTCTCTGCATCATCTACATTTAATATTACAATATTATAGATTTGGACTCAGTACAGATACTGGCAGTCTGCAGTATCTGGATAAACATTAGCCCATCAGATACTTCAACTTCATATATATGACCAAGGAAACATTTCTTGAGCCATATTTTAGGAAAAAATATTATATATACCATCAAAGTCTCTTCATAATGTAGGCAATCATGGCTCTCTGCAGTTTCCTTTTATTTTAATATTTGTAAACTGTGCATTGCCTTTATTGTACTTGTGAAAGGTAGTAGAATAGTTTCCCATCACTTTCACCATGGTTTTGAATTCAAGATTATTCTGCAAGACTGTTTACCCTACCAAGGCTAGAGAGCCCAGTCTGTCCATTATTTAACATAGCTGATGGGAGGAGAGATGAGTTCATGCCTTTCCTTGTGCAATTAATGCAAAGTGAATGTAATAGTCTTGGTTGGAATTTGAACATAGACTCCCAATTCCATCTGCACAGATAACCATTGTGCCACCTGTACATACATTATGCCATCAAATACAATAGCTATAGATTTTATTGCTGAATAGTGGTTTTTGTTCTGACAGCATTTAAGAATTATTGTCAAGGTTCTATCTTTTTTATTTTTCACTTTTACTAGTAAAAACCAAATCTGAGTCAAAATTTCCAAAGTTCTTCATTTTGATTTTAGATCAAGGAATGGTTTTTACTGCAGATACCCAGTTCAACCTGTGATATGTTACTTGGAGATTAAATTGACACTGCCAAGTAAACCTCAATGCTCTGAGAGATGCTACAAAGATGAATTACTTGGTATGGCATGCTGATAGTCTAATGGCTCATAGGAAACATTCACATCATTCTGGCTTCCAATCAGTGTTCTCTTTTTTCAGCAATAAAATCATTGCTAATTTGTTTCGACAGCATAAAAAATTGTGTCCTCTATTTCTATAGTGTTATTGACATATCCAGCTAAATTATTTTAAATTGTCAACATTTCCTTTTCTCTGTGTTCTTTCATTGTATACAGTTTTAATTAAAATATATTTGAAGATGGCTAAAATATTAACATATTTATTTATAAGCTTTCTGAAGATGAATTGCAGCTTCTTACTCATTGCAGTTTACAAATTCTCTTTCCTTCTTCCAAATTCAGACACACCTTTAGTAACTTTAAAATCTTTATCTGATTAATTGCATTATCCAGCATTCCAAATCATTCACTACTCTTAAGACCTCAGCAGTTTTTTTACATCCGAATGAGTCTAACCTATTTTTATTATCATCTGTGAAGGTGCTATACTTTTAGTTACATTATTTTTTTCTATTTATACAAGGTCTGATCAAAAAGTATTGGGACAGTTGTTATGGTAACAGAGCTAAAGTATGCAGAATAAAGCCTCTTGACACAGGCTGACTTTCAACTCTGTTGTAGATGCACATTAAGTTAAAACATTCTTGCTCACTTCTGCTGCTTATAACAGTGCATCAAAGGAATGTGTCTAAAGTGTGGTCATCTCACCACAACACAGAGGTTCCATCAGTAACCACTATTTGGGCAGCAGTTTTTGCCCAAGTACAGCATTCCCCACATCTGACAACAATTATATTCCCTAGATCTTACTCCTTGTGATTTTTCCTGTTTCTAAAAATCAAGAACAAAATTTCAAGACATCAAGGAAATCTGAGAACATGTGACAAGACAGCTGCTTGCTATCCCAAAATAGCAGTTCCAGAAATGCTTCCATCAACATAAACAACACTGGATAAAGAGTGTTATTTCAGAAGGGGACTACTTTGAAGGAGATTAAATGCCAAATCGATATGTGTTGTAATTTACTTTTATATCAGCAGTCCTGATACTTTTTAATCAAACCTTGTATAAATCCTCAAACAAATTAATATTATTATTATTATTATTATGTCATCTACTTTCATGCAATTTTCTTTTTTAACCACAGATCTTGCATTATGTGTATTCTCCATTAAGTTTATACAACTTCAGATAGAGAGTATCTTTCATAGAATATTTGCAGCACCAAGCAACACAGACTTCTGAAATGATGGGATACTAGGCTTTATTCTGATTTTCTCAATGCAGGATTTAGTTTGGTGATCTAGATCCCAATGATAACTGGGACAATTGTGACCTGAACGTTCCATATTCAGGCAATTTTAATCCAGTGGTTGTTGTATTTCTTGGGTTTGTCAATTTTTTAACCTCAGTATTATGCTCACCATGAACAGCCATGTCAATGAGGAGGCATTTTCTTGTTTCTTTGTCAATGATAGTGATGTCTGGTTTGGTGGTCTGAATGATACTGTCTGTGGATGTTGAAATTCTGCAAGATCTTGATTTGGTTGTTTTTATCTCCTTCTCTGGATTCTGGTGGTACCATTTTTTGCCAACTTCAATTTCATACTTCCTACATTATTATTATTATTATTATTATTATTATTATTATTATTTAAAAAAGAGAAGAAAAAAAGAAGCAGATTCATAAGGTTGGAGCCTCCACTGGCCACCAGGATACTGCCTGCAGTTGATAAGTATAAATCATCCTAAGTGTTTGTTCATAAAGCTGTTACAGAATGCACAGGCTGGCCCAAAATAGCAAACTATTGGTCAGAAGTCCCTGTGGGTGTGACATTCTGACAGGGCTGAATTTGATATATGACCAAAGTCTTGATATAAGTCCTAAAAGGTGCACAGAGATGGAAATGGCTGCAAGAATTGAACAGGTCAAAATGCCTCCTATGTCCAGATTCCTTAGTGGAGATGTTGCTTGCAGTTGATGAGGTAGAACATGTTTTTACTTTACAGAGCTTGATCTCAAAATAAATTATCAAAAAGAAAATTCTCTTTATCTTAACTCTGTTTCCAATCGAGTCCTTTTTACAGCTACTCAAATAATCAAACTGATTGCTGTGACTGTGTTGTTTACTTTCTCTACTACTTGTTGTGGTGTCACTTGTTACCACTTCTTGTTTGAGAGCCTCCTTTTAGAGAACAGGCCAATGCTGATTGTAAACAATAAGTGTATCAAATGTAGGTCATTCAGGGACACAGCATAAAGTTTACTGGAGTTATGGTTCAAGTAACCAAAAGTTCTTTATCAGAAAACAACAAAAGCTGAAATATTATATCAATTAACCAGCCAGGATTTTTCATCTATGTGCCATATCCCTTCAGATCATGGCTAATCAAAGTTAGCAGAAGTTACAAAAATCAATTTTTTGGCTAGTTACAATGTTAAAACATGTCTGGTACAAGTTTCAGCAATTTCAAATAATCAAGCATATAGATGTCAGCTTTCTTTTACATCTCATACTTCCTACATTGTTTATTTCTAAAATCAATAATAATAATGATGTTTAGATTAAAATTGAAAAATTGAAAAAAATCTTTGATTTGAAATGGCAAGTCTTGATATTTTTAAAGTTTTTTTAAAAGTTATTTCATATCTTAAATATTCTGACACATTCATCTTGGTGAGGTGAGGGGCAGAAAAACAAGTCCAGAAAAGTTCACAAGGGTGAATGAAGTCTGAGATATGAAGGATGAATCAGTTTTGAACCAAATCTTTGATCAACACTGTTCAAAATTTTGATTTCTGCTGCATCAAACTGAAAACATGCTTGATCAAAATCATCAATCTTTGCTCAAAGAAACAGTTATTAAATGTTTTGATCAATGAAAGTCTATTCTTGATCATTCAGTTTGCATTTTGTAAATTAGTTGAATAGTTACTTGTTACTTTCAGTTTAGGGAATAGAAGAAAACTCAGAGCACTTCACAAGGGTAAATGAATTCTTAGAACAAAGTTTCATATGAAGTATGAGTCAGCTTTAAACAAAATCTCTGATCAAAGCTGGATCAAAATTTTGATTCCTGCTGAATCAAATCTTGGGTTACAACTGAAAACATGTTGGATCAAATTGTCAACTTTTGCTCAAAGAAACAGTTATTTAATGTTTTAATCAATGAAATTGATTGATTGATCTGTTGGTCTGTATTTTTCAGATTATTTAAACAGTTATTTAACCGTTGTCTAGTTTGGCACAAGGACATAAGTAAGGAGCACCAACTGAGGCTCAAATTCACTACTCAATAATAATAGTTTCAAGCCTTATCTTGCTATTACCTGCCAGCAAGACATCCATTATCTGTTTAATTGGGCTTTGTAGTAAATGCTACAGCCCCATCCTGGCAGAGAGATGTTACACTTGTCATTTGATCCACTGAACACAGATTCAAGACAAAGTACTTGCTACCTTGAATGTGCAGTAAATATATCTGTATTTCATTGACCAAAGCAGCACAATCCAAGATGGAGAGTATCGATATCAACTGCAACAAGATCTCACATTTGAAATTATGGCACAATAGAAGCTTCAAGGTTTGATATGAATTCTAAATCAAGTCTTGCATAAGGTCACATTTCTGAAGCGTTCTTCATTTTATTTTTAATATTAACTGGAAAAGCAAGAGGTTTGCTTTAGTAAATTCTTCACTGTCAGCATTGGAATCTAGATAAAAAGCCAGACTTGAATGCCAAAGCTGAACAAACTCCTGAAAGGATTCATTGTAACCTGCTTTCAAACTTGTCAATAGCAAACGATGACTGACTAGTGAGTTGTAAATGTACTGGTTCTAAGAATATGACAAAGTGCTGTGCCATAAAGACATGTTTTCAAGATGGACTCCATCTCAGTGAGATGTGAGGGAGTTGACATTTTGTACTGCTCTTTGGAGGGCATGAACTGTATATCAGTGTAAGACAACACCATGATGCACAAATAGTTACTCCATCTTAGTGACGAGAGATATATTCTTGTTCTTGTAAGCTCATGGATATGCCCGATCTTACATAAGCAGCTTGGACCCCTGTCAGTTCTTGAATCAGTGATCTTCTTCTTTAAATGGTGGACATTGTAAGTAAAAACCTCACCTATTCTCGGAGAACATCTGATCTGTAACTTGTACGAAGGGTAGGCGTAAAGAGAGAAATATGTTCCCTTATGCCAGAAAAAAAATATATCATTAGCTAAGGGACAAGGTTTCTCTACTTGAATAAATAAATCTGTGTTGGCTGTCTTCAGAGGGCTGCATTTGATAATTGACCCGACAGGAGAATGTACAACAGAGCAATCATGGTGTCAGTTATAAGCTGAGTAACCAGCCGGTCAATATAGGAAAAACATTTCTCATCGCTTCCTGAAGAAGTAAATTTTTCTTTTGATAAAAAACACTTTCTGCCCAAACATCAGACAGCCAAGTCATCTTCTCGGAGATTGACCTGTAAGGCACCAGGCGACCATTCACTGAGCTTTGCTCCATTCAGTCCTCGGATACTAGATGAGAGAAATGCTGGAATACCTCGAGAAAAAAAGGCAGGGCCATCACTACTGGTTGTACGAATTGTCTGCAAAGAAAAGATTAAAGATCATAATTTTTAATTTAATAAGGCAAAAATTAGCATGTAATATGCAAGACGTCTCTCTAGTGAGTGACTTTTTCAAACATGCTAAAAGTTAACTCTTTCTAGAGTTATTTATTTCTAAATTTAAATCTGCGTAAAATTTCAGATAAGATATATATTTGTAAAAGGACAATCTGAATATAGACAAAAGAAAAATTTATCTTAGTCAATGCATTTTGTCTTCTGATAGACTTTATCAAGGCAAATCTAAGGAATTTATTTTGTAACAAATATTTATAAACAAAAGTAAAAAATGTTTGTTTTTAAAAAATTTTAAATTTAAGAAATGCTCATAAATATTTATGAGAGTTTCTTAAAGTGCTTATCAACATTTGTTTTTTCTATCTACAATTGTATACATGACAAATTAAACTAAGCACAACTGATTATTAAAGGATGAAATATTTTCATGGATTTTCACATTATTCTAGGGCCTTTTTTTTCCCATTCAAATCCATGAATTTGTTTTGCTCGTGCAAATCTCAAAAAACAAAATATAAAATTCACTATTTTTTGTCCATAATGTTGAATGTTTTAAATAATTCAACTTTTTAACAAGAAAAATCTCAAGTTGATGTTGAAAATTATCACAAAAAATTATTGATTTATTTAAGATGGAATCTATAGTCTCTAATTAATATTTAGATACATTGTATTTATTTTCAATTTTTCTACTTGAATTGTTCACCTATATTGCATATTGCATAATGATCCATTATTATACATAATTAGTTTACAATAAAATTTGTATTTTATATGAATAGTACCTTATGAAATTTGAGATGTAGTAGAGGAGGTGCATATCATAGATTTGATGGTGGGGCATCCTTGCTCTGGCTATATATATACAAATATATATATATATATATATATATATATATATATATATATTTACACACACACACACACACATATATGTATTACAAATTAACTGATTTAAAAATATGGTTCCTTTGCTACACAGGAATTACCATGTTTCAAAAACAGAAACTAACAATTTCAAATTCAAATTGTAAAAATAAAAATATCAATAAGAACACTGGATTATATATCTTACTGTTCTTTCTTTTTTTACTGTAATATATATATGTACACTAGCTGAATTACCCACGCCTTGCTGAGTGTTACACATTTTTTGTAAGAAAATGATGATTGATTTTAAATCATTCTAATTTGTGGAGAAAAATGGTGCATTTCAATATTACTGAATGATCTTGCTGATGTCACCTCCATCTTCTGGCTTTCTCCTTCTATATTGTAGATAGGCCTCATTCCCTTGTTCAAATTTAAATTTAATCTAAATCAAAGGAGAAAAAATTTTCAGTGATGGAGGGTGAAAAAACAGCTTGATTTGACTCCATTGATATGTATTTGATGTAATACTTGATTTAATGAATTGATGAACAGATTTTAACATTGATATGACATTTGAATTGTCACAACAAATATGTATTGTAAGGCACTACCCACTGATTGGTGATTTCTTGCTCAACTTGGCATCCATATTGTCTCATTTTGATCTTGCTGATGTGATCTCCATCTTCTGGCTTTCTCCTTCTATATTTTAGATCAGGGTCATTCCCATGTTCAAATTTAAATTTAATTTAAATGAAAGGGAAAAATATTTTCAGTTAGGTGGTTTGTGCCTCTCGAGGACCCCCTTTCATCAAAATGAAATATATTTATCCAAGTGCCCTGGGTAATGTAGTTTCAGAATATATATAGTTATGGGGGACTATCACCAAAACCCTAGGAGCCATTTGATAACAAACAGACAAACAGAGGCAAGGGTTAATTTTTTGGTGTGTTGAATATATAAACAAAGAAGATAAAAGAAGCATACAAAAACTCTAGTTTCTGCTACGGACGTTTATTCCTTTTATGTTGACTGTATTGAAACAAAGTTAAATCACTCTTGAGTATATCCATTTTTCTTTTTGGTTCAAAAATAATTTATGGAAAGTAAGGATAAGAACAGGTAAAGACAGTCCAGCTCAAGTCAGCCTTGTGCTGAGTTGGGATGGATGAATCTCTACTTCATGAGTAGGTCTGCTGAAAACACATCCAAATAACCTCATTGGAAAATGGGAAGAGAAAGATTCTGTGCTTTCCGGAAGTGGAGTCATAAAATCACACATGTGACCAGAAACCCTGTCCAGTTTCCTTTATAACTTACATCATGAGAAAATTAATTAACTTTTTTTATTCTTTATTATTATTTTATTTACTGGTTTTATTTAATTTTTCTACAAACTACCAATTACTAATTTAAATTTGTTTCATTTTAATTTCAGTTGTTTTTTGTTACAATTTTCAGATCATTATTCTCTATTCGTTAGCAAGAGTTGTAGCAATATCTGAATATATGAATTTCTTAGACGAAGCATTGTGAATTATTGATTTGTGCCTCCTCCTTCTTTCATTTTAATTTCAGTTGTTTTTTGTTACAATTTTCAGATCATTATTCTCTATTCGTTAGCAAGAGTTGTAGCAATATCTGAATATATGAATTTCTTAGACGAAGCATTGTGAATTATTGATTTGTGCCTCCTCCTCCTTCTTTCATTTTAATTTCAGTTGCTTTTGATCACTTCTTGGCTAATATTCCTAATCAGCATGGATGAGAAAGAATAAACTTACAGAAAAACTCAAGTTCTTTATCTTCATCAGTTTGCTTTACATGTTAGGCTATGAAGGCTAAGCAGTTAGTCATTAAAATTTATGTAGAATGATCTGGCAGTCTTCAATAAAAAAAGAAAATTAGATGCAATTAAGATATCGTGAAAAATGACGATGATTAACAAGCCTTCATCTCAGAAATATAAATAATATTGCCAGTATTTTCACTTAGAAAAGTCACACAGATACATCAATAAATCCATAGCCTAAAAAAAAAAACATTTATTTTATACAATATCTATTTTTCAAAATTATTTTGCTTGTCAATGCACTTAATTCAGTGGCGAATATTATATGAACTGAACATTATACAGTAAAAATTTCAGATAACTGTCAGGCTCTGAAATTTTATTCATTAATTTTGTTTTTTCTTCACCCCAACGGGAGTAGATAGGCTTGCCTATCGTCTAGTTCATACTGCTCCTCATTTTTTTGACAGGAGTAAAGGTTTATCTCTTGTTTTCTGTTTAGGATTGGGTTTCCAGTTCCTTCAACTCTGTACTTTTGATATCTCCACCTGAATTATGAAATTTTATTTTGTAATTACTTTTTTATCTCTGTCACTAGGAGTATATAGGTTCATCTATTGTCCAGTTCATACACCTTCCCAATTTTTTTAACAGGAGCAGAGGTTTATCCCTTGTTCCTTGTTTAGGATTGGGTTTCCAGTTCTTTCTAAAGTCTACTTCAACTCTATACTTCTAACTTCTCTGCCTGAACTCTGAAATTTATACTTTTTTCTAAAACCATTTAATTTTATGCTTAATACATTTTTAATTCTCTCACTTCAATATGGCTGCCATATTTGTTCAGGCTGATTTCATAAATTCTTTGAATATGTAATTGATACAATGATACTGTTTGAATTGCATTTGCTATTCTTATTTTGAGTTCAATTAAAGAAAGAAGTATTAATGCATCGACAAGTGTTTTGAACATTTCTTTTTATAGGAAATGAATTAAATCCGACAGATTTTTAATTTATTTGTTTAAACGTTATTTTTTAAATGGATACTCATATTTGATTAGATGCTCTGTTTTTATTTATTTATTAAACAGTATATTTATTTATTTGCATCTACTGGCCTGAATATTTGAGAAATCTTGGTAGAAAAATATGCGTCTTCTGGTAAGATTTGAACCTGTAGCCTCTAGGGGAAACTGTCATTAGATCTGATGTGCCTTAGACCAACTTGGCCATATATAATCTCCTGATCAAACAAAGCTTGAATAGTGCTTTTGAACACACATTTCCCCAATTTATCTGATAAAAACAGAGCATCTATTCAAATGAGTATCCTTCAGAGTCTGTCTATATTTCTGAGATGAGGTATTATGTACATTATTTACATTATTCAGACTATTGTCCTCATCTTTGTCGCCATATTTATCACAACATTTCGGCCGTTGTATGCTCCGGCCTTCTTCAGGTGGTTGGAATGTCGAACTGAACCCTTTATTTCGCTTACTGGGGTAGACTGTTCTAGTTCCATGTGCCATGTTTGATGGACTGGGGTAGACTGTTCTAGTTCCACGTGCCGTGTAACTAGAACAGTCTACCCCAGTGAGTGAAATAAAGGGTTCAGTTTGACATTCCAACCACCTGAAGAAGACCGGAGCGTACAATGGCCGAAACGTTGTGATAAATATGGCGACAAAGATGAGGACAATAGTCCAAATAATCTAAGTAATGTAAATGAGTATCCATTTAAAAAATAATGTTTAAACAAATAAATTAAAAATCTGATGGATTTAATTCATTTCCTAAAAAAATGTCTTTGTTTATGTTAGGACACAAAACAGAGCAGATATGTATATTTTGAGATTTGGGAAAATGTGTGTTCAAAAGCCACCCAAATTTGAAGGATTTTATTCCATATGAATAAAATAAATACTAGTAGTTATATAGGAATAAAGTGTCACTGCCAACACATTTGAGTTTGAATATAGTTCGCCAGTGAGCAAACACAGGCGATCACATTATTGAATTAAGTAGACCACATGATCATAGAGGAAATGTATATATGTAGGAAGCAGCTGACAACTAATGATCACTATTCCTAGTCTATACTATTCTCCACTCTATTCATTATACTATTCCTCTATTCAGATCACTAAATAGATTACTATTCGAGTATTATCAAGCAAGTACTATTAGTGTGCATGATATTCGAAAGTGTCTGACACCAGTATTGTTCAAAAGCATTACTATAGTTGTATCTGTGATTACAAAGTCTCTACTACAATGAGCATTATGAAAGTGACAACAAGTATTCACTGTCATCACAAAACTAGGAGAGAACATGGTAATAAAAATAAGCATACACCATCTCCTCTCTTTTGCTTGTAACTATCCATTACAATAAATATAATGTTTTTCAGCACTAAAGCCAATTTAGTCTAATAAGCTTAATAAACTTCTACTTGGTATTGTTGTTATATTACAAATATCATCAATATCATTATCATCAGTGCCATAACTGGGTGTAGTCGTAAGGTTGCTGCATAGCTGAGAAACTAACCAGTTCCCTCTATATATCTTGGCTGCATGCCAATGTTTGAGTGTCTGAATAATATTCCAGTCCATTCAGTGATGTTGTCAGTCTGTATATTCCTCTGTCTACCTCTTCTTCTTTAACCAAAGATGGTGTACCTTGTAGGATGACCGTGGAAACATTATTGGCTAATATGACATGTCCATACCATTTCATCTTTCTCTTCGTGGCAGTGGATATGACATCTTCCAATCATTTGATTTCATCTCCGATGGTGTCTCACACGGCATCATTTATGAAGTGGTCTATCTTAGAGATGCCAATGATGATTCTATAGCATCTCATTTCTAATGCTTGAATTCTTTGCTGTAACTCTACTGCTAATTAGGAGTAAAAAGTTTTCCTTATCCGGTTCACCAGTTCACATTCCTCCCTGGTCTTTTGAACAGGAGTAGAGGTTTATCCCTTGTTTCCTGTTGAGGATTGGATTTCTGATTCCTTCTAAAATCATTTCATTCTCCTAATAGCATTATTGCCTTGCTTGAGGTGAATTGATAAAAAAAAAACAAAGATTCACAGGTACAGAAAGATTGAGAAGGCCAAAGCAGGAAACAGTCTGGTTTTAGATTTCAGGCAAATGTTCTTGTCTTTTCAAACACTTCTCAGTTTTGTTTCTAATCTATTTCTACTAAGTTTAAATGTGTATCTGTACTACCCTAGTGCAGAGAGTTAATACACAATTTCTATACCACCAAATTCATGAATGAACACTTGGCTATTTTCCCATGGGTTAATCCTGAATCTAGGTTTAAGGTTCTAGGTTCATGATTGTTCCATGGGCCAATAACCTAGAGGATAAAAATGTTGCTTCATGAATTTGGTGGTATAGTAATTCCTGTGTTGAGTAATACACACTCAAATTCAGTGGAAACGGATGAGGAATAACTGAGCAGTACTAAATAACATGACAAGATATCTTAAGAATGAGATCAATTGAACCTTGTAGATTAAATATAAAAATTTTATTTTTATTATTTATAAAAATTAAATTATAATTATATGTTTAATTGTCTAGGTTTTTGTTTTAATACACAATTTTTGTGAAAAGTATATTGTTCTGAAAGTCAGAGAGTTTGTGTGAAGAGTGTTGCATTTTTTATGGCTCTTTAGGCTCAAGCAGTTGACCATCAAAATTATTTGTCGTGAGTTTGTTTCAAATTCTTGGAGAAGGGTATATTGGCCAATGAGAGCCGATTTCTTGAAACCCTTGTGAAAACTTGAAGTGAGCCAATATGATGTTCCCTTTTTCAATAAAAAGGGCTGTCAGTGGATAAAGGCAGAGAGCGAGAAAGAATGAACCATTGACGAAAGACCTATTAACAGCCGTGGAGGGAGGTATTGGTGCCCAAGCTTCAAGAGGACTGGTCTGGCCATGGGGGTCATAAACTCATGAGCAGAAGACTTTTGAACAGTAAGGGGACAAGGCAGATTGTCAACATCAAAGAAGGCATCAGTTATCAGCCAGCTGCGGAGAGACCAAAAGTCCAAGTGAAAATTCTCCTGTGGTTTAGCAGCCTAAAATGAAAAGATTTTGAAGAAATTTTCAAGCATGAACTGTGTAAATTTAAAAGGGATCCTTTTTCAAAATATGTCTTTGGCTAGATGCGAGAACGTGTCTCATCAATAATAAATCCGGGTATCCTTATTTTCAATTTCTTTTTAGAATAGACAAGGGGACTTATAATAAGTTAAAACTTAATGCGATAGGGTTTAGCGAAGTGAGGTTCACCCCAATCCTTCCCTCTGTTTGTGACGTCCTTTTTTGTGTTATCTGTAATAGGAGTAGGTAGTCTCTTCTACTGCCCGGTCAACACTCCTCCCCCTTCTATTGGACATGAGTAGAGGCTTACCCCTTGTTTCTTGTCTAGGAAGGGGTTCCCGGTACTCTTTCTCTTTCTGGCCTCTGTATTAGTGCAGCTCTGTTTCTCCCGTGATGTATAGGGGGTGGAGTTGAAGGAGATGTTAACTGATACTACTGCATGGTCAGAGTTACCAAGAGGGCAGAGTTGTGAGGCGCTACAGGATTCGGGGATGGAGGTAAAGCACAGGTCGAGAAGAGAGGCTTTACCTTCCCGGTTGAAGGCAAAACGAGTGGGGAAGTTAACTATCTGTGTGAGGGAATGGGAGATTGAAAAATTGAGCGTTTGAATGCCAGCGTGGTCAGTAGTAGCATTCTTAAGCCACAAGGTTTGATGGGCGTTAAAGTCACCAAACACAAAAATGGAGTAGAGCTAGCAGAAAACCATTTGCATTTTTCTTAGTTTTTTTTTTTTTTTTATTCGTTTTTAGGTAGAGAAAAAATAGATAAATTTAAAAACGAAGAAAAAAAAAAAGAGAAACTGAGAAGGATGCAAGTGGTTTTCACACGGGCCAGCGAATGGTTGTCTGTTTTCTTCCTCATGATGGTGACGGAATGTTCGGCTTACCTTGTGTCCAACAGTCAAACTGGTGGGGGGTGGTCAGCAGCCGGTCCTCCGCCCTCACCAGGTGCTGGGCTGGGGAGATGTGCTTTCGGTGGGGTTGGAGCGGGGGAGGGATGCGGCTAGAACAATTCCAAGTTCAGACAATATATATCAAGCAAAAAGATACTGTCACAACATAATTAGAATACTGACGAGATACATTCTCGCATCTAGCCAAAGACATTTAATTTTCCATTTTTCATGTTTTTCCTTTTTTTTTGTTCTTTTTTCTTTCGAACCAGGATTTCTTACTACACTATCAAATATATTGTCTGAACTTGGAATTGTTCTGGCCGCATCTTTCTCCTGTTCTAACCTTGTTGAAGGCGTGTCTCCCCGGCCCAGTGCTTGGTGGGGGCGGAGGATTGGCCGTTGACTAGTTCGACTGTTGGACGTAGGGTGGGCCGAGCATTCTGTTGCCATCATGGGGAGGAGGACAGACAGCCACTTGCTGGCCCGTGTGAGTGTTGCTTCGCTCTGGCAGAGGGCCATTTGCATTTTTCTTAGTTTTTTTTTGTTTTTTTTTCTTTCGTTTTTTTTTTTTTTTTTTTTTCCTTTTTAAATTTATCTATTTTTTCTCTACCCCCCACTCAAAGACATTTTGTCCCAATGATTCTCCCTTATTTGATAGTTTAGTAAGAAATCCCGGTTCGAAAGAAAAAAAAAAAAAAAAAAAAAAAAAAATGAAAAATTGAATGTCTTTGGCTAGATGCGAAAGTGTCTCGTCAGTATTCTAATGATGTTGTGACAGTATCTTTTTGCTTGATATATTGTCTGAACTTGGAATTTTAGACCCCAACAAGGTTAGTGATGGAGACGGGATACCAGCCATTGTCTTGAAGAAATGCGCGCCCGAACTGGCGCCCGCCCTTTCTAAACTATACAACTACTGCCTCAAAGAATCTTGTTTTCCTGACTGCTGGAAGTCCTCTTCCATCGTTCCTGTCTTCAAGAACTCCGGTGACCTCTCTGACCCTTCCAACTACCGTCCTATCAGTCTCCTTCCCCTCTTCGGCAAAATCTTCGAAGCCCTAATCAATACTGGGGTGGTTAACCACCTCACATCCCATAATCTGCTCTCAGACAAGCAATATGGTTTCCGCTTTGCCCGATCTACAGCCGATGTGCTTACGGCCATCACTGAAACAGTCTACCGAGCTCTTCAAAATAACGGGGAAGCCTGAACCGTGGCACTAGACATCTCCAAAGCATTTGATAGGGTTTGGCATGCCGGCCTTCTTCGCAAGCTCCAGGGTTATGGCATTACAGGTCGATTATATAACCTAATATGATCATTCCTGTCAAACCGTAAATTGAAGGTCGTTCTCAATGGATTCTCCTTCAGTTCCTATCCCACGAACGCAGGTGTTCCTCAAGACTCCATCCTAGGCCCCACTCTATTCCTTATTTACATAAATGACCTCCCTGACACAATTACTTCCCAAGTTGGCATATACGCGGATGACACCACAATTTATTCCTGCCTCAAAAACAAATCTAGTCTCGCTGACAAAACTCGCCTGGTCGTGCGTCTCGAAAAGGACCTCAAATCGATTGTGAACTGGGGCACGAATTGGCTGGTCAACTTCAACGCTTCTAAGACAAAACTGCTCTCTATTAATCACCACAGAGATCCTTCCCTTCCCTCCATTAGAATGTCTGATGCTCAACTTCTCGAGAGCAACTCTCTGCGGCTTCTCGGTCTCACGTTGACTGCTGACCTGAGATGGAATAAATACATTGAGTCAATTGCCTCGTCCACTGCAAGGAAAGTTGTCTCCCTGAGTCACGCCAGGAAGTTTTTCTCCCCGGAGTCGATCCTCCAGATCTACAAAACAACAATTCACCCTTGCATGGAGTATTGCTGCCATATATGGTCTGGTGCCCCTTCTGTTTGCCTCGGGGTTCTTGATAGGCTCCAGAGGCGGATATGCAATGTAATTGGCCCTGCCCTGGCGTCTTGTCTACAGTCACTTTCTCACAGACGCGCCGTCGCCTCCCTCTGTCTGTTCTACAAATACTTCCATGGAAATTGCTCCGAGGAGCTGTATTTGCTGGTTCCCAGACGTCATGAGTTCAGGCGCCATACGAGGCTGGCATCCCGCTCTCTCCCCTTCACTGTCGAAACTCCTAAATGTAGCCGTCTCCTCTACTCTAATAGCTTCATGTCTTGCACCTCTCGCCTGTGGAACTCCCTTCCCTATTACTGTTTCCCTGTGAGCTATAATCTCCAGCTATTCAAGTGTAATGTCAATCGACATCTCTAGTTGCCTTGATCTATCCACTACCCTCATCCTTTCTTCTATCACTCCTATCTGACCTTGCTCTAAATTTTCTGTAACCCCTTGTGTCCTAGTGGCTTCCCGCCTTGCTTGGGGTGAAATGCTTAGAAAAAAAAAAAAATAACTACTGTGAAAGTAGGTCTTTTCGCTTTTTTTCAAAGGTTGTTGAACCTTTGGTTTTTACTGCCTTCTTGTATTGTTTTCTCTTTTGTCTTTGACAAAATCCTTGTTTTTCCCTTTCTGTAATTTTCCATCTTTCATTGGTAATTCTTCAAATTGTAATCCTGCCTTTCAAGCTGAAAGAATTAAATTTTTGTGCAAACTTGTATTGTATCTTTCTTTGTAATTGTGTAAACTGTAAATAAATGCAGATTTCCTTTTGAAATTTTATGCAGTTGTTGTCTTGATTTAAAATTTTGCACCTTTTGTGTCTTGCTGTTTCTACTAAGTTGTTGTGTTTGGCACAAGAACTTGGGTTTGGTGGAAATTTAAAATTTTTATTAATTCCAAATTCTCTGAGATTTACCTGGATGAACAAGAGACCAGAAGAAGGCCCTAAGGTACAACAGCTGAAACATTGTGATAACAATAACAAAGATGAGGATAGTTAGTCAGAATGTAAATAAGAATAAAGCTTTTAAGTAAATCTCCATTTACCTCCCAAGGATCTGAACTCAATGTCTGCTTTATTGTTCTGAAGTACTGAGGCTCATAGTCATCATTGAAAAACTGATGTTGTGGTATCCAAGAAGCAATTGATTCTTCAGGCAGCCCAGACGAATATTCTTGTTGTTGCTGGCGTCGACGCCTGAAAATAAAGCAGAAATACTTACAGATTTGATAGAATAAGAAACAAATAGGAGATGTTTATGAATTTAATATATTTTGCTTTTATTTAAGCTTCATCAGAAATCTTTGAAAATGAGTTATTAAAGTGAATGGTTTGGTATTTTGAGTTCTGTGTTGCTTGTTTTCATTGGTCTAGTAGATTTCACATGATTTTGCCTTTTGGTGTTTGTGTGTGTGTTTGTGTGTGCAAGTGCATCTCAATTCTAGTGGTCATTTTTTGGACTGTCTGATAATGTCCATGTGTTTCATTCTTGAAGATGGTAGTGGAAGAAAAATAGGAAAGGTGTGCATGTATGTGTGCGTATCAAATTCCTAGTTGGTGTTGCAGGAGATGGTGGTGTCAGTACATGTGTTGACTGTTGGTTAGATATATGTTACTAATGCTGGGTAAATTCTATGGCTGAGGAAAAAATTGTGTCTATCATGAAATTCAGAGGTATGTTGGAATTTGTTTTTGCTTAATTTTATAATTATTATTATTATTATTATTATATAACGTTTGCAGAGGAAAAGTCATGTTAGAAAATTTGGGGTATGTTTCTGTATATTGGTTTAATTCTCTTATTATTCCATTATTTATTTCTATTATTATTCTAGTATTGCTAGCCAACAAATCAAAATATATTATTCTACTGACCAACTCTATTACAACTATAACTGAAAAGAATTTATCTAAGTTCAACATAAAATTTGTTACAACTACTAAAATAATAAAAAACTTAATACCAAAGAAAATAATAAACTAAAACTTGAAAGAGGAATTTACTCTATCACCTTGTAGGGATACAGAAGGTGATTATCTCCCTTTGGAGTAGATAAATCACATGAGTCACATGATGGCCACTTAGTGACGTCACTCCATACAATTGCAAAAGAGACAGTCAAATTCAGTTTGTTTATAGCAACGAAGCTGAGTGGTTGCTTTTTTTAGCCTGGTCCAAATGGCCCAGGCTGAGGTTAAATCCCCACCCCCAGCAGCACCATGTGCTTTTAAGCATACGGTGCCTTTTTCCTGGGAATATATCTTTCCTAGATATAGAAACACTGGCTCACTGTCCTCAATTTGGGAAAATTCAAGACTCGCTGTTTCCCCTTTGTAGAATATGCTGTCGTCTGAGACATAGAAGATGAATTTGGTCTGTTTGAATCTGAAGCCCTAAACATGGCTTCTCCAGAAACACAGAAAAATTTCCATATTAGATGTAAGACCTTTCCTTTTTGCTTCTACTTACACTTAGCTTTGCAATGTAGATATATGTGATATAATTTCTCTGTGTGGAACACATGTATAAATGTATACAGGTTGCGATGGGTAAATTTTTTACCATTTTATATTTTTAATTTCATGCAGGTTGTTTGTTTTTGATTTTGTAGGGTCAGTCAGGCACTGTGAGAAAAACAGCACCATGACACAATTCATTCCACCAGAAATTTGGAAACAGCATGCTATACTGCTTGGCATTTGCGTCAGAAGCTCCAATATGAACATTTCAGAGGATTTGGGTGTCAATCAGAGGACAGTGCAAATGATTCAGAAAGAATTGGATGATATATCCAGTCAACATCATGGTGTTTGGAGTGATCACTAGCGATAACAACATTATGCCTCCATTCATTTTCCCACAGGCCCACATCAAGTGCCTTGAGGAGGTAGTGCTGCCCTGGGTGAAGAGGATGGCTGCTGGAAGACCCAATGTCTAGCAACAGGTTTCCGCACCATGTGACACAAGCAGGAGAACCAGTCATAGCTATCAAACAATTTTTGTGACCACATCACCCCTTACATCTGGCTACCTAACTCCCCCGACTACAACCTTCTTAATTATAATGTGTGGAGCAAAAGACCAACAAAACTCCTTGTGACCCTAAAGATGAACTGAAGGTAAGGATTATGGTAGCATTCATCAACTAAAACAAGGAAACTGTCCAGAAGAGTTGCAGGAGATTCCGAAGTTGTCTGGTGGCCGTGGTTGAAGCCAATGGTGATTATATTGAATAAATTTACTTTTTAGAATTTCAAGATACTTTTGTGTAATTTTGGTAAATATATCTGTTAAAATGAGATATCAGCGTTATTTTGATTTTTGCATAATTTAGATGATAATTTATCCTTCGCACCCTGTAGTTTTGTGTATGTCTTCATACTATAAAAGTCTCTCTGAGAACAAAGCATGTTTGTTATTCCTTTTCCTTTCAGCCATTCTGTTCCATCTGTGAATTACAATGTTATTATATCACAGATATAATAATGCCTGTAACAGGGGACATACAAATGGGATTTCTTCCATAGGCCTCTCCAATTATAATCTATAATAATTGCCAGAAAGAATACATTGGAGAAACTTCAAGGAATTTAAATAAAAGATTATATGGATACAAAAGGGATTTTTTACAAAATACATTCAAGCTGCTCACTGTAATGAGTGTGACTATAATTTTGATTTAAAAAATGCTAATTTGATTAAAAGAGAAAGTAATTTACTAAGAAGAAAGTGTATAGCATTGATTCTCAATATTACATTCAGTATATAAACTGAAATCTCATTTTGTAGCCATTGCAGATTATATAAAGGCAGAAAATATTTTTAGATTGTAAGAATTTTTTGGCAGGAGATAATAATGGTTTAGCAATACAAGATTTACTAATTAACCTATAACTGGGGGGAAAATATGCGGGTTCATATCTTTTTCAACAGTATTTGTGCATAAGTGAATATAACGAACCCAACTGGAAATGGAACTTGGCTCACCAATTAACAATTCCAAGCCATTATTTATTACACCACCCGCACATTACCTAGATGGATAACCATTTGGAAATATCAGGTGCTGTAAGCTTAGATGTGCAAGTGGTGTAATGGATAATTGGAAGTGTTAATCAAAGAGTCAAATTCCAATTCCAGATGGGTTTATTAGATTCACTTATGTGCAAATACCTTTGGGAAAGGTATGAATCCACCTCTTCTACCCCCAGGTATGGGTTAATTAGTAAGACTTATATTATTAAACCATCATTATCTCCATAAATAAAATAAAAATTGCATACAAAATATTTAGTTTTTAGCATTAAATAAACCATAGAGGTGTTGATAAGCCACTAAATAAAAACAGCCAACCAACCAAAATCCACAGAGTTGTATCACTCATTTCCTCTGTATTCTAAATGTAAGGAGAATGTTTCTCTCAGCTTTTTCCCAAGTACTTTGAGAAACAAACTCTCACTTAAATGCTTTCATGAATACTACAATCTTAACCTCTTCAAACTTTATCTATCCTCCTTATCCTCATAACCTTTATTTCATACCACCTAATCTTGCATTCATATTGCACACCTCATTCATCATACCCATTTTAACAGTATTCCTCTACCTTCAGTGGCCCTTGAGCCTTGTATTGGATTAACTTTAGTTTAAAAAAATAAATGAACCAACCTGATACAGCAGACAAGAAGGAATAAAAGAAGCAATATGATAGCCAAACTTAAACCAATGCCCATTCCTAGAGCCGTTTCCTTTATTTCTGAAATAAAAGATAAAATTATTCTTAAACTTTAAAAGAAAAAAGACTTTATGCCTATATATATATATATATATATATATATATAAGGTGTATTTCAGCAACAAGAATTCTCTCAAACATGTTTTGTTAAATAATATGGACAAGTTCTGTCTATCAATTTTCATATTTCCAAATAAATTGTTTTGCTTATCAGTAAATTTGCCAAAATTCAAATTTACTTTATATTATTCACTCCACCCTGAGTAATTTCAAATTTGCTCTATTCATTTTCAAGGATTGTTCTGTGTGTAGTTACGCAACTAGTTTTTCATTCTGACATTCTCATGTCTGATGGAACCAATTTCAAGCCACTAAATCTCATGTCATATAAATGGTCAAATTTAAATTCTTGTGTGTGTGTGTGTGGGGGGGGGTTTAACACACTTCAATATATGGTTACCTATAGGGAAAGACATGTGATTAATCTTTTATTACAACAGCCTCCAGAATTTGAAGTCTTTCTTTGCATATATATATATATATATATATATATATATATATATATATTACAAAATTCAGCAATCTTCTAATAAATAAATAGTGTTTAATATTTTTGTTTTTAATTCTCAAAAATGAAAAAATGTATAAATTCATTTCCATCATATTTTTAAGTTTTATTAAAATTCTAATCATCACTTTTTAAAATAATAAACATTGTCGAAGGAGTGAAGGTGGTTAAAATAATAATGGTGTCAAGGAAAAAATTGTTCTTTTGACATTCATTTTGTTTTTCAGACACAAAGGTCCAAGAGTGCCCATAATTCATTACACTCCAAAAATGAAAGCATTGCATATAATAGCATATATGTTAGATTTGTGAGAATTTTTAGAAATTGGTTATTGTTGAATCAAATTCAGGTATATAGAAACGCAATAATAAATTCAACTGTATCGGAAATTAATTTTTCTTCTTATAAAATTTTCATTTTCTCTTCTGTCTTAAGGTATGAAAAAGTCTGTTTAATTGCCTCTTGTGGTACCCAACATTGAATTATTTAGATTGTAGAGTACTCTTTTATGAATTTTTTACAATGATGTTCATCCTGAACAAGGCCGTAGAGCCACTCATAGTAGAGGGTTACAGAGTAAGAGGCACAGTTTATGCAAATATCTAGGGAAGATAACAGTTAACCCTAGACTTGAAAAGGTTATGGTTGTAGTGGTCAGGAAAACATCCTCTTGGGAGTCAGTTCCACAAATCAACAGTTTGTAGGAAGAAGCTGTTAGAGTGGAACTTACATTTCACTAATGGAATATGAAGGGAATTAAAGTGACTCACTACAATATGTGTGACATGTTGGGTCTTAGCCATGAGGGTTAGAACTGGTCAAACTAAAGAATGTTGGTCATTTGAACACTTCCTTGAACACTTGGAAATAGTGATATAACAGTGAGAGGCTTGTGTCATTTCATCCTTGAGCAAAGGCTTGTAGGGTGTAAAATAATTTGTCTGAGACACTTTTGGACTCTATTGAGACTGAAAAATTAAGACTGAGCAGCTTCCTCTCCTATATGCCAGAAGTACCTCATTTTTGGTCTAATTTGGATCTTGTAAAGTGGATATAAAGGGGGCATTCAATGATTAAGTGTAATTTTATTCCTGTTTTACTAAAAACCTGACATTGCCATTGTTATCTGGTTTTATAAAAATTAATTCTGTGCTTTTAGAGATTTTCTGTTCACAATTAAATTTAGTCACCTATAATAATGATTAAGAAAATAATTAACTTTTTCATTTTAATGATATTATTAATTAACAAGATCAGAGTGACATAAGGGTTCCTCCTTCATATAATTACCTTGCCTGCCAGACATTAGCAGCAAAAAGCTGTTACCGTCATTGTCAACCTTGATAGGTGCCAACAAAATTAAAGCTGGCAGATTTTTGTCAGGATTAGGTGGATGGTGTTTATTTTTTATTTGAAATTATCTTTGTTTTTTAAATAACCATTTAACTATGCATTTTCAGCATTGAAAAGCAACTTACTGATATCTGAATGGCCACCTTCACACAAATAGCCTCCGTAACCCTTTGGGCAACTGTAAATAAATAAACAGTATAAGATAGTGGTGAATGAAAGTATTTCTTGTCTGCAATTAAAAGGTATAAGAAATATAAGAAATAATGATAATAATGATTTTCGTCTACATAATTATCATTATATCATTAATATTTTCATCACCATTTCATTTAGTATTATCATGTCCATCATCATCATCATCTTTAACAATGTTATTACTATCATTATTATTGCCAAAATTTTCAATATCATTTCCAAATTTATCATCTTTATTATTATTATTTTCATCATTTGCATTGTCATTAAGATTTCCAGTATCATTAGTATCACCATCATCATTATCATTTCCATCATTGTCATTATGATATCCACTATCACTATCATTATCATCATCATTTCCAACATTATCATCTACATTGTCATTATGATTTTCACTGTCATCATTTCCACTATCATTTCCATCATTATTATCTACATTGTCATTATCGTTTCTACTATCATTTCTATCATTATTATTATCATCATTATTTTTATTTCCAGCCTTATCACCTTCACTATCATTTCCATCATTATTATCTACATTTTCATTATCATTTTTATCATTATCATCATAATTATCATTATGATTATCACTATCATTTCTATCATTATTATTATCATCATTATTATTATTTTTACTATAATTTCTTATCACCTTCATTGTCATTTTTTCCACTATCATTTCCATCATTGATATTATGATTTCCACTATCATTTCTATCATTATCATCATTTTTATTTCCACTGTCATTTCTATCATTATCATCTACATTTTCATTATCATTTCTATCATTATCATCATCATTATTCTTATGATTTCTATTATCATTATTATCATTATTATTAACATTTCCACTATCCTTTCTATCATTATCAGGTTCATTGTCATTAATATTTCCATTGTTATTTACATCATTATCATCTTCATTGTCATTCTGATTTATTGTCAGCATAGTGATTAGGTCCTTTTTTTCATATGTCAAACTGCAGCTCTTATGAAGAAGTTGTCTAAATAAAACTTCCTTCTTACCAGTGGAATATGAAGGCAATGAAAATCGTTCATCCCTGAGTACATGGCATAGCAGGTCTTAACTGTAGAGGTCTGAACTGGTGGAATTAGCTCATATGAAGATTTTCTATGGAAATAGGGATAAAGTAGTAATTGTCTTGCAATGTTGTGTCTGTGGGAAAGGAGTTTGTAGGGTAAAAATAATTCATGACCTAAGGCTACATAAATACATAAGGCTACATAAATACTTTTGAACTCTGAAAAGAGAGGATTGAGCAGCTCTGGCCCACGTATGGTAGCAATACTCTATTTTTGGTCTGATCTGATTATTGTAAAGATAGAGTATGGTAGGGGAGGAGTCACATACTTTATGGAGCAGTATAAGGAACCAACCATTTTCCTAGAATCTTTAGTGTTTTTACTAATAAAAATGTAACCATTCATGCCCTTGTACTGGAATCAGTTTAGTTATATTTACTTATTGGTAATGATAGGCTTTTTATTTAGTCAACAAAAGAATATTTTTATTTAGTCAATAAAATAATATAAGATAGTTTTCGACAAGGGACATAACCATCTCAAGAAGGAGTTTCAAAATAATGCTTATAAAAATAACAGTAAAATACATTAAATTTTCGCTTTTAATCATTTCACCCCAAGTTTGGTGATAAAACCACTAAGACGTAAGGAGTTATTGAGTGTGAAAGAATATGAAAAAACAATTGAAGAGAGAGAGCAATGAAAGAACAGAAATTAAGAAGACAGAAGATGACGATTGACTTTGCATTTACATTTTTGAAGATCAAACATGAAATGATTGCATATATTCTTTAAAATATTCATACCTGCAGTAATATGTTCCATTTTTCAGTTGGTTACAGGTGCCACCATTTTTGCATGGTGTTATATAACAAAAACCTGAAATTATAAAAAAAAAAGCATATCATTATATTTAGGTTGATCAACATAATATAAACTTTATCTGATAAATGAATTGTAAACTTCATGAAATATTTGGATTAATATCCTTATCTTTCTTGTTTTGATGATATTTTCATTAGTCTGCTTTCCAAATAGAAACAAGATTAATCTGATACAGGTAATGAAATATGAATAAGATTTCACCTTAGACAGATAAATACATCGCTTCTGTTGTATATTCAAAGATTCTTGATAAAATAGAAAGAAGAATCTGCAATTATCGTTCCTGACTTGGCAACTCAACTTTTCAATTCTTATAATGTATCTTCCCTATAACTTATCTATAAATATCTTCATGGTAATTGTTCTGATGAGCTTTCCTCTTTGGTACCTCAACTTTTACAAATTTAAATGTAGTACTAGATTGGTAGTTAGGTCTCATCATTTACAGTTGAAATAGCTGTGACCATAAGTTCTATGCTAACAGTTTCTTCTCCCACATTTATCACTTGTTCAACTTTCTTCTGTCTTTTTGCTTTCCAGAATTTAAATGCAATGTCACTTGTTATCTTCTGTCTTCTTAATTCCTGTTCTTTTATTGTTCTCTCTCCTTAATAATGCTTTCTTTTTCTCTTATTCTTTCACACTCAGTAACCCCTTGCATCTTAGTGGCTTTGTTGCCTTGCTTGGGGTGAAATGTTTAAAAAAATAAACCCAGGAGTATCTGTGTGCTTTGCCTAGAACCAAGGGGTTACTGACTGTGAAAGAATCTGAGAAAAAAACATTATTAAGGAGAGAGAACAATAAAAGAACAGGAATTAAGAAGACAGAAGATAACAAATGACATTGCATTTAAATTTTTAGAAAGCAAGAAGCTGGAAGAGAATTCTACAAGTGAGAAGTGCAAAGGGAAAAAACTATTAACTTAGAACTTACGGTTACATCTAGCTATTTCAACTGTAAGATGATATGACTTTGTGGTCCATCTAGTAGTACACTTAAATTTATAAAGTCTAGTTATCAATGAGGAAAGTTCATCAGAACAATTACCATGAAAATATTTATAGAAAATACGCAGGGAGGCTATTTTATGACAGTGGGAAAATGACTGAAGCTGAGATGCCAGGTCAAGACTAATAATATTGCAGATTCTCCTTTGGATTTCATCAAGAATTTCTAAATACATAGCAGAAGCACAAGATGCAGGGATAAATAGTAAATAGACTTATAAATGTGTAAGATTGATTCTAGCAAGAAAAATTATCTAGCACAACACAGTGAACCAACTGTAATTGCAGCAGCTGTAGCAATTGATAAACTTTCCACTTAATGTCAGCGGAAAACATAATGTGCAATGAGTCAATTTCCTAAAGGTTAACCTCAGCCCTGTTGATGGAAAGCAAAAAAGACAATTTAAAAGAGAGCAGTTTTCATTTGGAGACGTTACTAACAACCATAGAATAATGACCATGGATTTAGAATAAAAAGCATGATAAATAAGATGAAAGAAATTCTAGTTGAAAATGAATAATAATTGAGTGTTTTAGCATTTTGGTAAAACCAAGATTCGTTTAAAAATGGCAAATCTTTTATTATTATTATTATTATTATTATTATTATTATTATTATTATTATTATTATTAATTTTTATTTCCTTTGATTTCTGGTGTTTACACATTTCTTTCTGGGTCCCACCCAGGGACCTAAGATTAGAAATCGCATCATGACACTTTCCACTGACAAAAAAAAAAAAAATTTGCATAGATAAAACTCTTCATAAAGTGTGGGTTGTAATTGTCAGAACAATTTTTTGTATCTCTTTGAGGCATGGACTTCCAGGAATCCCTTCATTTAGTCTACTGGAATCTTTTCCAACCAATCCTAGGGCTCCAACTACAACAGGGATTGTTGATGTTCCCATGTGCCACATTTTTGAGATTTCTATTTCAAGGTCCTTGTATTTTGACAGCTTTTTGAATATCTTCAAAGATACATCTGCAGGGACTGCCATATCAATAAGGAGGCAATTTTTTTGTTTGTGGTCTCTAATAACAATGTCTGGGCGGATGGCTTTGATTGTTCTGTCAGTGTGTATTGTGTAGTCTCATAGAATTGTAACAGGTCCTATCTCTGTAACCAGGTCTGGGTGGTGTTCATACCAGTTTCTTTCATTTTCCTTCCCATAGAAGTTGGATATTTTCCAATCCAGATATTGGCCTACTCTGTCATGCTGGGTTTTATACCGAGTGGGTGCCAATATCGTGCAACCTGATACAAGATGATCAATTGTTTCTGGATATTTATCACAGAATCTGCATTTTGGGCTAATACAATATTTTAGTATGTACTTGATAATTTCTAGTTAACTAGCATTGGTCCTGTGCAGCAAAGATAAAACCTTCAGTTTCAGCTTTCAACCCTACACTACATAGCCGCTGATGGGTACAGGTTTTGTCTACGTCAGCTTGTTTGGTACGGGCAGAGTATTGGCTATGAAGCGGTTTATCTTGCCATTGTTTCTGTATCTGGTCGGTTGCATTTGTCTTTGCATTCTTTTTTAAGTATTTTGCAGCTTCAGCCGGTGTATTGTGTTTTACTTATTATTATTATTATTATTATTATTATTATTATTATTATTATTATTATTATGATTAAGAAAACGCCGTCAATGACGTCATCAAGTTGCGCAGTTGCTATGGTTACGTCATAAAACGCTGAAGAAATAAAAAACAAAACCATCATGAAATTTCACTTGATAAATTTTATTTTCCATCGATGTCAAGGAAAATTTGGATTAAAAAAACAAAAACCATTTAGAAACTCCAAAATGAACACGCCACACAAGACTTTTAATAGTTTTATGCCCGGAATCTCGAAAATCATTCCGAGAGTAAAAAAAAAAGCAATGAAAAGAATTGGAAAAGATTTCAAGATGCAGGCACCGAAAAATTAAAAATATCATCATGATGGTAAAAAAGTTTTTTTTTTTTTTTTATTGTTGGTTCAGCTGTGAAACTAAAAACATAAGAACTAATTTTGGCAAAGAAAATATTACTCCAAAAATTGAATAATAAGTCATTTTTAAATTAACTAAGTAAAACTCACAAAAGTCTTTTTTTTCCTCTTAAAGTTTAATTTCAGAAAAAAATACGTTAAATTTTTAAATAACTTATTTCCTAATTTTATGATTTATTAAATTAGGATCTTATTTATTTTATTAAAATTTATTTGTTTAATTCTTTTAACTCAAGAAAAGTCAAGAAGACCATTTCCTTCAAACATTTTTTTCTCCACAAGTTTTTTTTTAAATCATTTTAAAAAGGAAAATCTATGCCTTGAGGTCTGAGATAGTTTTCTTATTTTCTACCTTTGTCAAGAAGCGGGGTTCAAATCTAGGTAAAAGCTACGATTTAGAATAAAATGTCGATTGTCAAGGCTGTTTAGTTTTTACACTGTATGGAATATTGACGCAACATAATCTTCCGACCTTCTTTGGACTTAGAGACCGGACTGGTCTAAGCTTAAAAATGAAGAAATTTTTGTTTTATAATAAATAAAAGAATAAATAATAAGAGAAAATAAAAAAGCTGCAATATTAAATAAATTTTTTAAATAAATAAATAAAAATTTCATTTAATTATTGCCACTTTTTTAATTTTATTTATTGCAACCTTTTTCTTTGGTTATGAAGGATTTTTTTAAAAATTACGGTTTTTAAGAAAAAAATCAGTGAATTGAAAATTGTTTTAATTTCTATTGTATTTTTTTTTTATTTAATTTTAAAATTTAACAATTCATTTTATAACTTAACTTTTTATGCGATTTTTCTATTTTAAAAGATGTTTAGTTGATGATTATTTGTTTTTTTTTGTTTTGCCTTCTGTCCCATAATAATTGTTACATTTATTTATAATATTCATACATATTCCATACATTATGTAATAATTATTATGGAACAGACGTTGAAATCGTAATAAAGGGAAAATGAAAATATTGTTTGTGTCTAGAAACTTTAAACTTTAAAATTTAAAGTACTTTCAACCAGTTTTCGTTTTGGTCTAAAAGTCGTATTAAAATCCGGCAATTATTTGATTTTTGCAAGAATTTCCAAATAAATGTGTGTTTTTCAAATAAAAAAAGCGCTAAAAAAACTAATGGTTACGGATGTTCATTATCGCTAAAAAAAAAAAAAAAGAAAAAAAAAAGGACCCTGATGAAAAAAAAAAGTTCCAAACTTGATTAAAAAAATTTGCATTGTCTAGAGATGTTCAATGTCATTATTTAGAGGAAAGACCAAAGTATTTTTTGAGTATTTTATTTTCTCAATTTTTTTTTTAATCCTTTCTAGCATGTCCGAAATTTTAGCTAAAAATCTTGTTTTTTTTGTTTTTTTTGAGTCATCAGAATAATTGACTTAAAAAAACGGTCTTTTCAATAATTTCATCTTTGAAATAAAAAAAAACTAAAAGACAAATTTAAAAGGTTAACTTTTTAGTTTTTACATTTTTTCTAGACACGAAATGTAAATAATAAAAAATGATTTATTTTATTTTGAATCCATTTTTATTTTATTTTTATTTTCAAATTCAAACGTTTATTTATACTCTTTTGAAATAGACGTCCCATTTATTTTTATAAGTATATATAACTGACAAAGAAAGAAAATAAATTTTTTTTTTTAATTTTCTGTTTTTTACATTTTTCCCTTTTTACTTTTAGTTTTCGGATGAATTCGAAATAGTTTTTCTCTATTTTTAATTTTCTTTTTCTTTTTTGTAAAATTAAAATGAGATCAAATCGATATTAAGAAAATTTTTCGTTAATCTTTCAAGTTGTTTAGTGAATCGTCTATTTTCTTTGAAATTGGAATAAAAATGAAATTAAATTTAAAGTTAATAACTTAATTTGTAGTATTAATTTAATAATAATATTGTTTACATTTTTACAACAAACAAGTAAAAAAACAAACGATTTAAAAGTGATTCTGTGCATGAATGAAACTTGAAGTTCGAGCTATTTTTCCATCTTGGCTGCTGAAATTATCATAATTTCAATGTCGTCTGCTTTGTTTGAATTAAAACGAAAAATGAAACATAAACATAAAGCTGTAAAATAATTGTTAGAGATTAAAAAAATAGAATATTTTATGTTTATATGCATTGCCATTAGGTGTTATTTTGAAATAAGAAATATTGTAATTTTAAATTGAACTGAATTTTTTTTTATCTTTATAAAAAAAAATGCATTTATCATTATCTTCACTTCATGGTGGCCGCCACAAAAAAACAACCACAAAAAAAAAAACAAAAAAAAAACGCGATACCTCAGGTAAAATGATCTTTTAAAAATGAAAAATCTTTCTTGAAGCTTTTATTTTAGTTTTAATTTCATAAAGCTAACAGATTAAATTTAATTTCCAATTAGCAAAATACTTTGCTGCTGTATTTCAAAATCTAATTTAAATTGACTGGAAGGAGTTTTTTATAAACCAAAATTTCGAACGTGGATTAAAAATTTAATCAAGAAATACTTTGGTCTTTCTTCTTAATAATAACAAACATTTTCACGATAAAACTTTGTTTTTATCAAGACAGAACTTTTTTCATCATGGTATGCTTTTTAGAAAACTTTTGGTTTTCACTTTTGTTATGATGTTGATTTGGGGTTAGAGACAAACGCCAAATAACACGTAACAATAAAAACTAAAAAGGGTTTTAAGGCTGGTAAAAAAGGTACAGAAACCGCCTGAGTAGTCAATAACTAGCTCAGCTAAGAACTTCTCTGTCTCTCGGTCTCTATATTTATCAATCCACCCACGAGGATCGAATGTGGCACAAGGCCGTTTTAATGTGGGTATCCCCGAGCCCGTAGGCTCGGCCAAAAATATGGCCTTTCTGAACCCGCCTAGACGGGTTCAGGCCCTGTCAACCTCCCCGGACGAAACCTTGCCCTTCGGCAAAGCCTCGTCTGGGTTCCCCTCTGCTAATGCAGAGAGTTCGACAGTCACCGAGAGTCTCTCGGTCTCCCCCATGTCAACTGACATGCCACTATTTAAAGTCTTTGTTCACAGACGCAGATAAGTTCATCTTCAAGAAGGGTGGTAGGTTTTCGACACAACACCTCCCCCTTGAGATTAATTCCGGAGGGATTAATATCTTTTTCTTTTGGGATCTGGATTTAAACGTTCCACCCTAGTTCTTTTTCTTTTGCTTGTCCTTCTTTGGACAACTGTTTCAAGCAATGGTGGAGTTGGTATATCGAATAAATCATATACCTTCATTGGTTCTTCATTTTCTTTACTTATTTCTTCAATGATTCTTTTCCTTAATTGGTTCAAATGTCTTTTGTGCGTCCATTTTTTACTTCTTATCATGTATAACATCTTACCAATTCTTTGAGTTACCACTCCATCTTGCCAAAATTCCTTCCCATTTTTGTAATTTTTTAAAAAAACTTTATCTCCCGGCCTGAGATATTTCATATTTTCCTGATGCGTTTTGTTCTGGTAACTCTTTTTTCTTTCCGGCAGCAGCCTATTGAATACAGATCTAATTTTTCTAGCAAACATGAGTTCAGCTGGAGGCATCCCTAATATTGCGTTTGGATTTGGTGTTATTCTGTATATACTTAAAAACTGCTGTATATTACCATCATCTGTATTAGTACCATTTGTTTTTTAAGGGCTCTCTTGAACGTATCAACAAACCGTTCAGCCTGTCCATTTGACCTAGGATGCTACGGTGAAGTCATGATGTGGTCAATTCCCAGAGTCTTACAAAATGTCTTAAATTTACTTCCTGTGAATTGAGTTCCATTGTCAGTGACAATTTTTTCTGGTACTCCAAAACGTGCAAACAGTTCTGTAAGAAAATCTTTTGTTACAGAAGCAGTTGGTCTTTTGCACTTAAAAATTTCAGGCCACTTGGAATAGCTATCCACAACTATCAAGTAGAAATTACCATTCATGGGTCCAGCATAATCTATGTGGAGTCTGGTCCATAGAACATCTGTTTTTGGCCATGGTGTGTATTTTACTGGTGGTGCTTTCGCTGACATTTGACACCCTCTACAAGTTTTAACTACCTGTTCAATGTCTTTGTCCATATTCGGCCAATAAATGTAACTCCTCATCAGGGCTTTCATACGTCCAATACCAGGATGCCCCTGATGAAATTCCTTCAAAATCCGCTTTTGTAGTACAACCAGTATCACGACTCTTCCAGCATATAACAGCACTTCATCACATATTGAATATGCTGGTGAAGAAGTTTTATACTTTTCTGAAGTTACAACTTCTTTCATTTTTCTAATAAAAATGTCGTTTTCTGCTTTTAATTTTATTTCATCTAATGTCACCGGTAATTCTTTTACTGTGTTATACGTTACTTCAACCAATTCATTTTCTGCTTGTAACGCCGCTATCACCGTATCTTCTAGCAGTTCCGAAGACGTTGGGATCAGTCTAGATAAACCATCAGCACGACTTAATTTTTTAGATGATAAAAATTCTATTTTGAAATTGTAATTCAACAAAATGGTTCCCCATCGTTGCAAATGGTTTGCTGTATGAGCCGAGCGACACCAGCTATCAGCAGGGAGTGCCAGCGTCAACATGTGTGAACTACTATGAGAGATTGACCTAGATCCGAAGCCGGCTTATGAACTTTACCACAAGGGAGCTGTCCCAAACCCTCACGTTCCTGTTGAAATAAACCACGTAAATCTATTTCTGCTGTTGTCGTATTTCTTTCTTGCAACCATACGCTTATCTATAACAATAGCTAAGCTTTCTTTCTCAATTTGAGAGTACTTCTTTTCTGCAAGTAATAATGTCCTTGATGCATGTGCCACTGGCTTCATATTGCCGTCTCTGAATTTATGCAGAATTACCGCACCTATTCCGTACTTGCTTGCGTCCTATGCCACTATAATTTCCTGTTTAGGGTTATAATGTGTTAGTGATAATTCCGACGTCAAAATATTCTTTATTTTGTCAAACACCTTCTGACACACTTCTGACCATTCCCACTTTGCTCCCTTTTTAAGCAATTTATTTAATGGAGCCGTAAGGCTGCACATATTAGGAATATATATCTCATAATAGTTAGCAAGTCCTAAGAACGCTTGTAGCGTTACTACATTTTTGGGAGTTGGCATGCTTTTGATCGCTTCTGCCCTCGCCGGATCTGGTCTTCTTCCATCAGAGTCTATTATCTGCCCCAAAAACTTAATTTCACTCATAAAAAATTCACATTTTTCGCTCCAAGTTTGAATCCATATTCTTCAATTTTTCAAAAACCTGATTAATATGTTCCAAATGTTCATTTCGATCTTTACTTTTTATCAAAATATCATCAAGATATGCAATGGCGAAGTCCAACCCTGCCAGCACAGTGTCCATAATTTGCTGAAAAATACTAGGGGATACTTTTAAACCAAAAGGCAGACGGTTTAATTTGTATAAACCTTTGTGTGTATTGATAGTCAACAATTCAGAACATTCTTCGTCCACTTTCACTTGGAGATAGGCATCCGATAAATCCAATTTAGAGAATATTTTTCCTCCATTTAAACTTGCAAAAATGTCTTCTGGTGAAGGCAAAGGATATGTGTGGTCTTTTAAGCAATCATTTAGACCCGTAGAGAAATCGGCACACATCCAAATTTTATTATTCTTTTTCTTAACATATACAACAGGGCAGGCCCACTCTGAAAATTCAATGTGTGAAATAACTCCTAAATTTTCAAGCCGTTCCAATTCTTTGTTAATCTGTTCCAAAACACCAAATGGCACATTTCTTTTTCGTTTGAAAATAGGTTTTACATTTTCCTTCACTTCAAATTTTGCCTTCGTCTTTTTGCAACATCCAAGACCTTCTGAAAATACTTGTGGAAATTTTATTTTCAGATCTTTCACCAAATTTTCTGTAACCCGATTTTTACATGGAGAAGAAACATTAATTCTATTGCAAAAAGAATTTATAGGGAGTTCCCATAAATTAAAAAGTATAATCCAATCTGTTCCAAATAAATTTGAAGCATTTTGTAGCACATACACTTTAGACTTTAGTGTCTTACCAACAAATGAAATATTACAAGAAAATTCACCTTGAAAATGCAATTTTCTTCCAGAAATCCCGCGAGCCACTTTTTCAGTCTTTTTAAGCAAAGGTTTGCCTATTTTAATCCATGTTGCTGTATTAATAATGGAAATATCACTTCCAGTATCTAGCTGTAGTTTAACATTTTTTCCATTAATTTTTACCTGTACGAATTTTCTTTTCTGCCCCTCCTCAATCTCCTGACGTGACAACACAATATTCACATTATCTTTTTTCGACTTAAATTTTTTTCTTTTGCTTTTACAATGAGTACTTATATGGCTTTTATTGCCACACGAATAGCAATTTTTGTCGCGAAAAAAACATTCACTTTTAAAATGACCACCACCGCATCCAAAGCACATTGGTTTTTTAACATTTTTATTAACTATTCCCGTTTTTGGCCGAATAGCATGGACACGGGATATGTCTTTTTCTTCAATTTGCGTATTGTCATGTTTTAAGTTTTCAATTCTTTGACACTCTTCCGTAACCTTCTGCAAAGTGATCTCGGAATTTTGTTCGAGTTTTGCCAATATTCGGGACCTTATGTCCTTATCTTTGCTAGAAGTCAAGCCTTGAACGAATATCAAACATTTAAATCGATCAATTGAAAGATCAGGTAACATAAAACGTTCACACATTTTGTTAACATTTCCAGCATACGTAACAACATCCTCATCGTCACGCTTTACCATATTCAAACACGAGAAACGAGTATGAAACAAACTAACTCGCTCGCCAAAAATACTAGATAAAGTATTAACAGTTTCTTCGAAAGAAATGTCGCCAGTTTTTCTTGGAAGGACAAAATTCGTATACTTATTATTTTCATCTGTACCCAACTTTTGTAAAAGTAAACTCACTTTTTGTTCATCAGTCCAACCTTCACATTTTTTTTCAAATATTGTTTCAAATCTTCTGAAATACGCAGGAAATGTTATGCCCTCCTCTGGGTTAAATTTGAACTCAGTAATAGAATTAGCAATACCTTCGGCCGTGAATGACGAATTTACTGGATTCTTAAGTAAAATCGCTTCATATAAAGCCTTTGTGTCATTTCGCTGCTGAACTTGTAAATCCAATAGTTGTTCCCGAAACAATTTTCGTTGCTCTTGTTGCTGAATTTGACTTTGCACTAGAGTTTTCGTTAATGCAATCAAATCTTCCATTATGCGTAATAGTTTACACAAAACACTTTTCGAAAACAGTCAAAATGGGAAAAACACGTATATATCCACAATAAGCACAAGTCTTACTTCTTTTTGGCACGTTGAAATCCCATTTCTTTGTGAAGAACAAAGTTTGACGTATTTTTTTTTTTTTTCAGAGCAAGAAAAAAAATTTATATAGTCCACCTAGAGTTGAAAAATTCTCCACTCAGCGTGATGAACGAATCTCTCGTCGTCACTGTTATGATGTTGATTTGGGGTTAGTAGAGACAAACGCCAAATAACACGTAACAATAAAAGGGGTTTTAATAGGCTGGTAAAAAAGGTACAGAAATCACCTGAGTAGTCAATAACTAGCTCAGTTAAGAACTTCTCTGTCTCTCGGTCTCCCCCATGTCAACTGACATGCCACTATTTATAGTCTTTGTTCACAGACGCAGATAAGTTCATCTTCAAGAAGGGTGGTAGGTTTCTGACACAACAACTTTTGAGGTACCTAGTGTTGAATGTCTAATAATTTTAGTTGAAATGGCCATTTCTGTTAAATATTTTATTTTTATTGTTATTGCCTTTTTCAAAGTACGGGCTCCAAGCATCACATCCAGCTCACAAAACAAATCACCTCCAAAAATATGTAATACAATTTAAATCACGAACATTGCTGCTAAAACAAAAACATGACAAAATATCAGCTCTGATTACTTAAAAGCCTCGTTCATGACACTCAAAGTAATCATAGGCAGGCTATCACTTACATCACCAATGATCTCAGTCAACCAACAAGCATCAATGCCATCCCACTACTGATTCTCCCATCCTCCAGGTCATTTCCCTTGCCCACAAAGAGACTTGATCCTTTATATTGACAATACAAAGAATTTTATTTTAATATATCTTGTCTCCTTTTCTTTTGCTTAGCCTATTTTGTTGTAATTTTCATTTGTTCTTGTGCAACCATATATGGCATATAACAGCTTGAGGGACATCTTTTATCCTTGAGCCCTGCATAAAATGAACACTGTTGCACACTGTCAATTTTCAGTCTAAAGGCTCCAAACTAAAAATAAAGTTTTAATTGTCAAAATGTTTTTGTTATTATTAAGCAGAAGGGCTCAAGTCTTCTTTTACTATTTTATTAAGTGTTTTATTCCTTTTGAGCACATTCAAAATTTTATTTAAAAATCTTGTTTTTCTTGCATCAGTGAGTGTCAAATATTAGTATAGGAATTTTTAGCACTTTTTTTTTTTTAATTAAATTCTCAGGACTTATTCACAAATGGAGGAAATTTTTTGTAATGTTTTTTTTTAGAAAATCTTGGTAATTATTTTTTTCTGTTACTCCTACTTACTTAATTTTATGAAATTTTGAGAAGTTAAAATTCCAGGGCCTTCGTATTTTTATATTAGTTAAAAGCAGGACTCCTTGGAGATTTTACATCATCAATTTGTTTTTGTCAAACAGAAACATCATTTACCAAAAATCTGCTCTGATTTGTAAAATAAAAAAATGTAATAAAACTGACATTATTTAATTAGAAAAGTTTTTAATTGTTTTTATAAATATTGTCTTAAGAAAAAAATTTTATGATGAATAATGAATTTTTACAAGAATTGTTTTCATTATTTTAAATTTTAATTTTTAATTATAAAAATTTTAAATAAAATTCTGTATTAATTTCATCAGTTTTAATGATTATTATTATTAAGTGAAAAAATTATATGTACTAATCATAAATGGAAAAGCTTAATACAAATCATCAAACACCAATATTTTAAAAATACATTGGATTTTAATAGATTCTTAAAATCTATTAGCTTGAAATTAAAACTAAAATAATAGTTTTGTTGACTTAACCAAAGCACGAAGAGAAAAATTTTAAAGTGAGAATTTTCAAACATGCCTGTGTCCTTTGTCAACAAAATAAATAAACGCTGAAGAAGTGGGGCTCACTCTGTTCTTGTTCTTGTTTTTTTTTTGGTGTTTTTTGTTGATAAAGAAGACAGGCATATACAAAAATTCCAACTTTAAAAATAAATATCATCAGTCTTGACAATATTTTTTATCATTCCTCAAATTTCATTAACCGGCCTATACATGGATTATTCTTAAAACTATATATATATATATATATTTCAATAAAGGTGCAATTAATTTACAAATTCATGAATTATTCATACATAAAACAAATACAAATTTAAAGGTTAATGATTTAAATATAACAATCGAAATATAACAGACGAAAGCTTGTAAAAATAAAAGACCTATTGCAACTGAAATTTATAAAACAGCATCTTTTCATTCATAAACATGTTCGGGATTTTTGTATATTATTTGAATTGTTCGCGAAGATGGATTTCTCGCCATTTAAATCATTAACCTTTGTATTTGTTTTATGTATGAATAATTCATGAATTTGTAAATTAATTGCACCTTTATTGAAATTAAAATAACTGATCCAAATGCATCTTTCGGATAATAAGTGCGACATTACTGTAATTATTGAACAATATAGTTCATGCCACTTTGACGGAAAATCTACCAGTAAAAAAGAATTCTCTTATCACTACATTTGTACATAAACGCAGAACCTTAAAATTTAAATTCAAACTCAGCGTTGCAACTGCACGTTCCAAAACAATAACACACATTTCTCATAGCATTTTTCGGATTACAACCCTGTTTTCATTGTCCACTTATCACTGAGAGTAAAAACAAGAACACAATCTATTTCATACCTGAGGATGTCTGTAGGAACAGACGAAAGCTTGTAAAAATAAAAGACCTATTGCAACTGAAATTTATAAAACAGGATTTTTTCATTCATAAACAGGTTCGGGGTTTTTGTATATTATTTGAATTGTTCGCGAAGATGGATTTCTCGCCATTTAAATCATTAACCTTTGTATTTGTTTTATGTATAAATAATTCATGAATATATATATATATATATATATATATATATATATACAGTTGCAGCCAAAATGTTCGGAATGACATTGTTTTCGTCAGAAAAGTAGGTATAAGTTTTTATCAAAGTTGTTTTATATTCTATAATTTTCACAGACAATAAATATGATATTAATTGTTATTGTCTGAGATTTTGGTGTAATTTGAGAGGATAATACAAAAGTTATAGATGAAATTAGAATTTTTTTCTGTTTTTTCCTATTATTTATATATATATATATATATATATATATATATATATATATATATATATATATATATATATTAAGGCCTTAAAAACAAGAAATTTTATATTATGGACCATGATAGATTTAAAATAAAACAAACACCAGTCGACCGGTTTCGTCCCCTCTCATCAGAACTGTTAACGGGGAAATTATGAGGAAAAGAAAAGAAGTCTGTAATGCATGACATGAATGATTGGACAATCATTCATGTCATGCATTACAGACTTCTTTTCTTTTCCTCATAATTTCCCCGTTAACAGTTCTGATGAGAGGGGACGAAACCGGTCGACTGGTGTTTGTTTTATTTTAAATCTATCATGGTCCATAATATAAAATTTCTTGTTTTTAATGCCTTAATACGCTTCTGTACCGTTTCAAATATATTCAAATATATATATATATATATATATATTATGAAATGGACAAAGTCCGACAATTATTTTAACACATTTTTATGTTTATACATTCTTTTTATAGATACAAATATTGAAGTAAATTCTCTGTTTATAATAACCAGTATTAAACATTTACCAGCCTGAA
Source organism: Acanthosepion lycidas (assembly GCA_963932145.1). Taxonomy (NCBI): domain Eukaryota; kingdom Metazoa; phylum Mollusca; class Cephalopoda; order Sepiida; family Sepiidae; genus Acanthosepion; species Acanthosepion lycidas. Next base: position 69,665,396 of record OZ010608.1, on the reverse strand, counting down.
TGTCCGAGAAATTTTCATAGAAAATATTCAGCCTCCGACAGGATTTGAACCTGTATCCTATACAGAACTGTCATTTAGCTTGACATGCCTTTATCAATTTGGCCACAGAGGAGTGTTCGGTTAGCAAGGTCGATTTTACTGTTTTTAAACTACAATCTTCCATGATTTTCTCGTGCGCATTCCTATCTGCTCAATGCATATCCAAATGTAAACAAATGACGTCACACATTATGAAATGGACAAAGTTCGACAATTATTTTAAGACATTTTTATGTTTATACATTCTTTTTATGTTTATGGATACAAATATTTAAGTAAATGCTCTGTTTATATTAGGTTGGTGCAAAAATAATGACGTAATAATGTCGTTTTTTGACATATTTTTTAACATCAAAAAACGACATTATTACGTCATTATTTTTGCACCAACCTAATAATAAACAGTATTAAACAACATTTACCGGCCTGAATGTCCAAGAAATTTTCATAGAGGATTGAAGTTTAAATACAGTAAATTTGACCTTGCTAACTGAACACTCCAAATCGGTAAAGGCATGTCAAGCTAAATGACAGTTCTGTATAGGATACAGGTTCGAATCCTGTTGCAGGACGAATATTTCTATCTATAGATAGATATAGCGAAACAGTACTGTCTGTGAATGACATATATACATATATATTTTAATATATTTTCTGTTTATACTTTATTTTTATAGATACAATTATTTAAGTAAATACTCTGTTTATAATAGACTGTATTAATTACATTTTACTTGCCTAAATGTTCAAGAAATTCTGTAGAAAATATGTGTCCTCCAATGGGAATTGAACCTGTATCCTATATGGAACTGTCATTTGGCCTGATGTACTATACCATTTAGTTACAGAGGAAGCATCTTGTTAGCAAAGTCAAATTACTGTTTTTAAACAAATTTCCCATGATCTGCTTGAAGTGTATCTTAATGATAACATATATCATGAAAAGGATTTAAAATGTAATTTATACTGTTAGTACTGTGGTTAAAATATTCGTTTTTTGATCATGAGACCTGGGTTCGAATTTCACCATCGTCGATGTTATTGGACTGGAGGAGGTGATCCCAGTGTGAAGCACCTTTGGAAAGTGCCTGAAAACCTTACCAGGGGTTGACCTAAGCCTTGTGAGTGAAATTGGGCATATGGAACCCTTGGAGGCAATCGATAGCTGTGCTAGCACAAAGTCACAAGTCATCATGACTGAGGGTTTGAGTGTGCTGGCCTTGTTCAGATTGTTGATCACGCTAGATAACATTCTTCTCTCCCAGAAACTAATTAAGGTCTGCTCAGCATCGTTGCAGTATAAACCACAGGTGGGCTCTATGAGTGTTGAGCAAACACAAAAATTTGTCTGAGCAAGTATCTGCAATAGGGATTAGCTAGCTGCTCTAGTAGATGGGTAACCTTGAATATGAGTGACCAGCCATTAATGATGTGTGTGTGTGTGTGTATATATAATACTTTTTACAGGTCAGACTACATTGATACTGTGTTGATGAATATAAAAAAAAAACTCATTTTAATCTTATCTAATTTCTTACAGTTTTATAAAATCTCTTCTCAGGAATCAGAATATAAAAGAATCTAATAAAATTATTTGTATTGGTTTTTGGTAAACATCATGATTTAAAGAAACTTTGAATATCAGTTTGCCTGCTACACTCACAAGTTTGATCCCGGCTTGGCTTTCCATAAATCCCTATTTATGTTCATATTTTTTTAATAAATCAATTTTTTTGAGATATGAGCTGAAGAATTTTAGTAAAATTTCCCTTCTTTTATGCTTTAGGCATGTGTATACAGATATGCAAATACACACACACACACACATAAATATATAATTTTCAGAAGTCAAAACATCATGGATATAAATATATTGTGATATAATTTTTTTTAAATAAAAACTAAATAAATCATCTTTAGATTCACAATAAGAATGTTTGGTGGAAATCATGAATAGATATAAAATGCATTCAACACTATTTTTGCTTCATGTTTGAGAAAAAGTGCAGAAGAAGCAAGATAGGAGCTTATGGTAATGATTTCTTTTTTTTTTTTACAATTTTCATCTTATACAAGCCACTTGAGGTTGAAGGTTAGAGAGTAAGAGGCACTGTTTATAGGCATATGTGAGGAAGATAATGGTTAATGCTAAACTTGAACAGGTTAAGATTGTAGGAATCAGGGAAGCACCTTCTTGGGAGTTGGTTCCACAAAGCAATGGCTCATAGGGAAGAAGCTGTTCAAGTGAAACTCATATCTCACCAATAGAATATGAAAGGAATGAGGGTGGTTTGCTACAATGTGCATAGCATGGCAGGTCTTAGCTGTAAAAGTTAGAACTAGTGGAACTAAGGAATGAGTTCATCTGAACACTTTCCATGGAAATAGTGATAGAGCAGCAAGAGGCTTACAGTGTTTCATCTGCGGGAAAGGGGTTGCAGTGTGGAAAATAATTCACAATCCAAATGACAGAGAGACACTTTGAACTTTATTGAGACTGGAAAGTAAAGACTGGACAGCTCCTTCTCATATATGGCAATAGTACTCCATTTTCAGTACAGGGTTAATAACTTATTATCTCAATGTTACTGTTGAATCTTTAACATCATGATTGTTTACACTATCTTTCACTGATAAATACAGTAACTATTAAATTATAAATACCACTGAAGATGGTAAATATAGCTTTTGTTCAAATATTCTAGTATACACCTGAAAAAAAATTTAATTTATACATTTTTACAAGAAGATCATTTTGAATGAATAAAGAATGATTTGGGTCATATGCCAATGTTATTTAACATTACAATTGATTAATAAGTTATTGATAATTTTATACATAAGTATGTATTATATAAGTATTTGTAAGTTGTATAAGTATATGTTTATAAGTGTGTGTATGTATGTGTGTGTGTATATATATATATATATATATATATATATATTTATCCTTACGGAAATAATTGAAAAATTCTCTGAATGAATATGAAATACTTACCAAAGCAAACTTTTCCTGTGCCCAACATAGAATTTGGGCAATTGCCACAAACAGGCACGCCTGACTTTTCTTTACATCGCACATTCTCATGACAATGACTTAAATTACAAGGTGTTACTTCACATCGGTCACCACCAAAATTCTTTGGACAAATACATGCCAGTTTATAGAAGCGATCTGAAAAAAAAATATGTTCATACTGTTAAATATTATTAATGTAAAAATTATGTAAAATTAACTTTTATACTTATCTACTTGATAAATTTTTTTTATCATTTTATCCTAATCAATAATGATACTAAGATATCAGGGGTTAGTGAAAGAGAATGAGAAGATTTTAGTGAGGAGAAAGGACAATAAAAGAACAGGGTCCAGGAAGACAGAAAGTGGTGATTGACGTTGCATTTAAATTTTTGAAGATTGTCAGTGGTAGGAATGCAAGAAACCAGGAGAGAGTTCCACCAGTGAGAAGTGTGAGAAAAGAAACTATTAGAATAGAACTTAGAGTTACATCTAGCTATTTCAACAGTAAAATGATGAGACATATTTGACAATCTAGTAGTAGGTTTAAATTCATGCGGTCAAGCTACTAAGAGGGAGAGTCTATTAGAACAATTGCCATGAAAACATTTATAGAAAAGACAGGGAAGTCACTATTATTTGTTAAATTAGAATAATTTAAAACTCATTATACTGGGATTTTGTAAAAAGGGCAAATCATTTGGTTATTCTTCAGAATTAAATTTGTTAATATTTTAAACCTTTACTGCAAACTACTGTTAATCTGTTGATGAACAATTTGAATATTTATTAATGTGAAAAACAAATCTAAAAATATAATTATGAACATGGTTACCCTCATTTTCCTTCCGCTCCATTGATGGTTCTATGTCAAAGTTGCACTGTCCTCCGTTCTCACAATCACAGAAGTGCACGGATGGCCAGTATTCTTGTGACACAACATCTTTTATTGTACTTCGCAAAGCATGAAATTGTAACCGACAAGGATCACTTGTTAAAGGTGTCCATTGAAAAATGCCTTTCTTCTTATCAAAATTATAATTTTTACATGTCGTTTTTACATGAAATAAAATAGGCATATCTACTGAATCCTTTTCAACCTCAAGTTTAAAAGTTAAGTTCTGATAAAGTTGCGCTGATAAAAACCTTGGAGTCTGTTTCAGTACTGGAACTGTGTGATCTGTAATAAAAAGAAGAGAAATTTTATCTATACATTCTCCATATTATTTTCTTTTAAAAAATTTTAAATTCTATTTTATGCTTGTAAAAAATTTTACATAATGAAATGTTTTAACATATATGTCATGTTTTTATGACTTGCCGTAATCATTTCTTTTAAACATTCAAAATAATTGATACTTTTATTAAAATTTCTAATATATTATTATTATCTTTTAATCTTGATAATTAAATCCCTTACATTGCTTTCATAAAAGTGTCTTTTAATGGTGCAAGTGTCAACCTTATCTCCACTTAAACATTTTATTTCATTATTTATTATGAAGCCATAAATTATAATCAATATAAAACTCAGTAATAAATAGAAGGTGTAGTGAATGTCAACTTACCAAGATATTTTTGCATATTTAAGGTTTCTTTATGTATTTGAGCTCCTAAAACAGCAGCTTGAACATTTCCAGTTCTGGCTGAATCTTGAAGGCAGGCTTCTTGAAAGGAGTAGTTGAAGCATTCCTATGGTTCATAATATCACAATTGTAATTTCTTTCATAGATCTTTGAATTCATTTATACATTTCTTATGCTTCTATATTATTTCTATATTTATTAATTTGTTTTAATTTCCTGACCATTCTTCCTCAACAAATATTAGGTTCTCATCAACTTTTTGCAAGAGAAAGCTTAGAAGTGCTTTTGAAGTTTGCTCATTTTTTTCTTGCTTGTATCTGTATACTTTTGTGGTTGTTAAAAAATTTTGATTTTACTTTATTTTGGTGAAAATCATAAATAAATATAAAATGCACATTCAACACTATTTTTTGCTTCATGTTTGGGACAAAGTGGAGCAGAAGCAAGTTAATGGATTGCTAAGATTTATGGTATGGCAGCAGTAGGTGCAAGCATGACTTAGGAATGGTTTGTGGAATTTAAAAAAGGAAATTTTGATCTGAAGACAGAGCACATTGGAAGATTTCAGAATTTGAAAACTGATCATTTAGAGGGAGATGCAGATAAAAAACACATAGGCTTGCAGGAAAATTTGATGCATGAAAATGCCAATTATCCTTTTGCAAATGCAATGCAGTAAAATAGTGATGTAATTAGGATAGGAAACTCTTCCTTTTGGAATGTATTCTCCAAATATCTCGCCTTTGGATTATCACTTCTTTGGCTTCATGCAACATTTTTTGCTTGTTCATCAGTTTGAACAAGTTCAAAATATCAAAAGAAAACTTCTCAAAGAATTCATTAAACAAAACCAGAATCATTCTTTTTATGATGGAATATATAATTTACCTAAACGGTAACATAGAGTTATAAAAGCCAGGGAAAATAGTTTGAAGACTGAGTATTGATGTTATAAATTTGTATAAATAGATTTTGTCAAAATAATGCAAAAAATCATTTGCATCCACCTAATACTATTATTCTAGAATATTCTATTTTTGTTTTCCTTTTCTTTTCAAATTTTTCTTTATTTTTCTAATTCCTAAACATATAAAATGTATTAATAAGTATAAATAAGTTATAGTAAATAAAGTATAAAGGAAATATTGGCTTGGAAAATCAATAGAATTTATATTTGTTTAGACCTTAGATGAAAACTTATGAAATTATGTATGGAATGAGTAATTTAAGAAAACAAACCTTCATAGCAGATTCCAGCAATGAAATATTTCCAGAAAATAAAGACTTTAAATCGACTTCATCAAAAAAAGTTGGTATGAAACTTGTGTTATGGTAGGAATGAAATGTCCTATTTTCAGTATATGTGAAAAGAGATTCATTTTCTCTCACTCGCCCTGAAAGATGTAAGATTAAAATGTAAAGAGTTACAGCAGGAATAGATTCCAGAATTAAAAGTATGAGATTGGAACAAAATAAATGCCTCTCTTTGCAGAGTATGAGTGCAATTTTCACATGTGTTTATACATAATTTTTGAAATGTTTATTCTGACATCAAGTGTCAACTATATATGTGTGTGTTTGTGCATGTATATTTCTATGTGTGTATATGTATGGTGCTGTGGCTTGTATTTCCTTTTAAAGCAAAGGCCAGAGCAAAAGTAACTTTGGTTGCTTCTGAGCCACCAACCCTCAAGAGAAGAACCATTTGAAAACATTCACATGTTTTTGGTGGTCTGCCTCATGGTGAGTTAATGCCAGAAATGGGAGTTGTACTGGAGAGGTTAAAATCCATGACAATAATACATATAAGCTTTGTAACTTTTTAAATTTTTAATTGTAAGAATTTTCAAAAAAAGTGTTTTTGTTGTTTTTCTTTTTGACTAATAGTATTGTATAGGCAATTTTTTTCTATTACTATTTATCAGTCAATGAATGTTAACAATGATAAAAATGTCTTATAATATATATTTATTATAATTTATATATTTGACAATAATCTTATACTTATGTACAATGTAAAATATACATTTATGCATATGTGTGTGTGTATTTAAACTTTAAATGTTTATTAATTTCAACTAGATTAAGGGTTCTAATTTTAAGTTAATTTCACTTTCGCCTTAGCCACCTTCTGGCCAGTTTGTATTGATATAGATGATAGATAGTGATAATTATTTTGGCCTTTTTCTTAAAACAAAATCTTCTTAAGATAAATAACACATCAATAGCTACACCACAAAAAAAAGTCATTTTTCATTGAAGGTATCTTGGCCATTTTCACTACAGCTGACCATATATGTAAAGCATCTGCCTTTAAGAAAAGGAAAATCAGGAAAAGTTGATTTTTTTATTTTCTTTGGTATAAATATTTTTCTATCATTAAAAATTGAGTAATGTGTTTCTAATTTATTCATTTAACTATAAAAAAAATTATTTAAAAGATGAATATTTCTTCTCCAGAGAAAATGATTTTTATGAACTTTTTCTGATTCTGAAGCAAATGATGCTTGCATGTATGATCTTCCTTAGTGAAAAATGTTAATAGTTTAAAATGCTGAAAACATTACTTTTACCAAGAGTTTAAAAACATTTAAGAAACATTGTAAAAATCATTGTTTATATATGTGGTTATGTATGAGAAAATGTGAGTGAACAAGTGAGAACAAAACGAAACAAAGTTTTAAGAATCATTAATTAATCTTAAATCTGGCATACCATTCCAAAAGTCAAACAGGCTGCCATTTGCCCATGACTGATATAAAAAATAGTTATTGAAAATCAGCTCACATGTTTCTCCAAATTCAAAAATAGCTCTGTCAGTGCTGTTGATATTCCATTTTTTTCCATTACGACCAATGAAATCGTCATCTATGATGTAGTTTCCATAGCCCAACAATCCATATGTTTCTCCTGAGATAGTGCTTGGAAAGTTGACTCTTCCCATTAAAATTTCTAGACCTTGCGACACCTTAAAAATATTAGATATTAAATTAGTATTTACATAATGATTGTATTCTTGATAAAAAAAGTTCTTTTTTTTATAAAAATACTTACTTTGATTATTAAAATGTGGAAATCTCATATTTGAATTGTCAGACAGATCATGTTATTATCAAGTAAAAATATATTAATCTTTTGCAAATTATTTTTGCATTAATTTAGATTACATTTGAAAAGTGAAAATTAAATAAAACACTATTCAAAGCACATACTAAAAACTATATTTACTTTTTGGATCATAGACTGAATAAACATGAAGTCAAAATTTTCCATTGTTATTAACTATATTTTATTAATATTCATCCTATACAAGGTTCAAGAGCCAGGATTCAAGAGAGGATTACTAAAGGCTGTTTTTGTGTGATCAATAATTGTAGCCATAAGAAGCACAGTTTATAAGGATATGTGGGAAAGATAATGGTTACTGCTAGACTTGAACAGGTTAAGATTGTAGTGGTCAGGAAAGCATCTTGAAAGTGAAGATTTGCTGCTCCAGCCAAGATATGGGAGCAATACTCCATTTTCAGCCTGATTTTGCTCTTGTAAATATAGAGCATAGCAGGAGGATATTTACTGCAGTGGTCTAGGGACCAACCATTTTTTTCAGCATGTTTAGCAATAGATCTTATATATAAAAGATCTATTGTTCCACTTGAAGTCTGGGGTTTGCTTAAGTCCAAATAGATGTTCAAAACATCCGTTCATTGCAAGAGATGAAAATTCAGGGTCTATTCAATGATTATGGGACATTACTAGTTTATTACTTTAATGACACAAAACACTCAAAAATAGATTTACTGTATAAGTGAATATTTTAAGGTAATGTTTAAAGGAATTGAAACAAGAAATTGGTATAACTAACAAGTTGTATTTTAGAAAAAACAGAGTATTTTAGGTTATAACTTATAATATTTTCCAAAGAATATAAATTTGTTTTGTATTCTATTTAGAGTTTTTATTTTTAATAGATCCACTTACCTTAACTGCCACTCCATTTTTGAAGGTTATAAGCAAAGAGTCATTTGATTTTTTAATAATCACATTTGGCTTTTGTAAGCTTTCTACAAAAGACGACATGCTGTATTTTTCTGTACGATTGATAAGAATATTTATGTCATCTCTGTTATCAGAAATTGTCACCTAAAAAATAAAACACATGAGTATTATATTTCCTTTTAATTATTAAACATAAGTTAAAAAATTATTTTAAGAAGTCAGAAACAAGCATTATATTATAATATTTGTAATTTCTGGCATTTTTCTCAATGTCTAATTGAAGCAATAATCTTTTATTTCACTATCAATCTACATTTGACATCAAATGATATTACTATATATTATCTTAAAATCATTAAATTATGTGAACAGTAAATATTTAATATACAGTAATCCTGTGTGTAGAAGACAAAGGTTTATTTCATCCAAAATTGTGTCCAAAAGTCTGCTTGCTGCATCTTATACTTTAGTTTAGAAATCAATCTCATTTTTTTAGGACTCAAAACTGACAAAATTGGATTAAATGGGATTTATTTGTTTACTGGAGAGATAATAATACCTATCTAATGGCCTATTGCAACAAAGGGAAATAAATCTTTCATAATATTTCTCTAAGTCTCATATATCTCCATATTTTTCCAGATTTCCTTGAGCCTGTATAGACAATTATGTGTGTTTGGATATCATTCAAAGATAAAAATATCATTTCTTTTACAATAAAAACTACAAAATGTTGCATAATTTCAAAATAAAAATCATCAAAAAGAATTTTTTACTGAATGGCAATTAATGACTGTTTCACAATAAGCATCTTTAACAAGATTTGCAAACAACCAATCACAAAAGTAAACAAAATATCCCATATTTTTCTTATTTTTTGTCTTTTTCACAAGTTTTGATTTTCTTTGCTCTAAAATCAAGTGCATTTTATACATGAAATAAGTATTTTTCCCTGGAACTTCTCTGTTTTTTAACTGCATCGTATACTTCTTAGCTATCTATACACAAAGGATTATGGTAATTGTCCTCATTTATGTTATAACAATATTAGAAACAAATTTCAGTGATTAATACATTTTCTTAAATGTGACAATTCTAATGAAAATGACATAATATTCTTTTTTATAATATGACTGCTAAAATCTCAAATTATAATTATATATAGTCTCTATAAATTTCTTTAAATCCAAGATCTTATGAAACAGTTTTCTTGAAAATACACTGTAACACATAAAAGAAGAATAAATTAAGAATATCTGTCTATATTTCTGAGATGAGGTATTATGTATATTATTTACATTATTCGGACTATTGTCCTCATCTTTGTCACCATATTTATTACAATGTTTCGGCCATTGTACACTCCGGCCTTCTTCAGGTGGTTGGAATGTTGAACTGAACCCTTGATTTCGCTCACTGATGTAGACTGTTCTAGTTCCACATGCCATGTATTATAGAGTAGTTTCACAGTGGAGGCTTGTATTTCACTAAGTTGGTCCTTAAATAGGTTCGGCGTACAAAACATTAGGAACTTGATATAATAGTTAGTGACGCAGCAATCTAATTGTGGTGGCTGATACTTTAATATCCGACTAACGGTCGTCCAACGTCAACTGGCTGAGCCACTTAGCGACTCCTACTAATCCTACTTATTATAGGTGGGAGAGTCTATTAACTATAGAATAGGTGTGTTCCAGTATAACATCCCCCCCCTAAAACTTTACTCCATAGGAGTAAATAGTTATTCTTTTTAGCAACATCGTAGCATATTTCCTACGTTTTTTGATCCACTTTTAAATGATCAGTTGCCTTTCTTTTTTCTTCTGGATCAACGTACCTCCGGTAAAAATTGTTGCAGGTTTTGTTAGATCAAACATATTGAAAATCACCTCCATCAGCGTTTTTACTGTGGGACCGCTGTCAACCACGTCTGAAAAACGTTGTATGATCTGGTTACTGCACGTGAATTTTTCGCTTTTCACCAAGTACATCATATTGCCAATCCGCTTTCTATTTTTTTTTTATACCTCCATAGTGTTATCAGAAACAACCTTCTGCTTTGAGCTTCTTAAGGATGGAGTCACAGTTTCTGTAGGTTCTTCTTGTAGTTCTATTTGTCCCGCCTGTAGCTTCCTTTTGTTGATCTTATGCTTCTTAACGTTTTCTGTAGTGACTTCAGTTGACTTAAATCATTTAATAATACTGCATGTCCTTGGTTGCAGGTAACTTGCTCCCCAGTTTTTCTTGGTGTCAGCTTCATCTTTACTTTCTGGAGCTTGTTTTTCACATCGGTGTTACCCATTCAACTTTTTTAAATACATCGGTTTTCTCTAATCTGTCCAATTCTTTATCTATCTGTTCAATTGAAGCAAACAGCACATTCCTTTTCTTTTTGAATGCCACCTGAGCGTTTTCTTTTGGCTGTAATTTTGCCTCCATCTTGGTACATGTTCCCAAACCTGGAGAAAAAACAGTAGGAAATGTTTCCTTACTAATTTTTTGGCTTCTGAGTTTAAACTTTCAACCTTGTAACAGAAAGAATTTATCGGTAGATCCCATAATTGGAATTCTGTTATCCAATTCGTACCAAGTAAGTTCATGGTATTTTCTATGACAAATAGTTTAGCTTTTCACGTTTTTTTATTTAACATGGCGTTTGTAACAAATTCTCCAATAAATTGTATTTTTTCTCCCGTCACTGATCTCGTGATTTTATTTGTTTTCATTAAAGTTGGTTTCCCCAACTTCTTGCACGTATGCAAATTTATGATAGATAGGTCGGAACCAGTGTCGAGTTGCAATTTTATTTTTTTATTACTTATTTTAACGGTAACAAATTTTCTGGTTATTCCATTGTTCACCTCGTCGGACTTTAATTTTCTTATTTTATTGTCTTTATTTTTTTACCTGCAGTGCAAGCTTTTATGACCCACTCTTTTACAGTTGAAACATTTTTCATTCCTAAAATTGCAATATCTGTACCAGTGAAGTTCATTGCAAGCAAAACATGGCTTCGGGAGTTTTTGTTTATTTTTCTCTGGTATTTCACGTTTTGTTTGATAATCCACAATTTTAGAATTCTTTTTGGTAGACTGACTTTCTTTTTTGTAGCGTATTTTCCTTACATACGAAATGCCAGACTGTTCTATCTTTTTCGAATCTTTCTTTACGCTAACATATCTTGTGCAGTCTTCTACCAAACTCTGTATCGTAATCCTTGGTTGGTTTTCCAATTTTGTCAGTACTAATTTTCTCAACTCCACATCTCTTTCTGATACCAGCCCCTGAACAAACACCAGGCACTTAAAATTGTCTGCACTTAACTCTTCACAATGCTTATTCACATTGGCTGCGTACATTATATAGTCTTGTTCGTCATCTTTCATCAGATTCAAACATTTCCACCTCTTGTGAAACAAAGATGTCTTTTTACTAAATAATTCACTTAATATATTTACCGCCTCGGTAAAAGTCAACTCGCTAGTTTTTTTTCGGTAAAATGTAGTTTACCAATTTGTTATGCTCAGCAGTTCCTAACTTGCTTAAAAGAAGTCTAACCTTCTTTCCTTCAGACCACGAATGACAGTCCTCGTTATACACGTCCGTATATTTTTTATAATACTCCTCAAAAGTTATCTCTTCATCCCGACTGTATGTGAATATTTCAATTGAATTCTATATTGTATTCTCTGGGAAAGAATCATTTTGTAGATTTTTCTCTTTCCTCTCCTCAGTTATTTCTAAAATTTTGTTTTGAAACTCCCTATGCATCTGTTCCATTTCTCGTTGAAGCTGCATCTGTCTATTAAAAGTTTCCTTCTGCAGTTGCATCTGGAATATTTTCTGTTGCTCTAATATTGTCATCTGTTGTTCCGTCTAGAACTTAAAAAATTTTTGGAATATATTTTTGCATTCCTCCCTCTTCGCAAAAAGTTTACACAATGCTTAAATATTGTAGAGGGGGGGGGCCAAAGCGAATTTGCAATTCATGACCTATTTGGGCAAACTGTCTTATTGAGAAAAAAAAAATTCTTTTCTCAGTTGAGAATACGACAGATTTTTTTCGTCACTAAGTCGATGTCTTGTCTTTCGAAAAACTTTGCCAATTTTTTTTTTCTTGTCTTTCAAAAAACTTTGCGAAGTTTTTTTTTTTTTAAATGTGAATCCAAGATGTTGTCGCCGAAAATTTGATGAGCAAGTTTTTTTCCTTTTTCCTCCGTATGAGTACGAATTTTGTCACCAAATAATGTTGCGAGCAATTTTTTTTTTTTTCACTGTATGAATCCGAATCCCTTGTACGCCAAGTTTGTATGAGTTTGAATCCTTGTTGGTCAAGTGTTGTATGTTGAACGAAAATTTTTCTTCCTCCGTATGAATCTGAATACGTTCATAGCCAAGTGTTGTATATGGCAAACAAATTTTTTTTCTTTCCGTATGAGTTCAAATCCTGGTCACCAAGTGTTGTAGAGTACGAAAAGTTTTTCTTCCTCCGTATGAGTATGAATCCCTCGTCGCCAAGTTGTTATAGAGTAGTTTCACAGTGGAGGCTTGTATTACACTAAGTCGGTCCTTAAATAGGTTTGACGTACAAAACGTTAGGAACTTGATATAATAGGTAATGATGCAGCAATCTAGCTGTGGTGGCTGATACTTTAATATCCAACTAACGGTCGTCCAACGTCGACTGACTGAGCAACTGACTGAGCCACTTAGCGACTCCTACTAATCCTACTTATTATAGGTGGGAGAGTCTATTAACTATAGAATAGGTGTGTTCCAGTATAACACCATGTTTAATGGATGTCAGTTATCAGTTATCTCCTGTTAATTTTCCCTCTGAAAGTTTTCCACTGCCTTAACCAAGTATTGAACTCACACTCTTTGGGTCCTGTCACTGGATCACAGTGGATAAAGGCGTTGGTTATATCCAGTGACAGGACCCAAAGAGTGTGAGTTCAATACCCGGTTAAGGCAGTGGAGAACTTTCAGAGAGAAAATTAATAAGAGATAACTGATAACTGACATCCATTAAACATGGCACGTGGAACTAGAACAGTCTACCCCAGTGAGCGAAATAAAGGGTTCAGTACCAACCACCTGAAGAAGGCCGGAGTGTACAATGGCCGAAACGTTGTAATAAATATGGCGACAAAGATGAGGACAATAGTCCAAATAATGTAAATAATGAATATAATGAAAAGTGATATAAAAGATTAAAACATATTATTAAAAATCATTAAATTGATCTTTGCAGAAATTTTATTCAATAAGACTTACTTCAACAATTGATGATTCTGATGACTTCATGGCAAAGCCATTTGAGACTGCATCTTCAATTCGAATCTGCATCTGAAAAGTACCATCTTTCATATATACCATTTCGTATTCCCCCCATCCATTGAATGTATAATCTTTTCCATCCATAGTATGAAAATGAGGATCACCCCATGACCAACCTAAAAAAAAGTTTATTTCATATTATTAATAACACAATAATTTTTATTTGTATTTTTTACCATAGAACAACATAATTTGTTAAGATTTACTTAATTCTGCAGTTATCTTGAGGCTACAAAAGGAAAAATGATGAAAGCAAATGATGATCTTTTTATAGCTTCTGATTTTTGCATAATGACTGAATTAACAGTAAATGGGTTTTGCGTAAACTTATGGAAAAGACCATTGGTCAGTTTTTAAACACTCGTATTTCTGTTCTTGCTTGACATAGAAAATGTAATTTTTGGAGAAGTTAGTCATTGGCACTGAAAAATGAATTGATTATAAGAAGGCAAAACAAAGAAAAGTATTAATAGATTCCTGATAGACTTTAATGTCTCATCCTAAATAGAATCTACTGGTGAAAAGTTCTATTTAATGTTTGGTAGGATTCAAAATGAAGTCTTCATTAGGACTTGCTGCAACCTGTACAAACAGTCACTACAGCAAGTAATTATTTCATTTGAATGATGCACTGGAGGGGAAAAGATCTTTTACAGGATAATTGAATAGTGACTTTACTGTATTAATCGTCATGTAGGAAAATCAATGCTGCAAATTGGGATGGGACGTGCTTACACATATGAAATGTTCTTCAGTTTATTCAATTTCTGACTATCACTTGTTTTGTTTTATCCAACACACTTTGTTCAGTCAGTCCAAGTTGAAGATCTCTAAGAAATTAATTGAACAAAGCCAGAATCATTCTTTTGTAATGGAATGTATCATTTAGTTGAAAGGTAGCAGGTTATAAAAGCCAGAGAAAATAGTATCAAGACAGAATGTTATGAATTTATATAAAGAAAAAAGCATTTGGCAGGAAATCTAATGCATCAGCCTAATCAGAAACTAATGAATAAATATTGACTTTTGTGTAGATTAAATTTTAAAATTTCAGAATGTTTAATAATCATATTTAATTGAGTAATTTTTATGAAAATCTTTCAAAGATTAAAAATTAATATTATATTGTTTAATTAGTCTTTGACTTACCCAATCGTGGTGGACGATAATTCTTACAACTTGACGAAGGTCTGTGATGAAAGAATTGCTTACAATAAGATGGTTTTTTGTGACAGCAAAGTTTCCTCATATACCGGTCTGTATGTGTAGTGTTGGGAACACTGATAGATCCTCCATATGGCTGACCTGTTGTAAGCGTACCACTCCCATAAGGACCAGGAATATAAACACATTGTTCTTTTAAACCATCTTGTTCAAAAACAGATTCAAATGTTGTGAAATCCCTGTTTTTTACAATAGGCTTAAAACGAAAATCTGCAGTCGCTTGCTTTTGAGTACATGGACAGGTATGAGGAATAGCATCTGCCCAATAGTCATAATTTGCTGCATACTTTGTACATTTCTTTTTACGATAATCCAAGTGGTTTTGAATTGACTCAATCCAAACACCTTTCTTACCTGAGAAATATAATAAAAGTTAAATAAACCTGAAGAAAAGTGTTTACTTGAAAAACACAACTAATGAAAGTTATGCTCAACTTAAATTTTATATTTCAAAATTAAAAATCAATTTTGCTATTCTTCTGTTATCATTTTATTATTCATGAATCTTAATACATCAAATTCTTCACAAATTAATATATTTTTCTGAAATAATCTTCTAATATCAAAATTGGATTAAATGAGAATATGTTATTTTATTAAGATTATTCTAAAGATACCAATTTTGAACATTTCATTGTCAGATTTCAAATGAATTATCTACAGAGTTTGCCAGATATTTGAGAACACATCTTTAATTTTCCATAAATGGAAAACAAACAGTATTTGCCAAATTCTAACATTCCCATTTATCTTTCAAACATATTGAGAGCATTAACCTATCAGCCTCAAATCTGATGTAGGAAATAAATGCCATGTCCCTGAAACTGGTTGCCAATTCAGTAACTCAGAGATAGCAAAGATCTTGAAAATGGTTGGTCAGTTCCTTTAAGTTTAAGGTCAGAAATGAGCTGCAGGTCTCTGGTGGGGACATGTCATCTGTGACTAACAGAAAGAAACATTTTAAGTGATCAGATAGTGTAAGAATGGCTGAATTCATTCGCCAGGTCCAGGACATAATTGACTATGACTGTAGCAAGTTGATGATGGTCATTACTGAGCAGTTCTAGGTAGCACAGCCCACTATCAAATGTGATGTGCACAAGGACATCAAGTCCTACAAACATAATGAAGAAGAAGCAATTCATATTAACCAAAACTAGGAAGAACTGTGTGATCCAGTTAAAATACTTACTGAATAAGCACAAGCACTTCAAGGAACCTGGTATGCCCTGGTTCATCCAAAACCAAAATGTAAACAGGAGGAATGACAGAAGGCTTTCCATGCCCCCCACTCTGGATGTATTCATATTTACATTAACTGTGATGGTCCTGCAGTTGTGAGCAACGAGAGCTTTATCATGCCACCCCACAGAACCAATAAGGAGGCCAGAGAGTACAATAATTTGTCACTCATGAACAAAGTGTTAATGTATCATAGGTATGGTAAAGCTTATATTGGCAACCCTAGTAGTATTAGTTGTCATCATTAGCAGAACTCTTTGCCGAGTATAGGGGTACTCATCAACATTTGCTTGTGTGCGAGATCAGAAGAAGCCTTGGCTGCTAATTGTTTGAGGTGATCCATGGCTCGCCTCTCCATGGTATATACTTAATTCAGCTGACACCATCCGCTGTAGCAAACCAAGGTTTGACAGACAGGTTCATGATGTTAGCTAGCATCAGGCTGCTGACTTGTTCTCGTATGTAGAACATCACATTAACTCCCCACCCCCCAGGCATCAGATTGTGCTTAGTCTGGTCTCTTTCCTGAATCCTTACTACCATAGAAACAGAGCCCCCAAAGTCATTGCATTCAGGCTCCACAAGTATTAGTAGTAGTATTTTAAAAAAGAGAAAACCAATTATACATACCAGTGTTTCCTACTATATGATGCAATTCCAAAGCAGACAGAGAAAAGGAATGCCTGTTTTGCTTATAGAATTTCCTTCCATCTGAAATTCCAATTGAGACTTCTGCATGATCAACGGTTTTCATCCAGTTCTGCATTCCAGGTAAATAAGTAAAGATACAGAAGGTATTCTTTTCATCTTGGGTTGGTACAAGTGCCATTTGGAAAGTAGCAACCTTTAAATATATAAAATCTTTGTATTTAAAAGATTTTATAGAATAAAATAAAACATAGGAAGAAAGCTTTTTATACATAGTCAGGTATAAGTACTATAGAGCATAAAAATATAAGAGTGTGAAACTGCTATTAATAAGTCATCTTTGTTTATTTTTGCTCTGTACTGTGAGCTAACCAGTAGGTATAATGCATAACAACTCTGTTAAACCATCACCAGTTATTGTATAAGGGAAGACAATAGAGGCGGTAAACAGTTATGTGTACCTTAGAAAGAAAATTGCAAGTGATGGTGCCCTACTTATGAAATTCAAAAGAAGGATTGTGTTTGACTGGGTGGCTTTGGAAAATTTTATAGGCATAATGGGAAATCCCAAGTCAACAATCAAAACCAAGAAAAAGTTTTTAATATATTCTGCCTGTAATGATTTATGGAAGTGAGACATGGGCACTCACCACCACCACTGCAAAGACACTTGCAGTGGCCCAATGTAAAATAGAGTAAATCATGCTTGACATCACCTTACATGACAGGAAGAGCAGCACCTGGATTTGACAGCAGACTGGACATAATCAAGACCATCAAGAAGGTCAAACATAGTTAGGTTGACTACGTCTCTCATCTCAGAGACAACAGGTGGATTATTAGAGCAATGGAGTGGACACCAAGACAGGGAAAAAGAACTAGAGGGTGACCAAAAGCAAGTTAGTGACAATCTGATACCTTAGCCTGATGGCCCACTATGGCTAGATATAGGAAATGGTGGAGTTCAACCAGGAGTGAGAAGGCTTTGAATTTGGATTTGGACTGTGGCAACATTATATTGTTACCACAGTCCAAATCCAAAGATGTTATTTACTTTTTCATATCTACTAAATCTTACATTATTAACAATTTTTAATTTTTCTTAATTTTTAGAAAGCTAATGAAGGGAGCCATAGAAATATTTGCTATATTAATGCATAGGATATTTTCAAATATGTATAGATTATAGTTGACTACATATCACCCTTACTATATGGCAAGTTTTCAAACTTAACTAAATTGGTATTCTCTATATAATAATAATAAAACTCTAATCTTGCATGTATGTATGTGTGTTTTCCCAAGATACAACTTAAACAATACATAATATCCCATCCAATTTAGGAGCATATTGTACCCTTAATCCCTGCCAAGTGAAGTGCCAAATTTCTTTAAAATTAAACCCCGGATTCTTGAGCTAGAGCTGTTTTTCTGTTTTATAGCATTTTTAGTAGGAGATTCAGTATTTGTTTTCATTATGCATTCTTATGCATTCTTATATCAATCGGTGCATATAAATAAATACTTGCATATTATATTCCAACTATTATGTGTGTGAAAAATAATAAATATTCATAATGCATTATTAAATAAATTTAAATATACATAACAACATATATTTATACAATTCACTACACTACTATTAGAACTTTTTTATAAACAGACATCTTGGATGCTTGGCAAGTACTTGATAGGTGAAGATGCTATGTGAGTGTGTCATTGTAAAACATAATCTGTATGGCTAGAAAATTGTGTCACATGACCTGATGATAAATAAATAGATGCATGCTGGTTTGCTGTCATTATGAATTTTGAAATGAATGTGAGAATGAAATGTATAAAAAATATAAATATTGTTTCAAAATATTACCTACAAAAAATGACACTAAGTGCACAAAAAGGAGGCATCCCTATTTATACATATGTTATTTCAATAAATATGAATCTCCCTAAGCAGATGATTGTTGTTTGTGTTTTGGGGGAATGACATTCACCTTTGAAAATTATAATATGGTAAATACTAAAATTAGTATAAATTATTGCCCCTGGGCTACAATTACTTAAATGGAAAGACCTTTAGTGTGATATCAGTTTGCAATTCCATTCTAAAAAAAAAGTAAACTTTTTCCTGCAGAGCAATGTTTGCATTAAAAGCATGTTTCAACTTAAAGCTAGTTTATAGTCCTAGAACAACAGTAGGGCTATGTCATTCTGGTATTGTTAATTTATTGTTTGTTCTGAAAGTCTGCTGATTAATAATTTAATGTCTATCATTGAATTTCCAGCTGAATTTCATTAAGAAAATAATGTAAACAAGCAAATACACTATTGTTTGTCTAATTACCAAATATAACTATCATATACACTCATCATTTGTCTCATGAACTGCTTTTAAAAGGAACCCAACAGGTTTATGGGTAATCTAGTAAATACTATAATTGGTATTATAAATACTATAATGTCCAGCAGGAGATAATTATAGTAAATCAAACTGCAGTAGATATGGAACATATGTTTGATACACAAGTAATATAAAAATATGATTTTAAAAATCAACATGTACTTAAATACTTAAATTATAAAAAAAAAACTTATATTCAAGATTGAAATAAAAAATATTAAACAATAGCTTAATAGCTAAATAAAAAGTAAAAGTTTGTTTAATTTTAATTCCTAATAATTGTTTACAAATTTATTACTACACTGGCATGCAAAACTTTTTAGTAAATTAATTACTTTTGTTAATTTTACCCCCAGGTTGAGAGTGATTAGCAGTATGCTTTCCACAGCACATTTTATGGTCATTGAGGGTCAGAAAACAAGTTACTGCATTTTGATTAATGCTGTATGGTGAATGGTAGATAATCTTAAGCATAGTGATGTTGAAAAAAGGCATTACAAAAAATACTGAGTCACCAATGAAAATTTCACATTTCAGCACTTTTAAGATAAAAAGGAATTTTTTTGCAAAAAGGGATCTTTATTATTACAGAAAGTACAAAACATTAAAGTGTGAAATTAGTAATTAGTACTACTTCCTTTGACTTTAATTAGTGAATAATTCAGTGTGGTATTTTCATTGGAGCTCTTATTTCTTCAGTTCCCATCACAATGGTTCAATTATATTGAGATCAGATTTTGTGCTAACAAGTCTTCCAAAGTTGAAAATCTTAATCCGCAAGAAACCTTCTTGTTGCATGAAATGCGTGATAAGGAGCATTATCATGCCTAAAACTTTTTTCATCACTTGGCAGAAGATTAGATATTAAAATAATATAGTTTTCACTGTTTAGCTTTCAATCAACTTTTACCAATTTTCTTCTACCATTGATTTTGATGCAACCCCACACCATATGTGTCCACCACAAAATTTTACTATCTTTGTGGTGTATCTTGCATCATTTCTCCTATTGGTCTTATATATTCTGTTGCATTAGAATGTAACTCTATTTTGCATTCAACACTAAAAATTACTTTTTGCCACTTTCCAGCATCCCATGTTAGATGTTCTTTTAACCACTTCAATCTTCTATTTGGATGTGTTTTGGTTAATGATGGCTTTTTGCTGTATATATCTGTTCATGTTTTTTTATAATATTCTGCCTACTGTATCAACAGAAACCTCACTGTCACTCTTCAATTGTCTGGCTGTTAATTTTGGATTGCCTACTGAGTCTCTGACAATCTTTCTTTCATCTCCCTTGTCTAAATTTCAGTTTTCTTTGCACATCATTTGGATGGTTTGAACACCATTTCTGGAAATTCCCAGCTGCCTTTGTTTCAGCAGAAATTTTAACCATGATTTTAGTGTAAAAAAACAAGCTAATGTTCAACTATAATGATTTACCAAGGGCACCTTACACTCATGTTAATAATATAGTACATTTCCTACTTAAAAATGTGTATCTTATCATGATTTCATCATCTCAGATCTTTCATTGGCCCATTAGTTTGCAGCATCATTTTTCAACTTCAAGTTGCTTAAAGTGTTATGTTACACAGCACCTACAATTTATTTTTCAATTCTCTAACTTGACAGACACTATTAATAAAAGCATATTGCTAAACAACCTTTACTTCTTAATAAGGTGTATAAACATTTGGCCCCAAACATTTGCATCTCAGTGTAGATGATTACATCAAATATAAAAAAAATGTCTGAATATAATGCCATAAAAATAGTCAACCTCGGTTAAATTCCTCATTCTGTTAGATGGCTGCACATTCTCCCAAGTAACAACAAGAATCCAGTTGCCAAATGAGATCTTCTTATTTTCATAGGATTCTATCAGTTGAGTAGCTGTATGAAAAGACCTTTTATCTTCTTCATAAAACTTATATGTTACTCTTCCTGGACGTTCAACCACAAGATCACTCCAAAATGGTGCTATCATTGCCACTTTGGGTGGATCAGGAAATCTTTGCGGTGAAGGAAAGTTTTGCTTTTTCCCAAACGTTATATAGCCATTTGTTGTTACCTGTAACAAGAATACATTTAAGCATTTTAAATTCAGGAATAAAATATTTATCAACCCCAAAATCCCCCATTCCCACCCAAAATATAGTATGGTTTCTTTATGATAAATATTTATTTATTCACACTGCAGTACTTATCGATCTTCCTATATAATGTTTGTATCATTTCAAAAGAAAAAAATATTTAATAAGCTTCAATCACTTTAAAAAATGAGACATGTAAATGAGTAATAAGATTCAAGACAACAAGTGTCTCTTTCTTTCTTTTTGTCTTCTTCATCCATATTTCCTGTTTCTTTCAACAGTGTTTTGTTGCTTTTTCCTCTGACTTTTTCTTATTTGCTCTTTATTTTTTCTCCTTCACACTTTCTTTTCCACTTCTCTTGGCCATCCCCATTTATTGGTGTGTTGAAATGAGTAGAGGTGTAGTTGATAGCTATATATATATATATATATATATATATATATATATATATTATAAATTAATAGACTTAAAATATGGTTTTTCGCTACACAGTTCCAACCATGTTTCAAAAATGGAAGCTAAAAGCCCCAAATTTAATTTTGTACTTAAAGTAAAGACATTAGTTCCATTTCATCCTCAAGCGAATTTTGGAGTAACTTTAAAAATTACTGGGTTTTAAATACACAGCTAAAACAAAATTCATGTTTCCAAGGTTACAGATAAATCTATTTTGCTAGACTAGGGGTGTCTGGGTGTTCAATATGTCTATATTTTAATGTATCAGTTATTGTTACGTTTTGGTAGTGGGTAGGGATGCATTTTTCAATGAAATCTAACATCCGTTAAAAGCGTGTCGTCTGGATTTTTTTTTTTTTTTTTGTTGACTGCTAAAATTCTTACGGCATTTTTTCCGTTCGTATATTTAAAGATTTTTGGTTGGTGTCTACGTCAGAATACTTTTTATTTAACTACGATTTGAAATATTTTTACTTTTAATTTTTAATATACTATATTTCTTTCAAGAACAATTAAATGTAATTAGAATCCCTTACAGTTTGTAGAATTATTATCACATCATTACTATTTCTTTTAAATTTTATATTTGAATATTATTTAAGTCAAATTTCCATTTCTCTGATTTAGTAAACTTTATTTATTTATTTAATTACAACTTAAAAGAAGTTTAGGTTAGAATTCATTTTAACTACAATTTTAATTACAACTTTAAAATATTTTCATTATTAGTTTTTTTAGTCTATATTTTATTTAATTGAAGTAAATGTATTAGGCCGGGGCAGAAAACAATGACGCAATAACGCCGCTCTTTGACGTTAAAAAATACGTCAAAAAACGACATCACTGCGCCACTATTTCTGTACCAACCCAATATTTGAATTACTTACAATAAGTAAAATTATTTTTCTATATCAAGTATGTTTGTATTACGATTTTTAAAAATTTTATATTTAAATATTATTTAAGTAATTTTTTTTTTTTTATGGCAAAAATAGCTAATTCATTTCACTGATTTAGTAAACTTAATTTATTTATTTAATTTCAATTTAAAAGAAGTTTAGGTTAGAATTCATTTTAATGAACTACAATTTTAATGGTAAATTCTTTACCATTTGGTTATATGGGGGCGTAAAGAACAAATTAGGACAAAAATTCCTCGCATTAATAGTCAAGCATTTACCTAGTAAAAGTAAACTAAGTACTATTTTCAATAAAAACACACTAAAATTGAGCTACAGCTGTACGGAAAACTTAGAAAAAATTATTAAGAACCATAATGCTAATATCTTAAATAAACATTTATACCAAAACCCAAAAAATTTGGACAATGGAAAAATAAAAATAAAAACTGATGAAAATAAACAAAAATTATGTAACTGTAGAAACCCTAATAATTGCCCTCTACAAAATAAATGTTGCACTGAATCATTAATATACCAATGCAATATCTCATCGATTGAAAGACCAGAAAACATAAAAATATATATAGGTTGCACTAGCCATGAATTCAAAAAAAGATTCAACCAACATCAAAGTTCATTTAGGATAAATAAATATAAAAATCAGACATCTCTATTGAAATACTTCTGGCACCTAAAAGAATCAAATAAAACACCTACAGTAAAATGGAAGTTAATAAGAAAAGCTAGAATATGTAGGTCATTAAATGACCCATGCCCTTTGTGCATACATGAGAAACTATATATTACTAAGTTTATAAAAAATCAAAATTTACTGAATCAGAGAAATGAAATAGCTATTTTATGCCGTCATTGTCAAAAATTTTCCTTAAATAATATTTAAAAATAAAAATAAATTTATAAAATAGGATCAGGTAATATACATACTTATATTTAACATGAAAAATTAATTTTATATACTTTAAGTAATTCTATTATATTTAATTGGTTTTCCCTAAAAAATAGTCTATTAAAATAATTATGAAAATATTTTAAAGTTGTATTTAAAATTGTAGTTAATACGAATTCTAATCTAAACATCTTTTAAAATTATACATAGTTAAATAAAACGTATTCTAACCTAAACACCCCTCCAAAAGAAATACCGACACTCAAATGATTCCTATAAAACACCTACAGAAAAATGAAATTATGACGAAAAGCTAGAGGATGTGGACCATTGAATGACCCATGTCCTTACTAATATATAGTTTCACCTGTATGTTTAAGTTTATATTAAAAAATAAAATAAAAAAATAAATAAATAAATAAAAAAATATTTAAATATAAAATTTTAAAAAATCGTAATATACTTATACTTGATATAGAAATTAAATGTAATATAGTCTATAAAAACTAACAATGAAAATATTTTAAAGTTGTAATTATAATTGTAGTTCATTAAAATGAATTCTAACCTAAACTTCTTTTAAATTGAAATTAAATAAATAAATTAAGTTTACTAAATCAGTGAAATGAATTAGCTATTTTTGCCATAAAAAAAAAAAAAAATTACTTAAATAATATTTAAATATAAAATTTTTAAAAATCGTAATACAAACATACTTGATATAGAAAAATAATTTTACTTATTGTAAGTAATTCAAATATTGGGTTGGTACAGAAATAGTGGCGCAGTGATGTCGTTTTTTGACGTATTTTTTAACGTCAAAGAGCGGCGTTATTGCGTCATTGTTTTCTGCCCCGGCCTAATACATTTACTTCAATTAAATAAAATATAGACTAAAAAAACTAATAATGAAAATATTTTAAAGTTGTAATTAAAATTGTAGTTAAAATGAATTCTAACCTAAACTTCTTTTAAGTTGTAATTAAATAAATAAATAAAGTTTACTAAATCAGAGAAATGGAAATTTGACTTAAATAATATTCAAATATAAAATTTAAAAGAAATAGTAATGATGTGATAATAATTCTACAAACTGTAAGGGATTCTAATTACATTTAATTGTTCTTGAAAGAAATATAGTATATTAAAAATTAAAAGTAAAAATATTTCAAATCGTAGTTAAATAAAAAGTATTCTGACGTAGACACCAACCAAAAATCTTTAAATATACGAACGGAAAAAATGCCGTAAGAATTTTAGCAGTCAACAAAAAAAAAAAAAAAAATCCAGACGACACGCTTTTAACGGATGTTAGATTTCATTGAAAAATGCATCCCTACCCACTACCAAAACGTAACAATAACTGATACATTAAAATATAGACATATTGAACACCCAGACACCCCTAGTCTAGCAAAATAGATTTATCTGTAACCTTGGAAACATGAATTTTGTTTTAGCTGTGTATTTAAAACCCAGTAATTTTTAAAGTTACTCCAAAATTCGCTTGAGGATGAAATGGAACTAATGTCTTTACTTTAAGTACAAAATTAAATTCGGGGCTTTTAGCTTCCATTTTTGAAACATGGTTGGAACTGTGTAGCGAAAAACCATATTTTAAGTCTATTAATTTATAATATTAATGCTCTGTAAATTTACATTGACCACTATTTTGTAAAAATAAAAATATCTATAAGAACACCGGATTATATATCTTACTGTTCTTTCTTTTTATTAATATACATATATATATATATATATATATATATATGTCTGTGTGTGTGTGTGAAAAGTGTGTGTATATAAATATAAATAAATATATATGTATAATTATTTATATATTATATGTGCGGTACTTATTAGAAAGTGCTCAATATCAGAGATAGAGCTAACATATTTGGTTGGATAGATGTGAGTTTGTGACCCTGGATTGCTAAAGCGTGAAACCCAGGGTCACAAACTCACATCTATCCAACCAAATATATATATATATATATATATATATATATATAATGTAATTGTGTAATTGGGAAGCAATCCTTCTTTTATACAAGTTTCATTGAAGGCAACTGAAAAAGCACTCTGATTAAGCTGTTAAATTTTTCTTGTATTCATACAAGTGATTTCTTTTCTGGACATAGAGTGTGCAAAAATTCTCCAAATGATCTGCAGATCAGTGTTTTTATTTAATCTATTAGTAATTACCAAGGATATGTTTTTGTTTAACTGAATATGCAGATTTATATGTGTGTGTGTGTGTGTGTTGGTATGGGGATTTTTTTTTTAATTTCTGAATGTGCTGACCATGTTTGTAAATGAAAAAAATCTTACCATCCATATATATATATATATATATATATATATATATATATATATATATATTTATATATGTACATATTCAGTTAAACAAAATAAACATCTATTTAAGTCAAAGTGTGTCTCTGACAGTTGGACCACTCAGCACAAATTCTACACTGATCCTAAGCAGAAATGCCAATCCATACATCTTCACCTCATTTTATATGGGTACTATACTAGTTCTAAATAAGTAGACTCAGAAATATTGTATAAAGCTGAATTTCAGTATCTAATTACTTCTTTAGAATTGATTTGCCACTGTAACTAACAATAAGAAAAAATATTTTCACCTTTTTACTTTGTATAAAGGGATGAAAAGTATAACAAAAAGGAGGAAAGTAATTGTATAAAATTATATAAAGTATAAAACTATTGAATGTCTTTTGGAAGCTTATTGTCACATTTTTTTTAGTCATATTAGTCATCAACAGAAATTTACTTACCATTTTTATATGGTTATAATACAAAAGTGTAAAGGTTATTCATTAGTCCCAAATGGCAAAACATTTCACCAAATTCTGACACTTTTAGGATATCAGCGTAAATGTATTAGTTTGATTTCAAATAATAGTTGAGAAACACATTTTTAAAAGGAAAAATGTTGAAATTTTTTAAAGTTATAAGCCATAATACATACATATGCATTTTCATAATAGTAGGTACCAAATGCCACTCGAGATGGTAAATGAATTGGGGGTGTCATTTCATCATCTCCAATCAGTTCAAAGCCAGCAACAGGAAATAAAGATTTTCCTACAAAAGCAAAACCAAAAAAAATCAATAAATTAATATTGGGTAGCCTAAAATGTTTGTGGTACTTTTGCTGTTAGATTGTATTAGGAATATTTAGTTTGAAGTAACTTTTGATTTTGGTTGTATGTTTCTCAAAATTTGTGTCTTTTTGTTTATTGATCTTAACAATGAATATATATGAAAATAAGCATTCTTTTTGGTATATTAAGCATTTTTACTTTATGAAAAGTAAAAATATTACTAAAAAAAGATTTGTATTGTCTGTAATGAAATATTGTAAATAATGTCAACAATAGTTTGCGAAATTTAATGTTGAACATTTCTCATTGAACCATGCACCATGGCCGAGTAGGCAAGTTAAGACTGATATCAAATCATTCATTCATTCAGAATGATCACTGTTATACAATGACGGAAATTTCCAACATACGCAGAACACTTTACATCAGTTTTGCTTGTTTCTTTGGGAGCCAGGCAAAAATTGTTACAGTCAGATTACTGTTTATTTCAGCCTTTATAGAATTCCCTCCATGAAAAAACAAATTAAGTGCCTTGGAATATTTCAAAACCACCTGGGGCAATTCTTTGCTGTGAAAGAGAAATAGTTCTGGGAAGATCAGATTGCCTGAAAGATAACAGAAGATACTAGGACAAAATGGTAAATATGCTGTGCAATAAAGTAAAAAAAAATAATTTTATTATTACTTAATAAACCAAACATTTTTCGCTACCTAAAAAATAAACAGTAGTGATATTTATTTATGCAACATTAATCAACATCTTCTGTCTTATTGAATCTTGTTCATCTTTTGTCTTTTCCTCAATCCTCTCTATACTCAATCCTCTCTATACTCAATCTTCTTTTTCACTTTCACTCTCTGTAACCCACTGTGTACTAGTGACATTCCTGCCTTGCTTGGGGTGAAATTCTATAAATATATATATATATATATATATATATATATATATATATATATATATATATATATATATATTGAGATCGGGTTGGAACAGGATAAATGCTTGTTTTTTCATTGCATTCATCAATGATGAGATTTTTTCCTCATATTTATACATACATAAAGCAATATATCATTTTAAAGCTTTCCACTTTCATATTTTTTTATAAAATTTTTACCATTTTTTTTAAAGTGTATCAAAGCAAAAATGAATAAATGCAATTTTTATGCCATTATGTTCCACAAATTCAAACTTGGCCATTGTGCTACTAAAGTCAATTGCTGTGGTTAGGCTTTAGTCAGTTTCAAAAAAGACCAAACATTGGTATCAAGAATTTGCTTTTGATGATTAGTTGATAACTTGAGACTTAACTGATGATCAGCAGCTTTCATAGTTTGATACTCGCTGCAATTTACATTGTCATTTAAATCATTTATCTTGATGGAGTGAATTACTGCTGCTGAAATGTGGTTTCTGTATGATAATTGGGAATATTGCATTCTGTGAATTGACTAACGTTCTGCCTCTGTTAATCTTTCCAAAACCAAAACTTCACCTCAGAAAGATTATCTTACTCATTTGGTAGTGATGTAATGAATTACTCTATTACATCCTTTTGCAACCTCATCAGATTATCATCCCAGAGTCCCATTGTTTTTGTTTTAGAACTGATGTATCAGAAATTACAAACAATTTGATAAACATTGGGGAAGAGAAAGGGACCTATCCTGCTTCAGTATAACACAAGACTTCATACTTCACAAACCACCCAGCAAAAACTAATACAGTCAGGCATCAAGGTCATACTCTATTATCCCTATTCAATGAATTTATCTTGTACTAATTACTTCTCTTTTGGTGGTGGTGTGGGGAGCTTTAGATACATATTTGTGCCAGCATCTATACTACAATGTAGACCAGGTCGAAAATGCCTGCAGGAAAATTGTCTAATATTTACTGCCTATATAAATTTTCTAATAATACTTACCTTGACTGATGTTCTGTTTGAGCTGAGTTATATTTTTATATAATTACCTTATTTTTTTATCATTCACATCTTAGAAATATTTATAAACACTTATTTACATTGTAGTTATGAATAAAAAAATTTTTTTTCAATCTACTGTAAATCATGTAGATGATCATACAGTTTAGTTTTTGTTATTTGGATTTATGTAAATCAAATTAAAAATGGAATTATATATTAAATAAATAAAAGTCAGTTCTCCATCATTGCAACATATGAAATGTTTTAGTTTTGTATCATCTGATATGGAGATAAAAGTAGCATCCTATCATGTACTCTGTGTGACAATAAGAAGACCTAGAAACAACAAACACTTCTTTTAGACTATAATATTCAGTATTGAAAGATTATGTTCATATATTTGCTCAGAAAAGTGATTTTAAAATATTTCTTTTTTATATGATTTTGTAAGTTTTTAGATTGTTTTAATTTTGTGTACATATATTTATATAAATAAGAGTGAAGATAATGTTGAAAAACTTGTTTTATCAACAAAAGAATGTTTCTGATTTTTTTAATATTTCGAGGCTTAATCATGTCTTTGTAATAAACTGAGTCATGTTAAATCTTTATAAAATATTTTTGATATAAATATAAAGCATAAAAATATAAAAGAACAAAAGGCCTGGTAATAAAAATATAAAATAGTTTATATATCTAGAATTGTTGCAAAATACAACAATGCAACAATTCTGAATATGGGTATCTGTTATGAAACAGCTCTGTGATGCATTTTTAGAGTTTTTAACTTATTAATCAAAAATGAATTTTTGACAAAGCTTTTTTTTCCATTCTTTGAATAGATTTTTTACTTTCTTGCTTATTGTATATACTTTCTTATTTTCTTTAAAAATATATAAATGAAAACTAATTTTTACCTGTCAAAACTCAAACTCGTTCTTTTCTTTTAACTTTTGTTCTTTTAATATATTTCCATTTTCTTCAACATTTTCTTGTAAAAATGCTATACAAATCAATTCTATTTCTATGTGCTAAAGGTAATGTCAATAACTGTGAAATATTAACAAATTTATCAGGATTCTGTTAGCTAATCAAATGCTATTTACTTACAAACATCCTTTTCATTTTAAAGCTATCCAACAAACAAGGTTTTCAAAGTATTATTTTGTAATAAAAATATTTAATACCTAAATAGCTGAAATAAATGCTACAGAAAATTTAATACTTTTTTGTTATTTTTTAAGTAAATAATTGTTTTTATGGTTGCAAAGAAATGTGATGTGTACTAGATGACTTACCTGCCCTTCCATCATGAGATGTCACTATATCTGGTGAACTACTACTAGTGATTGTTGGAACAAATCGCTTTGTGCTTGCTGAAGAAATAGGTATTGATGTTGTATAGGTAGTTGGATATTGGCTTTTAGTACTGGTATTTTGAAGAGTTATTGTTATAGCTGTTCCAGTCATTGTTACAGGGGTTGAACTTTCAATTGAGGTAACTATAGATTTTTCAGATGTTTGTATTTTTGCCAAATCAGATATATTATGTAGAAGTGTTTTTGAAAATGTTAAAGTGCTTGTTGTTTTTTGTAATATTTTCTCCCTTGTTATATCATCAATAATTTTTTTTGGTATAGTATAATATTTTTTAAATATACTTGTTGAGTAATTGGTTGATGAAGTTGGAGTTAAGTGATATATTGGAGTTTTACTTGCTGTCATGGTTGTCTCAGCTGACTTTGAGGTAAAATATTTTGCATCCTTCAATAAAATTAATGATTTGTTAAAAAATTTTGATAGAGTGAAACTAGTTGTTTGTGTAGATGAATATTCTTCTACTTGGCTAGAAGGTGCATCATCAACACTTTTAAGGTTTGTGACACTAAATGATATTGGACTACTGCTTATGGATAGTGAATCTTTGGTGGAAATTTCTTCTGCTTTTGTGTTATCACCAAATAATAAATTAGAAACATATGATTTCAATAGTTTGCTTGTTGGTTTGACTAAATATGTTGTACTTTCTTTTTGTGCATATGGTATTGTGAGATTTGATGAAATATTGTACAAACCTATAGTAACAATATCCTTAAATCTTTTCAAAGTAGAAAGATTTACGTTTAGTTTTTTCTCGTTATCTGTATCCTTTACATATGGATAAATAGGTTTAAGTTTTTGAATTATCTTTGATATATTTGGTTGAGTTGACACATGAAGCTCTTTTTTGGAAGTTATGGTATCTAAATCAGATACTGGCACAGTTGGTTCAGGCATTTTTTCTAAAACTAATGATTTATCTAAATCAAATATAATGGGATATGTGTAGTTCTTCGAAGATAAGGTTGGTTGAATTTGATCAGATTTTAAGCTAAAATTAGTCACTGCTTTACGTAAATCTATTTCTGTTTTTTTAATTGTATGCCAAGCTGATGTGAATATTTCAGTGTCTTGTATAGGAGGTTGTTTATCAAACTTTTGAATTGTTGTAATTTTTAAAGTTTTAGTTAAGGGCATTTTTTGTGCAGTGAATGAACTTAATGTTGAAATTTTATCCATCATTAAGGTGTTTGTTGTCTTTGTAAATATGCTAAGTGGTATTTTTCTATCTGTTACAAATTCTGGTGGTTGGATTTCTACTGTTTTTTTAATGAATGGTATACTTTGAGTATATATTTCTGATACCTTATCAGCCAATAAAACTTTTGTTGCAGTCTCTTTTTCAGTTGTTAAATTGGAAGTTATAGTTTGTGCTTTTGCAATCTGTAGAGTTTGTTTTTTTGAGATCCCTGGAATACTTTTATTTGCAGTTTTATTTTCCATTCCATTATATGTCAGCTCAATAGCAACAGGTGTAACTGTTGTACTTTCCTCTTTAGTAGATTTTGTAAATTCTGCTCTTGTCACTTGTGTGGTAGTTGGTACTATGTGAGACATGCTTGCAGTTCTATTTGAAGTTGTAGTATCTGTGATGTCAATAATTTTTAATGTTTTCATATCTGAAGGAACATTTGTTGTATGTTTCTCTCTTTTTGTTGTTTCAGTTATTGGCATCCTTTTTAAGGCTGTGATATTTGATATTATGATACCAGCATATTTGTAATTTGTTGCTCCTATCATTTCTGATATTGAAATATCATGTGGTGTAAGTGATGACTGAGTTTCTATTTTACTTGCTATCGTAGGTAAAGTAGATACAATAGGTAAAGTTTTAATATGTGTTGATTTTAAATTTGTTTTAGCAGTTGTACTATGATTCCTTTCAATAAAAAATATACTTCTAGTATGTGTAGTAGGTGATGTTATATTTGTAGCAATTACTTTTGCTGTAATATTTTCTTTTTTGACTGCCATAATTTTAGCTTCTATACCTTCAGTTATTGTTTTGTGAATTTGTATAGGTTTTGCTGTTTTTCCACCAGTTGGTGAAATCATTATAACTTTGCTGAAGGTAGTGTTTAATTTTGGGGTTGAAGACACAGAATCAGGTGTACTTTGATTGATTGTGGTTGCTTTTATTTTCATCTTGCTACTTTCTGTTGTCAATTTATCAGTTGATAAACTTTTTGTTACATTTGCTCCTTTTATAAAAGAGATTACATATGTTTTAATTGTTGGTGTGGTTAAAGGTAGTGTTATATTTTTATGTGTCATTGTCATAAATTGATGAAGAAAAGATTTCTGCATACCTTTCATGTGTGTGGTATTTGGCTTCACTATATTAGTAGAAAAAGCTTCTGTTGTAGCACTACTAATTCTTGACATGTATCTTTCTCTGGGTATAATACCTTTTGTAACTTCTTGTTTAATAAAAGGTGTTATATGTGTACTTGTAGTTGGTGTGATACTTGATATAATTCTATAAAAGGGAATAATTGTGGTAGACAATTGTTCTCTTGATACAGTTAATGGTAGGCTTTTAGTGTACATAGTTTTATTGACAAAGAGAATTTCTGATATGATATTTACTGCTGTAGATGGACTTATAGGTCTATGTTTCGTTTGAAAACTTCTCAATGCTGCCTTATCAGATGATGTAAATTGTGTTGAGATTTGTTCTGAAATTTGAGATTTGTTCTGAGATTTCTGTTGAAATTTGGTAAGTTTTTTCTTCTTAGGTAACTCTGCAGTTCTTATGCCAGTTGACATGATTTCTGTAGAGGCCTTTTCTTTAGAAGTTACACTTTTTAGATGTTTTACAGTAGATGGAATAATTTGTTTTGTAATTCTCATAATCTTTAGTGATGTTGCATTTGTTGTCATAATCTCTGTTGTATTTCCTTTAGTAAATTCAATCAGAGGTGTGGTTTGATTGTATTTACTTTCTGATAATGTCTTATCTATAAGCAGGGATGTCTTTGGTTTTGCTTCTTCAAGATACACTACTGTTGGTGTAACAAAAGGTATAACATATGATTTAGTTATATCGTTTTTTAGAGATTCAGTATTATCAATGGGAAAAATTTGTGTTGTAGTCTTAATCTCTGGGGAGGTTATATTAGTCATTTTTGTATCTTTTCTGATTTCATTTTTAAAAAGTTCTGATATTCTCTTTCTATGTGAAATTTCTGAAATTATTTTATCAGTAAACTTCACTGTTTCATTCTCAACAGTTTCTGATAATGTTTTATCAGAAGGCATACCTTTTGTTAAAAGGACACTTTTTATGGTAGATATTATAATTGGTGTAATTTCTATCTTTTTGTCAGAGGTTTTAATTTCTTTTTTAGTAATTCCTGAAATTGGCCTACTTGGAACCAATGTTGCATTTGTTGTCATATTAATAGGCGTGATAAGTGCTGCGGTTTTATTTTCTGGTATTATTTTATCAGTTGTAATTCTTATTAATATCCTTTTATAGAGATTCTCTGATACTCTTTCATGAGCTTGTATTTTTTTAATCCTCTCTTCAATTTCTGTTGTTGTCCTTCTACTGGCTTGCTCCAATTCTTTTGTTAATCCTTTTTTCATAACAGGAGCAAATATATTTTTGATGTCAGTAATTTCTGTTATTATTTTATTGGGAAGAGTAGGTTCTGTTGTGTCATTCATTTTTGAAGTTGTCACATCAGTAAATGCAACTTTTGGTGTAGCTTCTTTCAGTTGGATGTGTTCTGTTTCTGACACTGTTTTGTGTGCATGAGAGATACTTAATGCAATTTTAGCCTTTGTAATTGGTCTGCTTTTTCTATCCAACATTTCTGATGTTCTTTTTACAGCTGGTGTAACTTCTTTTGTTAATAAAATAATTGGTTTACTTTTTGGATGTTTTATTTCTGTTTTTTTATCTAACAACATAATTTCTTTTTCTTTAATTAATTTGTAAAATGATCCATTTTTGATAGTTATATCTGTTGCATTTTGGGGGGCACTAATAATCTCTACTGATTTATTTTTGGTTGATGGGATGATTTGTGGGTGTGGAGTAATATAAATTATCTTATCAATGACTACATCTTTTTCTTCTTTTCTTGTTAGTAAAGATACAAAATCTGGACTCAAAGTAGAAATGGTTCTATTTTGTGTAATTCCTGGCTCTGCAAAGTCAAATTGTGATATAATGTCTTGACTAGATTTAGTAATCGGTATACTTTTCTCCCAAGAAATATCTGACATAATTTTGTCAATTAGTAAAGGATCTGTTCTGTTTAGTTTTTCATGTATACTTTTTGTAGGTGAAAATTCTAATATTCTTTTATTTTGAGGTGTAATTTCCTTTCTAATTGTTCCAGTATCAAAGGAAATAACTGACATATTTTGGGTGCTGTCAGTTTTTTCTTTTTGTGTATCTTTTGGTATTTTTTTTGTTACACTCATTCTAGAAAATAGGTCCATTATTGTACTTTTTGATTTTGTCATGTCTCTTGATAACATTTCTGTTCTACTTTTATTTTCTTTTATAGGTGGAGTAGATAGCATAGTAACTTTTGATGCTGGTATTTTCAGAGGTTTTAAATCTTTTTGAGTTAATGTTGCTGAGGGTAATTCAACTTCTCCTGTGACTCTTTGAACATCACTAGTTTGATTGATGGTCATACTTTTTATGGGTGAAAATTTTGATTTTATTCTATCAGTAACCATATCTCTCTTTGTAACTTCTGTTTCTTTGGAAATTAGAGCTGTCAATAATATTGGTGTTTGTGGCATTTTAGCTTTTAGGAATTCTGTAGTCAACCATTTTGCTGGAATTGTACTTCTTGTTGAATGTGTTATTGGTATATCTTTAATGTGTGTTGTTTCAGAAGTTTGACTGTCAGCGAGTGTAGCCTCTGTTGTAAATTGTTGAATAATCACAGTAATAGGAGAACTTTTGTAATATACTCTTTCTGGTGTTGTTATATCAACAGTTGTTGTTTCAGGATTTTCTTTAGTAGAATAACTGATAGATTTTCTTGTAAAAGATTTGCTGAAGAGTTTCATGTTTGTCGGGATGACTTTTATCAGTGCTGTTGATTTATCTGTAGTAATAGGCATGCTTTTATTGTATAAAGGTAATGACATCATTGTATCATGCGATAGATCTTTTGCTATTTTGGACATAGTTGTTGAAATGTTTCTGACTTTTGTTACTTCTGATATATTATTTGAAAAAAATCGTGATGTTACAATTTCTTTCTGTGTAAAGTCTCCAGTAAATTTAAATTCAGTGTGCTTACTTTCTGTTATTTTATCAGTAGGCTTAACTATTTTATTCTCTGAACTTGGTATATGTTCAGGTGTAAATTTTATAATAGCTTGCTTTTCTTTAGAACCAACTGTTAGCATCCTTTCTGGATATGTCATTTTTGTTGTTTCAGTTTTAGTAGTTTTAACTTCTGCTTTTGTTGATACATTCAAGGGAAAACCTTTAACATATATTATTTCTGGTTTTATACTTGTATATGCTGTTTTTTTAGTAGTGGCAGCAGTAGTGATACTTTGGGGTGTTTTTGCTTTTGAAGTCATGTCTTCAGTCTTAATTCCTTTAGAAGTTTTTTTTTTTGCAGAATCTATGACTGATGCGCTTTTGGTGTATGTGTATGCAAATGTAGCATTAGTCATGAATTGTCTTTTGCTTTCCTTATCAGTATGAAGTGATGTTGATATATTTTTGACACTTATGATTTCAGATTTTTTTTGTGCACTAACTATGTAGTCCTTTGTTGTTTTCTTTGCAAAGGAATCGGATACATCTTTTTTTGTACTTTTTAAGTATTTTAAAATGGAAGACATAGTTGTTGGTATCATTACATCAGTAACCATGAAATCATTTCCATTTGTAATGTACTGAAAAATAATAGGTTTACTTTTGATCTTAATCCTTTCTGATCCTAACAAACTAGTAGTCATAGTTTCTGACATGTATTTTTCTTCTCGAGGTAAATTAGTTTGTACAATTTTGTCACCTCTGTTTTCTAATATTGTTGGTTCCATTGATACAAAATCTTTAATAACTTTTTCTTTTTGAGTAGAATCAATATCAGTGGTACTCTTTCTGATTTCTGATGCTACATCCATTGGCATTGAGTCTTTTTTTTTTATTAGATTGTCAACAGTTTTGTTTTTTGAAATTTTTCCTATTGACGTTATTGGAATAAAATCCATTAGCAATTCTTTTTCATTAATAGAACTAATTGCAGACAAAACTTTAGTTTTTGTGATTTGGGGTATTGTTATATCAACAGATATAAAATCTGTTGCAGATGCCTTATCCTTAGTGTCTATAATAGGCTTCATTTTCTCTTTTGTAATCTTTGATGTTGTTATATCCATTGGTATCAAATCTGTTAGTATTCTTTCCTCTTTTGTAGGGCCTACTATACTTTTGGCCAGTGTCATTTTTGGTACTGTTGTATAAATTGGCATTATGTCTGCAGTTATCTCTTCTTTTATATCATCAAGAGAAGATATTGTTTGATCAGTTATAGTTTCCGATGTTCCGTCAGTTGGTAGAGAATCTGTTACTATTTCTTCTTTTGAATCTGCTATAGATATAGTTTTGCTCTTTGTAATTTCCAATGTTTTATTATTTGCATTTAATTTGGTATCTAAAAATATATGATCATCTGTTTTCTCTTCTTTTGGTAATGCTTCAGATGGCTTATATAGAATATGAGATGTTATGACTTCATATATATCTTCTCTTTTGTCAGTTATATTTTTTTCTTTTTTGACACTTTCAGGTGGTATAATAATTTCCTTCATTTTGTCTTCAATTATAATAATAGGTTTAATTTCAGTGCCTCTTTCATTAGTTGCTGTTATATTTCTAGTCTCAATTTCTGCTATAATTTCTTTTTTAGGTATAGTAGTCAGTAAACTTTTAGTATGACTCTCCATTAGATCTCTTGTAGTCTCTTTAGTAGATTGGATTACTGGTAGACTTTTAGGATAAGTGATTAATGATGTTTTTTTGGTTGGTATAACTTTTGTGATAATTTTCAGAGCAGATTTTAGGATCTGGCTTTTTACATCAACAGGTATAATTTCTGTTGAAGTTTCTTTCAATGAGAGTAGAGATTCACTTGACCTTTCTGCAATATTTGTAATTTCATCTTTCTCTTTCATTGGTTTAATAGTAGTTATATCTTTAGCTTGAGTAGTTCTAAATGTCATCACATCAGTTAAGTTCACTTTTACTGCAGTTTTTTTCTCATACACATTAATAGGTGTACTTTTTGTCTGTTTAATTTTTCCTGTTTTCATGTTAGTCTTTGTAATTGCCTCTGCAACCTTTTTTTGTGTTGTGTCTGTAGATAAAATTGCTTTTGTGGAACCTGTCAAAGGTGTACGTGTAGTATGTACAATATGTGGCTTTGTATGATATTGCAGATTCATCTTTTTCTCATCACTAGTTGATGATATTGCAGGCATGTCATCAATGCGGGTAATGTTTGATGTAATTTCATGTGTGGGTATAATTTCGGTTAGTGTTATTCCTTTATTATAGACTGTAACAAGTCTACTTTTTGTAACTGATTTAATTTTAATTTGATTACTGTCTGATTTTGTAATATAAAATGGTATAAGTTCTTTGCTGTCAATTTTTTCTGTAGATATGTTAATTGTTTTACTTTTAGTAAATTTTGAAGGCTTATAAGTAGATAAATCTTTTGTAGTATTTTCCTGTTTTGTTGAAATATCATTTAATATAGTTTCAACAGTATGTACTGTTGATGAACTTTTATGTTCTAAATCAGTTGCATGTATTGATTCAGTAGGTGGTATAATATCAAAAGAATGCAATGTTTGAGCTTTTAAAGGTGTTAATATATTATCTTTAATTGGTATTCCAATATCTGATTCTGTTCTGATTTCCACTACACCATTTTCAGTCATTGAAACCTTTATAGATTTTCCATTTTCTTCAGATTTTATATTTGTTGGAATATCATGTGGAATGGTTGAGATTTGAACTCTTTCTGTAAAGCTGGTTATTGCTTCACCCTTGGGTAGTCTAACTTGTGTGTCAATTGAAAAATTATTAGTACTCATTTGAATTTGAGGCTTTGTTTTTTTAGTAACTATTGAACCTGTTTTAAGTAGTGTTTGGAAAACTTTAGACATAAAAGTTGTAAAAGGTTTTATTAAATCTGGTGCTTCTGTAATTATTATAGCATTTGGAAGTGGAGCTATTGATGTTTCAAGAAGTTTATGAGTTTTTATTTTACTCCTTTTTAACTCTGCATCTTTTACTGATGGTATATGTTTTGTAAAATTTGTCTTTGATTTTAGCACAGTTTGGGATTTCTCTTTTAATCCAGTTGACAGAGTATCTGGCATTGCTATGTCAGTTGTTTTGGGCTCCTTGATTGTTATTTCAGGAAATTTATCTCTTGCTTTCATCATCTTAGGTGTAATGGCTTTTCTAATTTCTGTTGAATCTGTCAAGACTTTTAAAGGTTTTTTAATATCCTTTGAAGAAATTGTTTTAGTATCCTCATCAACTCTTTCATTTTCCACATTTATTACATCAGATGTATATTTTGTTGATATTGAATCTGGTTTATAAGACAATATAGTATCATTTCTAAGTGAGTAAATGTCTGTTATATTTGGTAAAGCTCTTTGAACACTTATTGAATCATTTATGACTTGGGATTTAATGGTAGTAGTAATGTTATTTATTAGTGAAACTGGTTTTAGTTTAGAAGCCATATATTTTTTATTATGTATTAAATGGAAATCATGAAATGATACAATATCTTTAATTTTTTCTTTTTTTGTTACATCAACATCTTCGTTCGTTATAGAAGCAATATGATCTGTTGGTTGAGTGACTTGAACTCTCCATGTTTTTGTAGGTATTATGTTAAAAGTGACTCTTGGCTTAGAGTCTGAGATTTTTATGACTGGTTTAATATGAGTTGAAATTTCTTCAATATATGCTGTGGAAAATATTGATTTACTAGTTGATACATTCACTGGGATTTCAAGTCTTTCACTAACTTTATCTAAAGGTGTGAATGCTTTGGAACTATGTTCCATAGATAAAGTATCAAACCCTGACTGTGCAATTGCTATTTGAGAATCTGTTAATGTTGTTGCTTTTGGTGATACATTAAATTCTTCTGTGATCATATCATGTATAACATTTGGTGTAGTATAAGATGTAGATTGAGTATCTGGCATAAATTCTTCAGTTTGGGTTAAGTTGACATCTTGAAGAGATTTATGTGATAGTTCAGAATTATCTATTTTCATTTTACTCACTATGTCTGGTTTACCTGTTTTATCAAATATTGATGTAGTCAATTTTTTTTCATGTGCAATTTTAGATATTTCTTGTAAACCTGATTGAGCCATATATGACTCTTTTATAATTGCCTCTGTACTTTCTGATTTTTTTGTTTTTATTTCTTTTGTCATATTATTTTTATAGATGGTGTCATTTGCTAAACTCATTTCTCTCTGAACAGTGTGTTCTTCATATTTTAAAGTGGATTTTTCAGGTTTAATTTTTGGACTTGTATATGGAAATAAATGATCAACTTTTTGTTTAGTTTTTTCTGTATCTAAAGTTGATGCATGCTCAAGTGTATAACCACTTTCTGTTTGAGTAGTAAAACTTCCAAATTTTAAAAGGAATTTCTGAGTTGAAATTTTTGGAATATCATCTCTTTCATATAATGTACTCTTGGTATCAGGAATGAAGTTTATGTCATCTATTTCGAAAGACTCTTTTTGTTTGATTGTCATTATAGTATCCAGTTTTTGTGCTATTTCATCTGCAATAGCAGAAGTATATAAGTGATGTTTTTTCAAAGATCTTGTTGATTTTTCTGTATTGAGCTGGCTTGAACTTTCTACTAAACTGACTGAAGACATGTTAATAACATTAGTTAAATTTGTTTCAGGCTTAACTGTGGAAATGGTTGACTCTGAAAAAGATTTTGAATTTGTTGCTTGTTTTTCAGAAGTTGTCTTGAGCTTCATTTCCTTTGAACTGGAATCATTGGCTAAAAGTTTTAACATTATTGTTGATGTTTTTGATGTATGACTTGGAGATTTGGTTGACAAGTTGTTACTAGGTTCAATTTCTATTTCTACTGCAGGAGTAGCAGAAATTATATCACTATCAGGTAAAACGTTGTCAAGGGTGGTAGTGGCTATATTATTAATTGAATATGCTTCTGGTTGAAAGGTAAATGACTGATTTTTCAAAAGTGTTTTTTTCTCTACTGGAGTATGTGTTTCTACAACAGGCAATACAGGATATAACGTAGAAACATCACTTTCCATTGATTTTAGTGCCCCTTCAAAATTAAACAAAGTAGTAGAGAACATTTTCCCTATGGATGGAGAAAACAATTTATTCTCTTTTGGTATAAAAACTTTGCTTATATCAGGTATAGTGTGAAATATTCTTTTCAAAATAGATGCATCCTTGTCTGTACTAGGTTCAGTGGTCAGTTGTGAAATGATTGGCTCAGTTGCAGTTGTCTCAATTTCCACTGCAGGTGTAGCACATAATATGTCACAATCAGGAGTTACTATTGACAGAGTTGAAGATGGAAGTGTTGACTTTTGAATATCAGCAAAGTAATTGTCTGATTTAACACTAGGTGTAAAATGTGTTTGGCTGTGATCAAAAAAGACTTGCTTAAATTTTGTTGTCCCAATAGACTTGATTAAATCCCTTTCTTCAGTGAACAATGTTTCTTTGGGCCTGTCTTTTAGTTCTTTGCTCAAATCTGCTATAGATTTTGTCATTTGGGCAATGGATGAACTCCCTGCTTTTGTCACTGAATCCAGAAGGTGTTTTTCTTGGCTGAGCCTGCTTGGCTGATGTCTATCACTGAGCAGATTTATATCAGTTGTCGATATATTCATGAATAATGCTTTTCTAGTGTCCGCTGGTGTTGTTGACTGAAATTTTTCAGTTTCAAACATCATTTTAACAGATGATTGTTCAACATGTGTATCTGGTATAGAAAGTATGTCAGATTTCATACTAGCTGCTGCTGATGATGATGATGATGACCTTTCTATATCTGCTACTGTTGTTGTTTCAAGTCCCATAACTGATGTTTGATCAGCTTTGCTAGAAGCAGATGTTGCTCTGCCTAATAAACTGGCATCAAGAATGTGTACTTTAGTTTGATTACTATCAGTGAACCATTTTTTATCTGTTGGTAAATGGTGTGAAGTGCTTAATAAAGAAGGCTTCATATCCTTGTCAATTGCTGAAGATATAAATTTTGTTTTTGAAGTGTCTGTTAACTGTAATAATTCTCTGTCTGGTATAGTTGTAAACATTTCTGACAGTGATATTCCTAATGCAGGAGACATTGATGAAGAAACCACTTGTTCAGCATCTTTTGAAGATTGATAAATAGACCCAGAGATTTGTAATGGTTCTGCTGTCATTGAAGACATATCTCTACTTATAATAATAGGTGAAGTTTGAAAAGATGATTTCTTACTAACTAATTTTTCAGATGAAACAACTATTTCAGTTGGTGAAGTACTTTCCTCTTTTACATGAAATTGCATTTCGTCTTCATCACTTGTCGGAATTATTGAAGAAGTTAATATCTGACTGCTGCCACTTATTTTGAATGTATCCATAATAGTTGAAATGGGTTTTACTAAAGAAGAGGTTGTTTCATTTTTTTCTGTCGTGGAAATACTTTTGGATGTATATAACTTAGGTGACATTGATGCTGGTTTCATTGGTTGAGTTGTAGTTGCATTTAGAGGGTCTTCAATTGTTACTTTATCTGTTGTACTGTAAAATCTTCTATCCCATGAGATGTGTTCTGGTGTTTGTGTCATGATTTCAGTACTATGTAATTTGGCCCTAAAATATTCAACAGATTCCTTCTGAGAAGTCCAAGGGGATAATAACTTTTGGAACAGTGTTGATTTAATGTAAGTTTCAGGAGTTGTTGAAGGTATTATTTGTTTAGTTGATCTATGATGAATTGTTATATTTCCTGTTTGATCAGTGAAATCATGTATTTTTACTGTCGATTCTGGTGTATGACTTTTCAGTGTTGATTTCATTGTCAGATTCATTATGCTATCTGTTGATAAAGCCTTTGATGTGGGAAATGACAATTTTACCCTATCTTTTATTGCTTGTGAAACACCAATGTCAGTTTTTGTTGCATTTGTTTCATATTCAGTGAGAAATCTATCAGTTGAGATTGTCACTTTCGGTAATAGCATCAGACTTGAAGTTAATGTTAATGTCTTATTTTGTGCTTTTTGCATTAAGACTTGTTTGTAAGTCGGTGAACTTTTTCCTTTAATGGTATATTCCTGAGTTAGTTTTCCCTCAGGTCCATCGATACGTGTTGTTTCAGATGTTAAGAAAGTTGATGTTGCTTCCGAAGTCACCGTGAAGGTAGTGTTTTCTTTTTTGCTTTGCGTAATATCTGTTTCTGGAGTTGAGACCTTTGTTGTACTTTCACCCACTGAATCAGTTTGTGTAGGTGAAAAAGTAGAAAATGACGATGTTCTTTTGTCTACTTCAATTGCTGTGACATCTTTTAGTGTTTGAAATACGGGTATTTTGGAGAGATTTCTCTCACGTGAATCTATCGTTTCCGTTTCGATTTCGAAAATAATTGGGGTTTTCTTCTCAATTCGCCTGGTCGCAAACTCTTTTTGAGTCGGTAACGTTCTTGTTCGTTGAGTGTCGGTTTTACTTATGGAAGATAATTCTTTATCTTGCAAGTATTCTATTTCAACTGGGTACCTTTCTGTGGATTCTGTGTCGTTTACTCTAGCGTCATAGATTGTCGGTTTCGTGGTTGTACTTAATAAAGATTTTGTCCTATGAAACGCACGCGTAGAAAACAGTTTGTCTGGTTTTACAATATCTGTTGATTCTGAAGTCTTTTCATATGTTGATGTAATCATTTGCTTCTCTAGATCACTAAAGTCTGCGGTGCTTAAAGTAGTTGATATGGAAATGTTTTCGTCCATAGTAGATGTATCTGCTTCAACTGCAGGTGTTGCACACAGAATATCACATTCAGCACTATGTTGTGGATCAGTTGCGACTGTAGTTAATGCTGGGTCTATTTTGTGATCGACCAAACCGTCCTGATCAATACTAGGAGTTTTCTCCACTGGACTTTGAGTGGTGATTGTATCTGCTTTGTCCGTGACTAATATTTCTCTTTGCATTGGTGATACTTCATGTTTTGAAACGGCTTCTTTAGTTGACATAATTAAACCTTCACTTAGGCTGTGAAATGTTGTAGTTGATGTTATGTCATGTGTTTCTGCAGTATGCATTCCTGTGTGACTGGTATCTGCTCTCTGTATTGCATCAAGCATTGTTGAAGTGGATGTTGTTAACGTAGACGTTCGTTCCTCTACGGCTGTTGAGAGAAGACTTTTGGCTGTGTATATCTTTGGCGATGTTAATTCTTGCTTGATTGGTTGTGCTGTTGTTGTATTTAGATCTTTTTCAGTCATTAAACCATCTGTGAAACTGTGAAATCGTTTCTCCCATAATATGCGTTCTGGTGCATGTGTTATAATTTCGGCACTTCGGAATTTCGGCCTTGTATATTCTTCAGACTCGTTTTGAAAAATCCGAGGTGTTGATAATTTCTGAAACAGTGTTGATTTAATGTGAGTTTCAGTAGTTTTTGAAGGTATCATTTGTTTACTTAATTTTTGGTGAACTGTTATATTTGCTGTTTGATCTGTGAAATCATCTGTTCTTACGGTTGATTCTGATGTATAACTTTTAATTGTTGGTTTCATCGTCACATTCATTACGATATC
Organism: Acanthosepion lycidas; assembly: GCA_963932145.1. NCBI lineage: Eukaryota > Metazoa > Mollusca > Cephalopoda > Sepiida > Sepiidae > Acanthosepion > Acanthosepion lycidas. The sequence continues at coordinate 69,621,249 of OZ010608.1, read as the reverse complement.
ACTTGATAGAGACTTTGATATGGAAAATGACGATTTTAACCTATCCTTTATTGCTAGTGAAATGTCAGTGACAGTTTCGGTTGCATCTGCTCCATCTGCTGTTAATATGTCTGTTAATGTGGTCAAGAACGTCAATCGTGGAGTCAGTATTAATGTTTTATTTTCTGTTTTTAGCATTGAAATCTGTTTGTCCATGGATGTTTTTCGTTCAGTGGTATATGTAAGGTTTTCGTCGGGTAAATCGATCCCTTTTGTTTCAGGTGTTAAGAAAGAGGATGATTCCCATGTGGTCACCATTGTGGTCGGGTTTTCTTTTTCGCTTTTTCTAATTACTGTCTCTAAAGTCAAGTCTTCTGCTGTTTCATCCTCCAAATCAGCTGATTTAGGCTGAAAAGTAGAAAATGACGACATTCTTTTATCTTCTTCAGTTGCCGTGACATCTTTTACTGCTTGAATTACAGGCATCTTGGTGATATTTTTCTCACGCCTATCATTTGTGTCCATTTCAAATGCGAATAGGGTTGTTGTTTTCTTTTCAATTCGCCTGCTTGCAAAGTCTGTTTGAGCCGGTAAAACTAGTGTTCTTTGCGTTTCAACTGTAGTCACTTTTTCCTCAGACGTATAATCTTTTGTCACGGCAGAAGTCGACATATCGGTTTTGCTTACGTAATGTAAGCGTTTATCTTCCAATGGTCTGTGTTCTGTGTATCCTGTATCATTTACTTTAGCTTCATAGGTTGCCGGTTTTGTTGTTGGTTTTAATGAGGAAGTGGTATGAAACGACCCTGTAGAAAGCGGTTCATCTGGTTTTACAATATCTGCTGATTCCGATGTCTTATCCTGTGTCAGTGTAATCGTTTGCTTTTTTATATCACCAAAGTCAATCCTACTTAAAGAAGGTAAGATGAAAATGTCTCCACCTATAGTAGAAGTATCTACCTCTACTGCAGGTGTTGCGCACAACATATCACATTCGAGGCTATATTGTGGAGCAGTTGCTCCTGTCGTCAATGCCGTGTCTATTCTCTGATCAGGCAAACTGTGACGACCAGTTGTAGGAGAAATCAAACGTGTCAACAGTTTTGACGTTTGCTTCGTTGCATGAGTGGTGATTAAATCTGCTTTGTCCGCGATTGATAATTGACTCTGCGTTGCTGATGCTTCACGTTTTGAAACTTCTTCATCAGTGGATATTATTAAACCGTCACTTGGACTGTGAAATTTTGTTGTTGACGGTAAGTCATGTGTTTCAACAATGTGCATTTTGGTGGGGCTCGTGTCTGCTCTCTGTGTTGTATCAAACATTAATGAAGTGGGTGTTATTAACGTAGAGATTCGTTCTTCTGTGGCTATTGAGGAAATGTGTTTGTCTGTGTATGTCTTAGGGGATATTAATTCTGGTTTCATTGTTTGAGTTGTACTTGCATTTAGACATTCTTCAATTGTTAATTTATCTGTCGTACTGTGAAATCTTTTGTCCCTTGAGCTGAGTTCGGGCATATGTGCCATGATTTCGGTACTCCATAATTTCGTCCTAATATGTTCTTCAGATTTCTTTTGAGAAATACCAGGAGATGTGAATTTCTGAAACAGTGTTGCTTTAATATGAGTTTCAAGAGTTTTTGAAGGTATCATTTGTTTACTTAATTTTTGGCCATTTGTTATATTTCCTGTTTGATCAGTGTAATCATGTGTTTTTTCTGTTGATTCTGGTGTATGACTTTTCATTGTTGGTTTTATAGTTAGATTCATTACGATATAACTTGACAGGGGGTGTGATGTCGTAAATGACGATTTTGACCTCTCCGTTATTGCTGATGAAGCACCAATGTCAGTTTCGGTTGCATGTGTTTTATATTCAGTGAGAAATTTATCAGTTGAGATGTTCACTTTCGGTAAGTGCGTCAGACGTGGAGTTAGTGTTAATGTTTTATTTTGGGTTTTTGGAGTTGAAATTTGTTTATCTGTCGGTGAAGTTTTTCTTGCAATAGTATATGTCAGTTGTTCCTCTGGGACATCGATCCGTGTTGTTTCAGATGTTAATAAAGCTGATGATGTCCGTGTGACAACCATGGTGGTAGTGCCCTCCTTTTTGATTTCCCTAATGTCTCTCTCTACAGTTGAGACTTCTGTTGTTGTTTCATCCTCCAAATCAGTTTGTGACGATGTTGTTTTGTCTACTTCAGTTGCTGTGACATATTTTACTATTTGAATTAAAGGCATTTTGCTGAGTTTTTTCTCAGGTGTATCAATCATGTCGGATTCGAATTCAAAAGTGGTAGGTGTTTTTACCTCAGTTCGTCTGCTGGCAAAGTCTGTTTGAGTCGGTAAAGCTCGTGTTCGTTGAGAGTCAACTGTAGTCATTTTTTCCTCTGACGTATGATCTGTTGTTACTGCAGAAGTTGGTATATCGGTTTTGCTTACTGAATATTCTTCTTCAACGTGCAAAGTAGATGTTTCCTGTGGTCGGCTTTCTGTGGGTTCTGTATCGCTTGTTTTAGCTTCATAGATTGCCAGTTTTGTACTTATACTCAATGAAGATGCTGCGGTATGAGGCGTCATTATATAAAGCGTTTTTTCTGGTTTTACAATATCTGCTGATTCCGATGTCTTTTCCTGTGTCAATGTAATCGTTTGTTTTCCGAGATCACCCGAGTCAGTTCTAGAAGTTGGTATGAGAATGTCTTCTACTGTAGTAGACGTATCTACGTCTACTGCAGGTGTTGCACACAGAATATCACATTCAGGACTGTGTTGTGGATCAGTTGCTACTGTAGTTGATACTGTGTCTATTTTCTGATCGACAAAACCATCCTGATCAATACTAGTATTCTTCTCCATTGAGCTCAAAACTTTTAAAAGTTTTGAAGTTTGCTTTGTTGTTTGAGTGATGATTGAATCCGCTTTGTCGTCAGTAATTAATAGTTCCTTTTGAATTGCTGAGATTTTAGGTTTTGAAACTGTTTCGTCAGTTGATATAATTGAACCATGACTTGTGATGTAATATTTAGTGTCTAAAGTTATGTCATGTTTTTCTGCACTATGCATTTCAGTGTTTGTTGTCTGTGTTGCATCAAGCATTGATGAAGTGGATGTTATTAACGAAGTTGTTCTTTCTTTTGAGGCTGTTGAGGAAACGACTTTGTCTGTGTATGCCTTTAGCGATGTTAATTTTGGTTTGATTGATTGAGTTGACGTTTCATTTAGATCCTCTTCAGTTTTGAATTTATATGTCGTACTGTGAAGTCTTGTCCCCCATGACACTTTTTCTGGTGTATGTGTCATGATTTCGGTACTCGGTAATTTCCTCTTTGTATATTCATCAGATACCTTTTGAGAAATCCAAGGGGATGATAACCTCTGAAACATTGTTGATTTAATGTAAGTTTCAGGCGTTGCTGAAGGTATCATTTGTTTAGTTGATTTTCCATGAATTGTTATATTTACAGTTTGATCAGTAAAATCATCTGTCCCTACTGTTAATTCTGGTGTATGACTTTTCAGAGTTGGCTTCATCGTAACATTTATGACGATATCTGTTGATAGAGGCTTTGATATGGGATATGACAATTTTACCCTATCCTTTCTTGCTGGTGAAATGCCAGTGTCAGTTTCGGTTGCATCTCTCTTATATTCAGTGAGAGATTTATCACTTGAGATGGTCACTTTTGGTAAGAATGTCTGACTTGAAGTACGTATTAATGTTTTATTTTGTGTTTTTTGCGTTGAAACTTGTTTGTCTGCCTGTGAAGTTTCTCTTTCAGTGGTATATACTTGAGTCAGCTTTTCCTCGGTTACATTAATCCTTGTTGTTTCAGATGTTAAAAAAGCTGGTGATATCTGAGTGGTAGTATTTTCTTTTTTGCTCTCTTTAATGTCTCTTTCTACTGTTGAGACTTTTGTTGCCACTTCATCCTCCGAATCAGTTTGTGTAGGTGAAAAAGTAGAAAATGGCGATGTTCTATTATCTATTTCAATTGGCCCTACGTCTTTTGCCGTTGCTGTATCTGCCGTAATGTGGAATCTTTTGTCCCATACGCTGTGTTCTGGTGTATATGCCCTGATTTCAGTGCTTGGTAATTTCGTACTAACATGTTCATCAGATTCCATTTTAGAAATACGAGAGGATGATAACTTCTGAAACAGTGTTGATCTAATGTGAGTTCCAGGAGTTGTTGAGGGTATCGTTTGTTTAGTTAATTTTCGATGAATTGTTATATTTAATGTTTGATCAGTGGAATCGCGTGTTCTTACTGCTGATTCTTGTGTATGACTTTTTAGCTGTGATTCTATCGTCTGACTCATGACGATATCTGTTGATAGAGACTTTGATGTCGGAAATGACAGTTTAACCCGATCCTGTATTGCTGACGAAACGGCGGTGTAAACTTTTGTTGCATCTGTTTCATATACACTGAGATGTTTATCAGATGATACGGTTAGACGTGGAATCTGTGTTAATGTTTTATTTTGTTTTTTCGATGTTGAATACTGTCTGTCTTTCGGTGAGGTTTTCCTTTGTGTGGTGTATTTCAGTGTTTCTTGTGGTATATTGCTTTGTGTTTGAGATGTTGATGATGCCCGTGTGGTCACCATGGTGGTAGTGTTTTCTGTTTTGCTTTCCCCAATATCTCTTGAGACTTTTGTTGCTATTTCATCTTCCAAATCAATATGTGTAGCCGGAACAGCAGGAAATTCTGATGTTCTTTTGTCTACATCAATTTTTGTAACGTCTTTTACTGTTTGAAATACAGGTATTTTGGTGATTTTTTTCTCACCTGTATCAATCGTGTCCGTTTCGAATGTGAAAATAGTTGGTGTTTTCTTCTCAGTTCCCCTGGTGGCAAAGTCTATTTGAGTCGGTAAAGCTTGTGTTTGTTGAATGTCAATTGTAGCCGCTTTTTCCTTTGACGTGTGTTCCGTTGTCACTGTAGAAATCGATTTATCGGTTGTTCTTATCAAATATTCCTCTTCAACTTGAAAAGTTTCGATTTCTAATGGGCGGATTTCTGTGGCATCGCTAATTTTAGCTTCATAGATCGCCGGTTTTATAGTTGTACGTTTTGTAGTATGAAACGAATCTATAGAAAGTGGTTTGTCTTTTTTGAAAATATCTTCTAATTCCGATCTCTTTTCCTGTGTTGATGTAATCTGTTGTTTTGAGATGTGACCCAAGTCAATCCTACTTAAAGAAGTTGATATGGAAATATCTTCTGCTGTTGCAGAAATATTTGCCTCTATTGCAGGTGTTGCACACAGAATATCACATTCGGGACTATGTTGTGGATCAGTTGCTGCTGTAGTCACAGTCCTGTCTATTCCGTTATCGGGAAAACTATGAGGACCAGTTGTAGAAGTTTGCTTCGTTGCTTGAGTGGTGATTGAATCTGCTTTTTCCGTGATTAATATTTCCTTTGGTGTTACTGATAGTTCATGTTCCGAACCCATTTCCTCAGTTGACATTGTTAAGTCTTTACTTGGGCTCAGCAGTTTTTCTGTTAACTGTATGCCATATGTTTTTGCAATATGCATTTCCGCGGCGCTCGTATCAGACCTCTGTGTTCTATCATGAATTGATGAAGTGGATGTTATTAACGAAGATCTATCTTCTGCGACTTTTGAGTAAATGCTTTTTGTCTTTAGTGATGTTAACTCTGGGGTCATTGGTTGAGACGTAGTAGCATTTAGATCTGCTTCTTCGATCATTAACATATCTGTCGTGCTGTGAAATATTTTATCCCATAACCTGTGTTCTGGTATCTGTGTCATGATTTCGGTACTCCGTAATTTCGTCCTGATATGTTCATCAAATTCCTTTTGAGAAACACCTGGTGACGATAACTTCTGAAACAGTGTTGATTTAATGAGAATATCAGGATCTGTTAAAGGTACCACTTGTTTAGTTAATCTTCGTTGACTTGTTATATTTCCTGTTTGATAAGTGAAATCATATGCTCTTACTGTTGATTCTGGTGTGTGAATTTTTGGTGTCGTTTCCATCGTAAAAGTCATCACCACATCTGTTGATAGAGGCTTTGATGTGGGAAATGATGATTCTATCCTGCCCGCTGTGTCTGGTGAAACGCCACTGTCAGTTTCGGTTGAATCTGTTTCATATTCAGTGAGAAACCTATTCGTTGAGATGGTCACCTTCGGTAAGAGCATCCAGCCTGAAGTCAGTATTAATGTTTTATTTTGTGTTTTTTGCGTTGAAAGCTGCTCGTCAGTTAGTGAAGTATTCTTCTCAGTGGCGAATGCTTTAGTTTGTTTGTCTTCTGTTACATCGATTTGTGTTGTTTCATATGCTAAGAAATCTGATGGTGCCAGAGTGGTCAACAATGTGGTAGTGTTTTCTTCTTTACGTACCCCAAAATCTCTTTCTAAAGTTGAGACTTTTGTTGTTATATCACCCTCCAAATACGTGTGAGTAGGTCGAACAGTAGTTAAAGACGATGTTCTTTTCTCTATTTCAGTTGTTGTGACATCTTTTACTTTTTCTAATCTAGGCATTTTGGTGAGATTTTTCTTACTTGTATCGATCGTATCTGTTTTGTATGCGAAAATGGTTGGTGTTTTCATATCGGCTCGCGTGGTCGCGAAGTATGTTTGAGTCTGTAAAGCTGGTGTTCGTTGAGTGTCAACAGTAATTGCTTCTTCCTCTAATGTATCTTCTGTTATCACCGTAGAAGTCGATATAGTGGTGTTGCTTACCAAATATTTCTCTTCGTCTTGCAATTTTTCTATTTCTAGTGGGGAAGTCGACATAGTGGTTTTGTTCACCAAATATTTGTCTTCGTCTTGCAATGTTTCTGTTTCCAGTGCGGGGATATCTGTGGATTTTGTATCGCTTACTTTAGCTTCAGAGATTACTGTTTTTATAGCAGTACGTAATAAAGATTTTGAGGTTTGAAACTTCTGAAGCGGTTTGTCTGTTTTTACAATATCTGCTGATTCCGATTTTTTTTCCTGTGTCGATGTAATTGTTTGTTTCTCGAGATCACCCAAGTCAATCCCGCTGAAGGAAGTGAGTATGGAAATGTCTTGTACTGTAGTAAAACTATTTACCTCTACTGCAGGTGTTGCACACAGAATATCACATTCAAGAGTAAGATGTGGATCAGGTGCGGCTGTCGCAAATGCCGTGTCTATTCTGTGTTCGGCCAAACCATCCTGATCAATACTAGGACTTCTCCCCGCTGAAATCAAATGTTTTAATACTTTTGAAGTTTTTTTCGGTACCTGAGTGAGCATTGAATCTACTTTGTTCGTGACTAATATTTCTCTTTTCGTTGCTGATGCTTCAGGTTGTAAAGCTGTTTCTTCAGTTGACATTATTACGCCCTCACTTGGGCTGTGAAATTTTGTGGTTGATAGTATATCATGTGTTTCTGTCATAAGCATTTTAGTTTGATTGGTATCTGCAATCTGTGTTCCATCAAACATTGATGAAGTGGATGATGTTAAGGTAGACGTTCGTTCTTCTGCGGCTGTTGAGGAACCGCTTTTACCTGCGTATATCTTTGGCGATGTTAATTCTGGTCCGATTGTTTGAGTTGTACTTGCATTTAGCTCTTCTTCTCCAACTGTTAATTTCTCTATCGTAATATCAAATCTTTTGTCCCATGAACTGGGTTCTGGTGTATGTTTCTTGATTTCAGTACTTAGTAATTTCGACTTTGCATATTCATCAAATTTCTTTGGAGAGATTCCAGGGGATGATGACTTCTGAAACATTGTTGATTTCATGTGAGTTTCAGGAGTTGTAGCTGCTGTTAGATCTTCTTCAGTTGTTAATTTATCCGCCGTACTCTCCCATAAGCTGTGTTCTGCTGGATGTGTCATGAGTTCGGTACTCGGTAATTTCGTCCTAACATGTTCATCGGATTCCTTTTGAGAAATGCGAGGAGATGATAACTTCTGAAACCTTGTGGATTTAATGTAAGTTTCTGGCTTTGTTGAAAGTATCATTTGTTTACTTAATATTCGGTGACTTGTTATATTTCCTGTTTGATCAGTGTAATCATGTGTTCTTTCTATATGACTTTTCACTGTTGGTTGCATTGTCTGATTCTTTGCAATATCTGTTGATAGATCCTTTGATGTGGAAAATAAGGTTTTTAACCGATCGGGTGTGAATGGTGAGACGCCAATATCAAATTCGATTGTATGTGTTTCATATTCAGTGGGAAATTTATCAGTTGAGATAGTCACATTTGGTAATACCGTTAGACTTGGAGTCCGTGTTAATGTCTTATTTTGTGTTTTTGGCGTTGAATCCTCTTCATCTTTTCGTGAAAATTTCCTTTCTTTGGAATATGTCGATGGTGATTCAGATGTTAAGAAAGCTGATGCTGTTCTAATGGTCACCATGGTGGTAATATTTTCCTTTCCGCTTTTTCTAATGTCTCTTTCTAGAGTTGAAACTTTTGTTGTTATTTCATCCTCTAAATCAATTTTTTTACGTTGAAAAGTAGACAATGGCGATATTCTTGTGTCGCTGTCAGTTATTTTGATGTCTTTTACTTTTAATCTATCTGTCGTACTATGAAATCTGTTGTCCCATATGTCGTGGTCTGATGTATATGACGTGATTTCAGGGCTTAGTAATTTCGTCCTAACGTGTTCATCAGATTCCATTTGAGAAATACGAGATGTTGATTTAACGTCAGTTTCAGGCGTTGTTGAAGGTATCATATCTTTAGTTAATTTGCGGTGAATTGTTATATTTCCTGTTTGATCACTGAAGTTATGTGTTCTTACTGTTGATTCTGGTGTATGACTTTCCAATGTTGGTTTTATCGTCAGATTCATTATGATATCACTTGATAGAGGCTTTGATGTCGGAAATGACGAGTATAACCCATCTGGTATTGACGTTGAAAAGTCAATGTCACTTTCAGTTGTATCTGTTTCATATGCAGTAAAAAATGTATCAGTTGAGAGGGTCACTTCCGGTAAAAGCTTCAGACGTGGAGCCAGAATTAATGTTTTATTTTGCGTTTTTGGTGTTGAATCCTGTTTGATATGTAGTGAAGTCTTTCTCTCGGTGGGATATGTATTAGTCACTGTTTCCTCGGGTACATCGATCTGTGTTGTTTTAGATGTCAAGAAAGATGATGGTGCATATGAAGTCACCATAGTGGTAGTGTTTTTTTTACTTTCCCTAATGTCCATTTCTAGAGTTAAGACTTTTGTTGCTACTTTATCTTCCAAATCAGTTTGTGAGGGTGGAATAGTCGAAAATGACGATGTTCTTTTGCCTACGTCAATTGCTGTGACGACTTTTCCTGTTTCAAATACAGACATTTTAGTGGCATTTTTCTCGCCTGTATCAATCGTGTCTGTTCCGAATGTGAAAATGGTTGGTGTTTTCTCATCAGTTCGCCTGGTGGCAAATTCCATTTGAGCTGGTAAAGCTTTACTCTCAACTGTAGTCGCATTTCCCTTTGGCGTATGTTCGGTTGTCATTGCAGATGTTGACATATTGATTGTTCTTAACGAGTATTCCTCTTCAAGTAGCAAAGTTGCGATATGTGGTGGGTGGATTTTTGTGGATTCTGTATCACTTAATTTAGCTTCATAGATTAGAGGTTTTGTAGTTATTCTTAAAGATTTTGTGACATTCAACGTCCCTGTAGAAAGCGGTTTCTCTGATTTTATATCTGCTGATTCTGATGTATTTTCACGTGTTAATATAATCGTTTGTTTTTCGAGATCATTGAAGTTAGTCCTACTTAGTATAGAAGTGCTTTGTGCTGTAGTAGATGTATCTACATCTAGTGCAAGTCTTGTACACAGAATATCACATTCGGGACTATTTTGTGGATCAGTTGTTGCTGTAGTAAATGTCATATCTATTTTTTGGTCGGGCAAACTGTAATGATCAGTTGTCGAAGATATCAAATAACTTAGCAGTTTTGATGTTTGCTTCGTTGCTTGAGTAGTGATCGAATCTGCTTTGTCCGAGATTCGTATTTCACCTTGCATTACCGATGATTCTCTTGGTACTATTAAGTCATCACTTGGGCTGTGAAATTTTATATGTGTCTCTGTAATATGCATGTCAGCGTGACTCGTGTTTACTCTTTGTATTGTATCAAGCATTGATGAAGAGGATGTTATTATCGAAGTTCTTTCTTTTTGGGTAGTTCTGGAAATGCTTTGCTCTGTCGATGTTAATTCTGGTTTGATTGGTTCATCAGTAGTTGCATTTAAAACTTCTTCAATTCTTATTTTTTCTGCTGTACTGTGAACTCTTTTGTCCCATAAGCTATATTCGGGTGTATGTGTGATGATTTCGGTACTCTGTAATTTTGGCCTAACATATTCATCTGATTCCTCTTGAGAAATACGTGGTGATGATAATTTCTGAAACAGAGTTGATTTAATGTGAATTTCAGGATCTAATGAAGGGATCATTTGTTTACTTAATTTTCGGTGAATTGTTATATTTACTGTTTCATCAGTGAAATCGTGTGTTCTTAATGTTAATTCTGGTGTGTGAATTTTTGGTGTTGGTTTCGTCGTCAGATTCATCAGGATATCTGTTGATGGAGGCTTTGACGTCGGAAGTGTCGATGTTACCCTCTCCGGTATGACTGGTGAGAGGCCAGTATCCGTTTCAACGGCATCTATTTCATATGCAGTGATAAATTTACCAGATGAGGTGATCACTTCCGGCATGACCGTCAGACCTGGTGTACGTGTTAATATTTCTCTTTGTATTTTTGGCGTTGAATCCTGTTTGCCTGTCGGTGAAGCTATCCTTTGTGTGGTATATGTCAGTTTTTCTTCGGGTACATCGATTCGTATTGCGTCAGGCGTTAATAAAACTGATGATTCTTGCGTGGTCACCATGGTGGTAGTGTTTTCCTTTTCGATTTGTCTAATATCTCTTTCTAGTGTGGACATTTTTCTTGCTATGTCATCCACCAAATCAGTTTGTGTAGGTGGAAAAGTAAACAATGACAATGTTCTTTTGTCTCCTTCAATTATTGTTACGTCTTTTACAGTTAATCTATCGATCATACTATGAAATCTTTTCTCCCATAAGCTGTGTTCAAGTGTATGTTTCTTGATTTCAGTACTCCATAATTTCGTCCTAACATATTCATCAGACTCTTTTTGAGAAATTCGAGGGGATGATAATTTCTGAAACAGTGTTGTTTCAGTAGTTGTTGTAGGTAATATTCGTTCAGTTAATTTTAGGGGCCTTGTTATATTTACTGTTTGATCAGGGAAATAAGGTGTTCTTGCTGTTGATACTGGTGTGTGACTTTTCAGTGTTGATTCCATCGTCAGATTCATTACAGTATCTGTTGATAGATGCTCAGATGTGGCAATTGGCGATTTTAACATCTCCGTTATTGATGATGAAAAACCAATGTCAATTTTTGTTGCATCTGTTTCAGTGAGTAACTTATCAGTTGAGACGTTCACTTCTGGCAAGTACGTCAATCGCGGAGTCAGTATTAATGTTTTATTTTGTGCTTTTTGAGTTGAAAGTTGCTTCTCAATCAGTGAAGTCTTTCTCTCAGTGGGCTGTACTTTGGTTACTTTTTCCTCTGTTATATTTATCTGTGTTGTTTCAGATGCTAAGAAAGCTGATGGTACACGAGTTCTCACCATAGTGGTAGTGTTTTCGTTTTTGCTTTTTCTAATGTCTCTTTCTGGAATTGAGATTGTTATTGCTATTTCATCCTCCAAATCAATTGGTTTAGGTTGAAAAGTTGAAAATGACGATGTTCTTTTGCCTTCTTCAATTTCTGTGATGTCTTTTATTGTTTGAATAACAGGTATCCTAGTGATATTTTTCTCAACTGTATCAATCGTGTCCGTGTCAAATTCGAAAATAGTTGGTTTCTTTTCAGTTAGCCTGGTGACAGACTCTGCTTGAGTCAGTGAGGTTCGTGTTCGTTGAGTGTTAACTTCAATATCTTTTTCCTCTGACGTATGCTCTGTAGTTACTGCAAAAGTCGGCACATTGGTTTTGCTTCTTGAATATTTCTCTTCGTCTTGAAAATCTTCTATTTCCAGTGGGTGACTTTCTGTAGGTTCTCTATCGCTTACTTTATCGTCATAGATTCCCAGTGTTTTAGTTAATAAAGGTGTCGTCCTATAAAACGGTTGCGTAGAAAATGGTTTATCTGATACACCCATATATGCCGTTTCCGATGTATTTTCTTGTGCCTGTGTAATCGTTGGCTTTTTTATATGACCGAAGTCAATCCTACTTAAAGCAGTTGATATGGAAATGTCTTCTGCTGTAGTAGAAGTATCAACCTCAATTGCAGGTGTTGCACACAGAATATCACATTCAGGACTATGTTGTGGATCAGTTGCTGCTGTAACCAATGCCGTGTCAATTCTCTGATCGGGCAAACTGTAATCATCAGTTGAAGAATAAATCAAATCTTCTAATAGTTTTGAAGTCTGCTTCGTTGCTTGAGTGGCGATTGTATCTGATTTGGCCGGGCTGAATATTTCCTTTTGCATTGTTGATATTTCACGTTCTGAAACTGTTCCTTCAGTTGACATTATTACGCCCTCACTTGGGATGTGGAATGTTGTAGTTGACGGTATATAATGTGCTTCTGCAATATGCATTTTAGTGTCTGTTCCCCGTGTTGTATCTTGCATTGATGCAGATGTTATTAACGAAGCTGTACTTTCTTTTGTGGCTATAGAGGAAATGCTTTTCTCCGTGTATATCTTTGGTGAGGTTAATTTTACTTTGATTTGTTCAATGGTAGTTGCATTGAGACCTTCTCCTTCTTCTTCAGATGTTAATTTATTTGTCGTACTCTGAAATGTTTTTTCCCATAAGCTATGTTCAGGTGTATGTTTCTTGATTTCGGTACTCCGAAATTTCGTCCTAACATATTTGTCATATTCTTTTTCAGAAATCCAAGGGGACGATACCTTCTGAAACAGTATTGATTTAATACGAGTTTCAGGAGTTGTTGAAGGTATCATTTGTTCACTTAATTTTGGATGCATTGTTATATTTACTGTTTGATCAATGAAATCATGTGTTCTTACAGTTGATTCTGGTATGTGACGTTTCAGTGTTGATTCCATCGTTCGGCTCATCCCGATATCTGTTGAGAGAGACGGAGATGTGGGTAATGACGATTTTAACCTCTTCGTTATTGTTGATGAAATACCGATGTCAGTTTTGGTTGAATTAGCTTCATGTCCTGCGAGAGATTTGTCTGTTGTGATAGTCACTTCCGGTAAATACGTCAGACGTGGAGTCAGTGTTAAACTTTTATTTTCTGTTTTTGTCGTTGAATCCTGTTTGTCTGTCGATGAAACTATACTTTTCGTGATGTATGTCAGTTTTTCTTCGGGTACATCGACCCATGTTGTTTCCGATGTCCATAAAGAGGATGATGCTTCGGTGGTCACCATGGTGGTAATGTTTTCCTTTTCGGTTTTTCTAATTTTTGAAACTTTTGTTGCTATTTCATCTTCCAAATCAGTTTGTTTACGGTGAAAAGTAGACAATGACGATGTTCTTTTGTCCCCTTCAATTACAGTTACTCTATCAGTCGTACTATAAAATACTTTGTCCCATAATATATGTTCTGGTTTATGTGACATAATTCCGGTACTTCGTAATTTCGTTCTGACATGTTCATCAGATTCCACTTGGGAAATATGAGGTGATGGAATTGTTGAAAGCATCATTTCTCGAGTTAATTTGCGCTGCATTGTTATATTTCCTGTCTGATCAGTGAAATCATGTAATTTTACTGTTGATTCTGGTGTTTGAATTTTCGATTTTGTTTCCATTGACAAATTCCTTATGATATCTGTTGATCCAGGCATGGACGTTGAAAATGACGTTTTTAGCCTATCCTTTCTTGCTGGTGAAACGCCAATGTCAATTTTTGTTACATCTCTTTCATAATCAGTCAGAAATTTATCAGTTGTGATGGTCACTTTCGGTAGGAGGTTCAGGCGTGGAGTCAGTGTTAATGTTTGATTTTGTGGTTTTGGTGTTAAAAGCAGCCTGTAAATTGGTGAAAATTTTCTTTCCGTGATATTTGCCTTTCTCGGCTTTTGCACTGTTACATCAATGCGTTTTGTTTCCGATGTTAAGGAAGGTGTCGTTGCCCGTGTGGTCACCATGGCACTAGTGTTTTCTATTTTTCTTTCCCTAATGTCTCTTTCTAGAGTTGAAACTTTTGTTGCTCTTTCATCCTCCGAATCAGTTTGTGTAGGTGGTAAAGTATAAAATAACGATGTTCTATTGTCTACTTCAATTGCTCTTTGAAATACAGGTATCTTGGTGACATATTTGTCACTTGTATCAATCGTGTCCGTTTCGAATGTGAAAATGGTTGGTGTTTTCTTCTCAATTTGACTGGTGGAAATGTCGGTTCGGGTCGATGAAGCTCGTCTTTGTTGCGTGTGAACTCTGGACGTTTTCTCCTCTGACGTGTGATCCATTGTCACTGCAGAAATCGACATATCAGTTATATTTACCGAATATTTCACTTTGAATTTTAAACTTTCTGTTTGCAGTTGCCGACTTTCTGTGGGTTCAGTGTAACTTAATTCATCTTCAGACATTATCGGTTTTGTAGTTGTTTGTGGTGAAGATATTTTGGTATGAAAAGACCGTATAGAAAGCGGTTTATCTGTTTTTGCAATATCTGCTTTTGTTGTTACTTCATCTTCCAAATCAGTTTGATTAGGCTGAAAAGTAGAAAATGACGGCATTCTCTTGTCTACAGTTGCTTTGACATCTTTTACCGATTGAAATGCAGGTATTATGGTGAGACTTTTCTCACGTCTATCAGTCGCACCCGTTTCGAGTGGGAAAATGATTGATGTCTTCTCAGTTCGCCTGGTTGCAAACTTTCTTTTAGACGGTAAGGCTTGTATTCGTTGAGTGTCACCTGTTGTTGCTTTTTCCTTTGACGTGTGTTCTGTTTCAACTGCAAAAGTCGACATATCGGTTTTACTTAGTGAATATCCCTCTTCAACTTGCAAAGTGTCTAGTCCTAGTGGAAGGACTTCTGTGGTTTCTGTATCGCTTACTTTAGTTTCATAGATTTCCGGTTTTATAGCTGTATTTAATAAAGATTTTGTGGTAGGAAACTTCCGTGTAACAAGTGATTTATCTGTTTTTACCCTAGCTGCTAATTCTGAGCTCTTTTCCGGTGTCAGTGTTATCGTTTGCTTTGTGATATCACCCAAATCAACCCCACTTAAAGAGGTTAATTGGAAAATGTCTTTTGCTATAGTAGAAGTATCTACCTCTACTGCTGGTGTTGCACACAGTATATCACATCCTGGGCTAAGTTGGGAATCAGTTGATATTGTAGTCAATGTCATGTCTATTTTGTGATCTAACAAACGGTGATGATCAGTTGTCAGATAAATCTTATGTTTTAAATGTTTTGAAGTCTGCTTTGGTACATGAGTGATGATTGAATCGGCTTTGTCCGTAATTAACATTTCCGTAGGCGTTGCTAATGCTTCAGTTTCTGAAGCTCTTCCTTCAGTTCGCATAATTAAGCTCTCAGTTGGACTGTGAAATTTTGTGGTGGATGGTACGTCATATGTTTCTGAAATATGCATTTTCGTGTCTCTTCTATGTGTTGTATCTAGCGTTGACGAAGGAGACGTTATTAACGAAGACGTTCTCTCTTTTGTGTCTGTTGAGAAAAAACTTTCCTCTGTATATATCTTTCGCGATGTTAATGCTGATTTAATTGGTGCAGCTGTAGTTACAGTTTGATTTTCTTCAATTGTTAATTTATCCACCGTACTCTCCCATATGCCGTGTTCTGATGGATGTGTTATGATTTCGGTACTGCGTAATTTCGACTTTGCATCTTCATCAGATTCCTTTGGAGAGATTCCAGGGGATGATAACTTCTGAAACATTGTTGTTTTCATGTGAGTTTCAGGAGTTGTAGCTGCTGTTACATCTTCAATTGTTAATTTATCCGACGTACTCTTCCTCAAGCCGTGTTCTGATGGATGTGTTATGAGTTCGGTACTTCGTAATTTCATTCGAACATGTTCATCAGATTGCTTTTTAGAAATACGAGGTAATGATAACTTCTGAAACAGTGTTGATTTTACGTAAATTTTAGGCGTTGTTGAAGGTATCGTTTGTTTAGTAAGTGTTCGGTGAATTGTTTTATTTACTGTTTGCTCAGTGAAATCAGTTGTTCTTACAGTTGATTCTGGTATATGACTTTTCAGTATTGGTTTCATAGTTAAATTCATTACGATATCATTTGATAAAGTCTTTGTTGTTGATTTGAAGCTTTCAGTTATTGCTGGTGAAACGCCAATGTCAGTTTCAGTTGCATCTGTTTCATATTCAATGAGAGATTTATCAGTTGAGATTGTCGCTTTTCGTAAGAGCGTCAGACCTGGAGTTCGTGTTAATGTTTTATTTTGTATTTTTAGTATTGAATCCTGTTTGTTTGTCGTTGAAGCTTTACTTTGCATGGTATATGTTAGTTTTTCTTCGGGCCCATCGATCTGTGTTACGTCAGATGTTAAGACAGTTGATGGTTCCTGGATGGTCACCATGGTAGTAGTGTTTTCTTTTTCGAATTGTCTAATATCTCTTTGTAGAGTTGAAACTTGTGTTGCTATTTCATCCTCCAAATCAGTTTGTTTATATGGAAAATCAGAAAATGACATTGTTTTTTTGTCGAATTCGATTGCTTTGACGTCTTTTACAGTTAATATATCTGTCATATTGTGAAATCTTTTTTCCCATAAGAACTGTTCTGCTGGATGTGTCGTGATTTCGGCACTCCGTAAATTCATCGTAACATATTCATCAGATTCCTTTTCAGAAATCCAAGGGGATGATAACTTCTGAAACATTGTTGATTTAATGTGAGTTTCTGGAGTTGTTGAAGGTATCATTTGTTTTGTTAAATTTTGATGAATTGATATATTTATAGTTTGATCAGCAAAATCAGGTATTTCTACTATTGATTCTGGTGTATGACTTTTCAGTGTTGGTTCCATCGTCAGATTCATCACGATGTCTCTTGATGGAGGCTTTGATGTTGGTAATGACGATTTTAACCTATCCTTTATTGCTGGGGAGACGTCAATGTCAATTATTGCAGCACCTGTTTCATATTCAGTTGAAATGGTCATTTCTGGAGTAAACGTCTGACGTGGAATGTTTATTAATGTTTTATTTTGTGTTTTTGGCATTGAAAGCTGCGTGTCATACAATAAAGCCTTTCTCTCAGTGGGATAAGCTTCAGTCACTTTTTCCTCGGTTCTCTCGATCTGTATTGTTTCAGATATTAAGAAATCTGGTGATGCCGTAGTAGTCACCATGGTGGTAGCGTTTTCTTTCTTGCTTTCCCTAAAGTCTCTTTCAAAAATTGAAACTTTTGTTGCCACTTCTTCTTCCAAATCAGTTTGTGAAGGTGGAGAAGATGAAAATGGCGATGTTCTTTTGTCTGCTTCAATTGTTGTAACGTCTTCTACTGTTTGAAATACAGATATCTTGGTGATATTTTTCTTACGTCTATCAATAGTGTCCCTTTCTAATTCGAAAATGGTTGGTGTTTTCTTCTCAGTTTCCCTGGTGAGAAATTCTGTTTGAATCGGAAAAGTTCGTATTCGTTGAGTGTCAAATGTAGTCACGATTTCCTCTGATGTATGATCTATTGTGGAAGTCGACATATTGGTTTTACTTACCGAATGTTGTTCTTCATCTCGCAAAGTTTCCATTTCTAGTGGGCGCCTTTCTATGGTTCCTGTATCGCTTACCCTAGCTTCAGTGATTGCTGGTTTTATAGTTGTATTTAATAAAGATGTCGAGGTATGAAACGTCCGTGTAAAAATTGGTTTGTCCGACTTTACAATATCTGTTGATTCTGATGTTATTTCCTCTGACAATGTAATCGTTTGTTTTTCGAGATCACCCAAGTCAGTGATGCTTAAAGAAGTTGGTATGGAAATGTCTTGTACTGCAGTAGAGGTGTCTAACTCTACTACAGGTGTTGCACACAGAATATCACATTCGGTACTATGTTCCGGATCACTTGCGACTGTTGTCAATTTCGCGCCTATTTTATGATCGGGAAAACTATGATGAGCTTTTGTAGGAGTAATCAAATGTTTTAAATGACTTGAAGACTGTTTTGTTGCTTGAGTAGTGATAGAATCTGCTTTGTCCCTGATTAATATTTCCTTTTGCATTACTGATATTTCAGGTATTGAAACAGTTTTCTCAGTTGACATATTTAGACCCTCACTTGGGCTGTGAAGTTTTTTATATGTTTCCGCAATATGCCTGTCCGTGTGACTGGTGTATACTCTATGTGTTGCATCAAGCATTGATGAAATGGATGTCAATATCGAAGATGTTATTTCTTTTTCGGCTGTTGAAGAAATGCTTCTTTCCGTGTATATGCTTGTCGATGTTAATTCTGGTTTCATTGCTTCAGCTATAGTTACATTTAGATCGTCTTCTTCAGTTGTTAATTTATCTGTCGTACTGTAAAAAACTTTTAAGCTGTGTTCGGGTGTATGTGTCATAATTTCGGTACTACGTAATTTCGTCCTAATATATTCATCAGATACCTCTTGTGAAATTCGAGGAGATAATAATTTCTGAAATAGTGTTGATTTAATGTGAGTTTCAGTTGTTGAAGGTATGATATGTTTAGTTAATTTTCGCTGAATTGTTATATTTCCTGTTCGATCGATGAAACCATGTGTTCTTAATATTGATTCTGGTGTGTGACTTTTCAGTGTTTGATTCATAACCATATCTGTTGATATAGGATATGACAACTTTAAACTATCCGCTATTGTTGTTGAAATGCCACTGGCAGTTTCAGTTGTATCTGTTTCATATTCAATTAGAAATTTATCACTTGAGATATTCATTTCCGGTATGAGCATCAAACCTGGAGTCAGTGTTAATGTTTTATTTAGTGTTTTTGGCGTTGAATAATGTTTCTCTGTCGGAGAAGTTTCCCATTGTGTGGGATAGAGCAGTATTTCCTCGGGTGCATCGATACGTGTTGATTCAGATTTTAAAAAAGCTGACGATTCTCTAGTAGTCTTCATGGTGGTAGAATTTTGTTTTTTACTTTCACTAATATCTGTTTCTAAAGTTGAGACTTTTGTTGCTATTTGGTCCTTCAAATCAGTTTCTGTAGGTGGAAAAGTAGAAAATGACGAAGTAAGCTTTTGCCCTTCAATTGTTGTGTCGTCTTTTACACTAAATCTATCTGTCGTTCTGTGAAATATTTTGTCCCATAAGCTGTGTTCGGGTGTATGTGGCATGATTTCGGCACTCCGTAATTTCATCCTCACATATTCATCTGATACATCTTGAGAAATTAGAGGGGATGATAATTTCTGAAATAATGTTGATTTAGTGTGAATTTCGGTTGTTGAAGGTATCATTTGTTTAGTTAATTTTCGCTGAATTGTTATATTTCTTGTTTGATCAGTGAAATCATGTGTTCTTAATATTGATTCTGGTGTATGACTTTTCAGTGTTGATTCCATCGTTTGATTCATAACCATATCTGTTGATAAAGGCTTTGATATGGGATATGACAACTTTAACCTATCCGCTATTGCAGGTGAAATGCCACTGGCAGTTTTCGTTTTATCAGTTTCATGTTCAGTTAGAAATTTATCACTTAAGATGTCCTTTTCCGTTGTGAACATCAAACCTGGTGTCAGTGTTAATGTTTTATTTAGTGTTTTTGGCGTTGAATAATGTTTATCTGTCGGAGACGTTTTTCTTTTTGTGATTTTGGTCGGCTTTTTTTCAGGTACGTCGATCTGTGTTGTTTCAGATGCTAACAGAGATGATAATGTCATACTAGTCACCATGGTGGTAATATTTTCCTTTTCGATTTGTTTAATATCTTTTTCTAGAGTTGAAATTTTTGTTGCTATTTCCTTCTCTAACTCACTTTGAGTTGGTTCGAAAGTTGAAATTGACGATGTTCTTTTGTCTACTTCAGTTGTTGTTACATCTTTTACAGTTATATCTCTCGCAGTCTGTGATCTTTTATCCCATAATCTCAGTTCGGGTGTATGTGTCATGATTTCGGTACTCTGTAATTTCGTCCTAACATAGTCATCAGATTCCTTTTCAGAAATACGAGGGGATGATAACTTCTGAAACAGTTTCCCTTCCATATAAGTTTCAATAGTTGTCGAAGGCATCTTTTCTTTAATTAATGTTTGGTCAATTGTTCTGTTTAATTTTTGATCAGTGAAATACAGTGTTCTTGTTGTTGATAATGGTGTATGACTTTTCAGTGTGGGTTTCATCCTCAGACTCATCCCGATATCTGTTGATAGAGACGTAGATGTCGGAAATGAAGATTTTAACCACTCCGTCATTGCTGGTGGTTCCCCAATTTCAATTTTTGTTGTATCTGTTCCATATTTAGTGAGCAACTTATGAGTGGAGATGTTCACTTCCGGCAAGAGCGTCAGACCTGAAGTCGGTGGTGTTGTTTTATTTTGTGTTTTTTGCGTTGAAAGCAGTTTGTCAGTCAATGAACTCTTTTTCAGAGTGGGATATGCCTTAATCATTTTTTCCTCTACATCAGTTTGTGTAGGTTGAAAAGTAGAAACTGACGACATTCTTTTGTCTACTTCAATGGTTGTGACATATTTTACTGTTTGCAAAAGAGGTATTTTGGTAAAATGTTTCTCACGTGTATCAATCGTATCTGTTTCGAATGTCAAAATAGTTGGTGTTTTCTTTTCAGTTCGTTCTGTGACAAACTCTATTTGTGTCGGTGTAGCTCGTGTTCGTTGTCTGTCAACTGTTGTCGCTTTATCCTTTAATGTATGCTCTCTTATTGCGACAGAAGTTGACACATCGATTTTGCTTCCCGAATAGACCTCTTCGTCTTCCAATGTTGCTATTTCCTGGCGGCGGCTTCCTGGGGGTTCTCTATAACTTACCTTATCTTCATCGATGGCGATCTGTGTAGTTGTTCTTAATGGAGATTTTCTGATATGAAATGTCCGTTTCGGTTTCTCTGGTATGACAATATCTGCTGATCCCGATATCTTTTCCTGCGTCAATGTCATCGTTTTCTCTTCGAGATCATCCGAGCCAATTCTACTAAAAGAAGTTGGTATGAAGATTTCTTGTTGTGTAGTAGAAGTATCAACCTCAATTGCAGGTGTTGCACACAGAATATCACATTCAGGGCTATGTTGTGGATCAGTTGCTGCTGTAACCAATGCCGTGTCAATTCTCTGATCGGGCAAACTGTAATCATCAGTTGAAGAATAAATCAAATCTTCTAATAGTTTTGAAGTCTGCTTCGTTGCTTGAGTGGCGATTGTATCTGATTTGGCCGGGCTGAATATTTCCTTTTTCATTGTTGATATTTCACGTTCTGAAACTGTTCCTTCAGTTGACATTATTAAGCCCTCACTTGGGATGTGGAATGTTGTAGTTGACGGTATATAGTGTGCTTCTGCAATATGCATTTTAGTGTCTGTTCCCCGTGTTGTATCTTGCATTGATGCAGATGTTATTAACGAAGCTGTACTTTCTTTTGTGGCTATAGAGGAAATGCTTTTCTCCGTGTATATCTTTGGTGAGGTTAATTTTACTTTGATTTGTTCAATGGTAGTTGCATTGAGACCTTCTTCTCCTTCTTCTTCAGATGTTAATTTATTTGTCGTACTCTGAAATGTTTTCTCCCATAAGCTATGTTCAGGTGTATGTTTCTTGATTTCAGTACTCCGAAATTTCGTCCTAACATATTTGTCATATTCTTTTTCAGAAATCCAAGGGGACGATACCTTCTGAAACAGTATTGATTTAATACGAGTTTCAGGAGTTGTTGAAGGTATCATTTGTTCACTTAATTTTGGATGCATTGTTATATTTACTGTTTGATCAATGAAATCATGTATTCTTACAGTTGATTCTGGTATGTGACGTTTCAGTGTTGATTCCATCGTTCGGCTCATCCCGATATCTGTTGAGAGAGACGGAGATGTGGGTAATGACGATTTTAACCTCTTCGTTATTGTTGATGAAATACCGATGTCAGTTTTGGTTGAATTAGCTTCATGTCCTGCGAGAGATTTGTCTGTTGTGATAGTCACTTCCGGTAAATACGTCAGACGTGGAGTCAGTGTTAAAGTTTTATTTTGTTTTTTTCGCGTCGAAAATTGTTTATCTGTGTATAGAGTTCTACTTTCCGTGCGATCTACCTTAGACAGCTTTACATCGAGTACATCGATTCTTTTTGTTTCAGATAAGAATGCTGATGATTCTTGTGTTGGCACCGGGGTGATAGTTTTGCCTTTTTTGCTTTCCTTAATGTCTCTTTCTAGAGTTGAAACTTTTGTTTCTATTTCATCCTCCAAATCAGTTTGTGTAGGTTTGACTGTAAAAAACGACGACGTTCTTTTGTCTATTTGAGTTGCTGTTTGATATACAGGCATTTTCGTGAGATTTTTCTTACGTATATCATTCTTGTCCGTTTTGAATACGAAAATAGTTGGTGGTTTCGTCTCAATTCGCCTGGTCGCAATGGCTGTTTGAGTTGGTAAAGCTCGTGTTCTTTGCGTGTCTATTATAGTCGCCTTCTCCTCTGACGTTTGTTTTGTTGTCAATGCAGAAATCGACATATCAGTTTTGCTTATCGAATATTCCACTTCGTCTTTCAAAATTTGCAGTGGCCGACTTTCTGTGGGTTCGATATCGCTTGTTTTAGCTTCATAGATTGAAATTAATAAAGGTGCTGTGATATTAAACGCCCTTGTAGAAAACTGTTTTTCTGGTATTACAATATCAGATGCTTTCGGTGACTTTTTATGTGCCAATGTAATCGTTTCCTTTTCGAGATCATCAATATCTTTCGTACTGTAAGAAGTTGGTATGAGAATGTCTTGTACTGTAGTAGAAGTATCTACTTCTACTGCAGGTGTTGCGCACAGAATGTCGCATTCGGTACTATGTTGTGCAGCAGTTGCTGCTTTAGTCAATGTCGTGTCTATTTTGTGATGGAGTAAACTGTGATTACCAGTTGTAGGAGAAACCAAATGTTTTAACAGTTTCGAAGTTTGCTTCATCGCATGGTTTGTGAATAAATCTGCTTTGCCCGTGATTAATATATCTCTTTGCGTTGACGATGCTTCAGGTTCTGAACCTGTTTCTTCAGTCGACATAATTAAAGGATGACTTGGGCTGTGGAATTCAGTGCTTAAGTATATACTACGTGTTTCGGTGTGACTCGTGTTTGTTATCTTTATTGCATCAAGTATTAAAGGGGTTACTACAGTGGCTGTTGTTAACGAAGATGTTTTTTCTTTTGGAGTTGTTGAGGAAATGTTTCCGTCTGTATATAGCTTTCGCGATGTTAATGCTACCGTCATTGGTTGAACTGTCGTTGTATTTAGTGCTTCTTCTTCAATTGTTAATTTGTCTGTCGTACTGTTAAATGTTTTGTCCCATAAGCTGACTTCTGGTGTATGTGTCATCATTTCAGTACCCATAAATTTCGCCCTAATATATTCATCGGATTCTTTTTCAGAAATACCAGGAGATAATAACATCTGAAGCAGAGTTGATTTAATGTGAGTTTCAGTTGTTGTAGGTATCATTTGTTTAGTTGATTTTCGGTGAATTGTGGTATTTACTGTTTGATCAGTAAACTCATCTGTTCTTACTGTTGATTCTAGATGCTTCGATGTGAGATTTAATCTATCCGTTATAACTGGTGAAAGGCCAATTTCAGTTTCACTTACATCTGTTGCATAATCAGTGAGTAAATTGTCTGTAGATAAGAGCATCAGACGTGGAGTCAGTGTTAATGTTTCATTTTGTATTTTTAGCGGGGAATCCTGTTTGTGTATCAGGGAAGTTTTCCTTTGTGTGCTATGTGTCAGATTTCCCTCGGGTACATCAATCCGTGTTATTTCAGATGTTAAGAATGTTGATAATCCTTGACTTGTCACTATGGTGGAAATGTTCTTTATTTTGTTTTCCCTAATGTCTCTTTCTAGAGTTGAGACTTTTGTTACTATTTCATCCTCCAATTCTGTTTTTGTAGGTTGAAAAGTAGAAGATGACGGTGTTCTTTTGTCTTCTTTAATTGTTGTGACGTCTTTGGCAGTTAATTTATCGATCATACTGTAAAATCTTTTGTCCCGAAAGCTATGTTCGGGCATATGTGTCATTATTTCAGCTTTTGAGGAGATGCTTTTTTCTGTGTACATCTTTATCGATGTCACTTCTGGTTTCATTGGTTTGGATATAGTTGCATTTAGATCGTCTTCTTTCATTGTTAATTTATCCGTCGTATTGTACGATCTTTTTTCCCATATGCTGTGTTCTGTTGGATGTGTCATGATTTCGGTACTCCGTAATGTCATCCTGGCATGTTCATCGGATTCCTTTTGCGAAATAAGAGGGGAAGATAACTTTTGAAACAGTGTTTTTTCTATGTGAGTTTCGGTTGTTGAAGGTTTTATTTGTTTAGTTAATTTTTGGTGAATAGTTATATTCCCTGTTTGATCAATGAAATCATGTGTTCTTGGTGTGGATTCAGGTGTGTAACTTTTCAGTGTTGATTGCATTGTCAGATTCTTTAACATATCCGTTGATATATGCGTTGATGTTGATAATGATAGTTTTACCCTATCCTGTACTGCTGGAGAAAGGCTAATATGAATTTCTCTTGCATCTGTTTCGTATTCAGTGAGAAATTTATCAGTTGAGATGGTCACTTCTGGTATGAGAGTCACACGTGGTGTCAGTATTAATGTTTCATTTTTTGTTTTCTGTGTTGAAAGCTCTCGATCAGTTAGTGAAGTCTTTCTCTCAATGGCATATTCCTTCGTTAGATTTTCTTCAGGTATACTGATCCGTGTTGTTTCAAATGTTAAGACGGTTGGTGATACCTTATTGGTAACCATCGTGGTAGAATTTTGTTTTTTGCTGACCCTGATATCACTTTCTAAAGCAGAGTATTTTGTTACTATTTCATCCTCCAATTCTGTTTGTGAGGGTTGAAAAATAGAAAACGATGAGGATTTTTTCTCTGCTTCAATTTTCGTGACGTCTTTTTCTGTTTCAATATCAGGCATTTTGGTGAGTTTTTTCTCACCTGTTCCCAATGTGTAAATCGTTGGTCTTTTCTTCTCAATTCGCTTGATCGTAAACACTGTTTGAGTCGGTAAAGATCGTGTACCAACGACTGTCGCTTTTTCCTCTGACGCATGCTGTGTTATCACTGGAGATGTTTTGCTTACCAAATATTTCTCTTCGTCTTGCAAACTTTCCATTTCCAGAGGCCGCCTTTTTGTGGATTCTGTATGACTTACTTTACCGTCATAGATTGCCGGTTTTGTAATTGTACCTAATGAATATGTCGTGGTATGAAACGTTCCTGTAGAAAGCGGCTTGTCCGATTTTACATAATCTGCTGCTTCGAATGACTTTTCCTGTGTCAATGTAATTGTTTCCTTTTCGAGATCACTCATGTCAATCCCACTTAAAGAAGTTAGTGTAGAAATGTCTTGTGCTGTAGTAAAAATATCTACCTCTACTGCAGGTGTTGCACACAAAATATCACAGCCGGGATTAAGTTCTGGATTTGTTGTTGCTGTATCCAACACCGTGTCTGTTTTGTGAACGGATAAATCATCTTGATCATCTGTAGGTGTTTTCATCGGTGATATCAGATGTTTTAACAGTTTTGAAGTCTGCTTCGTTGTGATTGAATCTGCTTTCTCCTTGATTGATATTTCACTTTGCGTTTCTGATACTTCAGTTTCTGAAGCTCTTTCGTCAGTTCGCATAATTAAGCCCTCAGTTGGGGTGTGGAACTTTGTGGTGGACGGTATGTCATATGTTCCTGCAATATGTTTGTCAGTGTGACTTGTGTCCGTTCTCTGTGTTCTACCAAACACTGGCGAAGAGGTTGTTACTAACGAAGATGTTTTTACTTTTGTGGCTGTTGAGGAAATTCTTTGCTCTGTGTATATGTTCGTCAATGTTAATTCTGGTTTGATTGGTTCATCGGTAGTTGCATTTAAAACTTCTTCAATTCTTATTTTTTCTGCTGTACTGGGAACTCTTTTGTCCCATAAGCTATATTCGGGTGTATGTGTGATGATTTCGGTACTCTGTAATTTTGGCCTAACATATTCATCTGATTCCTCTTGAGAAATACGTGGTGATGATAATTTCTGAAACAATGTTGATTTAATGTGAATTTCAGGATCTAATGAAGGCATCATTTGTTTACTTAATTTTCGGTGAATTGTTATATTTACTGTTTCATCAGTGAAATCGTGTGTTCTTAATGTTAATTCTGGTGTGTGAATTTTTGGTGTTGGTTTCATCGTCAGATTCATCAGGATATCTGTTGATGGAGGCTTTGAGACTGTTGAAAGGCCAATGTCAGTTTCAGTGGCATCTGTTTCATATATATTTGGCAATATTAATGCTGGTTTCATTGTTTGAGCTGTAGTTGCATTTAGATCTTCGATTGTTATGTTATCTGTCATACTCTGAAATCTAACTTTTTCCCATGAGCTGCTACTATCTGGTCTAGTTGTCATGATTTCGGTACTTCGTAATTTCGTTCTAAAATATTCATCAGATTCCACTTGAGAAATATGAGGAGTTGATAACTTTTGAAACAGTGTTGATTTAATGTATTTTTCAGGATCTGTTGAAGGTATCATTTGTTCGGTTATTTTCCGGTACCTTGTTATATTTCCTTTTTGATCAGTGAAATAGTGTGTTCTTACTAATGATTCTGGTGTATGACTTTTCAAGGTTGTTTCCATCGTCAGGTTCATCACAATGTCAGTTGAGAGAGGCTTTGATGTTGAAAATGACGATTTTAATCTCTCCATTATTGCCGGTGAAATGCCATAGGCAGTCTCAGTTGTATCTTTTTCATAGAGAGATTTATCAGTTGGAAACGTCACGTTCGAAGTGTCTGTTGGACTAGGAGTCAGTGTTAATGCTTTATTTGGTGTTTTTAGCGTTGAATACTGTTTGTCTGTCGGGGAAGTTTTCCATTGTGTGGGATATATAAGTTTTTCCTCGGGTACATCGATACGTGTTGATTTAGATTTTAGGAAAGCTGAGGATGATTTAATAGTCACCATGGTGGTAGTATTTTCTTTTTTGATTCGTGTTTTTTCAGATGGCAAGAAAGCCGATGATGCCCGAGGGGTCACCATGGTGGTAGTGTTTTCTTTTTTGCTTTCCCTCGTGTCTTCTTCTAGAGTTGTTGCTCTTTCATCCTCCGAATCAGTTTGTGTAGGTGGTAAAGTATAAAATAACGATGTTCTATTGTCTACTTCAATTGCTCTTTGAAATACAGGTATCTTGGTGACATATTTCTCACTTGTATCAATCGTGTCCGTTTCGAATGTGAAAATGGTTGGTGTTTTCTTCTCAATTTGCCTGGTGGAAATGTCGGTTTTGGTTGATGAAGCTCGTCTTAGTTGCGTGTGAGCTCTGGACGTTTTCTCCATTGTCACTGCAGAAATCGACATATCAGTTATATTTAC
Organism: Acanthosepion lycidas; assembly: GCA_963932145.1. NCBI lineage: Eukaryota > Metazoa > Mollusca > Cephalopoda > Sepiida > Sepiidae > Acanthosepion > Acanthosepion lycidas. The sequence goes on along the minus strand of OZ010608.1, from coordinate 69,593,697 downwards.
CGAATATTTCACTTTGAATTTTAAACTTTCTGTTTGCAGTTGCCGACTTTCTGTGGGTTCTGCATCACTTAATTCATCTTCAGACATTACCAATTTTGTAGTTGTACTTGGTGAAGATAGTTTGGTATGAAACGTCTGTGTAGAAAATGGTTGGTCTGTTTTTACAATACCTGCTGATTGCGATGACTCTTCATGTGGCAATGTAATCTTTTGCTTTTCAAAATCATCCACAGCAATCAGACTTAAAGCTGTTGTTATGGAAATGGTTTCTGCTGTAGTAGATGTATCTACCTCTACTGCAGGTGTTGCACACAGAATATCACATTCAGGCCCATGTTGTGGATCAGTTCCTGCTGTAGACAATGTTGTGTCTATTTTGTGATAGACCAAACCTTCCTGATCAATTGTAGGTGTTTTCTTTAATGGAAACAAACGCTGTAACAGTTTTGAAGTTTGCTTCATTGCTTGACTGGTGATTGAATCTGCTTTGTCCTTGATTAATAATTTCCTATCTGTTGCTGATAGTTCACGTTTTGAAACTGTTTCTTCAGTTGACATGATTAAGTCCTCTGTTGGGCGATGAAATTTTATTGGTGGCGTTATGTCGTGCTTTTCTGCAATAGGCATGTCTGTTTGACGCGTGTCTGTGCTCTGTGTTGTATCAAGCATTGATGAATAGGGTGTTAATAACGATGTTCTTACTTTTGGTTCTGTTGAAGAAATGCTTTTGTCTGTGTATATCTTTAGCGATGCTAATGATGGTTGCATTCGTTCAGTGGCACTTGCATTTGGATGTTTTTTCTCAATTGTTAATTTATCTATCATACTGGAAATTTTTTTGTCCCATAAGTCATGTTCATGTGTAAGTGTCATAATTTCGGTACTACGTAATTGACTTTTGACATATTCAACAGAATCGTTTTGAGAAGTCCAAGGGGATGATAAATTCTGAAACAGTGTTGATTTAATGTGAATTTCAGTTGTTGAAGGTATCTGAATTGTTGTATTTCTTGTTTGATCAGTGAAATCATGTGTTCTTAATATTGATTCTGGTGTATGACTTTTCAGTGTTGATTCCATCGTTTGATTCATAACCATATCTGTTGATGAAGGCTTTGATATGGGATATGACAACTTTAACCTATCCGCTATTGCAGGTGAAATGCCACTGGCAGTTTTCGTTTTATCAGTTTCATGTTCAGTTAGAAATTTATCACTTAAGATGTCCTTTTCCGGTGTGAACATCAAACCTGTAGTCAGTGTTAATGTTTTATTTGGTGTTTTTGGCGTTGAATAATGTTTGTCCGTCGGGGAAGTTTTCCATTGTGTGGGATATATAAGTTTTTCTTTAGGTACATCGATACGTGTTGTTTCATATTTTAAAAAAGCTGACGATTCCCTCGTAGTCTTCATGGTGGTAGAATTTTGTTTTTTGCTTTCATTAATATCTGCTTCTAAAGTTGAGACTTTTGTTGCTATTTGGTCCTTCAAATCAGTTTCTGTAGGTGGAAAAGTAGAAAATGACGAAGTAAGTTTTTGCCCTTCAATTGTTGTGTCGTCTTTTACACTAAATCTATCTGTCGTACTGTAAAATACTTTGTCCCATAATCTAAGTTTCGATGTGTAGGTCATAATTTCAGTATTCCGTAATTTCCTCCCGACGTATTCACTCGATTCATTTATAGAAAGCCAAGGTGATGATAACTTCTGAGACGGTGTTGATTTAATGTGTGTTTCAGGAATTTTTGAAGATATTATTTCTTTAGTTAATTTTAGGTGACTTGTTATATTTCCTGCTTGATCCATGAAATCATGTTTTCTTACAGTTGTTTCTGGTGTTTGATTTTTCAGTGTTGGTTCCATCCTCATTTTCATTGCGATATCTATTGATAGAGGCTTTGATGTCGGAAATGAGGATTTTAACCTCTCAGGTATTGCTGGTGAAACACCAATATCAATTTTTGTTGCATCTCTTTGATCTTCAATGAGAAATTTATTAGTTGAGATTGTCATTTTCGGTATGAGCGTCAGACGTGGAGCCAATGTTTTATTTTCTGTTTTTTGCGTTGAAAGCTGCTTGTCAGTCAGTGAAGTATTTCTCCAAGTGGTATATGCTTTAGTTAATTTTTCCTTGGATACATCGATGCGTCCTGTTTCAGGTGTTAAGAAAGCTGATGGTGGTGCGATATTAGTCACCATAGTGGTAGTATTTAGATTTTTGCTGTACCTAATGTCTTTTTCTAGACTTGAGTTTTTTGTTGATTCTGGTGTATGAATTTTCAGTGTGGATTCCATTGTCAGATTCATTATGGTATCTGTTGATAGCGGCTTAGACTTAGGGAATGACGATTTTAACATCTCCGTTATTGCTGGTGAAACACCAGTGTAAATTTTTGTTGCATCTGTTTCATATTCAGTTGAGATGTTCACTTCCGGCATTAGCGTCAGACGCGGGGTCAGTATAAATGTTTTATTTTGTGATCTTTGTGTCGAAAGCGGCTTCCCAATCAATGAAGTCTTTCTCTCAGTGGGATATACTTTGCTCATTTTTTCCTCTGTTATACCAATCTGTGTTGTTTCAGATGTTAACAAAGCTGCTGATGCCCGAGTAGCCACCATAGTGGTAGTGTTTTCCTTTTTGCTTTTTCTAATGTCTCTTTCTGGAGTTGAGATTGTCTTTGCTGTTTCTTCCAAGTCAATTCGTTTCAGTTGAAAAGTAGACAATGACGATGTTCTTTTGTCTACTTCAGTTCCTGCGACATCTTTTACAGTTTGGACGACAGGCATTTTGGTAACATTTTTCTCACGTGTATCGATCGTGTCTATTTCCAATGCGAAAATGGTTGGTATTTTCATCTCAGTTCGCCTGGTCGCAAACTCTGTTTGAGTCGATAATGGTCGTGTTCGTAGCGCGTCAACTGTCGTCGCTTTCTCCTCTGACGTATGACCTATTGTCACTGGAAAAATCGGCATATCAGTTTTCCTTACCAAATATACCTCTTCCTCTTTCAAACTTACTACTTCCATTGGGTGTACTTCTGTCGGTTCTGTATCACTAAATTTAGCTTCAGTGACTATCGGTTTTGTAGTTGTACTTAATGAAGATATTTTGGTGTGAAACATCCTTGTAGTAAGCGGTTTGACTTTTTTTGCAGTATCTATTGATTCCAGTGATTTTTCATGTAGCAACCTTATCGTTTGCTTTTCGAAATCATCCAAATGAATCGTACCTGAAGACGTTGGTATGGAAATAGCTTCTGTCGTAGTAGACGTATCTACTTCTACTGCAGGTGTTGCACACAGTATATCACATTCAAGATCAGATACTGTTGTCAATGTCGTGTCTATTTTGTGATCGGTCAAACCGTCCTGATGAATTGTAAGGGTTTTCCCAAGTGGAGTCAAATGAAGTTTTGAAGTTTGCTTCCTTGCTTGGGTGGTGATTGAATGTGATTTGCCATTCATTAATATTTCTCTTTGCGTTGCTGATACTTCATCTTTTGAAACTTCTTCAGTTGACCTAATTAATCCCCCACTTGACTTGTGAAATTTTGTGACTGACGGCAAGTCATGGCTTCCTGCAATGTGCATTTTGGTGTGACTGGTATCTCCTCTCTGTGTTGCATCAAGCATTGTCGAAGTGGATGTTATTGACGTAGACGTTCGTTCTTCTGCGGCTGTTGAGGAAACTTTTTTGCCTGTATATATTTTTGGTGATGAATCTGGCTTGATTAGTTGAGCTGAAGTTGCATTTAAATCTTCTTCAATTGGAGATTCTTCTGTCGTATTGTGAAATATTTTGTCCCATGTTCTGCGTTCTGGTGGATGTGTCGTGTTTTCAGTTCTCCATAATTTTGTCCTAACATGCTCATCAGATTCCTTTTGAGAAATATGATGGGATGATAACATCGGAACAAGAGTTGATTTAATGAGAATTTCAGGATTTGTTGACGGTATCATTTGTTTAGTTAATTTTCGCTGAGTTGTTATATTTCCTGCTTGATCAGTGAAATCATGTGTTCTTAACGTTGATTCTCGTGTCTGACTTTTCAGTGTTCGCTCCGTCGGCAGAGTCATTATGATATCTGTTGATTGAGGTTTTGATGTCTGAAATGAAGGTTTTAACCTATCCGGTATGCCAATATCAATTTCAGTTGCATTTGTTTCATATTCAGTGTGTAATTTATCAGATGAGATCGTCAGTTTCGGTAAAAGCGTCACACCTGGAGTTCGTGTTAATGTTCTATTTTGTGTTTTTTGTGTCGAAATCTGCGTGTCATTCAGTAAAGTTTTTCTTTTTATGGGATATGCCTTAGACAGTTTTTTGTCGGGTACATCGATCCGTGTTGTTTCAGATGTTAAGAAAGTTGATGATGCCCGAGCAGTTAGCATGGTGGTAATGTTTTCTTCTTTGCTTTCCCTAATGACACTTTCTTGAGTTGAAACTTTTGTTGCTTTTCCATCCTCTAGATCAGTGTGTGAGGGTGGAATAGTAGAAAATGACAATATTCTTTTGTCAACTTCTACTGTGATGTCTTTTACTGGTTGGATTACAAGCATCTTGGTGTGATTTTTCTCATCTGTTTCAATCTTGTCCGTTTTGAATGCGAAAATGGTTGGTGTTTCCTTCTCGGTTTGAATAGTTAACGCTCTTGTTTGCAGAGAATCAACTAAGGTCTCCTTTTCTCCTAATGCATGATCTATTGTTTCTGCAGAGGTCGAAATATTGGTTTTACTTACGGAAGATAACTCTTTGTCTTGCAAAGTTTCTATTTTCAGTGGATACTTTTCTGTGTGTTCTGTGTCGTTTACTTTAGCTTCATAAATTGCCGGTTCCGTAGTTGTACTTAATAAAGGCTTTGTGGTATGAAATGTCCGCGTACGAAGCAGTTTGTCTGGTTTTACAATATCCGCTGATTCCGAGGTCTCTTCATGTGTTGATGTAATCGTTTGCATCTCCAGATCACCAAAGTCAGTGGTACTTAAAGTAGTTGGTATGGAAATGGCTTCTGCCGTAGTAGAAGCATCTACCTCTACTGCAGGTGTTGCACACAGAATATCACATTCGGAAGGAAGATGTAGATCAGGTGCTGCTGTAGCAAATGCCGTGTCTATTTTGTGATCGGCCAAACCGTCCTGACCAATACTCGGTGTTTTCTCCGCTGAAATCAAATGTTTTACTAGCTTTGAAGTTTGCTTCGTTATTTGAGTGGCGATTGAATCTGCTTTGTCCGTGACTAATATTTCTCTTTGTGTTACTGATACTTCATCTTTTGAAACTTTTTCATCATTTGACATAATTGAAACCTCACTTGTGACGTGAGATTTTGTGGTTGACGGTATATCATGTTTTTCTGTAATATGTATTTTGGTGTGACTGGTATCTCCTCTCTGTGTTGCATCAAGCATTGTCGAAGTGGATGTTATTGACGTAGACGTTCGTTCTTCTGCGGCTGTTGAGGAAACTTTTTTGCCTGTATATATTTTTGGTGATGAGTCTGGCTTGATTAGTTGAGCTGAAGTTGCATTTAAATCTTTTTCAATTGGAGATTCTTCTGTCGTATTGTGAAATATTTTGTCCCATGTTCTGCGTTCTGGTGGATATGTCGTGTTTTCAGTTCTCCATAATTTTGTCCTAACATGCTCATCAGATTCTTTTTGAGAAATATGAAGGGATGATAACATCGGAACAAGAGTTGATTTAATGAGAATTTCAGGATTTGTTGACGGTATCATTTGTTTAGTTAATTTTCGCTGAGTTGTTATATTTCCTGCTTGATCAGTGAAATCATGTGTTCTTAACGTTGATTCTCGTGTCTGACTTTTCAGTGTTCGCTCCGTCGGCAGAGTCATTATGATATCTGTTGATTGAGGTTTTGATGTCTGAAATGAAGGTTTTAACCTATCCGGTATGCCAATATCAATTTCAGTTGCATTTGTTTCATATTCAGTGTGTAATTTATCAGATGAGATCGTCAGTTTCGGTAAAAGCGTCACACCTGGAGTTCGTGTTAATGTTCTATTTTGTGTTTTTTGCGTCGAAATCTGCGTGTCATTCAGTAAAGTTTTTCTTTTTATGGGATATGCCTTAGACAGTTTTTTGTCGGGTACATCGATCCGTGTTGTTTCAGATGTTAAGAAAGTTGATGATGCCCGAGCAGTTAGCATGGTGGTAATGTTTTCTTCTTTGCTTTCCCTAATGACACTTTCTTGAGTTGAAACTTTTGTTGCTTTTCCATCCTCTAGATCAGTGTGTGAGGGTGGAATAGTAGAAAATGACAATATTCTTTTGTCAACTTCTACTGTGATGTCTTTTACTGGTTGGATTACAAGCATCTTGGTGTGATTTTTCTCATCTGTTTCAATCTTGTCCGTTTTGAATGCGAAAATGGTTGGTGTTTCCTTCTCGGTTTGAATAGTTAACGCTCTTGTTTGCAGAGAATCAACTAAGGTCTCCTTTTCTCCTAATGCATGATCTATTGTTTCTGCAGAGGTCGGAATATTGGTTTTACTTACGGAAGATAACTCTTTGTCTTGCAAAGTTTCTATTTTCAATGGATACTTTTCTGTGTGTTCTGTGTCGTTTACTTTAGCTTCATAAATTGCCGGTTCCGTAGCTGTACTTAATAAAGGCTTTGTGGTATGAAATGTCCGCGTACGAAGCAGTTTGTCTGGTTTTACAATATCCGCTGATTCCGAGGTCTCTTCATGTGTTGATGTAATCGTTTGCATCTCCAGATCACCAAAGTCAGTGGTACTTAAAGTAGTTGGTATGGAAATGGCTTCTGCCGTAGTAGAAGCATCTACCTCTACTGCAGGTGTTGCACACAGAATATCACATTCGGAAGGAAGATGTAGATCAGGTGCTGCTGTAGCAAATGCCGTGTCTATTTTGTGATCGGCCAAACCGTCCTGACCAATACTCGGTGTTTTCTCCGCTGAAATCAAATGTTTTACTAGCTTTGAAGTTTGCTTCGTTATTTGAGTGGCGATTGAATCTGCTTTGTCCGTGACTAATATTTCTCTTTGTGTTACTGATACTTCATCTTTTGAAACTTTTTCATCATTTGACATAATTGAAACCTCACTTGTGACGTGAGATTTTGTGGTTGACGGTATATCATGTTTTTCTGTAATATGTATTTTGGTGTGACTGGTATCTCCTCTCTGTGTTGCATCAAGCATTGTCGAAGTGGATGTTATTGACGTAGACGTTCGTTCTTCTGCGGCTGTTGAGGAAACTTTTTTGCCTGTATATATTTTTGGTGATGAGTCTGGCTTGATTAGTTGAGCTGAAGTTGCATTTAAATCTTCTTCAATTGGAGATTCTTCTGTCGTATTGTGAAATATTTTGTCCCATGTTCTGCGTTCTGGTGGATATGTCGTGTTTTCAGTTCTCCATAATTTTGTCCTAACATGCTCATCAGATTCCTTTTGAGAAATATGATGGGATGATAACATCGGAACAAGAGTTGATTTAATGAGAATTTCAGGATTTGTTGACGGTATCATTTGTTTAGTTAATTTTCGCTGAGTTGTTATATTTCCTGCTTGATCAGTGAAATCATGTGTTCTTAACGTTGATTCTCGTGTCTGACTTTTCAGTGTTCGCTCCGTCGGCAGAGTCATTATGATATCTGTTGATTGAGGTTTTGATGTCTGAAATGAAGGTTTTAACCTATCCGGTATGCCAATATCAATTTCAGTTGCATTTGTTTCATATTCAGTGTGTAATTTATCAGATGAGATCGTCAGTTTCGGTAAAAGCGTCACACTTGGAGTTCGTGTTAATGTTCTATTTTGTGTTTTTTGTGTCGAAATCTGCGTGTCATTCAGTAAAGTTTTTCTTTTTATGGGATATGCCTTAGACAGTTTTTTGTCGGGTACATCGATCCGTGTTGTTTCAGATGTTAAGAAAGTTGATGATGCCCGAGCAGTTAGCATGGTGGTAATGTTTTCTTCTTTGCTTTCCCTAATGACACTTTCTTGAGTTGAAACTTTTGTTGCTTTTCCATCCTCTAGATCAGTGTGTGAGGGTGGAATAGTAGAAAATGACAATATTCTTTTGTCAACTTCTACTGTGATGTCTTTTACTGGTTGGATTACAAGCATCTTGGTGTGATTTTTCTCATCTGTTTCAATCTTGTCCGTTTTGAATGCGAAAATGGTTGGTGTTTCCTTCTCGGTTTGAATAGTTAACGCTCTTGTTTGCAGAGAATCAACTAAGGTCTCCTTTTCTCCTAATGCATGATCTATTGTTTCTGCAGAGGTCGAAATATTGGTTTTACTTACGGAAGATAACTCTTTGTCTTGCAAAGTTTCTATTTTCAATGGATACTTTTCTGTGTGTTCTGTGTCGTTTACTTTAGCTTCATAAATTGCCGGTTCCGTAGTTGTACTTAATAAAGGCTTTGTGGTATGAAATGTCCGCGTACGAAGCAGTTTGTCTGGTTTTACAATATCCGCTGATTCCGAGGTCTCTTCATGTGTTGATGTCATCGTTTGCATCTCCAGATCACCAAAGTCAGTGGTACTTAAAGTAGTTGGTATGGAAATGGCTTCTGCCGTAGTAGTAGAAGCATCTACCTCTACTGCAGGTGTTGCACACAGAATATCACATTCGGAAGGAAGATGTAGATCAGGTGCTGCTGTAGCAAATGCCGTGTCTATTTTGTGATCGGCCAAACCGTCCTGACCAATACTCGGTGTTTTCTCCGCTGAAATCAAATGTTTTACTAGCTTTGAAGTTTGCTTCGTTATTTGAGTGGCGATTGAATCTGCTTTGTCCGTGACTAATATTTCTCTTTGTGTTACTGATACTTCATCTTTTGAAACTTTTTCATCAGTTGACATAATTGAAACCTCACTTGTGACGTGAGATTTTGTGGTTGACGGTATATCATGTTTTTCTGTAATATGTATTTTGGTGTGACTGGTATCTCCTCTCTGTGTTGCATCAAGCATTGTCGAAGTGGATGTTATTAACGTAGACGTTCGTTCTTCTGCGGCTGTTGAGGAAACTTTTTTGCCTGTATATATTTTTGGTGATGAGTCTGGCTTGATTAGTTGAGCTGAAGTTGCATTTAAATCTTCTTCAATTGGAGATTCTTCTGTCGTATTGTGAAATATTTTGTCCCATGTTCTGCGTTCTGGTGGATATGTCGTGTTTTCAGTTCTCCATAATTTTGTCCTAACATGCTCATCAGATTCCTTTTGAGAAATATGATGGGATGATAACATCGGAACAAGAGTTGATTTAATGAGAATTTCAGGATTTGTTGACGGTATCATTTGTTTAGTTAATTTTCGCTGAGTTGTTATATTTCCTGCTTGATCAGTGAAATCATGTGTTCTTAACGTTGATTCTCGTGTCTGACTTTTCAGTGTTCGCTCCGTCGGCAGAGTCATTATGATATCTGTTGATTGAGGTTTTGGTGTCTGAAATGAAGGTTTTAACCTATCCGGTATGCCAATATCAATTTCAGTTGCATTTGTTTCATATTCAGTGTGTAATTTATCAGATGAGATCGTCAGTTTCGGTAAAAGCGTCACACTTGGAGTTCGTGTTAATGTTCTATTTTGTGTTTTTTGCGTCGAAATCTGCGTGTCATTCAGTAAAGTTTTTCTTTTTATGGGATATGCCTTAGACAGTTTTTTGTCGGGTACATCGATCCGTGTTGTTTCAGATGTTAAGAAAGTTGATGATGCCCGAGCAGTTAGCATGGTGGTAATGTTTTCTTCTTTGCTTTCCCTAATGACACTTTCTTGAGTTGAAACTTTTGTTGCTTTTCCATCCTCTAGATCAGTGTGTGAGGGTGGAATAGTAGAAAATGACAATATTCTTTTGTCTACTTCTACAGTGATGTCTTTTACTGGTTGGATTACAAGCATCTTGGTGTGATTTTTCTCATCTGTTTCAATCTTGTCCGTTTTGAATGCGAAAATGGTTGGTGTTTCCTTCTCGGTTTGAATATTTAACGCTCTTGTTTGCAGAGAATCAACTAAGGTCTCCTTTTCTCCTAATGCATGATCTATTGTTTCTGCAGAGGTCGAAATATTGGTTTTACTTACGGAAGATAACTCTTTGTCTTGCAAAGTTTCTATTTTCAGTGGATACTTTTCTGTGTGTTCTGTGTCGTTTACTTTAGCTTCATAAATTGCCGGTTCCGTAGTTGTACTTAATAAAGGCTTTGTGGTATGAAATGTCCGCGTACGAAGCAGTTTGTCTGGTTTTACAATATCTGCTGATTCCGAGGTCTTTTCATGTGTTGATGTAATCGTTTGCATCTCCAGATCACCAAAGTCAGTGGTACTTAAAGTAGTTGGTATGGAAAAGACTTCTACCGTAGTAGAAGCTTCTACCTCTACTGCGGGTGTTGCACACAGAATATCACATTCGGAAGGAAGATGTAGATCAGGTGCTGCTGTAGCAAATGCCGTGTCTATTTTGTGATCGGCCAAACCGTCCTGACCAATACTCGGTGTTTTCTCCGCTGAAATCAAATGTTTTACTAACTTTGAAGTTTGCTTCGTTATTTGAGTGGCGATTGAATCTGCTTTGTCCGTGACTAATATTTCTCTTTGTGTTACTGATACTTCATCTTTTGAAACTTTTTCATCATTTGACATAATTGAAACCTCACTTGTGACGTGAGATTTTGTGGTTGACGGTATATCATGTTTTTCTGTAATATGTATTTTGGTGTGACTGGTATCTCCTCTCTGTGTTGCATCAAGCATTGTCGAAGTGGATGTTATTGACGTAGACGTTCGTTCTTCTGCGGCTGTTGAGGAAACTTTTTTGCCTGTGTATATTTTTGGCGATGTTAATTTTGATTTGATTTGTTCAATGCTAGTTGCTGTTAGATCTTCTTCGCTAATTGTTAATTTCTTTGTGTTAGTTGGAAATCTTTTGTCCCATAAGCTGTGTTCTGATGTATGTTTCTTGATTTTGGTACTCCTAACATCTTTGGTATCCTTTTGAGAAATACGAGCGGATGATAACTTCTGGAACAGTGTTGATTTAATGTGGGTTTCACGATCTGTTGATGGTACCATTTGTTTAGTTAATTTTCGGTGAGTTGTTACATTTCCTTTTTGATCAATGAAATCATGTGATCTCTCTGTTGATTCTCGTGTATGACTTTTCAAGGCTGGTTCCATCGTCAAACGCATCACGGTATCACTTGATAGAGGCTTTGATGTCGGAAACGACGATATTGACCCATCTTTTATTGCTGGTGAAACGCCGATGTCAGTTTCCGTTACATCTGTTTCATATTCAGTGAGAAATGTATCAGTTGTGATTGTCACTTTCGGTAAGAGCGTCATACGTGGAGTCATTGCTAATGTTTTATTTTTTGTTTTTGGCGTTGAATCCTGTTTCTCTGCCGGTGAAGTTTTACTTTTTGTGGTGTATGTCAGTTTTTCGTCGGGTACATCGATTCGTGTTATTCCAGTTGTTATGAAACCAGACGATGCTCCTGTGGTCTCCATGTTGGTACTATCTACCTTTTTGCTTTTTCTAATGTCTTTTTCTAGTGTTGAGACCTTTGTCATTATTTCTTCCTTCAAATCAGTTTGCAAAAGGTGAAAAGTAGACAATGACGATGTTCTTTTGTCTGCATCGCTTGTTGTGAGCCCTTTATCTATTTGAAATACGGGCATTTTGCTAATATTTTTCTCACTTGCATCAATCGTCTCAGTTCCGAATGCAAAAATGGCTGGTGTTTTGAAAATGGCTTGGTGAGTTCGCCTGGTGACAAAACCGGGTTCAGTCAGTAAAGCTGGTATTTTTTGCGTTTTAACTATGGTCGTTATTTCCTTTGACGTATGATTTCTTGTTACAGCAGAAATCGACATATCGGTTTTGCTTACCGAATATTCCTCTTCGTCTTGTTCAATTTTCTGTGGGGGCCTTTCTGTAGGTTCAGTATCGCTTACTTTAACTTCATAAATTGCCGTTTTTGTAATTGTACTCAATGTTGTGGGCTTAAACGTTCGTGTAGAAAGTGGCTTGTCCGATTTTACATAATCTGCCGCCTCCAATGACCTATCATGTTTCAATGTAATCATTTCCTTTTCGAGATCACCCAAGTTAGTGCCACTTAAAGAAGTTGGTATGAAAATGTCTTGTACTGTAGTAGAAGTATCTGTCTCTACTGCAGGTGTTGCACACAAAATATCACAATCGGGACTATGTTGTGGATCAGTTGATGTTGCAGTCAATGCCATGTCTATTTTGTGATCAGCCAAACTGTCCTGAACAACTGTAGGTTTTTTCCCTGGCGAAGCCAAATGTTTTAATAGTTTTGAAGTCTGCTTCGGTGCCCGAGTGATATTGGAATCTGCTTTGTCTTTGATTGATATTTCACTTTGCGTTGCTGATACTTCGCGCTTTGAAACTTCTCCAGTTGACATAATTAAGCCATCACTTGTGGTGTGTAAATTTGTGGTTGACGGTATATCATGTGTTTCTACAATATGTATTTTGGTTTCTGTTCTCTGTATTGTATTCATTGGCTTCATTGTTTGAACTGTAGTTGCATTTATATATTCTTTAATTGTTAATCTCTCTGTCGAACTGTGTAATCTTTTATTCTGTAAGCTGTATTCGGGTGTATGTGTCTTGATGTCTGAACTCCATAATTTCGTCCTAACATATTCATCAGCTTCCTTTTGAGAAATATGTGGGTAGAATAATTTCTGAAACAGTGTTGATTTAATGTCAGTTTCGGGAATTGCTGAAGGTATCATTGGTTTAGTTAATCTCTGTTGACTTGTTATATTTCCTGTTTGATAAGTGAAACCATGTGTTCTTACTGTTGATTCTGGTGTATGACTTTTCAAGGCTGGTTTCATCGTCAAATTCATCACCATATCTGTTGACAGAGGCTTTGATGTCGGAAATGTCAGTTTTACGCTATCTGATAAAATGCTACGGTCAGTTTCAATTGCACCGGTTTCATATTCAACAAGAAATGCATCAGTTGAAATAGTCAAATGGGGAGTCAGTATTAATGTTTTATTTTGCGTTTTGGGCATTGAAACCTGTTTGTCTGAAGTTCTTTGTGTGATATATGTCAGTTTTGCCTCTGGTACATCGATCAGTGTTGTTTCAGATGTTATGAAAGCTGATGATGCTCGTGTGGCCACCATGTTGGTAGTGTTTTCCTTTTTGTTTTCCCTAATGTGTCTTTCTTGAGTTGTCGCTTTTGTTGCTATTTCATCTTCAAAATCAGTTTGTGACGATGGAATAGTAGTAAATGATGATGTTTTTGTGTCAATTGATGTGACGTCTTTTACTGTTTCAATTACAGGCATCTTCTCAACTGTATCAATCCTGTCCGTTTTGAATGTGAAAGTCGTTGGTGTTTTTTTCTCAGTTTGTGATGTGACAAACACTGTTTGGGTAGGTAATCCTTGTGTTCGCCGAGAGTCAGCTTCAGTTTGCTGTTCCTCTGACATATAATCTATTGTCAGTGCAGAAGTCGACATATTGATTTTGCTTATGGAACCTACCTCTTTGTCTTGCAAATATTCTCTCTCCTCTAAGCTGCTTTCTCTGTAACCTGTATCGCTTACTTTATATTCATAAATTACCGGTTTTCTAGTTGTACTTAATGAAGATCTCGTATGAAATGTTCCTGTAGAGAGCGGCTTGTCTGATTTTCTATAATCTGCTGCTTCCAATGACTTTTCCTGTGTCAATCTAATTGTTTGTTTTGTGATATCACCAAAGTCAGTCCAACTTAAATTAGTTGGTATGGAAATGGTTTCTGCTGTAGTAGAGGTGTCTACTTCTACTGCAGGTGTTGCACACAGAATATCACATTCGAGACTATCTTGTGGATCAGTTGCTGCTGTTGTCAATGCCATGCCTAATTTGTGATCGCCCAAAATGTCCTGATCAGATGTAGAGGTTTTTCCTGGTGAAATCAAATGTTTTAATAGTTTTGAAGTTTGCATTGTTGGTTGAGTGGCGATTGAATCTGCTTTGTCCCGGATTAATAATTCCCTTTGTGTTGCTGATACTTCACTTTTTGAGATTGTTTCTTCAGTTCGCATAATTAAGCCCTCAGTCAGGCCATGAAAGTTTGTGCTTGACGGTATATCACGTCTTTTTGCAATATATATTTTGGTTTCTGTTCTTTGTGTGGTATCAAGTGTTGATGAAGCAGATGTTATTAACGAAGATGTTCTTTCTTTTGTGGCTGTTGAGGAAATGCTTTTATCTCTGTATATCTTTGGCGATGTTAATACTGGAATCAATGTTTGAGCTGTAGTTTCATTTAGATCTTCTCCAAATGCCAATTTATCTGTCGTCCCATGAAAACTTTTGTCCCGTAAACTGTATTCTGGTGTATGTTTCTTGATTTTGGTACTTCGTAATTTTGTCCTAACATGTTCATCAGATTCCTTTGGAGAAATTCGAGGTGATGTTAATTTCTGAAACAGTGTCGTTTCAATATCAGTTTCAGTCATTATTGAAGGTATCATTTGTTTAGTTAATTTTCTGTGAACTGTTATATTTCCTGTTTGCTCAGTGAAATCATGTGTTCTGACTGTTGATTCTGATGTCTGACTTTTCAAGGCTGCTTCCATCGTTAAATTCATCACCATATCTTTTGATAGAGGTTTTGATGTTGGAAATGACGATTTTAACCTATCACTTATAACTGATGAAATGCCGATGTCAGTTTCGGTTGCATATGTTTCAGATTCAGTGAGAAATATATCCGTTGATTTGGCTTCTTTTGGTAAGAGGGTCAGCCGTGGAGTCAGTTTTAATGTTTTATTTTGTGTTTTTTGTGTTGAAATCTTTTTGTCAGTCAGTGAAGTTTTTCTCTCGGTTGTATCTGCATGAGCCAGTTTTTCCTCGGGTATCACGATACGTGCTGTCTCAATTGTTAAGAAAGGTAGTCTCGCCTCAGTGGTCATCATAGTGGTAGGGCTTTCTCTAATGTCTCTTTCTTGAGTTGAAACTTTTGTTGTTATTTTATCCTTGGAATCAGTTTGTTTAGGTTGAAAAGTAGAAAATGACGATGTTCTTTTTTCTAGTTCAATCACTGTGATGTTTTTTATTGTTTGTTTGTCTTTCCGTGACATTTTTCTTTCAGTAGTATTTGACTGAGTCAGCTTTTCCTTGGTAACATTAATCCCTGTTATTTCAGATGCTAAGAAAACTGGTGATGCCATAGTGGTCACTATGGTGGTAGTATTTTCTTTTTTGCTTCCCTTAATGTGTCTTTCTAAAGTTGAAACTTTTGTTGCTATTTCATCCTCCAAATTAGTTTGTGTAGGTTGAAAAGTAGAAAACAACGATCTTCTTTTTTCTACTGCAATTGCAGTGAGGTCTTTTACTGTTTGAAATATGGGTATGTTGGTGATATTTTTCTCACGTGTATCAATAGTGTCCGTTTCGATAGCGAAAATAGTTGGTGTTTGAATCGGTAAAGCTTGTGTTCGTTGAGTGTCAACTATAGTCGCTTTCCGCTCAAGCGCATGATGTGTTGTTACTGCAGAAACCGACATATCAGTTTTCCTTATTATTGGATATTCCTTTTTGTATTTCAAATGTTCTATTTCTAGTGGGCGCCTTTGGGTGGGTTTTGTATCACTTAATTCATCTTCAGATATTACCGGTTTTGTAGTTGTAATTGGTGAAGATATTTTGGTATAAAACGTCCACGTAGAAAACAGTTTGTTTGCTGATTCTGGTGACTTTTCATGTGACAATGTAATCGTCTGCTTTTCAAAATCATCTGCATCAATCATACTTAAAGAGGTTGGCATAGAAATGGCTTCTGCTTCAATAGAAGAATCTACCTCTACTGCAGGTGTTGCACACAGAATATCACATTCTGGACCAAGTTGTTGACCTGCTTGTTCTTCAGGTAATGTCGTTACTTCTTGTTTCTCTGATTTACGGTTTTCATCTTTTGTTTTGGTTGTCGCAATGTTTTGGAATAATTCTGATGCTTCCTTCATTCTTTGAGTTGTTAGCGTGCGTCGCTTTTCCGTTATCAATGTTACTTCTTGCGTTTCTGATATTTCCCGCTTTGAAACTACTTTTTCTTTTGTCATTTCTTTCCCTCTTGCTTCATGTTTCCTTACCATGTCCATTTTGTATGGCTTTTGTACTGCTTTCTCTATTCGCTTTATTTCTGTCATTTGAGATGCAATTTGTGGTTGTAAATACTTTTCTCCCCTCTCTGTTGTCGCTTGAATATCATCTTTAGTATTCGTAATCAAACCAGTGAAATATATGTTAGATGCATTCCTTTTAGTTCTTTCCGTTGTTTTTTTCTCTAATGCATCTTTTTTTCCCGTCTTTGTTGTAATAATTTCTTCTCTGTGAATTTTCGTTTTGTTTGCTCGTCCTTTGTCGGTTAAATTAGATTCTAACTGTGTCGTTGAATATATTTTCTCCATTTGTTTTGCTTGTGACATTTCCTTTACATTTCTATCTGTTTCTTTCAAGTACTTTTGTGTGATGTTTTTAGCACTTAGTTTCCTTCTGTATACCTGAGAAGTCTGAGAGGCATCTATCTGTGTTGTTTCCACCTTTTCCATTGCTTGTGTGTCTTGTTTTGCTTTTTGCGTCACAAAAGCTGTTGTTGGTATTTGCATTTCTGTATTTCTCACCATTTTCTCCATTAACAAATGTTCTGTTTTTTTTAAAGGACTTGTAAGAGGAATTGTTTTCTGACTTGCGAAAATATCCATTTCCTCTGAAGGTAGAGCACATTGTATATTTATTTCAGAACATGGTTTTACTGCCTTCATTGATTTTTTTGACATATTCTTTGCTATTCTTGTCATTGATGTTTTGTTCCTATCAAAAGTATCACGGAATGTCTGGAGTATTTCTTTTCTCCTTTCTTCTATAGTATTTAATTCTGACCTCTTACTAAAAATATCATATTTTTGTGTTGTCATTTCATTATATATTTTCTCTGTTAATTTATCGGCTTTTGTGTTGGCGGACCATTCATTGCTTTTTCTCATTCTATATAATCGCTCTTTTTTATTACTTTCTTCAATTGTTTTATCAAACCATATGTTCATTGCTGTAGATGATATTTTCTTTTCTTTCTTAGAACTGGAATGCTGTGTCTCACCTTCCTTAAATTGTGACATTTCTTTGTCCAAAATATCCATTCTATCTTTCGTTGGCACTCTAGAAGGAATGGTTTGATTATGACCATGAGTTGTTGCATGTGAAGAAACAGCTGACAGGATTAATGAGGCTTTTGTGTCTTTAAACATTAGTTGGTGTTTTCTTCTTTGCTTTGCATCTGTGCTTAATTTAGTGCTACTAATTTTTACAATGGGTGATTTTGTTGCTAATTTTGTTGTATCCTGAAAACTTTTTGAGGTAGTTCTCAACTTAGGACCTACTTTATTTTTCAAGTGGAATGTTTGTGTAACAAAAGGGCTATCAGTTGATACTGACATGTCTTTCTCTGAGACAAGTTGGAATTGCTTTGTTGGTACTTTATAGTCACTTGGAATGTAATATTCTTTTGTATTTCTTTCTTCATAAGGTTTAGTTTTAATCATTTTCCTTTCATGTTTTTCTTTTGGGGAATGATAATGTGTTCTTTGCATTTTCAAAATTGCTCCATCCAAAGAAGATAAAGAACTTTGGCTCATTACTCTACCTTTAGTAAATGCAGATAGAAATGTTTTTTGCAAGGGTGATAAGGTATATTCAGGAGATCTCAAAAATAACTTTGTTTTTCTAGCAGACATTTTTTTATCAGCAAATATAGTGGAAAACCATTTTTTTGTTTTAACTAATTTATTGGGAAATATTTTATTACTGGTTGGTAATTCAATATCTTGAGTTAGTATAATTTTCTTTCTAGGAGGTAATCTAATTTCAGATGTTGAAAGAAAGGGTTTAGGTGTCACCCACAATCCATATTCTGCTGAAGTTAAAAAAGAAAAGTTACCAAAGATAGATTGATTTCCTACTTGAGATATATTAGAAAATGTTTGTTTCACTGTATTCCATATTAAATACTTATCAGGTGCTATTTTAGATAATCCCCTACCTATATCTTTGGGAGTAGCAGTAATGACTTGTTTTGCAGTTGTTGATTCATTTTGTACAATAGAAAAAATGAAAGATGGTTTCTTTGTGAGTGATGTTTTTTTACGTAGTGTTGATGGAGAAAATACTCTTCCCTCCTTTGCTGATATATTTTTTGGAGTAGAAGGAAAATGAGAATGTAATAATTTCTCTTTAGAGGAATGTGTCTGATCCACAAGATAATTATAAGGAGTGGAGTTGTTTTGAAAAGATAATCTGGGATCTTCAGTAAATGATGGAAAGTGGGTTTTACCTTTACTATAAAATGTCTCATCATCTGTAGATCTTATAAATAGATTTTTCTCGTGTTCTTTGTTATGTGGTATAAGAGAATATAACATTCCAGGTGGTAAAATATCTCCTGCTGAGGTTAGAGAAGATACTTTAGCCGTTTTGGAAATATTGAACATTTTCTTGCTTTCTATTTTAGGTAAAGTAAGTAATTTCTCATGTATTTTAAGCAGTTTAATTGATTTGTAATAAGTTTCATTATTTACAAGATATTTTACTAACTTTCTAGCAGGTCTATAATCATCAGTAATATTTTTTAATGGCGAATGAGTGATGTTTTCTTGCTGGATGTTAGATAAGTCTTTTCCAGAATCCTTTTGTGCATTAGGTACAGTAATCAGTTGTGAAATGATTGGCTCAGTTGCAGTTGTCTCAATTTCCACTGCAGGTGTAGCACATAATATGTCACAATCAGGAGTTACTATTGACAGAGTTGAAGATGGAAGTGTTGACTTTTGAATATTAGCAAAGTAATCGTCTGATTTAACACTAGGTGTAAAATGTTTTTGGCTGTGATCAAAAAAGACTTGCTTAAATTTTGTTGTCCCAATAGACTTGATTAAATCCCTTTCTTCAGTGAACAATGTTTCTTTGGGCCTGTCTTTTAGTTCTTTACTCAAATCTGCTATAGCTTTTGTCATTTGGGCAATGGATGAACTCCCTGCTTTTGTCACTGAATCCAGCAGATGTTTTTCTTGGCTGAGCCTGCTTGGCTGATGTTTATCACTGAGCAGATTTATGTCAGTTGTCGATATATTCATGAATAATGCTTTTCTAGTGTCCGCTAGTGTTGTTGACTGAAATTTTTCAGTTTCAAACATCATTTTAACAGATGATTGTTCAACATGTGTATCTGGTATAGAAAGTATGTCAGATTTCATACTAGCTGCTGCTGCTGATGATGATGATGATGACCTTTCTATATCTGCTACTGTTGTTGTTTCAAGTCCCATAACTGATGTTTGATCAGCTTTGCTAGAAGCAGATGTTGCTCTGCCTAATAAACTGGCATCAAGAATGTGTACTTTAGTTTGATTGCTATCAGTGAACCATTTTTTATCTGTTGGTAAATGGTGTGAAGTGCTTAATAAAGAAGGCTTCATATCCTTGTCAATTGCTGAAGATATAAATTTTGTTTCTGAAGTGTCTGTTAACTGTAATAATTCTCTGTCTGGTATAGTTGTAAATATTTTAACAAATGGAATTTTGAGTGCTTTATATTTAATCCCAAGAGGGCTTGGTGAAGAAGCCATTTCAGTTGGAGAAAAAATTATTGGGTCCCATTTTAATGTTTTATTGGATGGTGTATAAATTATTGATCTTGTGTCAGTAACATTTCTTAAAGTATGAATTTTGCTTAGACTTTTGTCATGTACTCTTTTTGCATCATTTATTGAAGTCTCTGATGTATTTGATGCAATTATCTGATCCTTTATTTCAGTTTTTAAAACTTTTTTTTCTGAGTGTAAAGTATCCATTTCAAGACCATATACTTCCTTATGTTTTTTATCTATTAAAAGTGTTAAGTTTGTTAATGTAGTTTCTCTTGGAGTCAATAAGGATGGCTGAAAGTCAGATTTTGCAGTTGAAACATCTTTGGGCAATGGTATCCTCACTGATGTCATCTTCTGTGAAGCAGGAGTTTCTATTGATTTCATTGCCATTTGTTTTTTAGCATTGATTCCAACTAGAAATGCAAGAATTGCACTCTTTTCCATTTTGATATCAACTTCTACAGCAGGTGTCGCACATAGTGCATCAACTTCAATTTCTCTTTTTGGCAATATGGATGGGGTAGTGTGTGTCAAGGATTTCAATTCCTCTGTAGTATCCATATGTGTATATGAAATAGGTTTGACAGTATGTAGCTTTAGAGATGAGGATTCAGTTTTAATGTAAGGAGATGTAATCGCATCTAGCATTTCCACTTTTATTTTATCTGTTGCATGGGGAAACCATTTGTCCCATAAACTGTGTTCTGGTGCATGTGTTATGATTTTGGTACTCCATAATTTCATTCTAACATGGTCATCAAATTCCTTTTGAGAAATTTGAGGGGATGATAACTTCTGAAACATTGTTGATTTAATCTGAGTTTTTGGAGTTGTTGAAGGTACCATTTGTTTAGTTAATTTTTGAGGAATTGTTCTATTTACAGTTTGATTAGTGACATCATGCATTCTTAATGTTATTTCTGGTGTGTGAATTTTCAGGGTTGGTTTCAGCGTCAGATTCCTTAGGATATCACTTGATAGATGCTTTGATGCCGGAAATAGCGATATTAACCTATCTTTTATTGTTGGTGAAACATCAATGTCAGTTTCAGTTGCATTTGTTTCATATGCAGTGAAGAATTTATCAGTTATGATGGTCACTTCTGGTAACGGAATTTTTTCTGTTGAAACCTGTTTGTCAGTTAGTGAAGTTTTTCTTTCAGTGGTATTTACCTTAGTCAGCTTTACCTCGGATACATCAATCCATGTTTTTTCAGATGCTAAGAAAGCTGGTGATACCTGAGGGGTCCCCATGGTAGTAGCATTTTCTTTTTTGCTTTCCCTAATATCTCTTTCTAGAGTTGAAACTTTTGTTGTTATTTCATCCTCCAATTCAGTTAGTTTAGGTTGAAAAGTTGAAAATGATGTTCTTTTGTTTTCTTCAATTGTTGTGGCACCTTTTACTGCTTGAGGTACAGGCATTTTAGTGAGATTTTTCTCACTTGTATACATTGTGTCTGTTTTGGTTGCAAAAATAATTGGTGCTTTCTTCTCGATTCGCCTGGTAACAAAGTTGGTTTGAGTCGGCAAAGCTCGTGTTTGCTGAGTATCAACTGTAGTGATTTTTTCCTCTAATGTATGATTTGCTGTTACTGCAGAAGTCATCATATCAGTTTTGGTTACTTTAGTTTCATAGATTAATGGTTTTGCAGTTGTATTTAATGAAGATTTTGCTGTATGAAACATCCCTGTAGAAAGCATTTTTTCTGGTTTTACAATATCTGCTGATTCCAATGTTTTTTCCTGTGCCAATGTAAACATTTCCTTTTCAAGATCATCCAAGTCAGTGTGACTTAAAGAAGTTGGTATGGAAATGGCTTCTACCATAGTAGAAGAATCTACCTCTACTGCAGGCTTTGCACACAGAATATCACATTCAGGACTAAGTTCTGGATCAGTTGCTGCTGTAGTCAATGTTGGGTCTATTCTCTGATCAGACAAACTGTCCTGATCAGTTGTATGAGAAGCCAAATGGTTTAATAGTTTTGAAGTCTGTTTCATTGCTTCAGTGGTAATTGAATCTGCTTTTTCTGTGATTAATATTTCCCTTTGTGTTGTTGATGCTTCACGTTCTGAAACTACTCCTTCAGTTGACATAATTAAGCCATCACTTGGGCTGTGAGATTTTGTGGTTGATGATATATTGTGTCTTTCTGTAATATGCATGTCAGTGTGGGTCACATCTACTTTCTGTGTTGTATCAAGTATTGATGGAGTGGATATTATTAATGTAGAAGTTTTTTCTTTTGAGGCTGTTGAGGAAATGCTTTTATCTGTGTATATCTTGGACGATGCTAAGGCTGGTTTGATTGCTTGAGCTGTAGTTGCATTTCGATCTTCTTTTTCTTCAGTTGTTAATTTATTTGTTGTACTGTGAAATGTTTTGTCCCATAAACTGTGTTCTGGTGTATGTTTCTTGATTTTGGTACTCTGTAATGTTTTCCTAACATGTTCATCAGATTCCTTTTGAGAAATTTGAGGTGAAGATAACTTCTGAAACAGTGTCACTTTAATATGAGTTTCAGGAGTTGTTAAAGGTTTCATTTGTTTAATTAATTTTTGGTGACTTGTTATATTTCCTGTTTGCTCATGTCTTCTTACTGTTGATTCTGGTGTATGACTTTTCAGTGTTGGTTCCATCGTCAAGTTCATTACAATATCTGTTGAAAGAGGCTTTGATGTGGTATATGACAATTTTAACCTATCTGGTATGACTGGTGAAATGTCAGTTAAAGTTGTATCTGTTTCATATTCAGCAAGAAATTTATCAGTTGAAACAGTTACTTTTGGTAAGAGCATCAGGCTTGATGTCAGTATTAATGTTTTATTTTGTGTTTTTTGTGTTGAAACTTGTTTGTCTGTTGGTGAAATTTCAGTGGTATTTGACTTAGTCAGTCTTTCCTTGGTTACATCAATCTCTTTTGTTTCAGATGTTAAGAAATCTGATGATGCCATAGTGGTCACCATGGTTGTAGTGTTTTCTTTTTTGATTTTCATAATGTCTCTTTCAAAAGTTGAGACTTTTGTTGCCACTTCCTCTTCCAAGTCAATTTGTGAAGGTGGAGAAGTCGAAAATAGCAATGTTCTTTTGTCTACATCAGTTGCTGTAATGTCTTTTACTTTTTGAAATACAGGTGTCTTGGTGATATTTTTCTCACGTCTATCAATAATGTCCGTTTTGATTGTGAAAATAGTTGACATTTTCTTTGCAATTCGCCTGGTTTCAGTCAGTAAAGTTTGTGTTTGTTGAGTGTCAAGTATAGTTGCTTTCTGCTCTGATGTATGATTTGTTGTCACTGCAGAAATTGACAATTCAGTTTTACTTATAAAATATTTGTCTTTGTCTTGAAAATTTTCTGTTTGCACTGTATCACTTACTATATCTTTATAGATTACTGGTTTTGTAGTTGTACCTATTGAAGATTTTGTCCTTGTAGGAAGTGTTTTTCCTGGTTTTACAATATTTGCTGACGATGCCTTTTCCCATGTTAATGCAAATGTTTGCTTCTCGAGATAATCAAAGTCAGTTTTACTTAAGGATGTTGGTATGGAAATGTTTTGTACTATAGTAGAAGTATCTACCTCTACTGCAGGTGTTGCACACAGAATATCACATTCAGGACTAAGTTCTGGGTCAGTTGCTGCTGTAGTCAATGTTGTTTCTATTTTGTGATCAGCCAAATGGTCCTGATCAATACTAGGACTTCTTCCTGGTGAAATCAAATGTTTTAACAATTTTGAAGTCTGCTTCATGTCTTTGGTGTCGATTGAATCTGCTTTGTCCTTGATTAATATTTCTCTTTGTATTGCTGATACTTCACGTTCTGAAGCTTCTTTAGTTGACATAATTGAGCCCTCAGTTGGTCTCGGGAATTTTGTGGTTGATAGTATATCAGATGTTTTAGCAATATGCATTTCAGTGTAACTGGTATCAGCTGTCTGTGTTGCATCAAGCATTGATGCAGCAGGTGTTATTAATGAAGATGTTCTTTCTTTTGAGGCTGTTGAGGAAATGCTTTTGTCAGTGTATAGCATTGGCGATGTTAATTCTGGTTTGACTGATTGATCTGTAGTAGCATTTTGATCTTCTTCAAGTGTTAATTTATCTAACTTACTGTGAAATCTTTTGTCCCATAAGCTGTGTTCTGATGTATGTTTCTTGATTTTAGTACTCCATATTTTTGTCATAAAATATTCATCAGATTCCTTTTGAGGAGATGATAACTTCTGAAACAGTGTTGATTTAATCCACATTTCAGGAGTTGTTGAAGGTATCATTTGTTTAGTTAGTTTTCGTTGAATTGTTATATTTCCTGTTTGATCAATGAAATCATGTGTCCTTACTGTTAATTCTGGTGCATGACTTTTCAAGGTTGTTTCCATTGTCAGATTCATTAGGATATCTGTTGATAGAGGCTTTGATTTGGTTGCTTTTGGTAAGAAAGTCAGATTTGAAATCAATGTTAATGTCTTATTTTGTATTTTTTGCATTGAAACTTGTTTGTCAGTTGGTGAAAATTTTTTTTCTGCTGTCAGTTCTTCCTCAGATCTATCAATTTGTTTTGTTTCAGATCTTAACAAAAGTGGTGATGCCCAAATGCTTGCCATGAATGTAGTGTTTTCAATTTTGCTTTCTCTCATGTCTGTTTCCCTAGTTGATATCTCCCCTGAACTTCTTGTAGGTACTGATGATGATAGTGTTAATTTGTCTTTTGTGATGATATCAACTTCTACTGCTGGTGTAGCACATATAAATTCACTTTCATCACTTACTCTTGTAGTTATATCTTTGGTGGTAAAATTTGATATTGTTTTTAGATAGACATCAGAAATAAATATCTCTGAATCAATTTGTTTTGGTGCTTCTGTTATATTTCGTACCAATGGGATTTCAGATACTGTTCCATCACTTTTTGATACAGGCTCATGTTCTGTTGATTCTGCAGTTCTTTTTTTACTTTCAGATAATGTGGCTGCAGTTATTACTGATGGTGTTATTAACTTTGTATCCAGTTTATAAACTGGAAACTCTGTACTTGTTTGGCTAATATTTAATGGCTTGATATCTGTTTTGATGTCAACAGGTTTTCTGTCTGCTGTGCTAATTGCAAGTCTTTCTTTAGACATTACTGTCGTGGTTTTTTGACCAGTTAACAATGCTTGAAATATTCTGGTTGTAATGTTCATTTTTGTATCAGTTGTATTTGTTGTTGGTTTTTGCTCAGATGACTGTTCTTTTGTACCCGGCTCTTTGCTGGTTTTAGTTGTTATTGACAATGGTATAAACTTTCTTTCTTTTAATGTAAAAATATTGGGTTCAGTTTTAAGCACAATGCTTTTCTCATGAATAAATGGTGCTCTTGAGAATGTAAGTGGTAATTCTTTTGTGGAATAAGTAAAACCATATATGTCTGTTACATTATCAGGATCAGAATGACTTATTGAATATAATTTACTAATTATTGTACTTGATATATGTGGTTTCATAAAGGTTGGTGCATCTGCTTTTTCTAATATTTTTATTTGACTGAAATCATGTTTTATTGGTTCTTTCATATCAGTCTTTGGTTTTGTTGTTTTGTGTTTACTTGTTTTTTTGTAGATTATAGGTGAGCTAAGTATAGATGAAATTGTTTCCATCTTGTGTGTAGATTTTAATAAATCACTTGTAATAATTTCAGTTTGGTTAGAAACTATGTGGGAATCTGTGGAAGTTTCCTTTGTATATTTGTCAGCTGTGGATAAAATTTGTGTAAAATGTGGAATTTTTGTTGTTTGTAAAGTGTAATCAATATAGGTAGGTATTCGTACAGTATATGGTTCCAATTTAGATTTTACAGGAACCTGTTTAGATATTGCCTTCAGTAGTGATATATCATCAACTGGAAGTTTTCGTCTAGATGGAATTATGCTTGTATTGGTAGAATACATTGTATCAAGTGCTTCAAAAAAATCAACTGAGGATGTTGTTGAAATCCTGATTTTTGATCCTGCAGTTAACGTTACATTTATTTGCCCGTTAGATTTAGTGCCATTCACAGGTAAAAATTCAGTTAAATCATCAGTTTCTGAAACTGTAATTAAAAATGGATGAGATATATATTTTTCTGTTTTTAATGTCGAAAGTAATCCATCAGTTGATGGTGCAGTAGTTGTTGACATATGTAATCTGGTAAAACCATGTTGTCTTGACTCTCTTTGTAGCATAGTCCCCAATTTTGATTCAATTATATGTTGCTTCAAAGGTATTACACTAGCTGATATTTTTGGTAAAGCAGATGCAATGACACCAGATTCTAATGTTTTTACTGATGATTCATTTAAACTTTTTTCTCTAGTAGAAGCAGATTTTGTTAATGTAGTTTCTGAAGGAGTAGTGTATTGTGGCATTAAGCTGCTATCTCTTAAAAAACTGACTTCTATACTAGGACTTACTGGTTTAGTATGAAGCAATAAAATCTTGTCTGGTTTCACTAATTTGAGATCTTTTGTAGATGCTGATTTGGTTGGTCTAAATATTAAATCACTTGAAGTTTCATTATCACTTGGAATAATTTTCTCAATTATTATATCTTGTTCTTTTGTTACACGTCCAAAAATAGTGATGTTTTTTATTGTAGTATTATCTTGTAAACTTATAATATCTATAAATGGGCCTGTTGTACTCGCATGGTGCTTATCAAAAATCTCACTAGCATCTCTTTTTTCAAAATATTTTATTGTTGGTTCAGTTGATTTAGTCAATTTTTCTGCTGTAACTGGCATCACTTTTTGCGTTACATTTAATTTGCTTAAAAAATCAGGTAATTTTTCTTCTTTCGTTGATAAAATAATATCAGTACTAATTGGTTCTGTTGATTCTAATTTTTGATGATCTATTAGTTTAGTTCTGTATTTATCAAAACTAGATAAGAAATAATCTTTTGATGGCAATTTAGAACTGAAATCTAATTGTTGAATTGTTGTTGAAACTGATTCTGGCAAATCTTTTATCTTTTTTTGTTCTAGTGTGGATTTTTTACTAGTAGTACTACTCATAAATGCTGATCTTTTGAATGTCTTTACTGTATGATCAGCTTGAGTGTCTTTTTTGGTTGAAATCAACTTAATAACAGCCTTTTTACTATATAGCCCATCGTCTGTAGTTGGCTTAGCTGATTTCTCAATTTTTAGGGTTTCATGTAGGATTTCAGTTGGTGCAGGAGGGCTTGGAAGAGGTAGAAAAGCAAATGATTCATCTAT
Source organism: Acanthosepion lycidas (assembly GCA_963932145.1). Classification (NCBI taxonomy): domain Eukaryota; kingdom Metazoa; phylum Mollusca; class Cephalopoda; order Sepiida; family Sepiidae; genus Acanthosepion; species Acanthosepion lycidas. The sequence continues at coordinate 69,566,790 of OZ010608.1, read as the reverse complement.
ACTAATAGTTTGTCTCATTGGAAAATCTTCTTCGATTAGAGATGCTATTTTATCTGTTGATCTTTTTCTAATAGATTGAACATCTTCACTACTTGACTGTGGAACAAGATCGGTTGTTGGACTGTATGTAGTTGTAAATATCATCTGCGTATCTTTGTATGTAATGGTTGGGAGCTCATCCATCTTTCTAAACTCAGTATAAGGACTTGAAGACTCAATGAAGTCATCATCAGATTTGTTCACTCTACTCTTGATGTAAGTCATTTTCTGTATATCTTCAGATTTAGGTTCACCTGTGAGATAAATGTGTGACATTTCTCCCTCAGTCATTACTTCTGTTGTATTATAAAAACTCTCAGTGAATTGTTCTCCTTTTGCAGAAATTCCTCTTCGTAAGTATTTCTGCTTTATTGGGTCAAAATCAACAATATGATAAACAGCATCCCCGTAATGTGGTGCTAATAGAGGCATTGGTGTAATTAATATTCCTGTTTCTTTGTCAGTCATCTGTTGTTTGATATCTTTATGCCTCTTGGTTGTATATTCTTTGTCCCAGTCTTCTATTTTGTCTGTATAAAATATTGTTGGTGTTAGATCTTTACTTGAAGTTGTATTTGAAATTCCTTCTGAGTAAATCTTAAGAGTTGGTTTCACACTATATGTAAGTAGTATTGGTAAAGTAGTCATATGTAAAGATGTTTCCAATTGTTTACTAAACATTGATTGAGGTTTTTCTGTTATTTCTCCTCTTTTTTCACTTATTATTAATGTTGATTCAGGAGTTTCAGTTTTCACATCAATAAATGCAGTCAAAATTGGTGTTATCTCTTCAATTTTACTTGTCTTTCTTTGAGATGATATTTCTTTTGATATGGTTTTTACTAAGAATGGTGTTTTAGTCAATGATAGTAGTGATTTGATCGATGTAAAAGATGGAAATTTTAGATGTGGTATTACAGTTGGTGTTGTGGTAGAAGTTTGTGCTTTTGGCAATAATGAACTTTTACTTGATGGGATTATAAATGATGTAAAATTTATAATAGGTATTGATGTAGTTGTCATTATTTTAGTCATTGATGATAGTACTGAAGGATATTTTGATGTTGCTGTTGGGGTTGATATTGGGGTTTGTACTGCAGTAGATTGTTTTGCAGCTGTAACTGGCATTAGCATATGCATAGAAGTTGATGGTAATGTTAAAAATGTTAATTTATCAGTGCTTTTTATCAAAGACATAAATGTTTGTGGGCTTGAGATTATTGGTGTTAATGCTGCTACAGATACATTGGGAGATGTAGTAAACATAGTTGATGTCTTCTTTGATACTGCGACTGGAGTTTTCAGATCTGAAGTCTTGAATCTCTCCTGCATTACTGGTTTACTAACTTCTCTAGACAGTTTTGTTGTTAGAAAAGAACGAAAAGTTTTTTTGACCTTTTTATCTTGTATATGGCTCAGATCATGCTCTACTCTAGGCAAAATAATTTTTTTTTGTAAATAGTCACTTGGTTTTACTGTACTTATATTATATTTCAAAATTCTTATTTCTTTATCAGTTGAGAAATCAGTTTTATTTATGCTGATTGTAGGTGTTGATAAGTGTATCTGTTCAATGGATGACTTAGAAGGTATTGAACTTTTAACAAATAAATCAGCTGATGTTTTATTTTGAGAATCTACAGACATTGTTCTATTGGATATTTGGATCATCTTTGTTAAAGGGAATCTGGAAATAGTAATATTTTTTTCTTTTTCAACATATTTAGTAAATGGTTTTGTATGTAATAACAAATGTTTTGGCACTATAGAAGTATGTAGCTTTGTTTTGAGCTTTGAAGTGATTTCACTTGGTAGCATGACAGATAATTTTGTAGTTTTTGATAATCTAGTTTTTTTTTTTTTACTCTCAGTTGTTTGTTGTGGAGTAATAGTACTTTTGGTTGGTTGTATTTGTGTTTGTAATTTAGTTGCAAATACTTTTCTTTCAGGTACACTTATACATATTTTCTTTCTTTTTTTCTTTTTTTTCTTTTTCTTTCTTTTTTTCTTCCATCTTCTGTAGGGGCAGATTTTTCTCGGTCTGTCTTTTTCTTTTATTTTAATTTTTCGAGTACTATAAGATGTTGTTAAAGTAGTTTCAGTGATTGGTCCAGGCATACAGTGCACATAGACTTCTATACTTTTCCCATCAGCTGAAAAACCACGTCTTGTTGTACATTTTAAAGATACAGAAAGCGTCTGCTTTGTAATTGCAGAAATATGATGCAAAGATCTTGGAAATGTTGCATTTTCCAATATTTTGGCATATTTTGTCTGTGTTTCTGTTATATTTCTCTGTTCCCATAGTGTGCTTTCATTTTTAACTGGTGCACAATTTAATGATACATGTATTAGTTCTTTGTAGGGGGAGTGTCCAGAGTCACTTGTACAGTGAAGACTCACAGGGAATGTTGAACCTTCCCCTTTTGTCCCTTCTCCTGGTAAACAATATAATGATACATAAATTTTACCTCTATCTGTTTTAGTTTCTGTTCCTGGATTACAGTAGAGGGATACAATTATATCTGTAGGCTGAGGTGCAATGTTATCAGATGATGAACAGTTCAAAGTTACATTTATGTTTTCTTCAGAATACATGAAATTAGATTCATGAATACATACTAGAGAAATTGCAATGGATCCATTTTCTTGACGAGGTCCTGCAGCTGGTTCATTATGCAGGGACACCTCAATTTTACTTAATTGATTTCGGTGAAAAATAGGATAGGGTACTTTTCTTGAACTAAAAGGATGTTTCAAAATGTTTCTTGCCTTGCCACTTAATGATATATCTCCATTTATCAACTGATTTTTATGTTCAGATAAAATAACTTTGTTATTTAAATATGAATTATTTAAGATCAATGGTGTATATTCTTTCATATCCGGTTCAACTGATTCCTCTAAGAAACAATCTTCATATGTTTCATAATCTATGTTGTCTGTTTCCATAATCTTTACAGATTTAAAAACAGTTAAAATTGATTCAGAATAATTTATATAAATATTTTCTTTATTAGTTATCAACAAAATTTGATCTTTGGATATTTCTTGTTGATCGGATGGAAAGAAAACATTAGTATGATTATCGATGGATTTAATTCTATTCTGAGATGTGGGAATGACGTTTCTTTTTAGTCTATTTTGAAGTGATTTATGGTTATATTTTGAATTTGTATTTTTTGTCCCAAAGGAAGTTTGATTATTGAAAAATGATTTAAACGCGTCATGATTCGTATTAATAGGCACATCAGCGGTTGTCAAAGGACTATATCTTTGTTTTGATGCTCTAAAGTCTATCTTCAGACTTTTAGGCTTCAAGAAAGGCACAAAAGAGATGTTTTTAATATTAGAATGAAATGATTTCAATGAAGGCACAGGAATAGGAAGTATATTGGAAGCAGTGGTAGGGTTATATGAAATAATTTGTGCCTGCTGATAAACACTCCCATCACTTGCCATCATACTTTTCTGTAAAATTCTTTTAGATAGAGAAAGCATTGAATGGCTTTTATTCATCTTGATTTTTGTATTGTTGGTTGCTACATTTGGTACAAATGTAATATCTTCTTTATCAAAACTAAATGGAGTTATATTTACTTTTAGTTTATTCTCTTGAATATTATGTGCAATATGCATTGGATCTCTTGTGAAATTCTCTCCTTTCATTAAGATGAAATATTTTTTATGATTTTGTTCAGCAGATTTCTTTGAAGTCATTTTATACATTTGGTCTGTATTTACATTCATTTGGTCCTTCTTTATTGAGGATATCACAGTTGTGCTTTGAGGTAAGGAGAGAGCCTTTCTATCATTAGTTGATCGAAGCTGTGAATACATATCTGTGGATATTACATTCAGACTTTTGTTTTGCAAGTATACAGATGATGTAACTAAGGTTTTATGGATATTTTTATAGGTTTTAGGGCTATTTGAGCTAATGCCTACATTTGTTTGAAAAGTCATTTTGTCTTTTGTGAATTTATCAGCAATGACTGGAAGAGTATTGTTCATATTGTCTCTTTTATTTTTATCTCTTTTTTCATAAAAATAAAATAATTTCTTATAATATATGTTTTTGTTAGAGTTATTGAAAATTGTTGATGAAAAATTATTTAACAGATGATTTTTTGGTAGTTTAAGATTAACAGATTTAATAAAACTTTTATTCACTAATTGATTATAATCTCGACTATCACTATTCATTGATGGTTCTATCGAGATGTCTATTTTTTTTTTTAATGGTACATCCCAATTAAGAATTGTATTATTTTTTCTAGGTGAGAAAATCTCATTTATTAAAGACCTGTCTAGAGCTGTAAATGTTAAGTTGCTGTTTTTTGTTAAATTCCTGTTAGAAATTCTCATATATCTAATAGCCATATGTTGTGTATTTGAGCCAGGCTGTGAATATAATTTACCCAGAGGTAGCTGTTTAACTTCATTTATATTTTTTCTTTTTGACTCTACATTATTATTTATCAATGTTCTACTTTTTGCAAAAGTTCTATGATAGATTTTATGCGGGTTATTATACATGGGTATCATTTTTTCTGAATCCATATTTATATTATCTGTGTTATTTGTGAGCAAGATATTACTGTTTTCTTTTTTAGACCCTTGAAATTCTAAATTGATATCATCATCTAATTCAGCATGATTTAATGTGGATTCATCATCGCCAGATTGAGATTGATTTAACGAATGATAGCTAGATCTTTGTTCTGCACTATTTTGATTAGATCTTTGTGTTTTATCATTTGATGCTGCAGGGCTTATGTAATACTTTTGACTGATTGGAGATGGGGTTCTTTGTGGAATTGGCTCATTTGATATACCAATGTCATATTGGTTTTTTTTGGCTTGTACTGTCAGTGGCTTGAAGGTTACCGTGTAAAATACAAGGATAAGCATCAAGTTAGATTTCAGACCTGAAAGATGAAGAAAAATAAATTTTAAGCAGTTGTTTAAAAAAATTTTTTTTAAATTTCCTATGTTTTTCAATGCTGTCCTTTTCAATTTTTATAATTTAATCAGGTTAAATTTTTAAAATTGAGCTTAATTTTAGAACAGACTGTAAAAGTCAAAATATTAAGGATTAATTATAATTATATGAAATGTTTATATAGATTTATATTGATTATATTTTCTGTTTCAGGAATTTGTTTTTCTTTTCATTCATTAAAGATATTTTTTCTAAAATGTAGCTTGCCTAAATTGCAAGCAGGAGAACTTGTTGTATAGTATCTCTCACAGAATATTAACAATGTATGCTTCATAAATAGGCTTTGTGCTAAAGTTGACATGATTTAATAAATATCTAAACTGTGTGGGAATTTTATCTGTCTAAGCCATTGAAGGACACTAATTTAAAAAATATGATGGCTGAATTTCAAATGTTAATTTTAAACATGTCAGATGTTAATGAAGAAAATAATATTTATTTTTAAAATTCCAGAATACCATATAATAAAATGTATATGTATAATAATAAAATGTTGCCATCAGTCAGGTTTAGCTTTTAATTTTTCAAATATTAAAGTTATTGTTATCAGTAAATGAACAAACCTACCTTTAATATGAAGGTATATTATTAAGAGTTTAAAATCTTTAAACTTGTTATGATCAATTCATTCATAATCTAATAGTTTCAAAATGGAAATTACAATATTATATAAATGTAAAATGAACAATGAAATGTCAGCTTTTAGTCAATCCTATTGTTATTTTGTCTTTGTATGCAATCAACTTTCTTGGCAGGGAGTTACAAGACCATCATGTATGAAAATAAGATAATGCTGTAATGAATTTAACAGTTTTTAATTAAACAACTGTAACGTCCTTAATTTACTGATTTTCTGGTTGCAAAGATTCATTACTTTGTATTTTTAACTGATTTCACTTTTATAAATACTGAATTTCAAAATTTCATGATTATATTTTTTCTAAGTATTACTTAAATACATGGTCACATTATACCTGAAATAATATATTTTTCAATTATCATTTGTGTCATTTTATTGTTAACAAAACTATAATCAGCCACATATATATAATGCAAATTCATATTGTTTCTTTGTATGTAACACTTTTCACTGAGTGCACAAATATTACACCCGATCTTAACCATGAGTCACACTTTGAGGTGGGTACTTATGCTGGGTGCAATGATTTGCAAACTTGTGAGTTTGATCTTTCTTAGAAGCTCCACTATTATGACCTTGTACCAAACTAACAAGTTTAATAAATAGCTACATATATACTTATTATATTTATATAAGATTCTGTGTATACATAAGTGTGTACACATTTATCTACAGATGTCTGTACAGTAAAGTTTGCTTTGTAAATCAAACAAGAAAATCTCTTAATAATTAATAAAATCTTTTAAGTTTATGACTTGAAATAAACTTAATACACTTTAATAATGTACAGTTTGAAAACATCCTGATTTTATAAGCCTGTGCTATTATTATTAATTAGAAGAATATCATAATATCCTTTTTTTTATAAATTGAAATGCAGGCATTATATTTTGCTTTTTCATGTATTTCCTAACTCTATCAAGATTTCAAAATACAATATATTTTTCATTTGTTGATGACATGGTAAAGTCATTACTTAGAGTTTAGGCTGATTAAAAATATATTTTTTTACTGGGTAAGAAAATTTTTTATTTTCAATTATTCAAATACATTTTTTTTTAAATAAATCTTTCTATTTTTGCTTTATTATTAACACTTACTGTTACAGTAAATTACGATATTAATATTATTAGTAAAATGATACTTTAATTGTAAAAATATTTGGGTTAAAAATATGTCTTTTCAACCAATAATTAAATATTCTACTAAAATTTTCTGTTTATTGTTATGTTCCTTGTGTATGTGCTGTTTATTACTTTTGTAAAAGACAAAAAGATTAATTTGTTTATCTTCAGTTAGATTTCTCTCTTTAATCTTTCAGTTGTGACATAATTAAAACATTACAATGGTTAGAATTCATAATGAATATCAAATTATATTTATTAAAAAGTCATGCTTACCTGCCATCCTGTGTTAGCTGCCTAATAGGACACCCCTTTTAAAGTTAAGGCCCTGAAACAGAACAACTTAACTTCAAGACACATAAGCTTAAATTTTGAGCCAATATATGTTTCTGTATAAGCAGTTTTCTTTTCATTTACTTCTTATATGAAAATATTAATTAATTATTTAATTAAAGCATTCAACAAAAAATCTGAAATGGGCTCTTAACATGATATACAATGCAAAATTAAAATTTAGCTTAAAATAATTAATTGTTGATCCTTTTATACCAGTTATACAAACATATAGTTTTAAATGAAAGACTATAAAGTTTAACATGAATTCTTCAATGAGTCTAATAATCTGTGAAAATATAAATTTCAATGTATTCAATATCAAAGATTACTGAAAAATTTAATCAATGCAAAAAATTTCTGGAAGAATTAAATTTAATTATTCATCCTTAATTATATTTGATAACACAAAATATACTAATAAAATATACTCAAAATGGACTATTTAATATGGTGAGCATTTTGAAATTTTGTAAAATGTAATCTTGCATTTTCAAATGCTTACGCTGTTATAGAGTTGAAAATACATTATCTACTTAATGTATAAACTATGAGCAAGGCATGTAAAGAGTAATTTAAACTTTTGGTCAGCTAATACAATTATGTTCTTATAGTGCAATCACCATAATTTTGACACATTTATATATAATCTGTGACTGGGACACCCACATAGAAGATGGTAAATGATATTATCACAGTTTTAAGTGTTTTGTATCCATTATAACTAATGATAAAGTTTGAAAAATGCCTGCTTGACCAACAGGGAATAAAATACACCAATGAAAACTTTTGAGAATAAGTGACACTCCACCAGATATTGGGGATTTCTGGCTGAAATCTTATATAAAGAGTAACAGTTTCTTTTGAGGTTAATATATTTATTGTTTTATTATTACTCATTTCACCCCCCAAACAAGGTGATATTACCATTAAGACATCAGGGGTTACTGAGAGTGAAAGAGAATAATAAGACTTTGGTAAGGAGAAAAAACAATAAAAGAAAAGGATTCAGGAAAATGGCAATTGATGTTGCATTTAAATTTTTGAAAATTGTAGGTGGCATGAAGAGAGTTCATCAGGCAAGAAATGCAAGAAATTAAAATATTTATATAGAACTTATAGTTATGTCTATCTATTTCAGCAGTAAAATGATGAGACCTAATTGTCAATCTATTAATACACTTAAATTCATGCAATCGAGGTAACAAAGAGGAAAGCTCATTAGAACAAGTGCCTTGAAAATATTTATAGAAATGACAGTGAGAAGCCACATCTTCAGCTGCCTATTAATGGGTGCATGCTGTCCATCCAGAGAGAGTTGCCAGTTGTGTTGTAGAAATGGGTAGATGTGTGGTAGGAAAGAATCCGAATTCTCACTGGTTGAAGGGAAAAGCTGATCCACTAGTCTGACATGGCAGAAGTAACAGAAGTTGTCCCAAGTGTCATCTAACCTCTACCTTCCCAAGACCATGCAAGTGAACCCCTGAATAAATAATGAAATATGTTAGAAACAGGGTTAGAGTTTTCATTTTTCACTGTTTTCTGTTTCATTGTGCATATACAATGGACCTTTCCCAGTGTTTGTGCACACCAACATGAATGAGAATAAAGATGCAACATGTAGTCATGTGTTCAGTCAGTGAAAAGTTGAGAGAGGGATCCATTATATGTTTAAAATATGAATAATTCCTAATTAAATTATGCAGTACTCACAACAGACTAGTTTGGTTATTGTCAACACTGGCATGAAGACTTCAAAAGCAGTTAGTGAAAGAAAAACTTAGGTATTTTGTGCTGAAAAAGTACTGTTGGCTTCACTCAAATATTTTACTTAAGACAATTTTTGAGCAAATATTATCTGTTCATAATTATATACTACAGATTCATAATTTCATTGAATGCCTTTTAATTATGAAACCTATTTTTAATGTCGATAGATAGATAGATAGATAGACAGACAGACAGACAGACAGACAGAGAAAAGTTCCAAAGACTTTCTGTCTTCAAGTTCTGGAGATTCAAATATTAGGTTGGTGCAAAAATAAGTTTGTTTTCTCACATAGTAACATATGTTAGAAAACGAAATTATTTTTGGACCAACCTAATATATTGAATTCATTAACAGATGCTGTGTTTGTTTATGTGTGTAAATAGGATATCTCTTAATGAATTTAATAGATTTATCTTAATCTGACAAGCAGTCTATCTGTGAAACTTGAAGTTGGATGATAAAACTTTTAAAATTTTCTTCATCCATTGTTGGTCTATTTTTAATATTGAGCACTTTGTTTACAAGGAATACATATAAGGAATTTAAATAAAATATTATATGAAACAAAAGGAATCTTTTACAAAAAGTGTAATAAATGCATTAGTTGCTCACTAATGAGACTGACTACAATTTTGATTCAAAGAATGCTACTCTGATTAAAAGAGAAAGCAATTTTCTAAAATGTTTAGAAAGTGCTTTCATTGTTAGATCCACAATAAATTTGTGTCAAGGTTCTTACAATATTTCACCATTCTTGACAGATTTTCTATCGCAACATAGGATATTTAATAACAAAAGTGATGGAATATAAACAAAAAGAAAAATAATCTAAATGAAATCAGCTAGATTATATAACCAAAAGATATATTAAAAAATCATTTAAATTTAAAATTCACGGCATTCCACTTTCCTTTGTGTGCATGTGTACTTGTGTCAATGTAAACATCAATTTAGATGAAATTCTAAAGTATAAAATGCATCATACAAAAGCTTTTTCCACTTTGTCATACTTTTTTCCCCTAAAATTGTTCTTGATATATAAAAAATATTATATATCATTTTTGCATATATATATATATATATATATATATATATAGATAGATAGATAGATAGACAGATAGATAACCATAAGCCATACTTGAGCTGGTCACCAACACAACACACCTGTCTAGGTTTTAAGTACAACACACCTGTCTAGGTTTTAAATATCATATTTGGGGGCTTACACTTCACTGATGGTGGCTTGCATTTGGTGCAGTCAGTTTTGCTGGTTCATTTTCTTCACTGGAATTTGTGTCTTCTAGTGAATTTCATTCATTATGTGTCTTTGAGAAAATAGCATCACACAAAAGCTTTTTCCACTTTACCATACTTTTTTCCCCAATAGGTACCTCCAAAGAAAAATGATACCAAAGGATTAAAATGGATTTTTAAAAATGAAAAATATTTCTTGAAGCTTTTATTTTAATTTTAATTTCATGCTAATAGATTAAATTTAATATTTCCAATAAGCAAAATACTTTAACTGTATTTCAAAACTAATTTAAGTTCATTAGAATGATTTTTTTTAAATTGATAAAAATGACTGATTTTAGCCATTTTTAGCCATATTTACAAATCTATAAGTGCAATGTAATTCTCTTTAATAAAAAAAATATTTCAAAAATAGAATATACTTTTCTGAAACATTTACTTGAAGAATATTAGTTCTATTTAAAGTTTAATTAATCTGATTTGAAACAAATATTAATTTTAGTTTAAATTATCACAGGGAAGCATTTTTTAACATGGAGGTGGGTGTTTTTATGTGGTGTTGACAACTATTTAGACAGACTTAGGTTTGGGAATTTTTCTACAGGAGACATATCTGTAAAAATTACATGACGAATATAACATGAGTACCTTTTTATATAATGTTTTAACTACACTAATCTTAAAAATCTAGGAAAATATACAAAGTAATCTAATATTCAATTTTAGATACTTTGACTTTAAATTTACTGTAGTTATCACTCTTATTTCCAGATAATGTCATATATAGACATCTATATTTATAAAAATTGGCACATTTATACACATACAAAAAAAATTCAAAATTCTTTTTAAAATATTGGGTGTCACTGAATTCTAGTAAGCTTTTCTATTTAGGATTAGTAAATATACTTTTTACTTAATAACAATATCACCTAACCCATACAAATTAATACAGAATTTTAAAAGATTTAAAACTTTAGTTTATACATTATTCTAATTAAAAAAATTTAAAAATGAAAACAATTCTTGTAAAAAATCATTATTCATCAAAAAACAATTTTTTTAAGACATAAATGTCCATAATATATCTTATTCATAAAAGCAATTAAAAGCTTTTCAAATTAAATGTCTTTATTTTATTGCATTTTTTATTTTATGATTCAAAACAAATTGTTGCTTTAAATTCCCCAAGGATTTGTGCTTATAACTAATATAAACATTAAGCCGTACAATAATGAATTTTTCGAAATTTTATAAACTTAAATAAGTGTGTATGTTGGGGGGCTGGGGGGATAACACATAAAAAAATATTTTTGCCAATGTTTTCTAAAACCCTTATGTTTTTAAAATGATTTAATTTATTTCTGAATAACTTATGATAGTTTCATTAAATTTTGTCGAACAAAGCACTTACAAATGACCAATGCTCTTTCCTTCACTGTGCTTGGGATATTCTCGTAAATGTGCTTGAATTGGATTACCACCAGCAGATTGGGATATCTCAGCTGGTGCAGTATCATTCTTCTTCAGTTTTTTAGATGAATGTCCAATAACAGTTGCAGAATATTCTTCAGCATCACTGTTTGTTGTTGTGGCACATTTTTTATAATTCAGAAATGTATCCATAATGCAGTGTTTTTTTTATAGTTATAGTGTTGTGTGTGTGTTGTGCTATGTTTGTAAAAAAATGCTTGAAAATATAACTGTGTTTAGCTGTAAGGAATCAGATATGAGAGAGACAAAAAGACGTATGGTTCATTTGAATGTTTGTTAAAAAAAAGAATCATTTTGGTGGTTAGTGGTGACCACTATAAATAGGGAAAGAAGAGGTCTAAATTGTTTTACTAATAGGTTGGTGCAAAAATAATGACGTAATAATGTCGTTTTTGACGTATTTTTTAACGTCAAAAAACAACATTATTACGTCATTATTTTTGCACCAACCTAATACCAACCACTTTTCTTTGATTGTTTTACCAAATGATAGCATTGTCAGCAAATCTCAGTAGGGAGTATAAGTTGTTCAAGCTAGGATTAGGGTCAGGGTCAGGGAACCTTAGTTGGAACCATTGATAACCACTTCAGGTCACCTGCTATGTGTGCCTCCCTCAGTATACAGATGGCTGAGCCACTCTGCATACTTCTGAAAAATAGAAATTCAGTGTCTGGGTGTTTGGTGCCAACTGTCTTCAATAGATTAGAAAAAATTACTGACTAATTCTTTCACTTGGCTATAAATTACTGACTGCCTATGTATCTAAATATCAAGTTGGATACATTATTTTAAAATATGTTTGTTTTGTTTTTTTTCTTTTTTCAAACTGATCTCTGTATGTGTCCTTATTTTATTTTTTTTTTTGCAGATGTGAATGTAATAAAAAAAAGCTAAATGAAAAAGAAAACACAGAGGGAAAAGTACTGAAGATCAAATCTTATCAAAATCAGAGACTGATCAGTTTCATAAATTTTTTAAGCTCAGAAAAGTGGTGGTGGGGGGGCAGCCAAGGGGCCAGCCAAAATTCTGGAAGGGGGGGACACTGACTCCTTCTGCCCCCTTCCCCCTAGAATCGGCAATGCATATATATATATATATATATATATATATATATATATATATATATATATATATAATAAAAAGGCTTAAACACTAACATCTTTAATGTATTAGACATCCGAGAATATTCATATTTCTCTCACTTAAACCATCTTGACTCCCCTCTTTAAAACTTCTCTCTGTTAAATTTTAATCCACCCTTCATCTTTAGACCTTCATGTTCTTCTCTCGTCTGTTACCCATCCCTATAGCTTTCATTTACTCTAACATTCGTCCTACACTCTCATACATACACTCTCACTAAATTTTGTTTTTTCTGTTTTCTTTTTGAATTTGTAGGTCTGATGAATAGGATCGTATTTACGATTCCAATGGAATAAATTATTACCATGGAATATTAGTGTTTAAGCCTTTTTATTATCCTTACTCTGTCCCGGATATTGAGTTCTACCTGGTTTCTATCCTCTTGGAATTATTTTTTATACATATATATATATGCATATGTATGTATGTATGCATATATATTTATATATTTTAGATATATGATTTGCATATGTATGTGTATATTTACCACTAATATTATCTATCTATCTATATCTATCTATCTATATATATATATATATATATATATATATATATATAAGCAACATTACATAATATTATGCAAAAATAGCTACTACTATTAACTTTGTTGGGTAATTTTGCAGCATTTACCTTACAGAAAAAAGGATGAAATGTTTTACATTATTTTTCAAAAACGAAGAAAAAAGCTTTTTCCTTTGATGAAAAGTGTTCCTTTACTTCCAATGAGCTAAAGTAGATATGCTTGTCTCTTCTCTTTTAATGCAATATAATGTAATTTTCATTTCTAACATTAAGACTTTAAAGTCTTAATGTTAGAAATGAAAATTACATTATATGTCTAATGAAAAAATAATTTTGAATATATTGTTTATTTGTAAGATCTAAATCTATCAGTTTTTTAAGCTCTTAGTGTTAATGTCATAGAAACAAATTTATAAAATAACTACCTTTATTACAAAAAAAAATGAACACTACATTTACTTATGAACGAAAGAAGCAAAATGTATATCATATTTATTTAGTTATGTCATCTTTTGACTAGAGACCAGATAATCAAAATTTGTGAGTTGCAGTCATAAGAGTTTTAAATCTCTCATCTCTTGAAATCTAATTACCTGCTAGTTAATACATTTTCCTTCTGGAAACTCTTAATCCAGACAAGCTACAGAAAAACCCACTTGGTTATGAGCTTCCTCTCCATGGATTGTATGAGACAAATATAAACTAATTACAGCTGATAGAAAAGAAAAGCCCACCTGTCAACTTTACTATTGTGGAATGCAAAGTCACATGTAAACATTAAAACACTTCATTCTGTTTACATAGTCAGCAGGAGGAGGATGTTGTTAATCACATAGTTTGAATATGTTATTAGTTTGTCTTCAAATCGAACAAACTGTTTAGATAGCAAAATAAGAAGGTCTGCTTCCTACTATACTCTATGTCAGATTTTAAAATGCAGGTCAATGTTGTCACAATAAAATTAGTATTTAATCGACCATTAGTAAAAGTTTTCAAGATACTTATATTTGTATAATATATTGTGTGAGTTTCAGCTATCCTTAGAAAAATATTAATAATACTTTCTTTTGGAAGGAATGCCATTTTTTATTATGCAAACAAAGTGCAACATAAATTTTATTTATACATAAATCCAAAGGATATGAGCTAGAGAAACAAATATCTGAGTTAGATGTGCTTAGCCATTCAGTCATGAGAAATCTCACATCAAATCAAGACAATTATCCTTTTTTAAGAAATGGGTATCTCTCATTGGTATTTTTTTCAAGCCTATATCTGCTAATTTTATCATTGTACCCAAACAAAAATAAGATTCAGAAGGTACCAATGAGATATGTGCATTTCTTAAAAAGAGTAATGAAGTCTTGCTTTGCTTTGGCAAAGCAAGACTTCATTACTCTTTTATAGATCTTTTATAGTTGAGTGGTTAAGCAAGCTTAGCTTAAAGGTAAATGTCTATTCAAACAGATATTTTCAACGGTAAAAAAATAAAATTTATGGTGAATGGACCATTTGAAAAGTGAAGTAAAACAGTAGAATACCAAGTGTTACAATATCCAATCATACAATGCAATAATTACTGACTTAAATCCATTGTGATTGCACCAATTCATGAAGATTCATTAATTAACACTTCATATAATATACAATGTAATACCTTAACATATACATCTTTTACTATAAAAGTTAGTATAAACAAAATTTACAAATATGTACCCATTAAATATGTTTATGGTAATAAGAAATAATGTAAAATTTAAAAAATGATTTTATTATGTTTCAGGTATGAAAATAAAATTAGCAGATATAGGCTTTGACTGATCCCAATGAGAGATGTGTATTTTGTATATATTTGATTAACACAATATATTATATACCTGAATTAATTATAATTTTATTATTTGACATATTAATATCGACACCTTGATATTCTATAACCTTCAGCAGTCCTTCAGTCATCAATTTTGTTAACTTTTCTACTGTTCTGATTTTAACATTATTTGTAGCAGTTTTTATTGCTTCCTGGGATCTTCATTGTTTAAATATTGTTTTCCAATCTAATATACACCTCTTTTAATTATGTACCACAAATTTTCTATTGGATTAATATCTGTAGGGGCTGAGGGCATTCTATTAATAAATTAGTATCTTTGTAATATTTTTAGCAAGGTGGATAATAGTTAGCATTGCAGAATGTAAAGGAGCATTTTTTCTAGAGTAAATTTTGGTTATGATGTGTAACATTCAAATAATATTTGGTTCAAGAATAATTTTCTGTATTTATCTTGTCACCATCATTAATTTTGAAAGCACCTATAATTTTATTGCCTATAATACTAGAACTAAGCATTACTCCACTTCCCCTATGTTGGTTGACTATTTCCATGAAGAACTTAATTGCTAGCCCAGCTATCAGATATATGCCATATAGCTCTACATTCATCACCAAAAAAGTACTGTTGAGAATTTAGTTTTCCTGTATTTCTTTACATATTTCACTTTGTGATGTTTACCTATTATGGCAATCTTTTTATATCTGAACTATAGTTAGGCTTTTTAATTTCAGATACAAAAAGATTGCCATGTTTCATAAGAAAGATATATCCTTAAAAGAGGAACAAGATATTGCAAAGTTTATGTACGATAAAATAGAATTGTAAAAAAGTTGAGCAAAAATCATAGAACACTCAAAAAGGAAATTGAAAACATTGGCAAGACAACAAGAAAAAAATGGGTTTTAAGAAGGCCACAAAAAGATATTTAATAGAAATCAAGAAATTAATCATCAAGAAAAATTGATTGTCTTGGAAGATAATCTTTGAAGAAGTTGGTGTTGCAAATATAAACAGGGAGATAAGATGCAGAAGATTAAGAATATTGGCTAAAGACATGAGAACAATGAAAAATGCTATATGTTTTACTTTGTTTGCCTACTTGAGTAGCCTTAAGTTTAAATTGGGAGCTAATACAGCTGAGGTAGAAAGAAACATCAATTTGACATTTGAAGAAAGAACTGCAAACAAACAACCAATACAGCAGTGGGTTCAGAAATATTGCTCAAGAGATGAGAATATTCAAAATGAACACCAGGAAAGAACCAGGAATATTTAAATCTGGGTATTCTACTCTTGTACCTCATTTTTCAGACACTCCTTTCACTATAAAAATTGTTTTTTTCACTCTTGGAAAAAATTTAAATTGGGGCACAATATATGCCAGAAGAGATATGAATTCAGCATTTGGAAAAGAACTGCTAACAAGTAAAGAGAAGAAGCAGGAACATCATCAATGATGTTCAACTTAGAAGAATTTTGAAGAATAACACTCATATAAGAATTAGAACTTTTCCAAAAACCTTGCAGTTTCTTCTATAACTATTTCTTATCATTTTGAATGCACGAAAAAAAGTTGCAAACAATTGTGTATCTTCCAAAAAATCAGAAAAATGCATCATTTTGAGGTTCAGTGATTACTGCTTAGATGCAACATTAAGAAAGCATTTCTTAAACATATCATTATTCGTGATGAGAAATAAATCCTTAACAGTCACTGGAAGTGTATATTTTAATTGAAAAATGGTTATTTTTGCTTATCCAACATTTATATTGTATAACCTAATACACACTCACAGAACTACTAAAAAGCATTCTTCAATTAATAATTTCACTTTAAAGTAATTCTATAAAATGTGATAAAAGTTAATCAGCAAACACATCTCTATTATTTCTGCATATCCATTTCAAATATCTTTCTTATCAAAAATTGCATTTAGTTAAAATTATATGTAGGATGAAGAGCATGATTTAACATCTTCAGTAGCAATGTTTATTTGCTGATGTATGCTGGTCAAGGAGAGAACAATGAGGATTCCCCAGAGATTAAATATCATTGTAGGAAAACAGGTCACAGCTGTGTAGAGGACAAAATGAAGACAAGGTGGTAATTCCAAAAAGGAGACATTACACAATTAATGTTGTTTTGTGCTTAGCAGATAAAGTAGTGAAAATGTTAATTAATGCCCTTTGATGCTGGGTGGATTAAATACCTGAATAGTCACCTGAGATTCTTATCCATATATTAGTCAACCATATAACCCTGACTCCCTGATGAGTACGAATCTCCCACCCTGGGCCCTTGCTGTTCATGATGCTGGGCGGTATACTGGCCACTCTTGTTTGAAGGGTTAAAGCTGAGGAAATCATATCAAACATTTATGGGGGTTATACAATAAATGTGTGAACTGATTAGATATATTTTCTTGATAAATATTCAAATAAAATAAATCAAATTTCAGTTCCTTGGTTTTAGGATATAAATGCTAAAACGGTCAATAGTGTGCTTCTTCTTCTTCTTTTTCTTCTATGTACTCTGTACCTTCAAGATTTTGGTGATCATTGCTCTTCACAATTTCCTGTCCTTTGTAACTCTTAGTAAATTTTGTTGATTTGTTGTCTCTCCTAAACCCTGTTCTGCCATTCATTTACACAAGCTTGTTAGGTAGGTTATGCGCTGTTTTTCTCTGTCCCTGTGGCCTTCAATATATCCAATGAGTGACATTTCCCAAGCCCTCTTCCCTCATTATGTGCCCTTTTGCATTCTATTATTGAGTGATTTTTATTGTTACTATGACAGTTCATTGTAGTAAAATGCTATCCTATATTTAAAGCATAACATATAACAGCATAAGATTCCACTTGCATCTTTGTATGGATTTAGCTATGAAATTAAAATGTCATCAGGTATATGTATAGAGTAACACAAGTCATGTATTATTAGCACTGCATATTTAAGTTTGGATGATTTAAACTAGAGCCTCTTAATCATTACAAATTGAATGAAAATTATTTTCATAATCCCATGAAAGAATAGTTAGCAATTATTATAGAGGCTATTTCTGGTTTTTGTAAATATTAATAAAATTTATTCTAAATATTATAAATATATTGGAATAAATGTCTGTTTACTTTTGAAATACTTATTTGTACATAACTGCTTCCTTATTTTCAAATCTGAAAATAGGAAGATAAATCATGTCATCAAATAACAAAACAAAGAAATTAAATTTTCTCAACATTTGTTAAATGATATTCAGCTTTTGAAAATAATAATATTAATTTAATGCACTATATTAGCTGGCATACTACCTTTACATAAAAATATACCTTTAAATATCACCCTGCCTTTCCTAAAATTTATCTGAACAAATTAAGAATGCATTTTGGAAGTCAGTGTCTCCTTAACACCAGGAAATATGTTAATTCTTTAACATTGTAATTTTTAAAAATTACTTATGCATCTCATTAAGTCTATTTTCAGTTGACTAGCATGTAATATTGTAATATTTATAGGCAATGAATTTTAGACAATCTCATCACAGATGAAGAAGAGAGTTGAGGCAACAGAAATGTGGTTCTACAAAAGGATGCTGAGAATACCATGGACTTAACATGTGAGCGATGACAAAGTTTTTAAAAAAATGGAAACAAAAAGGACACATATTTAGCAAAGAGAGAAAGAGAGTTGAAATTTCTAGGGCACATAAGGAGGAAAGAGGACTTGGAAAATTTGATACTCACAAGACATATTGACAACAAGAGAGGCAGAGGAAAGGGCTTGTGTAAATGGTTGGTCAAATGGAAATTAGGAGATATAGCAAACAAACAAACTTTACTAAGAGCTATAAAAGACAGGAAATTGTGGAGAGCCATGATCACCCACATCTTGAAGGGAGATGACACATAGAAGAAGACAAAAGTTAAGGAAAGTTACATGAAGAATCTAAGCAATTCCAAGCATTGAGGAAATCTTTTGGAAATGTTCAATTATTTCCTATCAATAATGAAAACGTTAAAAAAAATAAGCTAGAACAAAATCTAGAGGAATCACCATAAATTTAGCCATATGAAAAATGTGAAGTGTATGGTGAAAAGACAGGTCTAGGAAAAAGTGGAAAAAAAAAAAGCCAAAAATTGAAACAGCTGAAATTTATATGGTATATCAAAATTTTTCCACATAAATTCCCACACAAACTTATACTCTTCATATTATATAATTTTATAGATTCTCTAAAAGACCAGTGGAAAATAAATTAAGCAGTCCATTTTGTATTGGTATCACTAAATTTACTTTTATTTATTTGCAATTATGAACAATGCTAGAATCAATAAAAAGTGCGAAATCAATGCCCGCTTAAAAGAGAAGCATGAAAATATAAGTAGAAATATCTTTTATTTCATATACTTACATGTGAGATGTATGTGTGTGTGTGTGTATATATATATATATATATATATATATATATATATGTATATGCATGTATATGTATGTATGTATATATATATATATATGTATATATATATGTATATACATGTATATATTTATATATATATATGTATATACATATATATGCATGTGTGTGTGTATGTGTGTATATATATATATATATATATATATATATATATATATATATATATATATATATATACACACACACAATGATATATAACTTTGCATATATTAAGAAAAATTCCTTGTGGCAATATTATTCCATCACTTGTAATAATTGTCACAAGGAATACATAAGAGAAACCTCAAGGAATACTGTTTTGTAAAAGATCCCTTTTGTGTTCACATAATCTTTAATTTAATAAAAAATTATATGAATACAAATGTGATCTTTTAAAAAACAACATACTCAATAAATTAGTTACTCACTGTAACGACTCTGACCATAATTTTGACTTACAAAAATTCTACTTTAATTAAAAGAGAAAGCAATTTATTAAGATAAAAATGTATAGAATGTGCTTTAATCACCAGATCATCAGCAGTAAATTTATGTCTAGGTTCTTACAACATTTCACCTTTCTTGGCAGATCTTTTATTATTACAATGTGGGATATTTAATAGAAAAAAAAATAATAAAAAAATAAAAATAAAATAATAAAAAGGCTAAACAAAAAAAAACTAAATAAAACTGGCCAGATTATATAGCCAAAAAATATATTTAAAAAAATGTTTTTTTAATTTAAATTTCTCAGCACACCCTCTCCCTCATGCACATATGTAGTCACATTCAACATAGACATCACTTTATTCTGATGAAGTCCTAAAGGATGAAATGTATTGCACAGAATCTTTTTCCATTTTCTCATATATTTCCCTGAATATACATATATGCATATATTTACTCTTTCTCCCTCTCCCTCTCTCTCTCTCTCTCTCTCTCTCTCTCTCTCTCTCTCTCACATGCACACACCTGCACATATTGTGTATATACATTTAGACTCTATCAGATAATTACATAAAATCTATATATTAATATCATAGTATTCTTATGTAAGGTATTCATCATGCTCCAAAAGAAAACAAAATATTAAATAAATCTTTACCTTCTTTCAAAGATGAAAGGGAATAAAAGATTCATAAAGATCAAGACTGCCAGCTTCTCTCTTTGATTGTCTGTCTTTTATCTTCACCCCTTCTCCCTTTCATTGCAACAAATTTCTGGTTGTTTTTCTAGTTTTCTAACATCCTATCTTTCCTTTACACCTTACCCTCTTCCTCCTTCTTCTCAATACTGTTGTTATTATATCTTGAAATTTTTATCAATATTTTCAAAGATCAGAAAATATCTCTGTCTACTTAGATAACAATATTTAGTAACTATAATTTTATGAGTATTTGTAAGTTTTTATTCAAATTTATAATACCTGGGAGACTCCAGGTTCAATTCTTAGAACTTAAACATGCACTGTTACTAATAAATGAACAGATAGGCAACTGATAATTGTATTTTATGTGTATGTATATATATATATATATATATATATATAATGTGTATATATATATGCAATTTTTCATCAGTGATAGAGCTAATATTTGGTTGGTGCAAAAATAATTTCGTTTTCTAACATATGTTACTATGTGAGAAAACGAAATTATTTTTGCACCAACCTAATATATTTAGTTGGATTGATGTGAGTTTGTGACCCTAGGTTTCACGCTATTTGCGATCGACAAACTGATTAATTTTTAAATTCGCAAGACACTGTGTCAATGCATGTAGACCATTCATCTATTTTGTTTGTGGAATAATGTTTTCTCACACACACATATACATGTAATGGCATATTACAAATAAGACAAATATTACACCAAGAATAAGCTGGAAAATATTGAAAAACACATCTGCCTACATTACAAAGAAATGTCTACTTTGCCTACACGAAAAGGTAGCAATAATTTCTTACACCCAACAAAAGAAATTACTAAACATAAGATCAAAAATAATTTCTAAATGCAGACATGAAAACAAATATCTGTTATCACAATTTATACCAAACAGATAAAAAAAAATACCAACAATGCTACATAAACAATCATTGACCCTATGAACATGAAAAGAGAAACCACTGACACCATAACACCATCAATTATTTTCTAATTCAAACTACCATTATAATAATTATAATTATTGTTATTACCATTCCCTCACCATTGCTACAATCACTTCTACCATTTTAGCATAACTATTTGCTGCTACAATTGTTACCATCACTTGTTCCCCCCACCATTACTACTGCATCACAATTACCATTGCCGCATTAGTCCAGAATTAGTACCACACCACAATTGCTATTACCACATCAGTCCAGAATTATACTTCCTTACCCCCGCCAGCAAAATTAATACCACTGCATAAATAACAATAAGTACTATTTCTACCATTTACATAAGAGCAATCGCCAAAAACAATCAAATAACCGGCTTTAAAATAATAACAAAACTGCATTAAAAACTTACAAATAATAACATTTTACCTACCATAGTCTTACACAGACTCCATCTTAAGATAAAAAAAAACCCAGACACATAGAAGATGTGTGAACACATGTGCATATGTATATATGTGTGTGCAAGAAAACATTATTCCGTGAACAAAAGATAAACAGTCTACGTGCGTTGAGACTGCAACTTGCGAAATACATTCACTACACAATCCAACATTGAATACAGTGACCAATTGCATACATATGCATGCAATGACACATGAATGCACATGTACACCCAGTCCTACACTGTTTATATATGTTTATGTCTGTGTGAGCTGCATGCCTGAATGTGTGGGTATGTATGCATGTATACATATGAGTGGCATTCCAACAACAATTTTTCCTCACACTACCATAGAAACAATGATATATGCAACCATATATAAATCCAAAATTTAAAAATTAATCAGTTTGTCTGACGATTGCAAATAGCGTGAAACCCTGGGTCACAAACTTACATCAATCCAACTAAATATATATATATATATATATATATATAATTATTTATTTATTAAAATACATACATACATATATATATATAACAATATATATATATAATATACAATATTAACAATATATATAATATACAATATTAAATGTATATATATATATATATTAACAATATATATATATATATATATATATATATATTAACAATATATATATATATATATATATATATATATATATATATATATATATATATTAACAATATATATATATATATATATATATATATATATATATATATATATATATATTAACAATATATATATATATATAACTATGAACCAGACAAACCTACCTAGGTTTCACCTATGCGGATTGTCAGTGTACCTTGATGATCCACATAGGTGAAACCTAGGTAGGTTTGTCTGGCTGTTTAGGTTCATAGTTAGTTTTGCTTTACTTAGCATATTGAGCACTTTGCTTAGTTATTTTTATTTTACATGTGTCGGAGGTTCTTTTCTTTGGACTCTGAGCTTGGATTCTGGTCGATTATTTTCGCCTGAATTACATGTTCTTAGTTCTTTCTTTTTTTATTCCTTTTTTTTTCCTTTGGTATTGGTTTGTTCATTTATAAGCCAATACACCTAAGGTTTTTCTGGACGAGTATACTTACTTATATTTATAAGATTATATATATATATATATATATATATATATATATATATATATATATATATTAACAGATATACATATATTGCAAATAAATGTTCAAGTAAAATTAAATGTTTTTACTATTAATGCTGTATCTCATAATATTGAGTACTATAATTACAAAGACTACCTTAAAAGTGATATCCAACAGACCACTTTTTGGTAAAGCATTATTGTTGTTCTTGTGTGTGTGCATGTGTGTGTGTGTGCCATTGTTCCACTGACAGATCTACTAAGAACCTAATAATGTTTATACTTCAGGGCCTGTAATCCTAGGTTGTTTCTGAAGCAACTTTTTTCTTTTGAATGACTGAATTTTTCAACCAAATAGATGTTTTTTTAAGTCTAGTTTACTAATAGAATCATAAGCCTCAGCATATGCTCTCATACCTATTTTATATACTCTCAAAATGTCTCTGTAGTTGGCCAGATTTCAAATTTTTGTCAGACTTACAACTGTATATTCTGATTGAATTTGCCAGAATCTGTTTATAGTCAGCATATCATAGAATTTGTTCATAGTCAATATTTTATCAGATGAATCTTCAAATCCTTCATTGGTACACAGCTTAATAGTTTTAACGTTCAGCATCAAACCAATTGGAACCATATAATGACATCTAAATTCTTGAATTAATTTGCATTTGTGTCATTTATGCATTTTTAACATCAAAAAGCAAATTTACACTTTTCATCTTAGCAAACTCCCTCTCTATTAGATAATGACTTAATATATTTTTTTGCACATTAATGTTGAGTGGTGTTATTTTCATTTATTTTTATTAAATTTTGATTATATTTTTGCTAGTGCTAAAGATGAATAGTTCAAGGTGTGCTTACAAACTTCCTCTGTTAGCACAGATTATATTCTCAGACACATATTTCTGATGGTTTCATTAACTGGTACTACATGTTCCATATTTTAGTTTTCTAGCAGAATTTCTTTATATTTTGCTTAATCAACTGAGTTTTTGGGAAGTGGCAGATCTGGCTTTTACTTATCATTGACAGTATTTCTAGTGGTCAAATTCCTTGTAGAAAGTTCAATCTAAGTACTCATAGGGGTTATGTTGAAGCTTATGCCTTTACAACAGTTTACTTGAGTCATATTTTACCACAGTATCTTCAGTCCTCCTCAGCACTTCAGCATTGACTTTTTATTTAACTAATTTTTTTCTTCTACTACATTTTCTCTATCCAATATTTATTTTGCAGAATCAGATTGCGTTTAGATATTTTGTTGTCAGTACTTACTAAAAAATACATTCAATAAGTAATAAAGTAAAATGAACCTGTAACAACGCCATGGCTGTAATTGTATCCTTTTTATGTAGGTACCCCCACAAGATTGGTAAAAAAGAGCATAGCATGATGAAAAAAATGCCAAACTTGACGAAAACAAAATTTTATCATCTAAATGTTTATGTTATTATGAAGAGGAAAGACCAAAGTTTATTTTAATTATCTTTTAAATTTTTTTCTTCTTTTTAGAACATTCTAAATTTTGATTAAAAGAACTTGTTTCTCTAAGTATCACTGGAATTAGTAAAATAACATATACAATTTTTAGCACATTTTTTTTGTATGACACACATTAATTTGGAAAA
This sequence comes from Acanthosepion lycidas, assembly GCA_963932145.1. Lineage (NCBI taxonomy): Eukaryota > Metazoa > Mollusca > Cephalopoda > Sepiida > Sepiidae > Acanthosepion > Acanthosepion lycidas. Next base: position 69,541,862 of record OZ010608.1, on the reverse strand, counting down.
TCTTGCAAAAATAAAAATAATTGTCTGATGTTAATGAAACTTTCAGAAACTATTCACAGATGATCGAAATTATTATAAATATGTCTTTTATTAAAGTCATGGCAGAAATATTTTTTTTTATATTTATTACTGTTGTTGCCTGTTTAGAGGCCAGGAAGAAAGACACAGAAGATGAAGGTAGGTTGAAAAAGTATATTGAAGATATATACAAAACAATAGTGTTAGTAATAAGTAGATTAGCACTGCTACTGCCCTGCGCTCAGTATCCGACTCTCGTAGTTTGTATTTATGAGAGAAGGAAGAGTTCATTATACTGTAAGAGCACAACAATTACCTCCCCCATAACTAATTTTATGAAAACTCTAGAAATTTGATCGTGTCAGGTTTAGTGATTACAATAGTTAAAAGCACAAGGCTTTGAGGAATGCAAATCATACTTTTTTTTTTAATTGGACCCCCCACCTGAAAATCAGCTCTGAATTGTAACATACAAAACTCAATAAAACAAAGATATTATTTAATTTCAAATGCTTTTATTTACTTTTAGTTATTTTTATGAATATGGACAATGTTTTCTGAAAGCAAAAAATTTTTTCAATGAAAAATGAATTTTTAATACAATTATTTGTTATTTGTTTAATTATAATAGATTTTTACATTTAAGTTGTTAAAATATTATAGAATTAATTAACAGCCACATCCGCTTTCGTAAGTGTCCTAATGAGATAGATCTTTTTTTAGCATGTTGTAAATTGTATTGTTTTGACTAATCAGAAGATCCACAGTAATTAAGAAATGTAATTTTGTGTTTATAATCAGGCTGTAATTATAAAGTATGGAAGACCAACCAGAATACAATTAAGTTGCGTTATTTGAGTTTAGCATTGTTCTCCGCTGTTAAGGCCTTTACTTTTGTGAAACATGTGTGGTGAAGTTAATTTGATTTTTCAATTTCAACTGAGAACAAGTATCAGTATCATCTTATGAAATTTATATGATCTTATTTTTATATTAATCTCAGTTATGACATTTTTCCATAAATGAAATATCAAAATTAATAATAAAATGAATCGAAATACAAATAACACAATAAAATGTAGTAAATGTACATAAAATTATAGTATTTTATGTACACTTCTGACAAAAATTTCATAAGAAAGGTTCTTATAAATTAAATTAGATACCTTTCTTATGAAATTTAATCTCACTCTTAATAGTCTTATTTTAATTTCTTTATAATATATTTTCCATAAAGCATCGTAAACATAAAGGTGAAAGCTAAGTACAAAAAAAAAATTAGAGCGCTGAAAGTTTTCCTTAAAAATAACGAGGTAAATAATTTGTTCACTTAAATGTAAATAACTTCACTTTTCTCCTTCCATAGAAGGAATTATCCTCACGTAATCTGTCAATATGTCATTCATCACCTGTCAAGTGACGCGAAAGTTTATGACCTGCTTTGTTTTATTTTCAAATTTCAGTGCTAAAAGTTAAGCTTGGTTCAAAATATTTTAAATAAACATTATAATTTCTGATTTTCTTAAAATAAGTTTTGAAAAATGATAATTGATTTTTAAAAGAATTTCAAACTGAGATTTTCATTTTTTTTATAAAATGGAAAAAAATGGTTGCCATGATCGATTATCTGTCAATTTTGCTGACTCAAAAAAAAACAAGATTTTTAACGAAAATTTCGGACATGCTAGGAAAGATTAAAAAATATAAAAAAATACCCCAAAAATACTTTGATCTTTCCTCTTAATAATAACATAATTATTTAGATGATAAAATTTTATTTTATTTTTGTCAAGTTTGGTGTCTTTTTCATCATGCTATGCTCTTTTTTTAGCGATCTCTTGGCGGTATCTATTTTTATGTATTAGTCAATGCTTTGGCCTGTGGGTATATTTTATATTTAATTGTTCATTATAATATTACTATATAGTGTATGTATATTCTTTGTATTGGGATTTAATCTCACCCCAGACCTCAAGTGGAACTTGTACATATGATCTATTGCTCAAGATGCTGGGAAAATTGTTGGTTCACTGTACTGCTCCAGTAAGTACTTGCCTTCCCCTCTATTGTCTACCTTTACAAGAGCCAGATCAGATTAGAAATGGAGTATTGCTACCATATATGGGCAGAAGCTGTCCAGTTTTCACTTTCCAGTTTTTATAGAGTCCAAAAGCATCTCTGCATATTTGTGGGGAGGAATTATTTTCCCCCCTACAACCCCTTTCCCACAGATGAAACATCACAAGCTTCTTGCTGCTCTATCACTATTTCCATGGAAAGTGTTCAAATGAACTACATTCATTAGTTCCACTAGTTCTAACCTTCATGTCTAAGAACTATCATGCCATGCATCTTGTAGCAAACTACCCTCATTCCCTTTATGCTTCATAAGATGTAAGTTCTACTTGAGTAGCTTCTTTCCATGAACTGCTGCTTTGTGGAATCAACTACTAAGAGAATGCTTCCCTGATCACTACAATCTTAACCTGTTCAAGTTTAGTGTTAACCATTATCTTTCCCACATATCAAATTTGTCAACTTTGATCTTCAAAAATTTAAATGTAATGGCAGTTATTATTTTATTGTTCTCTTACCTTAATAATAGTTTTCTTTTTCTCATATGTGAGAACACTCAGTAACCCCTTGCATCTTAGTTGTTTTATTGTCTTGCTTGGGTGAAATAATTAAAAAGAAAGTTTTAAAATAACCGTGGTCAATCCTATGATAATGCATTTAATATGAAAGGCTTGGGGAAAGGGGTGCAAGTAGTTTTTTAAAATAGTAATAGGTATGCAGACTATGTACAGCCCATTCACTCAATATTGTTAGAGAAACGGCAGTGTCTACTTTGCAGTCGTTGATTGTTTTGGCATTTTTCAAGAGCTGTTTGTTTTCTTTTCAGGATCTACACTAAGATGAGTGGATTTTAAACACACAGAGCAATCTGGATTTTTCTCTAAAGAGCTTAAGTGTAACAAGATGATCTGCACATTATGAAGCAGTTTGGGCAATTAAAAATGGATGTACAGGTATTTTACAAATTCCAAACATATTTTTGAAGACTCAAGAAGTTTGAATGTAGATTTATACTACAAGTTATTAAAATTGGAATATGCTATTTTAACATTGGTTTGGAAAGAAGTTCTGGAGCATAGTAACTAAACAAGAAAGAATTTTTAAACCCCTTGTTGCTACGTATTTATAAATCTATTTTCAGCTATTATCATTACTTTCATTTGTTAAAGAACTCCAAGCAAATTCAGCCGGCAGAAGTGCATGTTATGAAGCAGAAGCAAAAGATTTCTGTGAAGATATTATCTCAGATCATTCTGAGGCTCCCAAAGATAGTGTTGGAAAGAAACTTTTAGATGAAACAAGTGCTGGATTCCTTGCGAGAGGAGCTCTACTTAGGATTCTTCTTCTATCTGCTATGTCTCTTCAGTATATAAGTGATCATGACTCTCCACAACTGCCTATCTTCTATAGCTCTAAGTAATGTTTGCCCCCTTACTGTCTCTTCCAGTTCATATTCTGCCATCCATCTACACAAGCTTGTTTAGTAGGTTAGTTGCTGTTTCCCTCTACTCATCTAGCTTTCAATATATGTCAGTGTCAAATTCTCAAGCCCTCTTTCCCCTTTGAGTCCCAGATTTAGGAGAGAAGTTCTCAATTAATACTTAATAATCCAGTTACAAAAGAGGATTGACCCATATGACTAAATTGTGAAAAGTTTCAAGTTCCTCTCACAATTGGTGAACAATTCTGAAATTGAAGTGGACTATATTAAATTTATATTATTGATTACAATTAGTAAACAGGTGTTATCAGTTCAAAGAATATTGTCTTCAGGAAATCCCACCACCCAAAAGAAAACACTCCATCTAAAATGCAATGCACAGCAGTTCCTCAGTTTATTTGTGAGTAACACCTAATTGAAGTACTTAACAATGCCTATCACAAATCATGAAGCAGGAAGAAATTCCTCAGTCTATCCTTATTAAAGAACAAATTTTGGCCTGCCATGACTAAAGACCACTTAAAATCTTTATGCATATTGCCTCTAGAAAGTAATATTACAAGGAAACACTTATATGACAAAACTTTATCTGAATATGTTACCAGAAAAAATGTTTTGTAAAATATGCTTCATATAGTAATGTTTATTCACTCTAGTAGAGCAATTTTAATTTTATGTTTTTGGTTGTGAAGGGCCTCCATAATTGTTCACACTTCAGGGTCAAAAAGATGTAAGTCTTTCACTGGCATGTGTATCACTCTTCACAGAATGCACAAATATTATACTGAACTTAGTCAAAAGTGCTAGCAAGTGATGATTTGATTTGAGGCAGAGTGCACAGATTCTCTGATCTTTAGCAGAAATTCCAATCTATATCTATAATTCTCAAAATGTGTGTGTATGTATGCATGTGTGTGATCAGATGTTGTTTATGCATTTCCACAGTTTTCATCAGATTTCGATTAAATTTTTTTTTTTTCAGTGCCGGTTTTGAGTCCAAATTCTTGGCGACAGTAGCTCTCCACTACTTCCATTTCATTATAACTCTCAGCAATGTTTTACTATTTACTATCTGTTCTTGAATATGTATCTTTCATAAAAACTTTAATAAAAATAAATAGTTTAAATTATTACAATAATATTATTTATTATTATACAGTTAAATTTATATAATTAATTATATAAACTATAAATAATTATTATTAATATCATAATTAATATAATTATAAATAATAATTAATTAACATATCTGTGAAAATAACCTGAAAATGTAATCTATAATTCTGAAAATGTGTGTGTGTATGTATGTATGCGTGTGTGTTAGTATGATCAGATGTTGTTTATGCGTTTCTACAGTTTTCATCTGATTTTGATGAAATTTTTATTGTTTGATAGATAATTCTTCAGTGACTTTTTTGAGTCCAAATTGGCATTTTGAGGGGTGATGATGCCTCAAGCAAAATAACTTTTGTCAGGGACATCCCATTTTCGTCATTTTGCTTGTGAAACAACCACTGAATTGTAGCGAACCTAAAATAAGTTTTACAGGTGCAAGACATCAGTGATATACCCTGCTATCTCAACATTTAGGCACCATTCTGCCTACATACAAGTAAACCCACTAATTCTGCAACTCTGTTTCCATTTACTAAGTTTTGTTTGTTCATGATCTCTCAGTTTCATTCACCTAATACATTTCCTAATATTACTTTTTCACATATAACCTTGCAATCCTAGCTAATGCTGTGTGGGCACGATTCACACCTTCACGTTGCCCATTGGGTGCTGATGACCTTGATAATTAGTGTGTACAGCAATGTATGTACATATGGCCCTGCAACACATGATGTGTCACACACTGATGCATGCTCATACGCATTACCTGCAGAATGTGACACCTGTTCGAGTTGCCCATTGGCTGCACAAAGCCCCTTTACATGTCCAATCAAATATTGTTGTGTCATACTGACTGTCTACACCGTCCTAAGCTCATTGCTACCACTTAATTCCACAATTCCGCTTCTACTTCTGTACATCCAACCCTGCTTACACATTCCTTTTCTCTTGTCCAAGTTTTCAATCTCTCTCAAGTGAGTTTACCTTTTCTGTTGCATAAAGCCTACTACCACAGTTTTAAGGCATTGCTTTCATTGTTTTTTATAGCCATTCCCAATTTTAATTTTTTATTGTCCTGCTAGTTTTTGCATTGCATTCACTGTAGTAATAAGTAAGCTTGATTTTTTTATTACTCAGCATCTATTTTTCTAACCTTTCCTAAAGTTATTCAAGCTTAGTGATTCCTGTAGCTTTACAGCATTCTTTTCTGGTATTTGCCCATGCATTCCATTTGACAGTTCAAACTTGCCTAAGACATGCCACCAAAGAAAAGAACTTGCCTAGGTCGCAAAACTGCTGCCACCAAGTCCTCCATGCAAATAAGGAATAACGAGTTGTCTTTAGAATGTTTAGTTCGCGTGTCTCAAAATGCTTCTCGGAATGCTTCAATCAGAGCCACAGAGTCCGAAGATCAACGCAGCCATTGGCTTTCCAGAAGAGCATACCTGAACACTTTTGCATGCAAGGCTGAAACTTCTGATAAAGAACTCAACAGCTGAGGAGAAATGCCTCTTCAACTGCTGCTGCACGTGAGGCCGAAACTGCTGATCAAATGACTGAGGAGAAACACCTCTTCAAGTGCTGCTGTGCATGAAGCTGAAACAAGATTGAGAATGCAAAAACAGCCCTTTTAAGGGCTACCTCCCATTCAAATTAATCCCCACCCCCATTTGGGGATGTGCCTCAGTTGCACCCAATTACCCAATTGTTGTTACTGATATTGATTTTCGGGTGGGCTAACTTTAAACTTAAAAAAAATTCCCAGTAATGAAACACCCAGTCGAAGACAGGTTATACTGCTAGTTTTTATGTAAATAATCCCATCTCTTTTTTTTATGTATACTATGAATGCAATCATGATGATGAGGGGAATAAATAAATTGATGCTATTGCTACTGCAGTAAGTGATGAGAGATTCTAGAAATGGTGACTTGGATTACATTTATTCTCATTTGCATAAGTAGGAAAAAGAGTCATTCATTTTGATTCCTGATATTATGCTCCTTTCTCTGTATTTACTGCCTTCTCCTCTTTTCTCCTTTAATGAACAATTGAATAGTACTTTTTACAATATCTGTCCTCAGATTGGCACCCAAATACTCTGAAATGTTCATATTGGAGCTACCGGCATGAATACCAAGCTGTACTGCATGCCATTTCCAAATTTCTGGCAAAGTGAATTGCATCAAGATGCTCTTTTTCTCACAGATGGTGCTCTACTATACCGTGCAGTCGATTAAATCAAAAACAATTAACACGCATGCATGAAATTGAAAATATAAAATGGCGACAATTTATCCATCGCACCGGTATCTATATACATATATATATATATATATATATATATATGTGTGTGTGTCTATTGCAAACATAGTATATGTAAACAGCAGTCCTTCATTTAAACATAGTTTATTAAATAAAATTGTCATTGAATGTCTGTCAAGCCCTTTGGTGAACTTCACTTGGTGTCAAGTTGTTTGATGTCAGCTAGAAACCTATAAAGAAACTTACTGAAATTATTTGTTCTAAGTACTTTCCACCATCATTGGTCATTTTTAAGAAGAAAAGGTACAAATTGAGAAATAGCCAGTGGAGCTTTTATGTTGTTATTTGTTAGCATCATATAAATAAAATACTGTTCAAAGGCATTTTAATATGTGCATGCTGAGATTAAAATAAATTTTGTTGATGATGGGTTGCCACCATCTGATATGGATAACACCCCAAATTTTCAATTAATTTTGCAATAAGATTGGTAGAGAGAGTACTACTCCATTATGAAGTAAGCCTAAAAGATAGTGAATTTTCAGCAACACGTGGTGCAAAAAAAGCCAACAAGAAAAGAAAAATAATATGGTTTAACCACCGTACAGCAAAAATGTAAAAACAAACATAGGAAAAATATTCATTACACTCATACACAAACACTCCCACCATCTAGCGCTCTTCACAAGATATTCAATAGAAACACAGTAAAAACCATCTGTACTAAACGCATGACACAAATAAAAAACACAACAGTAAAATAACCAACAAACCACCTGTGCAAACTAAACACACATGTAACTGCAGAGTAAAGAATGAATGCCCCTTAAATGGCAATTCCTTACAAAACAATGTAATATACCAATCCACTGTAAAATCCACTAAAGAAAAATATATGTAGGAGTAACTGAAGGACCCTAGAAACAGAGAAGCTCCACACACAAAACATCCTTTAGAAATAATAAATACGTGAACATCACAATGCTTACTAAACATATATGGGAAATTAAAAACCAAATTACACCAAAGATATCATGGAAAATAAGGAAAACAGCATTAGCCTGCAACAATAAATCCCAAAACTGTAAACTCTGTCTGGAGGAGAAAATAGTGATAATCACCTTCCAACACAAATTACTAAATAAATGATCAGAACTTATATCAAAATGCAGACATAAAAACAATATTTTACTACCTTACTTAAAAATTGGAAACTGAAAAATGAATACCTTGTAAAATACCACTATGATAAATGCAAATATATACACTATATACAATGCAGATGATGTAACATACTTTAGATAAAGCCTCTTTTATATTTACATACACCCTATCTCTGATATTGAGCACTTAAATATATATAGGATACCTTAAAACTATATTTTTATCATATGGAGCTACAGTGGAGTAATGAATTGTGGCTCAGATTGAGGAATTGTTGAGCTGAGTTCAAATTCCAGTCCAGTTTGTTACATTTATTTCAATGCAAATACCCTTAGGAAATGTATTAATCCATCTCTTCCCTCCTCTCCCTCCTCTCCACCCTCCCCCAGCTATGGGTAAATAGTAGGACAGACCAGGTCCTACAGCCTTGGGTATCAAGCAGCCTAACTATAGGAAGGCAAACTCTGAAGTCAAAACATGAAGAGGGTCTTTTGAGGACAGTGTGACTTCACCTCTTCTAAAAACTATGGTTGGTTCTTCACAAGCCTTCACCACTACAATCAAATCATATCTGTGGATAATACTGGCTCTTCTGTTCTAAGAACTGGGTTACTGTACACTCATACCTCAAAAACAACAGGGGAGTCCAGTATATATATGTACAATTTTTCACAATGGCAGCTTTATTTATAACTTAACATACAAACTTTCTAAAGAGGCTATTTTGAAATGTTAAGATCTTTAATTTATAAATCTATAAATATTGTGTATATATAAAAACCTTCATGTTATATGCTGCCCCAGTTTATTTTTCAGTTTGGTTTTTATAAATTTTCACATTGTCATCTAAAAAAGTAAGTAAAATGAAGCATCTATAGTGTAAAATCAATGGTCAAGTAATATTTATTATAATATCTCCATAATAAATTGCTTATGCTGCTTACAATAAGTTTTCAAACTTATGATGAGAAGAAAAGAAAATTTTATAGTCTAGTTGTTTTTAAGATTATTTGTGTGAAATATTATAATGAATATCTTATGAAGAAATATTACCAAGAATTTTTTTGCATTTTATTAACAGTTCAACAACTCTCTTCTCAATATATTAATAGAAGGTATATTTTTCATATAATAAACTATATTTTACAACAATCGTATGTTGACAAATAATTCTTAAATATTTAAAGCAAATATTTCAAATTTTCACAGATAATAAAGGAAAGCAATCTATAGAGATTTATGATTGCCTTTCATTCTGGCAGCACATAGCATTAAAAATATTGCTTATCTCTCACCAGCTATAGGTTAAATAGCAGGGTAGATTGAACTCTCTAGCCTTGAGTGGTAGTTATTCTAAGAGAAGGATTATTCAAAACTATCAAGACAGCAATAGGTAACCACTCTACTATCTTTCCAAGGAACTCATGGCAATTCACAGACAATAAAGAAAAGCAATCAGTAGAGAACCATGATTGCCTCCCTTCTGAAGGCACACAGCTTTTAAAAAAAATATTGAGACAGAATAATCTACAATAATTTATCGTCATGACCCAGCATAATTGCATTCACATCACAAAAATGATCTGGGGGGAAAGGCATCTCTTACTAGTTATGGATTAAATAGCAGGGTAGATTGAACTCCCTAGCCTTGGGTGGTAGTCATTCTAATAGAAGGAGTAATATATGTTCAAAACCAAGGAGAAAGTAACAGGAAACCACTCTACTATATTTCTCATGTAGTCATGGTAATTCATAGAATAATAAAGAAAAGCAAATCTCTAGAGAGCTATGATTGCCTTTTGCTCTGACAGCACATGGCACTAAAAACATTTTAATTTCAATCTTTAAATTTTAACCCTCAATCATGAGTATTACTAGTTTTAAAAATTCAACAGCAATTGTTTTGAAAATTAACTTCTTTTGTCTTTGTTTAAACTATTAGCATGTTTTTCTTTCCCAACAAGAATATTTGTTAACAATCCTTATTAACTCATCATTCAAACACAAAAAAGTAAGTTTTGGTTGGCTATAAATCAGAAGTGTAGTGCACATAATTTGTAGATAATAATTATTGCTACAAATTTCCAGAATGATGTCTTCAAGATATTACATAGAAAGAAGTTATCAAAAGCAAAAACTCGATAATCCTTTTCCTCTATAAATGTGAAAAGAAAATATTTTTGGCAGATGCACAACTGAAATGAAAATAACAATAATTTTCTTATTTATATAAATTCTCACAATAGTGCTGTACAGAATACTTTTTAAGCAACTTAGCTCACAAATAAAATGTAATGTTTCTTGGTCCATTTAATATCTTTAGCAACTCTTATCTAATTTTGAGTTCTTAAAATATTCAATTCAAAGAGTTGTTGGTAAACTATTTGAAAAGCTTAAAAAGTGAATTTCTGAAAAATAAGGAAGAAATTTGAAAATTGTTATCATTTACAAATTTGAAGAACTAACATGAAAATTCTAAAAGGTAGGAAATATGTCTCATTTAATTTTCAATAGATATTTATAAAAATTATTTCATTGTGATTGTTGAGAATTATACCAGTTTGCAAAAAAGGAAGAAAGTCATTCACTTCTCATCAATTGCCTCACTTCACTAAATTTGCCAATATTTGGCAATGCTTATCATTAAAAGTTTGTTAAAACAGAAAACTGGCCTTTTCTTCCAAATGTTAATCATTAGTAATGATAAAAAATAAGATGATCTAAATTAGTTATTAGTATTACAGACACTTTGTCCTATTCACTTATGAATTAAATTTATAGAGCTTTGTTACTGTAAAATTTTGTAACTTTCCGTATATTTTAGTATAAAATCAATGATGTACTTTTTGTAACCTTAAGAACAACATTCTTACAGCATTCAGTTTTAAATTTGTGATTTTTGTGCTATTGTTGATGAGTGATCTCAAATGAAGTACCAATTGAAATTTTGTCCTGTGATCTCTAATGAGGCAATCACAGGTTTTATTCATTCACATTTTTTTATTTATAAAATTATTAAAAATATGTATAAACCTTTAACAACAGAGATTAATTTTAAATATACATATTTTTTATTTCAGCATAACATTCACTCCTACATACAAGTTTGTATACTCATAAAATGTGCAGTCTTAATTTGGCACTGGGATCAATATTATACATTATTCACAAAAATATTTCTGAATGTAAAAATAATAATTAAAGAAAGAGATTGTTATAATACTTACAATATTTGCAGATTTTGAATTCTGTTTACTATTGTACTTGGTTGAAATAATGAATCTGTCATCATGTTATGTTTCCTCCGCCATATTCCTAAATAGCACAACTTTATTCTAGATTTTTGTTTTATTAGTTTAGCCAAGAGTTAAAATGTCACCAGTGGATAGCTTGGATGCAAATAAAACTTGGAAATTCTAAGCTACGCCCACAACCCTATTTCATTGCGAAAACGTCTTAAACTTAAATCACCTTTGCAACCCAATACATTGCAATTTTGTTGACATCTCTATTGTTTTTGATGTTGTATATTTTTATTTTTTGCAAGTGTACCACCACTGAGGAAATGAAGGTGTAGTTTCTTTTTGTCAGAATCAATAAACTTTGAATGACAAAAGTGTCCAGACTTGAATTTGTATATTTCATGTCCTAAGTGTACATATTCCCATTGGTTCATTAACCTGTATGAGGGCAATTAAGTTTTGCAGGCTTGCCCATTTTTAAAGGATCTGCCAACATATTGGCATTCAGACAGAATTAAGGGCGGTGACTTTGAACCGACAAGTAAATTATGTGGAGCAAAAAAAAAAAAAATCTCTCCTCAGCTGGAGAAGTCAAAATACATTCACATTTCTCTGCAGTCTATCATTTAAACAATGTTCAGTGAATATTCTGTTTAACAATAGCCAATATTTATCAGTATCATAGATTCTATCTAGTAGGTACCAGGGATGAAAGCTCATTGAAACAGATCAAGGGCCTTCTCACTCTTTAGCAGAACCCTTCCCAGATTGACTATATCTTCAGATGAATAGCTGTACTCACCATTCTTCGATGATTGTGGGTTGGTGAGGCTGTTAGTTATAATTAGAGTTTTTGAATTCAGAGTTTTCCTTCTCCTAGACTGACACCCAAGAATCCAGTATGTTTTGGTATTTACCCATAGCTGGAGGGGAGATATGAATTCATCAATTCGTAAGTGAATTATAACAAAACCTACTGGAATTCAAACTCAGTTCTCTGATTTCTCAAGCTGCTATCCATTACTCCACCCTCCCTATGAACATTTTCTGATGTTTAAAGTAAATGTATTCAAACAGTACAATAAAATGAAAACTTTTAATATAAACCTTGGGTATCTGCTCGATACTTATTCACATCTTGTAAAATAGATTAAAATACTAAATATGACTTTAATAAGAGAAAACAAAAATAATTTTATATTGCACATTAAACAAAATTTCAATGTTTTGCTCTTATAAAATAGTTTCAGTTATACTAAGCATAACTTAGTTTCAGCACATGTTACACGTGTTTGGTGTCCAGTGAGGACCAAATTTATTACAACAATAGGATGGTCATCAGCAAAAGAAAAAGACCAAGATATGAGTTATGAATTGGAGATACAAACATTAAGCAGGTGCAGAAATTTAAATATCTGGGAAGTGTTTTAAGAGAGGATAGAAAATACAACACTGAGACCCAAATATGCATTGCATTAACAAAAGAAGCATTTGAAAAGCTGAGAAATAGAAAAATTTCATTAGAAACAAAAAAAAAGATTGCTATGTGATATCCACCCTCTTATATGGCAGTGAGTGGATGTAGAAAAACTAGAGGCAGTAGAAATATGGTTCTACAGAAGGATACTGAAAATCCATGGATGGAGTGAATAAGCAACAAGGAAGTCTTAAAGAAAATGGTAACAAAAAGAACACTTCTACTCAAAATCAGGAAAGGACAGCTGAAATTTCTTGAACATGTAATGAGGAAGGAGGGCTTGAAAAACTTAACCCTCGCTGGGCATATTGAGGGCAAGAGATAGGGGAAGGCAATGAGACATTTACCGGGATGGGAGAATGGGGGAATGGCCTTAGCAAAAGGAGAAAAACTAAGAGCCACACAAGATAAGAAGTTGTGAAGAGCTATGATCATCCTGAAGAGATGCCGCATATAGAAGATGAATGATCAGTGCTCTGTTAGTTTCTCCCATATGTACGTGCAACAGTTTAAAATAGAAAAGGAAGGCAGGTATGTTTATGAAGAATCACCTCGTGTAAGTATTGGTATTTAAATAAGAAGGAACATGTTGATATGGTAATGTTTACATTAGAACTTCTGAATGAATAGGATTCAGTAAAAAAAAACAAAAAACAAGTAAAACTGTGAAATCACTCTAAACAAGCTGTCCAAAAACATTCAATGAAACAAGTGTTTCAGAAACGGAGAAATGAAGAGACACTTTGACAAGATAATTAAAAAGAAACGTTTTCATTGCTATAAGGGATCACTTTTCTTTTTCTTTCTACAATTATCCAGCGGGAAAAAAGGTTGATAATGCATTAGAGATAATATTATCTTTAGCCCTTAATTCATATGCATACAAACATCACATACATGTGTTTATAAATTTAATATTGCAGTCTAATCTCAGATATTTTGTGCTGCTGGACCTGACAGTTGCTAGAAACAGAAAACTATGAGAATTATGATAAAGCCTTATAGGGATGCTTTTATAACTGAAATCTGTCATTCAAAATTTAATACTGGTTTCATTTTTTAAGTAATATGAACTAATTCTAAAAATCCTAATTTGACTTTGAACAAAAGCCAGTAACTAGAATTTGACATTAGATCATTTAGATATACCACAATCCTTTGTGTATGGATTACTAGGAAGTATGAGATGCAGTTAAAAAAGCAGAGAAATTACAAAGAGAAAAGGCTTATTTTCATGTATAAAATGCTCCTGATTTTAGAGCAAAGAAAATAACCAAAACTTGTAAAACTTGGTACATTTTGTTTACGTTTGTGATTCATACGCATTACAAAAACGTGATAATGACTCTTATAGACCACTAAATCACCAATACACATTGAGAAAATAAATTGAAATAAAATTGAATGTTAACTTGTTTGTTTGGTATGAAACTTAGAGAGACATTATGAAAGATTTATTTCTCTTTGTTGAAATACGCTATGTGATATATATTATCCTTTTGTTGCAATATGCCATTAGATAGATATTATTTCTCCAGTAAACAAATAAATCCAATTTGACCTTATTTTGTCCATTTGTTCTGAAAATATGGGATTACTAAAGTATAAGATACAGTAGATGTTTCAATAGGATTTTGGATGAAAAATCTATATCTTATACACACATGATTACGGTATTCGATTCAATAGAACACTTGGCAGTTTTTAATTTACTACAAGAAAAGGGTATTAATAAAAAATATATAGAAGTTACTGAAAATATATACAATAACAGCAAAGCAATACTTTGACTGCACAAAGTTAAGATAAAATAAAGATTGAAAAAGAGGGTCAGTTTCATCTAAATTGTTTTCAATATGCCCAAAAGTATCTTTTTCCTGTATGGGGGGTTCACTATAATATATGCGGTATGGCATGAAAATTTGAACTGGTAGAACTAAGGAATGTAATTTGTTTGAATACATTCCATGGAAATAGTGATAGCACAGTGAGAGGCTTGTAACGTTTTGCCTGTGAGAAAGGGGTTGTAGGGTGGAAAATACTTCCGCCCCCTCCAAGGACACTGAGATGTTTTGAACTCTATCAAAATTGGCTAGTGATGACTGAGCAACTCCTACCCATATATGATAGCATTACTTCATTTTCAGCCTTATCTAAAGGTAGAGGATAGCAGGAGGAGTCAGGTATTTACTGGAGTGGTATGGGGAACCAACCATTTTCCCAAGATCTTTATTGATGGTTCATATGTACAAGTTCCACTTGAGGTTTGGGTTGTGTTTAAGTCCCAATAGGCACTCAATGCGTGGGACCTCCCTGAGAGAACGCCCATTCATCACGACAGTGAAAATTCAGGCTCTACTCAGTGATGATGAAACATCACTAGTTTGGTTTTCAAGGCATTGAATGTGACCAGCCAGTTCTTCCCTCCCTGAGCTGTTAGAGCTAGGTCAGAGGAAAGGTCAGCTGCCAAGGTCTGGTCATCTAGAGTTTTGGAGGTGCACCCATATACTGTTGTATCATCAAAGGGAGAAAAATGAGAAGATTCAAGCGAAAAGTGAGAGAAGAGCAGAAACATACACTGATAGATGATCATTACTCATGCAACCTTCTATGGATTCAACTATTTCAACATAAAAATATACTTACAAATAAACATTGAAAGTTTTAGTCAAGAACACAGCAGTGGTTTTAAATGGGAATTGGTTATCGTTGTTTGATTTATTTATATCCAAACATTTAACAAGTTTAAAATTTACTTCCTAACAGGACTAGAATAATGCTTCAAAATGTATATTACACTAAAAATATCAATCAGTATTTAAAATAGAGGCTTGCTAATCAACTTGTTATCTAAAGATGCCTGTTTTAAGGATTAACATGCTGAATGCTGACATGATGGAGATGACAAGATGGCATCCTTTAGCACTTCAAGACAATGATTTGATTATATAATATTCATACAGGCTAATGAGATGATACCTAAATAATAAAATCAATAAACCCTTGGTACTTTTAATCAAATATTATGAGTAACCAAAGGAATGCAAGTAACAGAATTGAAGAAAGATGAAATATGCCTGGAAAGTATCCTGTTATTTATTATTAATGAAAAGCATAACCTGCCAAACCCATTTGTCTGCTTCAACTTTGAACCATACACAATTATTCCTGCATCTACTTCACTTTTCAAAGCATTCTGCAAATTCCTCTTTCAGAATCACTATCATATGCTACATCATGTTCTTAATTGTACCAACAGTGTTTCAACAGCAATTTTTGATTTGGAAAAGCCAGAGTTTTCAGAGTTCCAAATCTAGATGTGAGGAGGTGCCGACAAACATAGATTTGGAAATGGGTGATGCAATTTTATTTACATTAACTTGAAAGCTCTATTTACTCAGTCATTCTGAATATGATTGTTATACAGTACACAAACTCACTTAATGGTATCTGCTGACCAAGTAATCCTAGTGAAAATTTTATATGTGCAGTAAGGTCCTCTCTGATTAATTATCAAGTTACACTGAAGCTGCATAACCAATCTTCAAGATATTCAAAATGACTGGATACATTCCATTCATATGTCATAAAAGCAAATTATTTTACTTTTTATTCTGAAAAACAAGAAAATAAACTTTTAGTATTTACTATTTCAAATGTCTTTCTTTAAAGTTGCTTTTACACCATCAAAATATAAAACCTCTGTCACTTCATGTTTTTACAAATTCTATTTATCTTTGAAATGCAAATTCTTTTGACTTGATAAATTCAAAATGTTTCTTCCTCAAATAGAATTGTTCACCACACACACATGCATACACACACACACATTTCCCTAAAAAGAGTAAAGTTTTAATTTATAATTATTAAAATTGATCTTA
The DNA here is from genome assembly GCA_963932145.1 of Acanthosepion lycidas. Taxonomy (NCBI): domain Eukaryota; kingdom Metazoa; phylum Mollusca; class Cephalopoda; order Sepiida; family Sepiidae; genus Acanthosepion; species Acanthosepion lycidas. Next base: position 69,525,182 of record OZ010608.1, on the reverse strand, counting down.
ACATAAATATAGAATGAATTAAAAATATTTTATGCCATATTTAGACTATAAATATATTTTTTTTTTGTCAAAAAGAGAAAAAATTGACATTGTGACTTGCTTAGACATAAACTGAATAAATTAATTTATTATTATTATTATTATTATTACTATCATTATTGAGAGAGAGAGAGAGCAGAACATCACCAAAGTGGGAGTAAAAATATACAAAGCTCAATATGTCCAGTCTGATAAGAGTGTATCAATCACATGCCAAATATTTGCAATATCGTCCCTGATTCTTGTAAAAGCAATGTATAACCTAGCCAGTTAGAAATACTTCACCTCAGTAAACCCAATATGCTCAGATGGTCTCCGATTAAGGTTTTTACCAAGAATCTAGTTATGACTCCTAATTTGCCAGCTGCCTCATCCTTCAAACTTGACACCAAGCCATGATAATTACCCACACCTCCCATTCATGAACATAAATACACAATGTGTCAAACTCTAAGAGCCATGCCCATGCCCTGACTGGTATTGTATGGGATATTATTATTACCATTATTCACTTGTTTTTTCACACCAGTAGAAACTGGTGATTTGTCTACTCAACAATCCATGACACTGCAGTATTATTGCATATTTTATCAGTTGCTTGCATAGTTCCTAGGAGATTAACTTCCCTACCGAGTCATGCCTATTCTTGTATTCTTTATGGGTTAACTTGCTATATTTGCTTATCTTGCTCACTGTATCATTCTTACATCCATACACTCTACAGTTAGTTTCCCTGATTTATCTTGGCCTTTATCTAGTTTGCACCTATGACATTGTTTGGTTTTGCTATGAAAACTGATTTAGTTTTCTTTTATATGATTACATCTATATCAATTTATTTATCATTCTCTATATTTGACTTCTGAAGTGTTTGTACAGTTTTTCTTCACATTTTTGTGTTCTTGTTGTTGTAGCTCATGACTTTCCATCCTTATGTTCATTTTAGTTCAGTTTTTAACTGTTACAAGTAATCTCTCTTTACATTGTTTTGTGCATTTTTCAAGTCACTTGTTTACAGGTCCAGCACAGTCTTTAATGCTGAGTTGTTCCCTTTCTTTCTTTTCTTTTAACTCTTAGTCTGTTGACATTGTCTTTTGGATATGGAGCCATATACACTGTCATCACTTTTCTTGTTTTGTGATCCAAGTTTCTGAGTTCCTCTCTTGTCTGTTTTAAGAGTCTGGAGTATCAAACAATCCCCAGTTTTCCCATTATGCTTCTGTTGCAGAATGTTGTCTTTAATATTTATTTATTTATACAGTTTTATTTTTATTACAGTTTTTGTCCTTCATTTATCTGCTTTGAAAATAACCATGTACTAGTACACCACCCCCACCCACTCCCACTGGATATCCTGGTGATTTCCTGGTTAATTTGTTCAATTTTCTTTCTTGATTGTCTTTTTTCCCTTGTTCATTACCTGCATTGCTCATTTCACTGTGTCAATTTCTGAAGATTCTGAACATTTTGACAAGGGTTTTCAATTCCTTTTCATTTTTTGAAAAAATTTAAGGTCAACCTTAAATATGAGATCATTTAACTTTTCTCGCAATCTTTTTGTAAATCTGTAACTTCAGTTGTATTTCCTGAATATAATAATATATATAATATATTATAATGAATATATAAGTGTTTTGAAAGTAATTATGTATTTCATGTTATAAATTATGAGTTAACCAACCAAAGTTTAATGGTAGGAAATTGCATATAGTATTAGTGTATCGTCTCTTCTATCTGACAGTATAGTACATTTCAGAGTTTAATTGGGAGAACTTGCAAAAAAGAATTTGGGTTCCTCATGAACTTTCACTTGAGAACCAAATACAACGATCTACCACTGTCAGCAGTCTTTTATCCAAGAATACCAACCTTTCATTTTTGCAAGGGATTAAAATGAATTTTGCATGTCAATAGAAAATAAAAAGGCAGTGGTCATTACAAAATGGATAGCCAATGCCAAAACCAGGAGACTATCCACAGAAAACCTTGCTTTGTGTCTAATGGAATATGAAAAATGTTGTCCATTTCAAGCTACTGTAATATGGAAGGACCATTACTACAGATTTTATTGCCAGTAACTTGATCAGGAAAACAAAGCATTATGTCAAAAGTGCCTTACTTTGATAAACAGAAAGGTGTTATTTTCTGGCATGACAATGCAAGGATGCACACTGCAAAACAAACTTAAGAAAAATTAACATTATTAAAATGGGAGGCTCTTCTAAATCCTCCATACTCAACTGATTTGACACCTACAGGTTTTCACTAATTTGATCACTAGAACATTTGATAACTGACAGAACATTTCAAATTTGAAAACAGTCTTTCAAATATTTGTTTTTCAGAGAAAAACCCAGATTTCTTTAAACATGAAATCGAAAATTTGCATTCTTGCATTGAAAATGAAGTTGATTACATTTTGTATAAATAATATTTAAATAAGTTTAACATAAATTTGTTTTTATATTTTTTCTGCTAAAGAACAATTATTTTTCAAGTAACCTAATATATGATTCAGTCGTATCATTGCTATGACAAATACTTGTGGAAATAGTCTTGTTAGAAGATCCATTTTTTTTATTTTAATCAATTCTAGATATTGTCCTCCCTCAGTTACTTTCACTTCTCAGTTTTCCATTGATTTCCCTATGACCAGTCATCTGGAGATTTTTAACATTTTTGTGTATTCTATTACTCAGATTTATGAGCTCATGGTGTAAGGCTTTTTGTAGTTTATTCATGCCATATCTATATTCTTCTTGTTTGACATCTAATCAGTAAACTTTGATTGATGTATAGCAAATCACTCGTCCTTCTCGTCCCTTTCATTACTCTTTCTGTTTATCTGCTTTCTTTAATTATTGTATTAAAAGTTTGAGCATATACTATTGTCTTTGTTCTGATGGAATGAACAAAACATTTCCCTGGTGATTTTATTTATTGCATAAATAAATAGATAATATATGGCATAGTATTGGGATCAGTTATTTCTCACAATGGATAGAAATAAAATTAAATAATTATCTTCTGTGTACAACACTAATATTTAACTCTTCCTTAGAACAGAATATATAAAAAGAACATGGTAGAAAAAATGACAAATACACTTTGCCATCTTTTTAGGTGCAACTACTGACTAACATCAGTTCCATGATTTGCTTTAGCTTCAAAGTTTTATGAATTTGATGTACATTCTTAGAGATATGATTTTAATATGCACTAGTTTTATACAGCAGAGTAGTATTAACCAGACTAGGCTAAAGTTAGAAAATATCCCTGGGACGGACTGGCTTCGAAAAACTTTATCAAAACTTATGTTGCCTCAAGTTTATGAGAACATCTCTATACTTGGAACAGTGCTTTTAGAATTACGAACTTTGAAATATAATTACAATAGATCAAAATAGTATTATTACCTGAATTCCTTTAAATTACAACTAACAGTTAATTTATCTTGTTAATAACTAAGCTTTGACAATTATTTAAAAAAGGATACATCTAATATTTTGAAATGAGGCAATGCTAATTTTTTGTTGTTTTGACTAGTTTTTCTTTCGTTATATTTTTGTTGCTTTCTATCAGTAAAGAAATTTCCACGTCAGAACAACTCCAAGGATATGGGAGACAAAATCTTATTCTTTATTTCCAACTCATGCTATTTAACGGTTGTAGAAAATAATGATTATTATCTAAGTATTGTGATAAAAGAAGGGGAAAAGGATGAAAGAGAAAATTTTAAAAATTAATAACCATTTTTCATGTAAAAAATTGGGCCAAGTTAAAATTGTTACAATTATCTATGTGTAAATAAACAATATGATGTAGATTCAAATGCGGAAGAACAATGTAGCTATATTTGAATGATTGTTTTCCATACTGTAATCATTAAGGTGTTCTAAGAAATTTAGGCAATTTGAGATTGAAGTAACATATTTTTTCATACTTAAAGACTAGCATTTATTGATTTTGTCCGGATTTTAAAAGGCTACAATGCATTTGTATATTTCACTCTATTAACTTTTAATGTTTAAAATATATTCTGTGTTAGAAAAGAATTGGTATTAACCAGTTCATGATTGTAATATTTACAGGATATATTCATATTTCTATGATAAATATACTCTGTGAATTTCAGATTATAATATCTGTTATTATTGGGAATATTTACAATAACTTATTTGGCAGTGCCAGATTTTATGATGCAACTCAATGATTGTTTACTATATTGGAAATAAAAACAATCATGTAGTCATTGGTATATAATTGTTTTTATTTTAGATATATAATGACATATATATAATATAATAACATAGATCATAAGAAGGATGTAATTGCAAAAAAGAAACCAGTTATTGTAAAGTGATTGGAATGCAACGTCGGAAATTATGTTAAAGTTGAATAGAGATTATAAAGCAAAACGAAATTGAAAATATTAGCAAAATGAGGACAAAAAACTGGTGTTAAGAACAAGAGCAGAAAAGAAATTTGATAAAAATTAAATGGATAAGAAGCAAATAAAGTGGATTGACTAGCAAGGAAATAAGCTGGTGTAAGTGAATGTAAACAGAGAGAAAATATAGAATATGAAGAACATTGAAAATATAAAAGCAACCAAGCTACCAGCTTTAAGTAAACATCACAAAGAAAAACATGAAGTAGGGGAAGAGGTACATGAAAATTAACTTCCAAATCTGTAACTTTTTAATGATGAATGTACTACATTGGATGGCCCTGATGGTTAGATCCTTCATTGAAATAGTCAACCAATACTTAAGAGACTACACGGAAAAAATGGAGTAATGTTTTTGATAATTTTAAGTAAAAGTCCCTTCAAAATTGATGTCACGATAAATACAGATAATTTTATAAGTTTTTGGACAAAACTATTTTTTATTTGATGAGTAAAGATTATAAAGATTTAAGTCAATGAGTATATTCACATGCTCCAAAGCTGAATATTGCCAATCTTAGCAAAAAAGGTTTCAAGTACACCAAATTAATGACCCTCAGCACTTTCAGATATTAATTCAATAGAAAATGTATGCTTCATCATTAAACGATATATATATATATATATATATATATATATACACACATACATATATACCTCCACAGAATCACAATACCTAAGATTTTAAAATGAATTTTTAAAAATGAAAAACTTTCTTGAATCTTTTTTGTTTTAATTTCAACCTAATAGATTAAATTTAATATTTCCAATAAACAAAATACTTTGCTCTGTATATATTTCTGAGATGAAGTATTGTAACTATTTACACATTTATACTATTTACTATTGTTCTCATCTTTATTGTCATATTCATGACATTTCGACCGTTGTATGCTCCAGCCTTCTTCATATATATGTTAGAATTTTGAACCGAACCCTTTATTTCGTCCACCAGGGTAGATTGTTCTAGTTCCACATGCCATATCTTTTCTGGATAGTTCCAGTTATTTCCTTTTAGTAACTCAAATCTCCAAGTTTTGTTCACCTTTGCTAACAACTCTTTGGGCTATCAAGTCACAAGATTACTTCATTGAACACTTTTAATCCACTGGGCCATGTGTCCAAGGACAAAATAAAGGATTTGGTTCAAAATTCCAATGTATATCGCTTGAAGAAGGCTGGAGCATCATGAATATGACAATAAAAATGAGGACAATAGTCCAAACAATGTAAATAGTTTAAACACTTTGCTGTATTTCAAAACTAATTTAAATTGGCTAGAAGGACTTTTTTAAATCGCTCATTTTAGTCATATGTCAGCACAACATAATTCTCTTTATTAAAAAATTTTTCAAACACAAAATATATTTTTCTGAAACTTATTTGTAGAATATTAGCTGATTTAAAGTTTAATTAATCTGATTTGAAACAAATATTACTTTTAACTTAAAATATTGCAGAAATACATTTTTTTAACACAGAGGTAGGTATTTATTTAAGGTGCTGAAAGCTTTATTGAAAGCCTGACAGCTTTATAGACAACCAGAAATTTAATCAATTTTTCTATGAGTTATATCTGTAAAAATTACTTGAAGAATATAACATGACTGTTTTTTTTATACAATTTTAATTATCTGGTAATCTTAAAGTTTTAGGAAAATATTCTCCATAATCTAATGTTAAATTGAATTTGAGGTACTTTTGCTTTAAATTTACTATAGTTAGTACTCTTATTTTCTGATAATGTCATGGGATGTTCATATTGACAAAAATCAGCACATTTATGTACACACACACAAATAAATTCAAAATTCTTTTTAGAATACTGGAATCACTGAATTGTAGTAAGCTTTTCCATTTATGATTAGTAAATATAGATTTTATTTAATAAAAATATCACCTAAGCTGTGCAAATTTTAAAACTTTATAAATTATTCTAATTAAATTTTTTAAAAATGAATAAAATTCTTGTAAAATGTCATTATTCATCGAAAAAATATTTTTTAAGACAATAGTTTCCATAATTTATCTTATTTATAAAAGCAATTAAAATCTTTTCAAATTAGATAATGTTTTATTACATTTTTTATTTTATGATTCAGAGCAGATTTTTGGTAAATAGGGGTCCTGTTTTACAAAAGAAATTGATGATTTAAATTCCCCAAGGAGTTCTGATTTTAACTAATATAAACATTAATCCATACAAAAATGAATTTATCGAAATTTCTTAAAATTAACTAAGTGGGTAAGAGATGTAAAAAAATGTTTTTACCAAAATTTAAAAATAAATAAAAACATGTCTAAAATAGTTCTTTCATTTATGAATAAGTCTTGAACACTTTATTAAAATCTGACAATTACATGATTTTTACAAGAATTTCTAAATCAATGTTTTTCACCAGAAAAAAAAAAATGCTAAAATCTCATACTAATTTATGGTCTCCTGCTAAGGCAGGAAAAAATTTTCAACAAAATTTTGAATGTTCTAAAAAGCATAAAAAATATAATTTAATAATCAAAAAATCCTTTGGTCTTTTCTCTTAATAATAACCCAAAGATTTTGATGATAAAACTTTGTTTTTATTAAGTTTGAGATATTTTCTCATCATGCATGCTCATTTTTTAGCAAATGTTTGGAGATACATATATATAAGAATGAAAAACAATATTCCAGCAAAGAATATCTTTGTGAAGTAATAATAAAAACTGCTACAAACAATCTTAACATCAAATCAATAATTTTAATTACTAATTTTAATGTTAGTAAAAGCTGTGGGTGAAAGACTAATGAAGACTACAGAGTTTTAGAAAGTCCATATTAACCTGTAAAACAATAAAGTAAAAATATATTCTGATATATGGGATATCGTAATTTTAACAATTTTGCTATTATTCAAAAATAGTTTTATGCACAATGAAAATTCAAATATTGGAAATATATTTCCATTTAATTATGAAAATATAAACAATGTAAATATCCTCCATTTTTGACTTCATACAGATGCACTCTTTCAATAGCCTTCTCCAAAACAGTGGTTAGTAACTCTGACTGCAACCCTAAAATTTCTGCACAGATACTATCCTTGAGTTTTTGAATTGCCTGTGGTCTACTGATGCATGCACACTCCTTAAAGTATCCACCTCAAAATAATCAGGAGGTGTCTGGTCAGGAGAATGTGATAACCATAAAAATTCGTATTAGGTTGGTGCCAAAATAATGTCGGTTTTTGACGTTACAAAATACGTCAAAAACTGACATTATTTTTGCACCAACCTAATAATTTTGTGAAATTAGATGGATTGGTTGAATCCAAAGTAAAATTCCATGATTTTTGTTTTTTTTTGTTCAGTTGTGAAGTTTTTCCATGGCTTATTTCCCTGTATTAATATAAATTATGAAAAAAAATAAAAATGAAAAATCTGACATTTTTGTTGTGGAGATGAACACTCTTCCAAATACATATAGACTGATGCCGAGAATCAGCAGTAAAAGGAGTAAACAAGTAGAAAGTTAGAGATCTAGCTTATCTACTTATTACCTATTTCAGCAAGAATACATCATCTCCAAGCAACATACTACTTCTTGATTGTGTTATCTTCATTCAACGCAATGAAGACGAGTGGTGAGGAGAATTCAAATTAAGAAGAAAGAAAAAATTTTGTTTCCTCTCGCTTAGCATAAATAGTTGGTGAAATTCAAAATTCATGGGAAAAAAATTGGTGGAGTTTGTGTGTATTCATAGCATGACACAGAAGTCGATAAACTTCAAGGCTGTATGATATATGACTATAGTGAAAAAACAAAAACTTTTTCTTCCTAGTTAAGGACTACTTGTATGAATATTATAAACTATAGGAAAATTGAAGATAGTTATTCAACAACTATTATGAAAAATGCAATGGGAGCCGGTTGAATATCAAGAACAGATAAAAGTAATCCTGGGGAAGCAAGGAACAGACACCGCGTCAATTTCGTTTTCACTGGACTCATTGTTGCTAACTCAATTAGTGAATTTAATTACATCCCAGAAGAAAATATTACATTCTTATCATACTTCAGAAGGTACGAGACCATTTACAGGGAAGAATGTCAAGGATGGTTGGATGAAAAGAAGGTGCATATTCTGTTACAAAAATTGTGCCCTGCTGAACAAGAAAAATATCTGAATTTCATTTTGCTGAATACCCCAGAAAAAACGTCATTTCACAAAACAGTGTGCTTAGTAAGGACGAAAATGAAGATTTTGTCACATATGCTGGTAAAGTCAACTGTGAGTGAGAAATTTAAACTGGATGAATTATCCCTATACAGATTTAAATGTCTAGTTTTTATTAAAGGTCTGACATCAAGCAACGATGTGGAAATATGCTCGTGAATACTTACAAAACGTGAACAGGATTCAAAGTTAACAATACAGACTGTTGAGGAAGAAATTGTCAATTTACGGTATGATACAGTGAAAATCAAGCAAAACGGCACAACAGATGTAAAAACAGTTTGGAAAAAGACAGTCATACCAAAAGACAAAATCCAGAATAAAAATATTGCAAAACTTAAGCCATGCTCTGGTTGTTGTATGCTTCATCTCAGAAAGGACTGTCCATTATAAACCAAAAAATGTTTTAAGTGTGGAAAAAACAGGTCATAAATGTAGCTACTGCAATTCCAAAAGCAAAAGAAATACACATATTAACTTTCTGAAAGTAGTGCTACTAGCTAAAAAGCTAGAAAGTTCACATAATAGAAAATTTGTGACAGTACAAATGAATAACGCTACAGTGAGATTTCAATTGGACACTGGTAGTGATATTAGAATTATTGATGATAATAGGAAGAAAATTCATACAGCAAACTGATCATCATCCATTATTAAGTATATTCAGTTCTAAGAAAGTGATTCCCACACATACTGCAAACCAACTACAGATTTTGGCTACGATTTTGTTGAACTATGATTTCAAGATGGAATTTCTATTACCAAAGGAATTAGCACATGCAGATGGTTTGTCCAGATTGATATCAAAATGTAAAGATTTTGGAGATACTGTGATTGCTTCGCTGGAATCTGAAAGTGAAATTAAAAGCCTGGTGTGTAACACTATTAAGGAATTGCCAGTCATGATAGACGATATCACAATTAATTCTAAAAAGTATACTTTTCAAAAAACTATGAATGACGTTAAGCCGAAATGAAGTGAAACTAAAATCAGCCTGCTAACAATAATACGGCATGTGCTATTTGTGATGGAGTACTTTTGTATGTGTAAAGACTAGTAATTCCGTTATCCCTACAAAAAAGGATTTCAAAACAATTTCATGTAGGGCATCTGGGAATAGTGAGGATAAAGTGCTTGATCAGAAGCTATATGTATTGGCTGAAGTTGGACAAAGATATCCAAAATACACTTAGAAAATTTAATGGTTGTAATTCAGCAGTAAAATCACCACTTATGAATTATCAGGCATGGCTGAGTAAACTGTGGGCAAGACTACATATGGACTTTGCTGGACCACTAAATAGTTCATACTATTTAATTGTGGTTGGCAGTTTCACAAGATATTAAAGTGTAAATGACTGACTACTGCAATAAAGATTAAATTCTTGCACAAACTTTTTGTAAGAGTGAGTTTTAAAATTTCTGCAAAAGCTATACAATTGAACATCTGACAACACTGATTTATCATCTGAGGTTGAATGGTCAAGTGGAATGGTTTAAGTACAAAAGAGCATTAAGAAAAGCTAAAGGCTTGGAAGCTGAATAAATGGCACTACAAGAAATTTTGAGCATGTATCAAATGATATCGAAAACAAACGTCACTGCAAAAATGTCATCTGCAGAGCTGATGTTTGCTTGAAAAGTTAGATCCAGTTTTGACAAATTACTGCCAGGGAATAAGAAGAAAGTTCAACAATTTCAACCTACCAGATCTTTTAAGATCGGCGATAAAGTTTTCTTTAAAAGCTTTAAGGCCGGAAAAGGAAATTGGCAAGAAGGAAAAATTATTCAGTGCCTTGGTAGTATGATGTAAATTGTCGAAGGTGGACAATTTCGCCATAAGCGATATATAAATCAATTGAGGTATAGATATGCACAGAATAAGCAACCAGTAGAATTTAATTTATCGATGGACATACTTTACAATACTTTTGAAGTATCTATTCCAACTGAAATGTTGTAAGTATACCCACATCAGAAAAAGCATCAACTAAAGAAAGTGCATATCTAAAAGGTGAGGGGTGGTGTTTTGGAGATGAACATACCTCTCCAGAAGAGCACTTGGATTCACTCAAATACATATAGACTGATGCCGAGAATTGTCAGTAGAAGGAGTAAACAACTAATTTTGTACTAGCTTAGTCAAAATTAGAGAGGGAAGGAGGCAACTCTCTCCATTAAAAGGAGGCGAAAGATGGTTGAATGTTTTGCGTTTGGTTCACTTGAGAGTGACTGATTTAGGGTAGCATCTGGAAGTGACCCTAGGATTGAGGATATCGGTTGTTTGATTTAAACATTTGTCATCCCAGTCTAGTGTTAGGTTAGCTTAAGTCATTTTTCCTTTTGGCTCAAGTCACTGAATTTAACTGCTAGGGTATGGCCCCTTTATTTTTGTCCCCATTTTTATCTTTGGTTTATTACTCTTCTCCTTCCCAATTAGGTGACAGGGACTGAAGTTTTCTGGTAACTCTGGGATGTCTTTCATTTCAAGGGTGAGTTTTTTCGTGTCTAAATCTCTGAGTGTTAGCGTAAGTGATTGTAGGATGGTTGCATGAAAATAATTTTATTAATCCCACAGTATTTTTTGTCCAGTTATTTTGCCATGATTAGCCTGTGGGGGTTCCCCTTACTAACACTACTTTTGTTTTGTTGTCTATATATATATATATATATATATATATATATACATATCTTTACATCATGAACATTGGGGAATTATTTTATATCAACCCAGCCCTCCACAAAACCTGTACATACAGGATTAGGTATGAATTCTTGGAGTAAATGTGGCATTATGGTATCTGTGTATGGTAGTATTGTGTAAATGAGATGCTTTGGTGAAAGGAACAATGTACGAACGAGTGGGTCAGTAAATGAGGTTAGCTAAGTTATCGATAAGACAAGTGAAAAACATGCCTCCCCCCCATCCCAGTTTTGCCGATGTGGCCTATTTGTGCTTTCATACAATAAATACAAGGAGTAAACAAGTAGAGAGTTAGAGATCTAGCTTATCTGCTTACTACCTATTTCAACAAGACTACATCAACTCCAAACGACATACTACTTTTTGATTATGTTATCTTCATTCAATGCAATGAAGACATAACAATTTTTAAATACTGAAGTGATTTCTGGGACACCCTTTATATTATATTATATTATATTATTACTATAAGGCTTTTGTGGTCACTAATGATCACTCTTATGTTTGTATTGTGTCTAATAAAATTTTGGGTAAACAAAAATGAATTGAAATGTATTATATTTACACACATACCTGTCTGCTTGTAATAAAATGTTTCTATAAATATCTTCAATATTAAATTTTAAAAAAATAGTAATTCACTTACAAGATAAAAAAAGACATTTTTGCTGTTTCTTTTTTAGTGCTATGCAAAATTCTCTTATCTACTTCTTTATCTAGTTTTAACTGGCAAACATTATTTATTTTTTATTAGCTTATTTCATGCAGCTATCACTTCACAGGGATATCACTGACATGAAATGGAAATATTATAGTGAATCAATTGCTAAGTCTTCTGCTAGGGAAGTTGGTTCACTGTATCATGTTTACTGTTTCTCGCCAAAATCTATCTTATATATTTATAAGTCGACCATTTGTCCACGCATTGAATATTACTGCCACATCTGATCTGGTGCTTCTGCTCTGTATTTAGAGAGTCTTGACAAAATCAAAAGAAGAATTAGCTATCGGTCCTGATCTGGCATCTCAACTTCAGTCCCTTTCTCATCACCACCATGTTGCTTCCTTGTGCATTTTCTATAAATTTTTTCCCGGTAATTGTTCTGATGAGCTTTCCTCTCTTGTACCGAGACTTTATGAATTTAAGTGCAGTACTAAATTGGCAACCAGGTCTCATAATTTTACAGTTGAAATTGCTAGATGTAACCATAAGTTCTATGCTAACAGTTTCTTCTACCGCACTTTTTGGTTGTGGAATTCTCTTTCGTCTTCTTGCTTTCCAATTAACTTAGATCTTTGCAATGTCAATTGTTATCTTTTATCTTCTTAATTCTTATTCTTTTATTGTTCTCTCTCCTTAATAATTTTTTCTTTTTCTCATATTCTTTCACACTCCATAACCCCTTGCATCTTATTGACTTTATTGCCTTGTTTAGGGATGATATGATTTTAAAATATCACATATTTTACAAATAGTAATTTAATTATTAGAACAGAGAAATTGTTTAATACAAAAACCTAATACATTCATTTGGTAGGGAAATTTAAACCTCTCAAATAGTGATATTTTCCCAAATGTGATTTTTGCTTACTCATGCAAAACCAAAACTGACATATTGCTATATTAATATTGTACTTACTACTTATAGTACAAATTTCTAACTTTCCTGATGAAAGCTTGTTCAAATTTCAAACCAGTAAAGTCAATCATGTTGGCATTTCAAAGGAAGCTAATTAATTTAATCAACTAATTAAATTAACCAGCATTATCAATTGCAAGTAAAAATACTTGGCCATTACCAACTGGTCATATACAGTAGGGATTATTTCTGTTTATCCCTGGCTAAAATGCAATTTTAAATTTTCATTGGTGGAAGTTCATGAAAATTATCAGCTGCATTGTTGGCAAAATGAGTCAAGTAGTTTCAGAAAAGTAAAACACTTCTTGAAATTTTATTAATATCGGTCCTCCTATATGACAGTGAATGCTGAACAATTTCATCACAGATGAAACAAAGACCCGAGGCAACAGATATATTGTTCTAAAGAAGGATGCTGAGAATACCATGGACTGAACATATGAGCAATGACCAGGTTTCAGGGAAAATGCAAACAAAAAGGAGACTTATGCTTAGAATTAGAGACAGTTGAAATTTTTAGGACACATAATGAGTTAAATGGGCTTAGAAAATTTGTCACACAAAACATATTGAAGGCAAAGATGGACAAAGGAAAGCAGTGCATAACCTACTTAACAAGCTTGTGTAAATGATTGGCAGAACAGGGATTAGGAGAGATGGCAAAAAAAACTTTACTTGGTGCTACAAAGGACAGAATATTGTGGAAAGCCATGATCGACCACCTCCTGAAGGGACAAGGCACATAAAAGATAAAGAATGAGTCATGTTCTGAACAAAGATGCTAATAGCAAGATGAAGGGAATTGTTCATCACCAAAATGTTTTAGGGAGATAATGGTGCAGGTTTGTGTATTTGCAAATGTTCAGAATTCAAAATTAAAAATAACTATAAATAATGCAAGAAATGTTAGCAGAAAGGTAGGTGCTAAAACTAAACAAATTACTGTTTACTAACTCTAAGCTTCATACTATCTACTTTTATGCTACTATTTATTAACAATAACTTAATAATCTTCCACACCTAATGTCTGCTCTTGCGTTCTCATAAATTCAAATAAATAGAATTTCTTCTCGTTTATTGCATCTTCCTCCAGTTTCACATTTAGATTGAACAATTTCACTTCAGTAAAGAAAATATATAAAAAAATAGATAATCTAAGGACTTGTAATTACTACAAGCTTTATTACATTTAGTATCAAATTGTATCTTTTATAAATTATCAATTATCAATTAATAATTATTTTTGGGTGAGGAATGGCTTCTTAATTCTAATGCCTCCAAAATGAAACTGCTCTTTTTTAATCATCTGAAAGAACACTTTTTGCCTTCCATCAACATGGCTGACACTAACTTCAAAGAGAGTGACTCATTTTGGGTTCTCGGGCTAACATTTTCCACTGACATAAAGTGGAAAGATTATATTGAATCAACTGCTAAGTCTGCTACCAGGAAATTTTGTTCACTGTCATGCTAGACAATTTTTCTCGCCAGAATCTATCTTACATATATATAAATCTACCATTCATCCATGCTTTAAATATTGTTGCCACATCTGGTCTGGTACACCTATTATAAGAGATTTTTGCTAAAATCCAAAGAAGAATTTGCAATGTTGCATCTCAGCTTCAGTCACTTTCCCACTGACACAACAGAGCTTCCCTGTGCCTTTTCTATAAATATTTTTATGGTAATTGTTTTGATGAGCTTTCCTCTTTGGTACCTAGACCTTATGAATTTAAAAGTAGTACTAGATTGGTGGTAAAGTTTCATCATTTTACAGTTGAAATGACTTGATATAGCCATAAGTTCTATGCTAATATTTTCTTCTATCATACTTCTTGCTTGTGGAACTCTCTTCTTGCTTCCCAGTCTTCAAAAATTTAAATGCAATGTCAATCATTATCTTCTGTTTTCTTCATTCCTGTTCTTTTGTTGTTCTCTCCCTTTAATAGTGTTTTTTATTCATATTCTCTAACACTCAGTAACTCCTTGTGTCATAGTGGCTTTATTGCCTTGCTTGGGGTTGAAATGATTAAAAAACTAATCATTTATTTTCTAAATATCTGACTGAATATTTACTCATTAGTCTGATTAATTGTTAGTTTATTCTTCTATATGCTGTTTCTCTTCAAGATGTGGGAGATCATGGCTCTTCACAATTTCCTGTCCTTTGCATTAGGTTGGTGCATAATATCGTTTTTTGACGTATTTTTTAACGTCAAGAACGATATTTTTGCACCAACCTAATAGCACTTAGAAAAGTTTTTCTTTTTTCTATCTCTTCTACTCCCTGTTCTGCCAACCATTTACATAAAGTCATTTGGTAGTTTATTTGCTGGTTTCCTTTGTCTCTCTTGCCTTCAATACATCCTGTGAGTGTCAAATTTTCTAAGCACTCTTTCTGATGTTAAGTATAAGTAGTTTCCTTTTTGTTTCCATTTTCTCTAAAACTTTGTCATTACTCATATGTCCAGTTCATAGTATTCTCAGTACCTTTCTTTAGAACCAGATTTCTGTTGTCTCAAGTCTCTTCATCTCTGAGGTCATTGTTCAGCATTCACTGCCATATAGGAAGACAGATATTACATAACAATTAAGTATTGTTTTCTTTCTTTCTAATGATATTCTCCTGTTTCTAAATAGATTACTTAGCTTTTGGAAGACATATTGCTATCCCAATGCACATTTGGATTTCAGTGCTGCATTTTCTCTCATTCGTTAAAACACTTCCTAGTTATTTATATTTATGTACTTAACTTGATTTTGGCATCTCCAATTTGTAATTCAATAAAATCTGGAAAAATGTTAATGTTTTACTGTTTCCATTTCCAGTATTCTCCAAATCATATTTACAGTCATATTTAAACCTTATTCTTCATAACTTCATTTTAAATTATAGTTTCTCTATATGGGTTGAGCCACCTGTTTGTTTGTTTGTTTGTTTGTTTGGGTTTTATGGCATATCAACCACTGTGGGTTATTTAATGCAAAATCCAGTTTATATGAATTTTAAATGCCTATTTTGTATAGAATAAAAAACGTATAGCTAGCAACATTATTGCTTCAAAAACTTAGAGCTGGCAACATTATTGTTTCAAAAACTTAGAGCTGGCAACATTATTTTTCTGAAAACATTATCTGAGACCTTGCTGTTGGATGCAGTTTATCGCCATACCCAGGACGCGGATGTAGTTTACCGTCATACCCAGGACGTTGAGCCACCTGTGTTTGGGTACAATTAAAAGATAACAAAATGGAACACTATTTAGTAAGCCATTCTAGCAGAGATCTTTTATAAATACACAGAGATGAGATCCGCATTTGGCTTTTCATTGATGCTAATCACTGGCACTATGCTCAGATTCTTTTTGTGCTGCTGCTCTAGAGAAATGAATCATGGGAATGAATGACTGGATTGATCTGAATATTTATCAACTGATCAAAATAAATTATATTCAATCCATAGAGATGGATTAACGCTGATGAGAGAATAAAAGGCAGTATGTAAATCTTCTTCTTCTATGTGACGTTGGTGATCATGTCTCTCCACAATATCCTGTCCTTTGTAGCTCTTAATAAATTTTTTCATTTTATTATCTCTCTAAAATGTTGTCCCGCCATCTATTTACTCAATCTTGCTAGATAGGTTAGGCATTCTTTTCCTCTCTCTCTCTCTCTCTCTCTCTTGCTTTCAATCTGTCCTGTGAGTATCATATTTCTTAAGCTCTCTTTTCTTATGTGCCCTAGAAATTTCAGCTGTCTCTTTCTGATGATAAGTATGTGCACTTTTTTGTTTCCATTTTCTCTAAAACTTCCTTGTTGCTCACATGTTTGGTATACTGTATCCCCAGCATCCTTCT
Source organism: Acanthosepion lycidas (assembly GCA_963932145.1). NCBI lineage: Eukaryota > Metazoa > Mollusca > Cephalopoda > Sepiida > Sepiidae > Acanthosepion > Acanthosepion lycidas. The sequence continues at coordinate 69,508,271 of OZ010608.1, read as the reverse complement.
GTAGAACCACATTTCTGTTACTTCAAGTCTCTTCTTCATCTGTGAGGAGGTTGTCCAGCATTCACTGTCATATAGGTGGACTGATGTCACATAATAGTTCAGTACTCTTTTCTTTGTTTCTGTCGTAATTCTCCTGTTTCTTAATACTTTGCTTAGCTTTTGGAAGACATCTTTCACTATCCCAATGCACCTTCAGATATCAGTGCCATACTTTCCGTCCTCTGTTAAAACACTTCCCAGATATTTAAATTGCCGTACTTGTTTTATTTTGAAATCTCCAATTTTTAATTTACATGTCAGGCTGTTACTTTTTGCTAACAACCATGCATTCTGTCTTCTTGCAATTGATGCTTACTCCTTTCTTCTCCCTTTCTTTCACTACCTTCTGTAGGAGTTCTTGTAGTTTCCTTTCTGTGTCATTTGCATATCTTATGTTGTTAAGATTGTGATCGCCTATAATGAATCCTCTTAGGACTTCTAATTTTCTCAGAAACACCTTGCTATATAAGACACATCCTTGTTTTACAACTCTTCCTATTTTTGTACATTTACTGAATTCATTTTCTATTCGTATGTAAATACTTATTTAAAAACTATATAAATCAGCGAATTTTGCTTTTATGAAAAGAAAGTAAACCAAAAAATTTGTTTTTTATTGACTTTACGATTATCGTTTTCAGCATCTTTGTGTCTCTTAAGTTCGTTTGTTGATCGAGACAAGACTTAATTCATCATCGCAAAGTCGAGGAATGTAATTAACGATATACAGAAAACGGTCTCCCTACCTCCCCAGGTGAAGACAAATGAGAATCGATATTTAGATGCAAGCAATTACTAATTACTTTGCCGGGGTGAGGTGGGGGTTACTAGCTTTTCATTCATGCCGCCAGATATGTTTTTCATTTATATAGCATGTGTTGAAACCTGTAAAGGAGTTTGCTATTTGCATTCAAGACATATGGCCAAGCAATATTCAAATTTCTTCCAATTTCATTTGCACTTTTCCATCGCTTAGTTTTTAAATCAATATTTTTTAAGTTCAAAGATTTTATTAACTTATTTTCATGTGTCTTAAATTGTTAAGACTTACATCAGAATGGCTGTATTATAGTCAAGGATGTAATTTAGTTCCTGTTTTTAGCTTCAGAATCACGGAGTCGTTCAAGTCGTACGCAAGAAAATACGATATAGAGTTAGTGGAATTATTAAAGATTTGCATTGGTTTCGTTAATGTTTAAAGGTGTAAATCTGCACATTAATTATTGTCAAAAGACCCAGTTATACAAAGCCAAATTATTAAGTCATTAAGAAAATAATTAAGAAGCACGTCAAGATCAGCGAACGCATCGCTGTTTACAATAAGTATGCACTTTGTGTACCAAATAAGTGCCGGGGCGATTAAATTATTTCTTTCAAATACTCCCCACCTTACCGTCACGGCTCTTGTTTGGTGCGTTACTTTTATTATTTTTCAAATAATTGTCTTTGCGGCACGATTACTTTGTTCCAGGAATAAAAAAAAAAATCTCCGGCCATTTATTTCTTCAACCAACACGCTTAAAAATTCACACCTGCATGACTTCCAGACAGCATTTGTATTTGATACAAAAGATTAAATGATTTTTTTTGTATCTCTTAAGTTCAACTTAGCAAATATGTTTAAAGCTTTGTGTTTTAGTTTTATGAAAATAGTCACAAATATTTTGTACCCCTTCTCTGTCTTGTTGTTTTTTATTTTTGTTTTTGTTTTGGGGTGGGGGGGAGGCATCATCGTCATCATCATCATATTGTTGCTGTTGTTATTATTATTATTATTATCTTGTCCAAAGGTAAGCGTTCTAATTGTTATAAGCTGTACTTTTTTTAAAAAAGTGTTTGGCCACAGCTATTTGCATTTACCAAATGTCGCTTTCCTACGGACAAATCGGCTAAAAAAGTGTCTTCTTTTGCGTACCCACCGTCAGTGATTTAAAAAAAAATAATTTCCGGACTGTTACAAGATGGCCACAAATTAACTTGATAGGTATAGTTCTCTTTTATCTGACGATATCCCATCTCCTCCGAAATTGGTTTCATTTCGAGCTAAAAAAAAAAAAACAAATTCTGAGTCCACATACACCCCATCCGAAAACAGACTTTTGGCCATTCTACGGAAAAATTCTGAGGATACCATGGGTCCGAACATGTGAGCAACAACGAGATTTTGGAGAGAATGGAAACAAAAAGGAAACTTACACTTAACACCAGGAAGAATCAGTTGAAATTTGTGGGGCACATAATGAGGAAAGAGGGCGTGGAAAATATGATACTCACGGGATAGATGGAGAAAAGAGGAACAGAGAAAAGTAGCGCGTAACATACTTGATGGGTTTGAGCTATTAAGAGCTACAAGGAACAGGAAGATGTGGAGAGCCATGATCGTCTACGCCCTGAAGGGACACGGCACATAAAAGATGCAATATCTGTGTTTAACTTTTGATGTCACATAACTGAAATGTTTATTGTAGAATTATGTATTTATATTTTATTATGTTTTGTCCTCCCTCTGTGTGTTTTATTATTATTATTTATTTTGTTCAGTTGTACCCGTTTCAATCGATCTAAGCTGGAATTTTCAAAAAATGTTGGGACAGCTATTTGCATTTGCTGAATGTCGCTTTCTTACTGGTCACTTAACGACCTTCCTGATGACATCAGCTCTCAACTTGGTATCCATGCTGATGGCACAACCATTGACTTCTGTCTCTATAGTAAGTTTGATCAGTTTGATAAAGTCAGATTGGTGGCTGATCTCACAAACGACCTACAGTCTGTTGTTAACTGGGGCAAAGATTGGCTTGTTAATTTTAACGCCTCTAAAACTGCCCTCTGTTTAATCATGAGAAACCCCTTTGCTAACCTCCAGGAGAGGGACTCGTTGCACCTTCTTAGGTTGACATTCTCGGTCGACATGAAGTGGAAAGACTATATTGAATGCTAAGAAATTTGGTTCACTGTTTCGTGCTAGGCAGTTTTTCTCTCCAGAATCTATCTTACGTCTATCATTCGCTCATGCTTAGAATATTGCTGCCACATTTGGTCTGGTGCTCCTGCTATTTGGTTAGAGATTCTTGGTAAAAATCCAAAGGAGAATCAGCAAGATTATTGGTCCTAACCTGGCGTCTCGGTTTCAGTCACTTTCCCCCCGCCATAAAGTTGCTTTCCAGTGTCTTTTCTAAAAATACTTTCATAATAATTGCTCTGTTCTTTCCTCTAAGTTACCTAGACTTTATGAATTTAAGTGCAGTACTAGATTAGCAACAAGGTCTCATCAATTTACAGTTGAATTGGGTAGATGTAATCGTAAGTTCTATGCTAAGAGTTTCTTTTCTCGCACTTCTCGTTTGTAGAACTCTCTTCCGGTTCCACGCTTTCCGGACAACTTTGATCTTCAAAAATTTAAATGCACTGTCAATCGTTATCTACTGTCTTTCTGATCACTTTTCTACTGCTCTCTCTCCTTTATAATGTTTTCTTATTCTTTCACACTCAGTAACCCCTTGTGCCTTAGTAGCTTTACTGCCTTGCTTAGAGTGAATATGTTTTGTTTTTTTTAATCTTAATCTGTATGCTATAAAGTAAGTAATAAGGACAAAATAAGAACCAAAAAATGTATTTTTTTACATATGTTTTATGGAACATTCTAAAAATGTCATTTTATATTCACTCCTTTTTCACTTGGGAGATATTTGTGATAGCATCTACTCAGACGATGATGTTAAATATTACTTTGGATCCACCAAGAACAGCTGGAAATCGCGTTTTTACCACCACAAAATGACACTGAGCAATATCAAATATGTTTGGTGATTAAAAAAAACATAAGAACCCAACCATTAGTTGAGAGATAATAGTGAAAGCTATGACATACAACGGAAAAGGAGACAGATGTAACATGCGTTTGTTGAAGAAGCTTATTATATTAAAACACTTAAACTTGCTGAACGCGTGTCCGAATTAATGTCTATATGCATCCATAAGTCCAAGTACCTTCTCAAACACATTGACCCCGATCAAAATAGATTTTACCAAAATTAATATAATATGCAACAACTTTTAATAGTATACAATCCAATATTACTATACACGATTAATTTATAACATGTGTGCATATATTATTTCACCTTTATAAGTACATTAGATATATAGTCCCTACCTATATTTTTTTTATATTTGCACCCTTATATTATATTTCTAACCTGCATCTTAGTTTAAGCTAATCGGGTATCTTATGTTTAAAAAACGAGAGTTACATCCTTTGATATATTGTTTACTTTTCAATCCAAATTTAAATTAAAATGATTTTTTTTTAAATTATTCATTTTTTATTTTTTAATTCTTCGCCTTTCGAATTTGAATGATATAAATTATTATTAGTGCATTCTAACATTTTACGCAACAATAATTAAACAAGTTTTAACACACAATTTTGAATCATCACCACGAGAACGCGAACTATTTAACGGTCAGAATATCTCCACACCTGAAGACTGCATAAACTGCATGAAACTCCGAATCACGCTATTGACGTTGGATATATATATATATATATATATATATATATATATATATATATATATATATATATATATATATAAAGATCGAGGTCGAGGTCGATCTGAAATATCAAATATGAATAAATACTTTCATAAAAAACATTATTATTTTTTTAATTTGCAACTTGTTGTTTTTTCTATATATACATATTAAGAAAGTATACGTGGCTTCTCATTATGCTATATATATATATATATATATATATATATATATATATATATATAGTTCAAATTCGAAAATTGTTTCAGAATGAGGTCAAATACGAAAATTAAAGATACTTTAAATATTGAAAAATCAACAACATATACATACAACTTAATATTAATGCTTTCTACCAATATTTAGGCACATGGGAGTCACAAGTAAATGATTAATATACATTAAGTAATGATGTAATCTATACTATGCATATAATTCAAGTTCCTATCGAATTCGTTACATTCATTTTCACACAAATAACCTTGGGAAAGGTATGAATCCATCTTTCCCCCCCAGCTCTGGGTTAAAGACAGACTTGGTTCTCCTGACGTGGTTACAACCAGAATAGGGAAAACTCCAAATTCAAATGTAGCCTTGGCGAATCACATACTATACAGTCATAGAAAGGATCTTGGAATGCACAGTGACTCTTTGATCCCGACTACAGTCGATGTGATAGATTGATATAGATATTATATGTAGTCATGATCTTTTCAAATTAACCGTGCTTGATGATCACAATCTGAGTCAGTATTAACTTTCAATTATTGCGTTCAGAAAAAAATGGTGGTGAGCTTAAAATGATTTACTATCATGTTCTTTTATCCAATTCAGTTGAACAACTTTTCTTTTTTTCTTTCTTTCATTTTTTTATGATTTAAAAGCTTATGAATTGGAGACTGAAATAACTCAGCTGAAACTAGTTGAATCAAAACAAAATCAATCAATTAAGCGATTAAAAATTTGAATTCAAGAAGTAAAAAGAAAATTGCTTCATTATCAAGTGGATGTTATTAATTTGATTTCTGGTCCCGTTGAATCTTTGCGTCTTTTCCTTCGTCTTAACAAAACCAATGCAAAGTCCGATTAGTAGGAAGGCATTCGATCGCTTTCTTCTCGGATTAATCAACTAATTTTTGTTTTTGTTTAATATTTTCGCTAATTTTAAGCAGGCAATTCTTTGATCTCTTTACTCTATCCAAAGCCTGTTTGTTGTTCTGCAAGGATTGTTCACTTCCCTACAGTTATGCCTATACAATTTCTTTTTTCTTAATTAATTTTGTAACTTGTTTCTACTTTTTGACGTGGATATTTTGGTGACGAGTATCAGTTGAACTTACATCATATGTTTATTTCCTATTTTTAACTTTATGAAAGCTTATGTTTGGATACAAGTTTCCTGTAATTTTTAATAAAATTCAAAACGTAAACGAAATAAAGGATTATTTTAAGTCTATAATAAAAAATAAATCTAATTATCTAATTTTAGAAACGTATTCTATTTCAGACATTATATTCGTTAATAAGCCTGTATTTTATCTCTTGTTGATATTGCATACTATGAAGTTTTTTAAATTACATCAAAGAACCAGTTTAATATAAAGCTTATTACTAACGCCGCAGATGATGCTGTCCTTACATCTATCACTGAGAAAATTCGAGTGTACATATAAACATTGATAAGAATACACTTCCAATTGTGTTCAGTTCCAATCCAAGTTAGTATAATATCCAGTTGTTTTTTTTTGTTTAAAAAGATGGCAGAAAAAAACAATTACCTGTCTATATTTCTGAGATGAGGTATAATGTACACTATTTACATTATTCGGACTATTGTCCTCATCTTTGTCGCCATATTTATTATAACGTTTCGGCCGTTGTACGCTCCGGCCTTTTTCAGGTGATTGGAATGTTGAACTGAACCATTTATTTCACTCACTGGGGTAGACACTTCTAGTTCCACGTGCCATGACATCCATTAAAACGTGGAACTACAACAGTCTACCCCAGATTTCATAATGTGTGACGCCATTTGTTTACAAATGGATACGCTTTGAGCAGATATGAATGTATGTGAGAGATTCATGAAAGATTGAAGTTTAAAGGCAGTAAATTCGACCTTGCTAATCCTCTGCAGCTCGATCGGTTAAGAGCACGTCAGGCTAAATGACGGTTCCGTATAGGATACAGGTTCAATTCTTGTCGGAGGACGAATATTTTCTATGAAAATTTCTCGGACATTCAGGCCGGTAAATGTTATAAATACTGTTTATTATAAAAAACAGAGCATTTACTTAAATATTTGTATCTATAAAAAGAATGTCTAAACATAAAAATGTCTTAATATATATATATATATATATATATATATATATATATATATATATATATATATATTAAAATTTGTGTATTTAGACAGCAAATTTTCTTTTAGGAACAGTTTTTCCATACTTTAATGCGCGCGTGACCATGGCATTATAACATAGAGGAAAGAAATTCCATAATGGATAATTTTTTAACGTTCTAATTAACGCTCGGCACACTGTCAACCGTTTTACATTTAAAAGCATAATGGGAAAAAATTATAGTAATGGATAACAACACACATCTTTGTATAAATACTTATACTAAAGAACATATAGTTTTTTACCACTTGCACCCCTGAAGATGATCTTGGAAGAATATCGAAAGTACTTGGGAAATGAAAATAAAAGTAATTTAAACAGCTATAGCACATTTCTCTCATCCTTTAACATCGATACACGGAAGGTTATTCGTAAGTATGAACGGATTTTATTAAAAATTAGCAGACATAATGTTTGTAATTTATTCAATCAGACATGCTTAATATATATATATATATATATATATATATATATATATTGTATCTTGCCCATGGCTAAGATACAAAGACAAACTGAAAAGCAACTTGTCAGCAGTTAATATACCACATAACACGCTTGAGCGCTTAGCTTTGGAACGGGTAGAATGGAGATCAACGTGTTTTAGTGGACTCAGCAATTTTCAATCTGCTTGTCTGAATCATCTTCAAGAAGCGAAAGCAAGATCTCAAAGGTCAGCCAATCTAACAATTTCATCTCACAATTCTCACACCTGCTCCATATGTGGCCTCCTTTGTAAATGACTAGCGGGTCTTAAATGCCACTTAAGATTATCGCATAATCTTTCATAACTGAATCAATAAGCTGGCAGATCCTCATACGTCGAAACCGACGGGAGAGTCCATTATATATATATATATATATATATATATATATATATATATATATATATATATATATATATATATATAAACAAACATGATTGAAAATTGATATCTAAAGATTTGAAAAAAAAACACAAAAAAAACAATGGCTTCAAATTGATGTCATAAAAAACCGCCATAATGAGGCCATATAATTTAAACTTGCCATGAAAAAAATTTAGAGGATGGATACAGCTTTAATGTGTTCAAACAACAGCCAAATATGAACCGAGAACAAGCGCGGTTTGATTGGTAGTGACTCTCGTTCTTTTAACCAATGGGGATAAAAAGTATAGGCCTCTAAGGAATTGTTTTACGAGTCGGTTTTGATCCACATGTTTGCTATATGAGGGAAAATATTGACTGCAAAGTCAAAAGGATGGGCCAGAAACGGGTAGACCACACTCGGCATGTAAAAGCCGTTGCTAGTGAGAATGGATTAGGCCACTTGGGCGAAAAGCTGTGATCGGGTAGAAAGCATTAACCGTCTCGGCGGGTAAAGTCTGCTGCAGCTGAGAAAAGAAATAGTCTACGTGATGAACTGGGGTGATGAAAAACTTCTACCACTGTCACTATTGATGAAGATTGAAGAAGAAGAATCTTCTAAATTCTCATAATACGAATGACAGAACCTGTGATAGTTTATCTCAAACTTGAAGACGCCTGTTTAAAAAAATCTGAATATTTGTCAAAAGGACTCCAGAAAAATAGCTTCGTGGAGGTAGGTCAGCCTTTTCTCATCCCACTCATGGCTCAAACGAAAAATAGTAGTCTGGCGTGAAATGTGCAGAGAAACAAACATTTATTACAATGACAAAAATGTTTCACAATATACAAATTATACAAGTTACAATATAAGCCTTGCACAAAATTTCCTTTGTGTGCCTTAAATTATCATGGCAGGTTAACAGTTCTTTCAAATACAAATGTGTTTTCTCTTTTTCAAATACAAATGTGTTTTCTCGTGTAAAGTAAATATTTTCCTTAAAAACAAAGGGATTTTAATAACTTTCTTTTAGAGCAACAGTTAATCAATTTCTTAGCAACAAAATGGAAAATGCAAACATTGAAACTTAGTCAAGAAATGTACGTGAATCTCGAAGTGAAATCAGTGTTCAAAAATAAAACTCTCAGTTACTAAATGTTTCAAAATACTTGATGCTTAGTGTAGCTTTTGAGCCACTTTTACTTGCATTCCAAGTTTGTGCATTGTTGAAGCTGGTTTTAGCAGAGGAACAGACCGAATCTGGAAGAGTGTGGTGACTTACAACTAAAATTCACAAATCAACAACCAAATATAGATTCTCTTGCTGATGTTCATCAAATATCCTTCCCATCAATCAATCCAATAAAAAAAGGTATTAATTTAATTTTAATGTGTTTATTATTATTTTTCTCTTATTACTATCTTTATTAGTGATGTTAAGTTTGGTATAATAATTGGAGGTACTGAAATTACGTATATAGGAGGGAAGTTGAGTTTATTTGTCAAGCAACTGCTCCAACACTATGTGACCAATTGTCATCAAAACGAAAAACTAAGATTGATTGTTTTATCTATGGCAGCAAACAGATTTTGTGTATTTCCCTATATTTCACACGACATGTTCATTTATCATTACTGTATTTCCACTTATTTCGATAAGATTGAACACTTCTATGTTTAATTCCAGAATTATGTTCAATACTTTGAACAATTCTGATAATTTCTACGACACTAAAGAGCATTTCCTTTTTCCGTTCCTATATTTTAAGAACAATATTCACGGGGAGAAGGAGATACAGAACAATAGTCCTATAAGGTTTTCTATACAGTTTCTCCACACTGGTACATATGAAAACTGCAACTCTAAAAAATTATTTATTTATTGTTATAAATATGTATCTTACGCATTTGTCTACTATTCGTCCACGCATTCAATACTGCTGTCACATCTGGTGCTTCTGCTATGTTTTTAGAGGTTCTAGATAAAATCCAAAGAAGAATCTGCAATGTTATTGGTCCTAATCGGGCATCTCGGCTTCAATCATTTTCTCACCACCGTAATGTAGCTTCCCTGTACATTTTCCATAAATATTTTCATGTTAATTGTTCTAATAAACTTTACTCTTTGGTATCTAGACATCGTTCATGAATTTAAGCGCATTACTAGATTAGTGGCAAGGTCTCATCATTTTACAATTGAAATGGCTAGATATAACCATAAGCTCCTTACTAACAGTTTCTTCTGTCGTATTTATCGCCTGTGGAACATTCTTCCGAATTTTTGCTTTCCAGACAACATTGATCTTCAAAAATTGAAATGTAATGTCAATCGTTTTCTTCTGTCTTCTTAATTCTTGTTCTTTTATTGTTATCTTTCCTTAATAATATTTTATTTTTCTCGTATTCTTTCACCTGTCTTAGTGGCTTCATTGCCTTTTGCTTGGGGTGAAATGATTAAAAATAAATTGTACGGTTGATAAGGGATCAAGGAGCTGATGGCCGAAAAACTTTGGCGACCTCCTAATGTAAATAATTCATTGAAATATCAAATTAATTTGTTTGTTTTTTTTAATCCTAGAATAAAACTATAAATGGATTTTGATGTCTTTCTAGAGTTTTTTGTTTTGCTTTTTGTTTTTAGATTTTATTTTTCTACTCTTCTTGGTAAATCGACCAAAGTAATGTTCTGAATATTGGTTTCCCAGAATACAATTCATTAGGATTAATACGCGGCTGTGTAACCATGGAATAGCAATCACAGAATAGCACCCTCACCTTAACTTTAGTAGTAGTGAGCTTCGTAAAAACAATATGAACTATAATCAAATTAGTAAACAGGGAGTAGGTAAAATAGAAGAAGAACAAGAGGAGGAGGAGAAGGAGAAGAAGAAGGGAAAAAAGAGGAAGAAGGAAAAAGAAGAAGAAAGAAAAAGAAGAAGAACGGCCCGCGAGTCACTTCAATTGCGTGTTTTGGTTCGTTTCGTTCTCACCTGTTGACTCACACACTCGCTTAGTTATATATAAACAGAGATTACCGTATTTGCCGGCGTCAAAGACGCATTTTTTTTTCTTGAAATAAATGTTGGGAATTTCTCATGCGAGGGTTAAGGTTTTCGTAGGCCTATGCTAACCCCAGAGGAAGGTTATTTATGCCAGATGGTAAACTGAATTCCTGTATACTATGCAAATTTTCGAGATTTATTTCAGAAAAAAAAACAAAAAAACTGTGTAATGTTTTCATTATTTTAAACCATTGTCGATTTTCACTAAGGAAGATCAGACGTATAAATACCTTTTGCTTTAGAAACAAGAAACGTTCATCATAATTTTTTTTTCTCTAGAGAAGAAATGTATTTTTTATTTATATATTTTTTTATTTTTATTTTGTATTTTCAAGTGAATAAATTAGAAATTAATCACACGAAGCAGCGTGTTGCAAATCATACTGTTGTCTGTGTTAATATTAAATCAAGAAACATTATCTTTTCTCCAAAACAAAAAAAAATCAACTTTTCCCCATTTCTATGGCAGACGCTTACGTGTATGGTCTTCTATAGTAAAAATAGCTGAAGCACCTTCAACAGAAAATTACCTTGACTCTTTTTGTAGTAATGTGACCCGCCTGTGTTAGTGATTACAACCTTCCCTTCGTTCTCTAGGAATATGTCCCTCTAAGTTGCCTTACCCCCTAAAAAATTCAATCTGTAGATAAAAAAAATACTAATAGCTTAAAATTCAATGTCAACAACGTGAATAATTTTGTAAAAAAATTCAAAACAACAGCAAAAAACAACAAACCAATGGTCAGTGACTAATTTTCTAATCCTTGTTGTCCTTCAAAAAATCGTTGATTGAGTTTGAATTATGGTTTTTTCCAATTACCAGATTAGAGCAACTCACCAAAAATTAACTTTTAAAAGGATCTTTTTGGGGGTAGGGTGAAGATTGGGAGAAGAGAGAACGTGACCTCTCTAATTCTAAATATTGAATAGGAAAATTGAAAAACAAACTAGACTCGAAAGTCCGATGTGAAATTTCAAAGAAATATTGTATTTAATACAATAACATAAAAATAATAGAGCAGAGAATACAAGGTTTACAAATGTGTTTGCACAAAATTTTCCTTTTGTGCGCCTTGTTATTAAGGCAAGATAACCAGTTAAAAATTACATATGGCTCATAAAAGCTCATATAAATTTGAGAAGGTACAATACAATTTCTTTCAAAAAGATTCCAACAATAGATGATCTTTCAAAAAAGAGACACTTACTTATTTGAAAGTCGAAATTGAGAAGGTTAGCAGATTCACTAGAGTCACTGGGACTTTAACACATTTGTTCTTTTTTTTTTAAAAAGAAAAAAAAAACATAGTTCGATTCTTAATTCTAGAAATTCTTTATTTGAATGGTTTCTTTTAGCTTATCCTTCTGTTTCTTTCTTCTCTTGTTTCTTACTTCTTTCATAAGAAATAGCTTAGTTCATTCACTCGTGATAGCCACAATTCATTGAGCTTCTTAAATCCATCTGTAGCTTGTGCCCTTCTAACTTCTGCTCTTCTTTTTATTAATAATTTATTTAATTTACGACATTTCGTTTTGCGAAAAGCTTCATAGAAACGCTGTACCTTCGGGTAGCAGAGGAAGCCTGTATCACCAATGAATTCACTGGAGGACTGTGAATGGAGGGCTATCGAAACTGCATGGCTCAACGTCTCTTTAGGGGTTTACCGACCACTTGTGTAATTGATACCATGTTGAGTTGCTGCACTTAAACAAACTAGAGTGAATCCTACACAATACTCCCAAACAATCACATGACTTTGGGCACACCAGTGTAATAAGTGTTATTTTTTTTTTATTTGGTTGTATTAGCAACACAGTGCAAACATTACCATCATACTCGGTAATGCCATGTGGATGGATAGCACAATTCTTGAGAATCACAATTATTGAGGTAATTGTTTTTATACTATTTACATTATTCGGACTATTGTTACATTTGAATACGCTTTGAGCAGATATGAATGTACGTGAGAGATTCATGGAAGATTGAAGTTTAAAGGGAGTAAATTCGACTTTGCTAATCCTCTGTGGCTCGATCGGTTAAGAGCGCGTCAAACTAAATGCCGGCTTCGTATAGGATACAGGTTCGATTCCTGTCGGAAGATGAATATTTTCTATGAAAATTTCTCGGACATTCAGGCCGGTAAATGTTATAAATACTGTTTATTATAAAACAGAACATTTACTTAAATATTTGTATCTATAAAAAGAATTTCTAAACATAAAAATGTCTTAAAATATATATATATAAACCGTTAGTAACATTATATATATATATAAACCGTTAGTAACATTCTAAATTAGTTTTTTAATACAATTCAATATTAGTTGTTATTTTTTTTTTATTAAAACAGTTTCTCTATTAATCTTTCTATTTAAATTATTTTATTAACAAAGTTTGAAAATTACTTAAAATTCTACCTGCAAATGAAAATTTAAAATAGTCTATTTTAATGTGTAAGCGGAAGCCCATTAGGATTGTTTGTACTTGAATCCTCTTTATCTTACAAACGTTTCTATACTTCATTAAATTTAGATTAAAGGGCTTCCAAATAAAACAAATGATTCTTACATGTTTAACTCGCTACATAATGATAGGTCGACATTCATAAGAAATTCTACAGTTGATTCATACAAGTCAACATGTTTTTATTACCTGTCACTTCTTGAAAAACATCTTACCTCAGTTTTTTTCCCATATTGTAAACAGTCTTGAATTCATAGGATATGCTTTAATTTTAGTGATTATCTGATACACATCTTTTAAGGCACTATGTAATTCAGCAATAAGGTTTTTTGGGGCTACAAGATAGTGTCTATGTAATACACAGTGAATAGTACGTACGTTAGTAACATTTCTTTTGAGTAAAGTAACCAATCCACAGCAGTAATGTTCCCGAGAATATTTTGTTTATTCAAATAATCCTCCACATATCCCCAAATTATCTTGCCTTTTCGCATCACTTTAAAGTATTGGACAAACAAAAACATGTCAATAATTCAATTTAGACTTGCATTATAATACTTCATACAGGCCATGAGAATGTTGTTTCATCGAGTTGGATAGAAAACTCTCCATGTTGAAGCTCATGTGCCAATATTTTTTTTTTCATATCATCGACCGATGCGTTGTTCCACTGTATATGCACTTAATGACCCGCATTTAAAAATAGTTTGAGAGTCTTTCATAATGACATTTTCAAGCACATCTTTTATTGCTGGGATTATGATCTGCTTGTTTTGTAAGCATAAGAAGATTATTATGATTTTTAGGATGATGATTTTGATGATTTTTACTTGCTTCCGGTCACAAAGTATTCTGGGTAATTTCTGTAACGATTTTTGTGCCGTTTAATAAAATCGCTTATACACTCAACACGTATTTTTTCCCCAAAAAACATATTTGCCGCCACAATTAACTATCGTCTCAACAGGTTATCATTCATTTTATTCGAGATAAAACTCTCCTCGTAATGATTTTCCATTCTTTGCTATTTAAAACTGTCAGTGGTTTTAAAAATGACTTGAAATTTGAGAGCTTCACTCATTTTCTAGAATTAAAAAAAAACGCAGATAGTAATGGATAAAAAAAAAGTATTACGAAAGAGAAAGACCAAATGATTATTTTATTATTAGATTATATTTTTTAATCCTTTTTAGAACCTTCGAAATTTTGGTTAAAAATGTTTTTCTTGCGTCAACCAGTGACCATAGTATGCAAATTTGAGCGTCTTTTTTGCGATGAAAAAATCTGTTCTGAATTGTAAAATAAAAAATGCAATAAAATAAAGACATTATTTAATTAGGAAAACTTTTAGTTGCTTTTCTGAATAAGATTTATTATGAACACTATTGTCTTAAGAAAAAAATGATGAGTAATTTTTGTTACAAGAATTGTTTTCAGTTTTGAAAATCTTAATTAGAATAATTTATAAAGTTTTAAGTCTTAAAATGCTGAAGCGGTTAGATATTTTTTTTAAGTAAAACTACATTTACTAATCATAAATGGAAAAGCTTAATACAATTCAACGACTCCCAATATTTTAAAAAACAAATTTGAATTTTTTGTGTGTATAAAGGTGCCGATTTTTGTAAATAGAGACGTCCATACACGGCATTATCAGAAAATGATGGCAATAACTATAGTAAATTTAACATTTACTGGTAATTTTCTAACATTTCCTCAACAAGTATCTTTGTAAGTAAGCCAAGGTACCTAAAATTCAACAAAATATTAGATTACTTTATGTACCTCCACTGATTCGATAAAAAATAGCATACCATGATGAAAAAATTGCCCAAACTTAATAAAAACGAGGTTATATCGTCAAATCTGTTGTTATTATTAAGAGGAAAGAACAAAGGAATTTTTTATTATTAATTTTTTTTTTCTTTTTTAGAAGGTTCGAAATTTTGGTTAAAAATCTTGTTTTTTTTTTGTTTTGTTTTTTTGCGTCAGCTGGGGACCAAAGTTTAATATAGGAAATTTTAGCCTCATTTTTTTTGCAATGAAAAACACATTAAAAATTCTTGCAAAAATCAAATAATTGCCGGATTTTAATGAAACGTTCAGGACTTATTCACAAATGAAGGAAATTATTTTAGAAATCTAGGTAAAAATATTTTTTTTTACATGTTACCCCCTTCCACTTATCTAATTTTATGAAATTTCGAGAAATTAAATTTTTCCCCGCTTAATGTTTATATTAGTTAAAAGTTGAAATCCTTGGAGAATTTAAATCATCAATTTCTTTTTGTAAAACAAAACCAGCAGTTACCGAAAATCTGTTCTGAATCAGAAAATAAAAATTTAATTGCTTTTAAGAATAAAATATGTTATGGACTTTATTGTTTTAGAAAAGAAATTTCGGTGAATAATGAATTTTTACAAGAATTGTTATCATTTTTTAAACTTTAAATAGAATAATTTATAAAGTTTTAAGTCTTAAACTTCTTTATTAATTTGTCCCGGTTAAGTGATATTGTTATTAAGTAAAAAGTATATTTACTAATCATGAATGGAAAAGCTTAGTACAATTCATCGACCACCCATAATTTAAAAAGAATTTTGAATTTTTTTTTTTTCGTATAAACATGCCGATATTTGTAAATACAGACATCCATGGACGACATTATCAGAAAATAAGAGCGATAACTATATTAAATTTAAAAACAAAGTACCTAAAATTCATCAAAACATTACGGAGAATATTTTCTCAAATTTTTAAGATTATTGAGTAGTTAAATAAATATTATACGTTATATTCCTCAAGTAATTTTACAGATATATACACTGCAGATAAACTTCCGTCTGTCTGTCAAGCTGTCAGTATATCAACACCTTAAATAAACATCTGCCGCCGTGTTAAAAAGGCATTACTGCAAGATTTTAAATTTAAAGTAAGTATTTGTTTCAAATCTAATTAATCTCTAAATCAGCTAATATTCCTCAAATAAAGTTTCAGAAAAGTATATTTTATTTTTAAAACAAAGAGAATTACATTGCGATGGCATGAATAAAAAATGACATTAAAATCAGCGATGTTTAGAGATTTCCAAGCGAAAATTCCTTCCAGTCAATTTAAATTAGTTTTGAAATGCAGCAAAGTATTTTGCTTAGTGAAAATATTAAATTTAATGTATTAGCTTGAAATTAAAACAAGGTATCGCGTTTCTGTGGAGGTACCTAGCTTACTCGAAATATTTCCTAAATTTTTAGATTACTGGGTAGTTAAAAAAAGGCGTTCATGTTATATTCAAGTAATTTTTTCAGTATTTAAAAATGCCAAAAATTAAATCATCGATTAATCTGTTAACACCTCGTAAAAATGATTTTCTGCGATATTTTAAACTGAAAGTATACGTTTTAGTTCAGATTAAATAAACTTTAAATCAGTTAATTTTCGTCTAATAAAGTTTCAGAAAAGTATATTTAATTTTTTTAAAGTTTTTTTTTTAAATAAAAACAACTACGTTGTGTTGACAGATTTGTCAGTATGGCTGATTTTAGCAATTTCAAAAAAATCATTTTTTATATCAATTGAAATATAGAAAAGTATTTTCCTTATTGGATATATTAAATGTAATCTATTAGCTTGGAATTAAAACTAAAATAAAAGCTTCAAGAAATATTTTTCCTTTTTAAAGGATTGAGGAATCGGAGAGCTGAGTTCGAATTCCACTCGAATCCATTGCATTCACTTACGTGCTAATACCCTTGGGAAAGGTATGAATCCCCTTCTTCTCCCTCCAGCTATGGGTAAATATCAGGACAGACTGGGTTCTATAACCTTGGATGGCAACTGGTCTTGGAGAAGGACAACTATGAATTCAAAACCTGCAGAGGGTCGTTTGGGGACCTTGTGGCACGTAGTGCACCAGGTCTCTGTATTTAGCCCTTCGAAAAGTTTTCATGGTCCTGCTCAAAACCTTCACCACTATAATCAAATCATATGTGCTGGTGTCTGGCTCTGGGTTCCTAGGAGCTGAGCTGCCTGACTCTCATACGTCGAATACGACGGGATAGTCGAATATATATATATATATATATATATATTTCCAGGAATACAAACTCAATTAACTGGCACCAAACATACAAAAATTGTATGATATGTTGTAAAGTTAGGCAAGATAGTAGTTGTAAACCGTCCTGAGATAAAAGTGACATCAACACAACTCAGTTTTAGTTTATTCTAACAAGCACCATGAAAAAAACGATCTTTGATTTTCTCACTAGAGTCAATCTTTTCAGTATGGCCTTTCATCTTCGTTGGTTTCATGACATCATTACTGAATTTTTCCATATAACTTGTGGCATTGTTTAGTTGACACAAAAATATTCTCATGAGTATTATTGACACTTAATATTAGTGTCCACCATTCTGCTTACTAGAAATATGTTAAGTACCTTCACACATTTGACGAAAAAAGCAAGATAGGACAAAAACCGCTTAAAACTTGTGTAAAAGTTAATTGTATTGTTATAAATGCTTGAGCCACTTGTAAGAAAAATGATTGAGAAAATTGATATAAAAGTTATTTTCAACTGTTTGCTTCCAACTGGAGATGTTTGCCTTTGAAAAGTTAATCAACCGCCCTGGTCAGCTACAAGTAACTGTCACCTCATTTATTTTATTAATTACTATGCACACAAGAGTAATAATGATATTTTTTTGTTGTCAACATATGTGGAATTTTGGCAGGTCAGCTCTAACCTCCCACTACGTTTACAGTGAACTCCCCCCCCCTTTTATCGACATCAACTACTTTAGCGACTCCTGATCTACATCGAACTAAAATATAAAAAAAAGATCACTTCTGATCAGCACTGCTCCGGATTTGACTCTTAGCGCTTCTTACTCAAGAAAGATAAACTCACATTACAGCCCATCTACGAAACCGTTGATTTCATTCTTAAATGTCGTTCACAAGTGAATTTCCGTTGTGTGAAAATTCGCCCATTGTTCGAAGGTATTTAGCGTCTAAGACCATGATTACAACATTAAAAAAAGAAAGAAAAAAACGCAATCGACAACAGCAATTGTTTTCGCTGTTTAATTTACGAACTGATTGCTGACAGATTCTGACACAGTTTATAGTTCTTTTCTCAGTGATAAAATACCTTAAACAAAAAGGTATTGAAACAAAAAGTTTTCTTATATACTCACATGACCTATAATCGTTTTTATTTAATAAAATTGATATCTAATGTGAGAAAACAGGAACGTTAACACACCTAACACATCGATGAAGTCACCTAATTACATTATATTATAAATATTTACATTTTATTGTTTTATCTTTGGTTTTTAACAATAGCAATCAACCAAATATTGAAAAAATTCATTACTCATTTAACATATTTAATGTTCACATTTAAGACGCTACCCCTATGTTTTCGCACATGTATAGTACCGTTGGTAAGCAGTCATAATTAATAGAGTAAAAATAATTAAATGAACCTGAAATTTATTTTACATTTTTGCAGCAACTATGAACACGGCCACAATGTGCTGATCGTGTTTGAAAAATAAAACATTCTTATACCTGTAGATACATACATATAAAACAATCCATATATTCTGTTAAAAGTTAAATAAAATTAATCCTTCCAAGCGCTTTCGACTATACTTTTTATAGTCGAAAGCGCTTGGAAAACATTAGGACAATTTTTATATAATTTACGCCATGAAAAGAAAAAAAAATATACGAAAAAATTAGAAATTATATAAAAAAACTCAGCCACCACACCTTGTCAGTCGTTTTCAACGAAACTTGCATATATATATATATATATATATATATATATATATATATATATATATATATATATATATATATATATAATGTGCAGTAATGCTATGAGATACGAGTTTAATTCGTTCCAAGACCGAGCTCGTAACTCAAAAGACTCGCATCTAAAATCAATTTTCCCTAGTGAAATTGATGGGAATATTTTCGATCAGTTAGAGGCCCCTAAAAAGTCACAAGTGCCCTTTACGCCTACTTTCTTCGTACCCATGGAGACAGTAAAGGAATTTTGCAAAATAACAGCAAAAAATAGACAAAACACAAAATAACAGAGATTGTTTCAGAGCAGAGATGAACACGTGTACTACGGACGCTTAACTAAAACTTGCTCGTATCTCAAAATTCAGCTCGTATCTCAAGGCAAAAAATCGGCCAATCTCGTAGTATTACTGCATACATAGATACATATAATACTTATGTGTATATATACACGTTCTTTTTATAGATACAAATATTTAAGTAAATGCTCTGTCTTATAATAAACAGTATTAATAACATTCACCGGCCTGAATGTCCGAGAAATTTTCATAGAAAATATTTGTTCTCCGACAGGAATCGAACCTGTATTTTATACGGAACCGTCATATATCCTGACGTGCCTTAACCGATCGAGCCACCGAGAATCGTTCGATAGGCAATGTTGATTTTCCTGCTTTTAAACTTCAATCTTCCATGAATCTTTCCCGTACATTCATATCTGCTCAAAGCGTATCCAAATGTAAACAAATGACGTCACACATTATGAAATGGACAAAGTTATTTTAAGACATTTTTATGTTTATATATTCTTTTTATCCATACAAATATTTAATATATATATATTTGCTAAATTGTATGTATGTATGTTTGCTGAAACCATACATAATACCCCAACTAATTTAGGAGCATATCGTACTTTAAACCCCTGCTGAGTACAATGCCAAATTTCATTAAAATTAGATAAGGGTTTCTTGAGCTAGAGCTGTTTTTTTTACTGTTTTTACAGCATTTTTAATGGGAAATTCAGTATATGCTTTTACACATTCTCATCTCAATCCGCATATATAAACAAAGACTTACATATTATATTCCAACTATTATGTGTGCGAAAAATAATAAGCATTCATAATACATTATGACGCACCTCCACTTCTACAAACGTTTCAAATAAGACTGTTTATTACGAAAAAGATACACTCACAGAAACTCACCTTGCACATCTATTGCCATACTTGATATTATTATTGAGTGTTAGCTTTTTCTTTTATATTAATAATGTTTCCATCATTTTAAGCCAATTTGTACATGTGGATGATCCTATTATATTTGCATTATCAACGAGTATGTTACGGATAGAGTTTGGTAGGTCTTTATGTAATTAAATGAGATCTAATCAGTGGCGTAGCTAGGGGGGCGAGGGGGGCGAACCGCCCCGGATGCCAGCACAGGAGGGGTGACACAATGTCACCCCCAACAAAATTTTTCAACCATGCTAAGGTGCCAAAAATAGTCTGAAAACAGTGGTGGAGACAGGCTTTCGCAGGCGGGCATATGACTCCCCAGAAATAATTTATGACCCCCCAGTTTTGTCCCCCCGTCAGAAATTTTCTAATAAATTGTCGGGAAATTTGTGAGTAGGAAAAATAGCAATGTTTTCAGCTTTCATGTGTTTCAGTTGCTACAATCTTGGTTACTAACAAGAGACATTGTTGTAACATTTTATCGGATGATATGGTGTTTTAACTCTGCATCATTAATAACAACAAAGCGAAATACGAAGCCAAAAGTGCAACAATTTCAGTCTTGCCCGTGTATCAATTCGCTGAGATACAATTTTCCACTGAGTGAGCGATATACTTTTGAATATATCTACTAGTGTTGGGACGATTAATCGGAATCGGAATCGAGAATCGGAAAAATCGAAACTTTTGGGGGTATCGGAAACGGTATCGGAATCGGAAAAATTTGTGCCTATTTTCCGATTCCAAAAACGATTCTTTTAAATTTTTAACTTAATTTTCCATTATTGGTACTAATGATAAATATTTATTGTTTTTAAATTATCACTAAAACTAAAATCATAATAACATCAAAATACGATGTAAATTTATTTTACTTTTATAAAGAAAAACAAAAAAATAAACTTTGCATAAATTCTCTAGGTAATCTTTAAAAGAATGCTATTGATTTATAATGTTCCGAAAATGCTTAAAAATTAAATAGAACATTTTTGACAAGAAAAATACTTTCAAACATCATTGATAATTAAATGGTACCCAGAAAATGATGCAACGGAAAATTGGACACCGGAAAATTAGCAACAGAAAATTACGTCAACTATGAGCCAGTCGAGACTGTCGGATCTGGCTGTGCTGTCCATTGAAAACGAGCTTACAAGACAAACAGATTTTGACGATGTCATTGACGAGTTTGCCACAATGAAAACAAAAAAAAATTCATTCTAAGACCATAGTATCGAATGTCATTCTTTTGTGTATTGCCGTGTTTTGTATTTAGTTGTTCTGAAAGTGAACAGTTGCATTTTAAAATCTTTTGATTTGAACTGATTATTTTGTGGTATTGGATTTTGTCTTGGATCATACATGTAAACAGTAACGTACCGGTCAGTAGAGTAAAGGTAGAGCATGTATGAAAATTTAGCTACAGCTAACCATTCAGCATAGGGTGAATCAGGGTCATTGGGGTGACATTTGAGCGGACCGCCCCGGGTGACGTTTACTCTAGCTACGCCACTGGACCTAATTGAGCTATGGTCAGAGAAATGGAATCATGTGTCTTTTTGTTAAACATATTGTAGTATATCCAATATAATTATTTACAAATTTGGATTGGTCAGGAACACAGCTACTTAAGGGACATGTAAATGCATAAATAATATTGGCTCTCTTTAATTTAGATCTTGCAGGTGATTTATTATTTATTTTTAACGATGAGGTTAGCGGTTTAAATTTTTTATAATAATTAATTAATTTAATTTTCTTGTTTTTGTCAACTGGAGTTGTGTATTTCTTTATGATGTGTTTTAGTGAAGATTCGTTTTACTTATAGTCACTCTGCATTTGATTTTTGTAGAAAATGTTGTGTTTAGTGTTGCTATTGGTTACCTTAGAAAGAAAAAGTCTAATATGGTAATCTATAAGAATGTTTTGGAAAACCGTTATTAACAAGTGTTTATTTCATGTTATTAAGTTCTTTAAAGAAAAACGGATGAATTCCTGTGCGTTCTCATGAGTGATTTTTTAATAACACCTATTTTATATCCGAGAGGCCATTGACTAATAAAATTAAGAGTTTTTACTTCTGGGTTTTTTTTTTATATAACGATGTAGAGAATGTATTATTACTAGATTCCACAAGAACATCAAAGAATGGTAGTTTGTTCTTTTGCTTAAGTTCATAAGTAAGGTTAAGGACGGATTTTTTTTTTTTTTTTTTTCAAATGTAGTTTTGAGATTATCAGTTTCAGTTTTGTTCTCAGCTAAAATAAAAACAGCGGATGTATATTTTCGGTTTAGTAACTTTTTTCTATATATATAAATTCATGCATTTAGTGAATGTTATTAGTCACAGTTTATAGGAGAAAAGAAAATACAACTGTATTGGCTTAGAGAAGCTGGCATGTAATTTCAGCTGTTGGTGAGTCTTGATCTCTAGCGGCTTCGCTTATCTCTTTGGGGAAAGGGAATCACTTGGCGTAGACGTGCAGGCATTTTTGATTGAATTGACTACGGCCTGTTGCAAAGTCACGTATTTATTTAATTTTAAGGGATAACATCTCAAAGTTTTTTGAATTTACTGAAAGCAACAGCGATTGGTTGAAAAATCTTTTTTAAAACCTCATTATCTGTTTTCTACCACATTTTCAAATATTTTTATCTATTTTATTTTTTACGGTTATTTCGAGAAGCGTGACGTTTTGAAACACTTAATGTATTTAATTTTTTATTCCGACATTTTTTCTTATTACTATAAAATTTTTAGTGGCTACACGTATTTGAGAGGATATTTTTTTTCAAACTGAAATTGATATGATATACTGGCCTAGAAGCATCGAAAGTCTTATTAAAGTTTGAATCTGCCTTCCCTTTTTGACCTGAGGGAAAACACCTTTTGTAGTCACTCATGTTTTACCATTTAAAAAAAAAAAAAAAGAAACAAGCATGTCTACTCAAACAAGTTTACCCACTAAAAATAACGTTTATAGTAATAAGAAATGTTGATTCTATTTTTGTGTGGACTTTTTACATACCTCTGAAATATTAATACACTAGCTATTTTGATTAACAAATTTCAAATATTACTATATTAATATATTACAAGGATTCAAACTTACTTCAATCGAATGAACCCTTCTTCAAATCTCATAGACTGGCACTACAGAATCACAAAGAAATAACTTTATCAAATAACAAAAATCACATCAGTTGAAGAGTTCCAACAGCAGCAACAACTAAAATGGATAGTACATGTAACTCGAATAGAAAATCATAACTTTTGACTTTCCACACTACCGTAAATGATGGGTTAGGAAGGACACCTTCATCAATAACAGAAAGAGTAATAACAGTGGACTTGAGAAACCTATTTTCATGAAAATCTGTTTTACGAAAAAGGTTTTATAAACTTCAATCGATAGTAACTGTTCGGTCAATGAATGCTGAATGTTTCCTCATAAGGAAACGGCTAATCACATCATTAATTTTACAATATCCGCTATGATATGAGTTTTGTAGTTTATAAATATTGACCACAGCTTTCTTCGCTGTTGTTACAATTTATAATCTTTTATTCACTGTGTCCCTCCTCTCATTTGTATCTTTTAATAATGTTTGTCTTTTTATTACCCATCCCACTCCCTGATCTGCTATCCATTTAAACAAACTCGTTAGATAGGTTACTGGCTGCTTCTCTCTTGCCTTCAATATATATCATATAAGTGTCCAATTCTCCTAGTCCTCTTTTCTCATTATGTGTGTTCAGAAATTTCAGCTGTCTATCTGATTGTAAGTATTAACCTTTTTCATTCTATTTTTCTTAAAACTTTTATTTTGCTCACATGTTCCGTCCATGGTATTCTCAGCAGTTTTCTGTAAAATTGCGTCTCTTTTACTTCAAATTTCTTCGTCATCTGTGAAGATATTGTCCATTCCCGGCCATATAGGAAGGTTGGTATTACAGCAAATCTTTTAATTTTTTTTTTTTTAATTTCATTCATGATAAAATGCTCTTTTTTTTCTTTTTTTTTTTAAATAAATTAGAAATGAAGCGTAATTCCATCCCTTATTCCTTTCTAAAGTTTGTTCTGAAAGAAAATTGGATTTTAGGAGTTTAACTACTTCGAAACAGAGAAAAGAACACTGAATTATCACATAACTACCAAAAGTCATTTCATTTTTTATTACGAGGGCATCCTGAAAAGTTTTGGGATGAGATCGGATGATAAAAACAAATCAATTTGACTAAAATTTACAATACTGAAACATTCAGTTGATTAAATAACTTTCCAAATTATTTTAGCGATATTTACTAAACTTATCTTAATACTCCGCAAAGCCAAATAATGGGAAAATTAAAAAAAAAAAAAAAAAAAAAAAAAAAAAAGGAAGATTGCGTTACGCCAACCTGAGAAATCCTTATTCAAACTCTGGTTCAAATAGCAACTAATGAAAAACAGGCAACTAACTCAGCCACAAAACTTATCCTACTAATATCCTTTATCAACAATATGTCCTTTACCAATTGATGTTAGTAATGGACTTTGATATGAAGTGGAGTGAATATTATTATATGTTCTAGGGATATCTCTTTTTTATTTTGCTTGGCTGCATTTCCTCTCCATCATTGGCGTATATCAGAATTATTCATCCAATATTTTCTGTTTTTAAAGAAAATGCATCAACATATATGTTAATATTCACTCAAATGTAGATTATCTTTTAAGCAAATAAATGACAAAGTGCAAAAATCCTGTGTGATGCATTTCGTCCTTTAGGACTTCATCAGACATCAGTAATATTTTTATTGATGAAATTATATATTCAGAGGAAGGGAAATATAAAAATGTTGGTGTCGCAGAGACAGGAAACGCTGGAACGCTGAAATTTTAAACTTTTAAATTTAATTTTTTTCTCTTTAAAATGTTCTCGCATCTTAAAAATGATAAATCTAAACAATAAAATATTTCTTAAATTATCATTTATATCTGCTAACACAGTTTTAAGTAACTATTTAAATTCAGCAGTTATTGCTACGTTTAGGTGTAGAAGTTCGGAAAGCAAAATCGTTAAGATCTTATTTTTGTGTGTTATTGGGGAAATGGTAAATTAAATGTGAAATTAGAAAACACTATTTTATATCTTCACACAAGTGGTTTCGAGTGATCATTATTGGGAATCAATGAAAGTTTTTCAGATCTCCATCACTCTCCACTGTACTGTAGCCTTAATTCTTAACCGGATCTATGCTTTATCGAATCTGTTCGAAGCTGTTTCCGGTGCTCTAATGATTACGAGTACTAATATCACTGTCATTTACAACAACTCCTTTTCAATTTATCTGTTGAAAATCTGTTGTAATCTGTTGAAACGGTCAGACTTTACACGCCGAGACTGTTAAGCCTTTCTACCTGATCACAGCCTTTCGCCAAGTGGCCTAATCCCTCCTCAGCAGCGACAGCATTTGCACACTAAGTGTGGTCTACACCTTTCTGGTATATCCTTTCCTGTTCTTGCAGTTACAATTTTCCCTCTTATATATATATAGCAAACACGCGGATCAAAACCGACTCATAAAACAATTCCTCAGGAGCCTATAATTTTTATCTCCATTGATTAAAAAAATCGATTCACCCTCCGATCAAACCGCTTCCGTTTTCAATTCAAATTTGGCTGGATTTTAAACTCATCAAAACTGGGCTCATTGTTAGTAACATTCTAAATTCAACTTTTTCATTAAAATAATTATTACATTAATTTTTTCATTTTTTTTTTTGTTTATAACATATAAGACTCAAATTCCGTCCGATTAATTTTCAATTTTTTTTTATCTAATTAGTGTTCATATTGTAAAGTTGAACTCAAGTCTTTTGCACTACTCGTAGTAAAATACTATTCCCACCCAGTCGTGTCTGTTTTTCTATGAAGGAGGGTAGGAATTACTAACTTCATAAAGATGGCAATTACTATTTTGTTAAGTCTTATAAGTATGTGGATGTTCATACCAGCTGTATGAAATACCGGTTCTCGTATAATTTAAGTTAAGCAACAACGAGTTTGATCAATACTTAGATGGTTGACATCTTGAGAATACCAGGTGTTGTAAGCTTAGAGGTGCGGATGATGTAATGGGTAACGGGTCGGAATTGGAAATTGGAGAGCCGAGTTTCAATTTCAGTCGAGCTCTTTATATTCACTTATACGCAAAATGTATGAGCCCACCTCTTCTTCCCCAGGTATGGGTTAATCAGTAAATCATTATTATTTCACAAAAATTCTTCCAAAGTAAAACTTCTTTGTAAAATATATTTCAGAGAAGTCAAATATTTAAACAAAAATAAATATAACATTAGCCTTTAATAATAATAATATTTTGAAAATATAAAAACATTGCTGTACTCAAAACTGTCAAGCTAGAGTCATCAGATCCCGAAGGAAAAATCTCAAATCAATAATAATAATAATAATAATAATAATAATAATAATAATAATGATAAACAAAATGATAACTCTTCTAATATTTTGCAACACTTAAGGAAGAGCAGGATTTAAGAAAAGAAAAAGAACAATGTGACGTCAACAGAACCTGCGGAACATTTTATCACAAACGACTGTAATTTTGTCGAACATCTTAAGATACACATTCTGAAAAAAATCTCCAGAATCCACCGACCTTTCAACCCTTAAAACGCATGAAAATAATTACATATGCAAATTACTAACGTCTTAATCCGGACCGGGGATGAACAAAATCACAGGTGAGTTCCATAATAATAATAATAATAATAATAATAAATGATCTTATAGTATAGCTCTCGTGGCGTCTGATCTTAAACTATTTGATTAATTGTTTTTATTAACTAATCAACTAACGGTAAATTTCAAGATGATCCCGACCCCCATCATATTACTCACCTTTCAGTTGCCTTCCATTCACGCTGACTGCGTTTCATGCGCTTTGTCGCGTTAACAGTACAATCGTTTTTTCTCAATATAAGCTACGTTTGTATTTTTTATTTTATTTATATACTTGTTTAATTTTAAACATAACTTGAAGAAGACAAATATATTCTCGAAACATTGTTAAACTGTTTTTTCTTGTTCTTTTCTTAAATCACGCCTTTATATTCTCAAAGTTCTGTAATAATAATAATAATAATAATAATAAATGATCTGATGCTACACCAGCTAAACCACTTGTGGCTTCTGATCTTAATTGTCTGGTGATGTTAACATATACATGTTTTGCTTTGAGGAATTAAAATTGGCTACAATAGTTATCCCATTCAATACCGCAGATTTACTTTAACCAGTTGAGAGCAATAATAATAATAGTAATAATAATAATACTGAAAAATTGTGTTAACAAGAAATGCAGATTCTGTGATGAATATCCATAAACAATTAACCATATTGTATCAGGTTGTATGGTATTAGCATCCACCGAATATAAAACTTGGCGTGATGGGGTGGGGCCAATATCGACACTAGAAAATCTGTAAATCTTTAGGGAAGGAAACTGCAAGAAATTGATATTCAGACCCGGTTACAGACATAGGTCCTGTAACAATTTTATGGGATTTTATATTACAGACAGAACAATCAAAGCTAACCACCCAGAAATAGTGATCAAAGACCACAAAAAACAGAGCTTTTTTATTGACATGGCAGTTCTTGCAGACTGTAATATATCTTTGAAGATCTTAAAAACTATCAAAATACAATAATCTTGAAATGTCTACATGAAGACATCAGTAATTCCAGTTGTGGGTTAGAAAAGTTTTGATAGACTCATTGAAAAAGATCCCTGATAATCCATGCTTTAAATAAGTATACAAAATTGTTCGAACAAGCACAGCACACGCCTCACGAAGGTATTCATAAAAAATTATTTGTAAAATGTATGTAATGTAATCTTAGGTTGTTTTATTTTTCATTTTTACAAAAATGTTCAGTGGGAAATGTCATGATGACATTTCTGACCTTAGGCCACTGGTTGGGACCCGGAAGGAAATGAGTATACAACAAAAATCAAAGGAAATAATAATAATAATAATAATAATAATAATAATAATAATAATAATAATAATAAATATTCTGACGATACACCAACCAAACTCTTTTTCAGTATATAATACGCTTAATAACTCTCTCAATTTAATATCTCCAATAACTTTCTCAGAAAAATCTTTGCTAAAGGTCAAACTTTAAAACAGGAAATAATAATAACAATAATATATCCTAAGGTTACGCTAGTCATGGCTTTTGATCTTAATTGACTGGTGATATTGTAAATATTTTGTCTTGGTGAATTCAGATGGGCTACCGTAAATATTTCGGTCAGTATCACAGATTTGCTTGTCAGTTGTCTGGCCTTAACCAAATGGGCATGTTCCTATGGGGCTAACGCATTACGCATCTCTTCATGAGCTGGAGTATTTTGGCCTGTTGTAGAGAGGGATTCTTTTCTGATGGATGAGGCAGACAAAGTGACTTCGAGAATCACATCTAGATACTTAGGAACACCCTCAATTGGAGGCCGCCTAAGAGAACTGGATTACTTGATCTGAAGGTATTTTTAACTGGGCCCCAATTTGCAAGCTTATACACCGATTTTATCAAAACTTGTCACCCTATCATGCCTATTATCATTATGGATATGTTGGGCTTCGTAAATTTGAACTCGTGTGTTACTTTTTTGGTGTGCTACGCTCTCTTACTCAATAATAATAATAATAATAATAATAATAATAAATGACTATTAAAAAGTGTTTGTTTAATCACTTCATTTTTACAGTCAATTTACCTAAGTATTTGTGGGGAGATTGAGTCTCCTTTGTCATCAAATGAGCTAATTGTGTATACTAAAATAGCACTCATTCCCAAAATATTGATCATACTGTCACAGTGTTAGAGTTCACATTAATTTACACTTAACAGGGGATATTTTATTAATAATGGCATGAGAGTGCCAGATTTGTGATGCAAATAATTAAGATATTCCAAGGAAAAGCCGTAAAATGATTCTTTTCAGTGAAAAATGAAAACAAAAATGAATTAATAAGAAAAGAAAAATGCTGAAATGTTGCATGCAAATTTTAAAAGGTTTGTGTCAAAAACGAATCTTTCACGTCCTTTGTAAGACGATAAACTACACCGCGTTCTGGGTAAGACGATAAGCTACATCCAACAGCAAAGCCTCTGATCAGGGGATTTTGAGGAGCGTGGAACCACTTTTGAATTGCTGGTGTTCCCAGGTCTACCCTGACCCGGGTTGATAGCACATGTTAGGGTCCCACCTATGGGCAAATAGCTCCCCAAACTGGAGCCAAAACACTATAAAAGTGTAAAAATAGTTTTCAATACCAGAAATACATTTTAGAAGAAAATAAATATTACCAGCAATACATTTTTGTAAATAATTATTACAAGCTATACATTATTGCCAGCAATACATTTTGGAAGAAAAAAAACATTAGCAGCAATAATAATTTTGTCGGCATTAAATAACCCATTGACGTAGACATGCTTTAAAACAAAACAAGCCAAACGAATCTTTCATTTTTAAAATTATTAAGGGGGAAAGAGAAATTGGGGCCAGTGTGGCTGTTTTGCATGAAGCAGTTAAAGTTTCGACCATGGTGTGTAGTAAAATCTGAAAAGGTATTAAATTGGGGCATAAAAGACGTTTTACAGTTGAATACACTATTTGGAACCTATCTACCTCATATAACTAGGTCCTACTATACTAAGAATAATCTTTTATACTAAAGGTTTTACTTGTAGTACTGATAGCTAATGAAGTAACCCAAGATTCAATAAATGGGTTATATTAACATCATTTACAGATCTCATATCCTCACATATATGCTTACTGTCAGAACACTTGAGTAATTTTTTACGTCTTTATTGACAGGTTTCTGTTTGTAAAAAAAAAAAGCGATCTTGAGTACACTTCTTCAATCTTCATTTTATCATCCTATAAAATCATCATCATTATGACCACCACCATTTTAATGGCTGAACTCTATATCTTTAATCATTTACTCTATCGCGATCTCCAGTCGACTTCGTTACATTTATTTCCGTGTAAATAACATTGAGAAATCTCTTTTTCTCCAGCTATGGGTTAAATAGTAGAACATGTATCTGAAAAAATCACCGTTATCTCAAAAAATTCTTAATACAATATTCACTCGCAAAGTAAGAATTATTTGTACAATCCAAAATATGCTTCGGCTTTAAATAACTAACAAAAGGTTGATAAGCCGTAAAAAATCAAATCACTCCATCGGTCGTGAAAAGAAAAAAGTGTGAAATGCATTAAACTTGTTTCACTCTCCTTGACAAGCTCCCTCTGGGACATTCCATTTAAGTATGTCAACGGAATATCCTGAAGCATTTGATTACTACGTATATGAAAAGAGTAGGTACATTATTTTCAAAGAATTTCGTGAGCAGAAACTAAAACTAAAGCTAAGATATTTTTATTGATTTGGTTATTCAAAATATATCGCTAATAGGAAAGTACTTTCTTTACTCACCCGAAAGTGGGTTGGACTAACTAGTGTTTGTTTTCATGCTATAGCCAGATATGCAATCTCGTTTTTACAGGCAGTTAGTATTACATTAATGATTGCAGAATCCGTTACATTATAATTATTTGACATTTTTAAATAAATAATAAGCTTTTACTGGTTACATGAGACGTGCCACCCTCAAAACCTTTTACTTTTTCTTCTGTATGGTACACTGTGCCGATAGATGAAAGTACATTGTACGCATGCGTGTCTATATTTTTATGGCAACAATATGTCATGAAATGAAGATCGACTATTCAAGTTTTATCAATTGACAATCCACTTTATTTGTATTTATTACTTAAATGTAATTATATTCATTTAATCATTAAAAAAAATATTGTTGGAGAATGTTATCTTTTATAAAATCCCGTTTGCAATAAATAAAAACTTTCTAGAAATCAGAATATTTTTTCTTTCTTTGCCTCAAATGTAGAAATCAGATTAGATCACAACGTCATAGAATCAGTCTGAATATTTGAGACGAAGTATTGTAATTGAGTCATCTGCATATCTTAACAACATTAGATATGCAGATGATACGATGTTGGTAGCAGAAACATAAAGGAAACTACAGGAACTATTATAGAAACAGTAAAAGAAAGCGAGAAGAAAGAACTAGACATGAATTGTAAGAAGACAAGGTATGGTTGTAAACAAAAAGAAAATCCTAACATGCGAATTATAAATTGAAGATACCAAAATCAGGAAAGTGGAAAAATTGAAATATCAAGGAAATTTTTTTAACAGAGGGCGAAAAATGCGACACCGAAATCTGAATGCGCGTTGAGATAACGAAATAGTGCCTTTACTAAGCAAAGTATTAAGAAACAGAAAAAAATCATTAGAAACAAAGAAAAGAGCATTGAATTATGGAAACAAAAAGAACACTTATACTTAACATCAGAAAGAGACGGTTGAAATTTCTAAGGCACATAATGGGGGAAAAGGGCTTAAAATCTTTGACACCCACAGGACATATTGAAGACAAGAAAGAACAAGAAAAGCTTGTGTAAATGGTTAGCAGACCAGGAATTAGAGGAGATAGCAAAAAGATAAAATTTACTAAGAGCTGCAAAGGACTGGAGAGTCATGAACGCCCATGTCCTAAAGGGATACGGTACATAGAAGAAGAAGCACTAATTCCTTCATCATTTTTTTCACATCACAATGTTTCAGCTTTATTCAGGTGTCTTGTGTCTTTGAGTGCTGCATGCTAGCTTAAATCAAATAAAAATCTTCAATATTCCAAATATGACAAACCGGCAAAGAGTAAGAACCAAAAGGTACAGCGAACGAAACGTCGTGATAAAAAAGAATATGAGGAAATTAATCCCAATGAACCAATATAACTAATAGTATCAGATTATAAAAAGTAAGCTAGAACAATTTTTCGATAGTTTACTATCGAAAAAATTGTTCAAGAATTTGAATCACTGATGATATTAACAAGAAATAATTATGATAATAGCAATGTAGTTATTAAATGAGAAAATCTTAAACATGCAATGAACATGAAAATAATTATACATCTATTTCAAATTAACAGTTACGGGTATACTTTTTTTTACTAATCCGATCTAGTTTATTTTTTTTGTGTGTGTTTGTGATACATCTCCACAGATGAATTTTTAATCGATAGTTTCGACAGATTTTAAGATTGAAGATATATAAATCCCAACATCTATAGCAGCAGCAGTTGTGGCAGTGGAGTTGATGCAAGAAAAAATCAGTATTTATCTAACTAGAGAAATTCACCCAGAAACTTACAGCCATTTAGGAAGTAGATAAAACCTGTGATAGCTATCTTGTTAAAAGAATCTCAAATCTGTATTTCTCATTAGTTGGTTGAAATAAAAGCACGATTTTTCCTCCCGTGAGTCGGATGAGGGTATCCTTGGGCTCGATCTCAATGTAAGTCTTTCAATTTTTAACGAAAAGTTAAATTTATTTCTTTTAATTTATCTCTGCTAAAAAAAAAAGAAAAAAGAAGAAAAAGAAGCAGTGATATTTTAGTCGAAATATCTTTCTTCCAGTAACTATTACATGACAGTCACAACAAACCTGACAGGTAGCGTTGGGTAAAAGAAAGGGACTAAGACATATAGGTACTCTTACAGATAAACTCATTTATATTGCGAATTTAAAAAATAAAATGAATGTGGCTGAATGAAAAGTGACCACCGGTAATCTAAAGCAACAAATGAATTATAATGGAAAATATTCAAGTGAAGATAATATGCTATATGACTGTTACGGAATCCGAATTAGAAAGAGCACATCATATATAGTCTACGTGATCAAAGGAAAAAATTGATCAAATTATTAAACAAATGTAACTATTATTTGGGAAAATCTTATGGAATCGATTGATTTGATACATTTTTAGAAATATTGAAACCGAAAGAAAATAAAACAGTTGAAAATATAGAATTAAGTTAAAAAACAAATGTAAATGTTAAGTATTTTGCATTTGATAAGGATACACAAAAAGGTGTATAATGTAAACAAATAGCTGAAGGAAAGATGAAAGCGTTGATACCAGAATACATAGAATGTGAACAGGGTGGTTGTTCAACGGCATTCAAATAAACACAGTATAATTATAGATTATTATTATAGATTGTATACATTTTGAGGTTAATTGAAGGCTCGACAAGTCAACTCTTAGCAGCATGTGATGAAAATAGACAAATCGAACGTCTTAGATTATGTATTGATGGGCAATGCAAGAAGACACCTGTCAATAAATGTCAAAGCTGAAAAGTAGTCGAAATTTGGAGAGAGGGATAACACCTTATAAAGAGATTTAATCTGTGAGAATACTCTGATAGATGACATATTAGAAATAACTTGTATACAAATATCGCGGAAAATTAACCTGAAAAAATAACTTATGCACAAGCACTTAGACAAACCGGATTTTACTAATTTTTAATGAAATGTTCACGATGCTAATCATAAGATGGTCTGTAAAGAAATTAAATAAGTAAGCATAAAATGTATATTCAGAATAAAAAATGGTAGTCATATATAATGACACAGTTAAAATAGTATTTATAATTTAGAAAATTCTGATTGTTACATATTTACCAAAATTCGTTTTTATTTGGCATGATGTCTATTTGCTATTTACTTAAAATATCTTCCTGGATTTGTCTGATAGGAGATACACTTTATATAATTTATAACAGTTGAATGAAAATAATGAGGGGAAAACGGGTTCTTGGCGAAAAATTCTAACATAAAGAAAATACTCACCTGTTGTGCGGATATTTCGATTGATACAAATCTCTGGTAAATCACAAGTATTTTGGTAAACCTCCATGTGTAAGTATACGACACAGACAAGATGATGTCCCTGTGGTCGTAGGTGTAACAGTTGCAGCCTACACCTTTTGATTCTAACTCCCACCTCCATCACGTGTGAGATTTGGCTCGAAAAATAGGAGGTTATTATCCAAGTTTTTTTTATCCCTAGATCACAGGTGAAAGGTTAAAAAAAAAAACAGATCGACTTTTGCCTGCTGACTACCGACAAGATAATTATTTAGAGTTTCATACACGTTTTTTTTTTGTTTGTTTGTTTCTGCTTTGTTTTTGTTTTGTTTTGTTTTTGTTTTTTTTTGTTTTTTACATGTACATTCTGTGATATCGCCATAGAAATTCGACCGACATAGGATTTGTTCGATCCGTCGCCATAAACTTGTTGGTAGTTGGACAGTAATAGAAGCGGTGATCCCTGCTCATCCTAACACTTGGCTGCACAGGTGTGGTGTGAATCACAGGAAGTAGAACTTGAAGTGGAAAGCTTTCATAAAAAAGAAAGCGGTCGATATTGTTTCTGATTTAATGATCAGTCACTTTTAATTTTCTTCCGGTCTGTATACGAATCAATAAGAAAATACGTGCAAGTTAGTTAGTGTGTGTAGGCATTTCTTAAAAGTTAATCAGCAAGGGATCTTCCCATTCACGTATGGAACACATTCACATATAAGGAAAAACTCCGATGTAAATTTTTACTATAATTGTTATTTATTCTAAAACCTGCCTTCTTTTGTTCATTGATCTGATTACTGGAAATAAATTTGAAAATATTTTATTAGTTACAATATAATAGCAATTGGTTTCTTCTTCTATGTGCTGTATCCCTTCAGGACCTATATGATCATGGCTCTCCACAACTCCCTGTTCTTTGTAGCTCTTAGTAAAGTTTTTCTTTGTGCTATCTCTTCTAAACCCTTTTCTGACAACCATTTACATAAGATCTTTAGATAAGTTATGCACTGTTTTCATCTGTCCATCTTGCTTTCAATATGCCTTGTGAGTGTCAAATTTTTTAAGCCTTCTTTCCTAATTTGGTGCACTAGAAATTTCAACTCTCTTTCTAATGCTACGCATGAGTGTCCTTTTTGTTTCCATTTTCTCTAAGACATCATCGTTGTTCAGATCATAGTATTCTCAACATCCTTCTATAGAACCCCATTTCTGTTGCTTCAAGTCTCTTTCTCGCCTGTGAGGAGATTGTCCAGCATTCACTGCCATATAGGATGATTAATATGACAACAGTTCAGTACTCTTTTCTTGGTTCCTAATGAAATGTTCCTCTTTTTAATACTTTGCTTAGTTTTTAAGAAGCATCTTTCTCTAACCTAATACGCTTTCAGATTTCGGTGTCTCATTTTCTGTTCTCTGTTAAAGCACTTCCTACATATTAAAATTTTGTACTTGCTCCAATTTGCAATTCAGCATCCTTCTGTAGAAGCATGTTTCTGCTGCCTTTTTCCAAATGAAGATGCCTTTGTAATTGTTCTAATCTTTCAATATACTTAACTTTTTATTTATGACCAATTATTATCACGTTTATATTTGGCATGATTTACCTTGGAAAACACTACTTTAACGACGGCATGATGAAATACATAGGCTATTTAATTTGATCTTATATTTAAAAGAAAAATAAATCGTTGCATTACATCATTTTCATTTTAGATTATTTTAATTCAAATTAAATTTCACTGAAAACATTACAGTTTGGAAATTTCCCAAAGCATATCAACTGCTATCATTTTGAACTGTTTAGAAGAAATAAATAATAACTGAAATCTCAGAAAAACGCCTATGGTTTGATGACAAATCAAATATGTTTCATCACAAAAATGCTGCCACGTAGAAGAGTATTAATCAATTAACTTCTCCTTCATATTTGAATGTTGGTCGGCCTGAGTATTTGATCACATGCAAATAAATTATCCCTTTAATCTCTTTGAATTACAAGTCAATTCAGGGATATTCCAAATTTGCTAAAGTCATCTCATATATATTTCCCGTAGAGGTGCTGAAAAATTCTCGACCTGACCAAGAAGGGCATAACCCAGAGTCATGAAAAGTACGTGCTATTCTATATATTCAGCCCAAAGTTCAACGTACTTGACACATCATTTGTCAAGTTTCTTTAACTCTTACAAAATAAAGTCTGCTTAGTCATTGAAATTATTTTCTGCTATTGCTGCTGCTATTACTTCCTAATCATTTGAAAATGTCATTTTTTTCAAACAGTTTGAACATTTCAAAACAGAAAATAGAAGGAACGATATCCGTTGATTAAGATTGGTGATCTATGCACTCAAACCCAAAATTCTTAAAATCATTCACCGTCTTGTCAACTCTGTGAGAAGGCACATTGTCCTCAAAAAGAGAACAACACTTTCCCGTGGCTTCTCTCGATGTTTTACTTTCAACGTTACCTTTAATCGGCACACTAAGATTCTTTTTTTATTTTTATTTTAATGTTTAGCCCTTCTAAAGATAGCCAGTCAGCAAAATACTTCCATTATCGAAAAGGTACCCATGACCATGATTTTGAGGTCACTACGTGAGCTATTCTTTGTTCAACGAATTATAATATTGTAATTATGTTTCTTCAGCAGTGACAAATGATTCAAAATAATTATCACTGGATCGCTAAAAAAGCTGTAAAATCAAATTGATAGTTCAATTCAAATTCAGTTCCTTTCCGGTTGACAGTTAAACATTTTGGCACTTCCCTGGCTGACAATTTCTGCATACCCAACTGCTGACGACTTTTAAGTACAATGCGTTTCCTGTGTATCTCTAACGCCTCGGCAATTCTTTTGGTCGAAATTTGTCAATTAAGTCATGAACGTTATCAACAGTTTCAGGAGTTGATGCCGTGGAAGAAGGCTTTCCATATCATGCCGCATCTTGAGTTTTAAAATTTTAACGCTAGAAGTTTGACACACCGTTTCTTCATAGTTGAGTATGACGGACACTTGTCGACCAATGTTTGAATCTTACGCATGGATTTCCTTTGGAGTTTTCTTCCGCAGGAACAGGAACTTCCGCACCTTCTACTGACATGTTTCAGTTAATAAACCGAAACCAATTCAATAATAATCGCAAGGAGCCTACCAGTTAATATTTTACAGCATGAAGTAACACTCTTTCCAGTTTTAGTAACAAAATAAAGCTCAAATTTTAAGAAGTAGGTCTGAGTGCTTTTCAGCACTTTCTCGTGTGTTACTAACAGCTATAATTTGAATTTAACTGACAAATGAACACTGTTAATTCTCGTTGTAAACCACATGCAAATATATGAATAACTGATAACGGAAAACAAAGAAATCGTAGACTTTCGTTAATTTTCTGGCGAAAAACTCTGAAAAAACTAGCAACCGAAATTTTTTCAGACACCTTTTGAACTTATAAAGATACTTCCTGAAATATGGTGTGACTCAATAAAAAAAATAATTCTATTGCGAGATAAATGTGCTTGGAATTGTTTCAAACCTTCTCATTTCGTTTCTTCAAAAACATAATTCCTAATGTATATAAAAATATTTCTTACCAACGAATAATTCTTTTTTTTATAAAAACCAAATTCAGCAATTAATAGGATAGACCCTTTTTTTCTTTTACGCCTTCAATTTGAAAGCTATTGGGTTTTAAATGTTATCAAACGTTTAAGTTTGAAACAAATCTAAAACCGCTTCCAATCACATTTCAAAATACATTTCGAATACAGCGTTTATATAAGTGTTGTTTCCCACCGCCGTTATGTCGCTTCTCCGTGCCTTTTATAAATACTTTCATGTCAATTGTTCTGGTGAATTTTCCTATATGATACATAGACTTTGTGAATTTAAGCCCAGTACTAGATTGGCAACAAGGCCACATCATTTTAAAGATAAATTGGTTAGATATAATCGTAAGTTCTTTGCTAACAGTTTCTTTTTTCACACTTCTCCTCTGTGGAACTTTCTCTCCGCTTCTTGCTTTCCAGCTAATTCTAATCTTTAAAAATTTAAATGCAATATCAATCGTTATTTACTGTCTTCTTGATTCCTCTTCTTTTATTGTTCATACTCCTTAATAATGTATTTTTTTTCTTTTTCTTATTCTTTTGCAGTCAGTATTTTAGTGGCTTTATTGTCTTGCTTGGAGTGAAACGATTAAAAAAATACATTCATAACGTTTCCAGCCTGTTGGCTAGAAAATACATTCCAATCCATAATATTTGTAGTATGTTAAAGTTGTACTGATTTTCTTTATGTAAATATATTTTTAAAATGATAGCACATTTGCCCACACGTTCAAATCATTCATGTATAAAAAAGAAAAAAAAAAAGAGTATTACAGAAGTGAATATATGCATGCTAATATGAAGGTCAGACTTTACCTGCAGCCCTGTAAGCGCCGAAAGGTTAAACAAACAGACTTTAAATTGTGTGGTATGTGATTGATCATATTTCAAATATAGCTCTTGCATTATCTATAACAATTACGGGATCATTTATCGATCACAGTTTACTATTCTTGTCGTGAAAACAGCCTTGCAGCTAATCCTGTAGGTTACTTCTTTGAACCAGCTGTGACTTGGGCTTGTGGTTATGTTACGAAGGTTAAACTGTATGCTCTTCGTCATGTCATCGAATATGTGTGTCCATTTGCGATATTTCATTGGTTATTCTCAGCAGAAAACTTATTTGTTTTTATTTTTATTCTATTTTTTATCTACTAAAGATACGTCAAGCTGATGTTTAGAATTCAAAAATTTAGGTTCGCATATCGTCCAGTTCACACTTATCCCTGGTATTTTGAACAGAAGTAGAGATTTATCACACGTTTCCTGTTTAGAATTGGATCTACGGTTCCTTTTAAAATCTAATTCAACTCTATGCTTCTAACGTCTCCGCCTAAACTGTGAAATTTTCTTTACTATTTTTTATTCCTTCAATAGAAATATATAGCTTTGCCTATCATCCGGTTCACACTCATCTCCCGTTTTTTTAAGTAGGGGTAGAAGTTTATCCCTTTTTTCCTGTTTAGGATTGGGTCTCCCATTCCTTCTAAAGTCTTCTTATTCGCTTTCCTTCCCAGTAGCCCCCCCCCCCTGCGCCTTAGTGTCATTATCACCTTGTTTGGGGTTAACTGATTAGAAAATAGCCACATAAAATCTATCGATCAAAGATATTTTTCTTCAAATTCCTGGTTCTGTTCAATTTCATGATAAACGTCATGTAATAATACTTTTATGTTTAGGTTATGTTTTCCTCCATCTTAACAAGTCTGAGATCGGACGTAAACTTAGTTTAAGATTTACTTTGTTGGAATATAAGTCGTACTTCTAGAAAAAATGGTGTTATAAGGTCTCTTAAAAGTAGATTATTGTATGATTTTATGTTAAACCTGAATGGGCCAAAAGATTAGATTGGCAAAATTTGTTAGATTTTTTTTCTTGTCGATCATCAGTAATGACTTTGATCTTTATCGGACACGCCATACTTATAACACTAGTATGAAGTACTCAGTGCTCCGGTTAGCAAATAACTATAACCTGACAGATAGGAAAATACAATTTACCCAAAATGTTTTATTTAATTTTCAGAGAGAGAAAACATTTCTATTTTTGTTCTTTCCGATAATTGATATCTATCACTCTCCATTTCAATTTCTTTTTTTTATAGTTATCTTTTTATTTTTAAATACGATCCTTCGACATTGCATGACGTTATGGAGTTTATATATGAAAGCTTATATCTTTTTTTTTTTAAACCTTTAATATTTCACAAATAATTACGTTCATATTTCATATCGTTGTTTCATACGTGTATAAAAATATGAATTCCAGCAAAATAAATTGACTATTTCATACGACTGCAAAAGATATTTAAGATATTTTACTTATTTATCAGCAAATTAAACGTAAATGTTTAGCGAATGAAATTTAAATTTATTCAGGAATGATAAGTATGATGTGAGAAGCATCCAAGTTAGAAAAAAACATTTTGACTGCTGTTAGGGAATTTTATTAAAATCAGATTAAAAAAAGTTAGATTATATGATCAGTACACTATTATTACGACTATTTGTGTCGAAAAAAAATTGTCTTTAGTTTTTATCGTAGAAGCAGTAAACTAAATAAATTACCATTGTCCAGTAATTGTATTTATTGGTCAAACTTTGTTACACTAGTAAAAAGTAAGATTTAATTTGGAACTAGAACAAACCTCACAAAGTTTCAAGAGTAATGAAAATTCAATTTTGAAGCACTTAAAATAGGTTCTTTCTAAATAAGAGTTTTATTTGAAGAGCCGCTTTATTTTATAAAAGTTTATTATTTTCATTTTGCATCTCTCCAAAGCAGTAAATACAATTACAAGCGATTACTCATGCTTATGTTAAACAATCTAAATGTCAATTCACCAGAAATGTTTTCAAATAAATGTCTACTTTGCAATAATGATGTTAAATATGGCTCAAATATTAGCAAGGGGTTATATATCAATTTCATAAAGAAAAAATTAATTATTTTTTTATTTAAACTTCTTAATGAAATATTTACCATCTATTACATCATTTTATGTACACGCTGTCAAGTTTGTCGACTTAAAAATAAATTTCCGTATAACCTCTTTAGCAAGACTACTGATTTTAGAGAAATTTTAACAGTAATAAAATACTTTGTATAATTCTCCACAAAAAGTTAACAAAAATGCGTTTAAAGAAGCTTAAACATTAAATTATATACATATCAATCTCTCTATAAAAGACAGGGTGTGTGTGCGTGTAACGAATGCACGGCCGCAATTTTCGACGGATTTTCACCAAAATTTACATGCACATGCTTCAAGTTAGCGGGAAGGCCAACACCGACTTTGCATTTCCCAACTCCCATCGATAGTGGAAATAATCGATTTTTTCATGCTTCTACGGCAGTTTTCATGTAGTTTGCGGCCATTTTGTACTGGCCAGAGAGAGAGCCTATAGCTGGCTGCCACGAATAGGCAGGAAGATTCTATTGGACAGCGTGAGAGCCAACAGCTGACTGACACGAATGTTAACTAGCATGCTAGCATGCAAAAAAAAATCGATAGCTGCATTCGTCACAAGTGGGAAAAATTTAAATCTGCAAGGCACTTTACTTGGCTCATTCGCTTGCTTAAACTCAACGTTGATTCTGATCTCGCAGAACTGGGTTGGGTGTGAAAAAGTATTTGTTGTTAACATGCTTTTTTCATTCGGTTTTTCCAGTTACGAGTCCTTTTTTAAAGCTGATCGTTTTGTGTTCATTTTGTTTAGTTCTTTTTTTTTTGTAACAGATTTAATGTTTAGTATAGAGCTTAGAAAAAATCGCAGTGTGAGATAGGCAAGAAGTAGAGCATGTAGCAACATCAGCACGGCAAAGGGCACTCCTTTAAAGGCAAGGAAGTGATAGCGATTGCTGTATGAGTCGTACGATTTTTTAATCAAGCACGGGCAACGCCGGGCCATGCTGCTAGTATTTCATAAAATGAGGTCTTCTGCCATATTAGACCTGGTTTTAACATTAACCCCCAAAATATTTTAATGCTATATTATTTGGGAAATTATCTTATTAAAACATATACTGAATTTTCATAGGCACTTAAATTTGTGTTAGCTGCATTCTTCTTTTGGTTTAACTGATTTTTATTTTTTTTAATATTTATTTCACACTACTTATATTTTGTTTTAAAGTTACCAAAGCAAATTCTGTTTTCATGTTGCGAATAATATTTAATCGTAACCTAGCAAATCTATGGTCAAGCAGTAAGTAACAAGAAAGGATATAAGCAGTTGAACAACCTTGGTATTTCACTAAAGCCCTGACCTTTCCTTGTACATATTTCATTAAAATCCTGTTACCAACATCGTCAATATTTATTAGCAAATAGGCCATTATTTCTTATTTGAACAATCTAAATGAATTTTCAACGGTTTAGCTTCAAGAATGTCTATAGATTATTGTCAGACAAAACAATAGATATGAATGAAAGGCATTTAGTTTTCAAATTCTATTTCAATCATATTTATATTAATAAACAATGTGTTTTATCTAAAATAATATTTCGACCAACCTGGGTGGCAGAGTGGGCCATTTTGTTTCAGTTGGAACATCGTAAGGTTTCAAATATCGGGTTTAAAATTAGTTTATCTATAGTTCAAATATCTTTTTTAACATGAAATTACACATTTTTCATTGGAAGTCCAATTACTACACTTCGCTCTCAATAAGCAAAAACGACTTTAATTTGAAAGTAACAGTTTACTCCTTAGAAAAATGTTACTGCAGCAGTTTGAATAAAATTCATCTTTGTCAACCATGATGAATCGCCATAGTATTATAGTCACTGAGGAGCGGGAGGCTTCAAAAGAATAAGGGTGAGTTAACTTGGATCAATGGAGAAGTGAGGGCATGTTGACCCGGCACTTCAAGTTGCCTTGGAGGTAAATCGCTTTATTGAGTTAAACACTAAGACTCTTATAAAAATAGTCCAAACTAGACAGGATCAGAATTAAGTGAGCAATAAATATTCTTCTACTGATAATTTATTGGAGAAAATGTAATCGACTTTTTTGTTTTCTATACTCTGTAGCGCTTTGAATTATACCACGTGAACATCTGTAATTTTACAAGTAAATAACTGGTCTTCAAGAGAAAGGACTTTATTCATGTTTTTCTTCTTTTGTAGGAATTTTTAAATTAATAATCTTGCAAAATTACTGCAGAAAATGGAACCTCGTATTTGAAAATTACAGTTTTATTTATTATGAGCTGTAACTCTAGGTGCAATAAATTCTTCGTTGTTATTATTATCATGATTATTATTATTCACTGATATATTTGAATTATTATACTAGCGTTTGTTGTTTTTGTGATCCCTTGATTATGTTCAGGAGCTATAATGCAGGAATTTTTTGTTATTTTTATCATGCTAGTAAATCTGTTGTCATAAGAGAACAAAGGATAACACATCAAGCTTATCACTGAGTAGAAAAAAGACGAAGATGTTTTTAGTTTGGAGTCAAGGTGTAACTTGTGCAAAATGAAAGGCATAATCAATCTTAGCTCAGAGCAACCTTTTTGCACAGCGATAACATATTACAGGGAATTTATCTTTGCTGCATGAACCGTCAACAAAATGAAGGTCAATGCATTTGTTACGCTAACTCTGTTGCTTAAGCTAAGCTTCTTTGGTGCCTTGTAGACGAGCTACACGGGACTGTCTTAATCAACATTTGATTGGCACTTCCAACCAGCTGGATGTTTGCTCTGCTACTGTGGCTACTGCTGCAAGCAACGTCTACAGTGTAGGGCTGGTTAGAGGCATCTAATAAAAACAACTAGAACAATGAAGCTGCTTGAACAGAGAGAATTCCCACCCAGGGAACGCGATCTAGCTTCTAACAAGCAAAATCACGGGAAATAAATTACTCCTATCAACTATAAACGCAGAATTAATAAGACTTCGAAAGAAATGAATACATACACACCAATAACGTAACAGAAAGCAAAGTTCTGGTTCAAATCTGATAGAAGACAAAAATACAACACTGCTTAGGAAATTATATTGAAAATTATCTTCTTAATAAATGGGCGTAAAAATATGACTCACACTTAAGTCACTAATAAACAAATCTATGTAAGTGTATGCATGTGTACATATATTTGTAGAAGTGTATTTATACACATATACACACACACACACACACATATGCACACACATATGTATTTTTAATAAACAATAAAATTCAAAATCACCTCATATGGGGAATAGCCTATTTCCACAGACGAAGATATCGGTCGTCTGTCTTATCAACCCCGTTGCGGACTGAGTCAGAAATAAAAATTTAACTGTGAAAGCTAAAAAAAAAATCAACCTGCCGAAAAACTAATACAGAATTTATCCATTTCAATGTTTCAGTCAGACGGAAGAGACAGAGGTTAGGGGAGGGTGGAAGGTATTTGTCTTAAAGAGAAGAAATTTATTAGGTTGGTGCAAAAATAATGACGTAATAATGTCGTTTTTTGACGTATTTTTTAACGTCAAAAAACGACATTATTACGTCATTATTTTGCACCAACCTAATAATAAAATTAAACCCGAATATTAACCTCGTGACATTAATTTGGGGTTATTTGAAGAATGAAATATTAATAAAATGTTTTAAAAATAACTTCAAAATATATAGATAAAAGGATGTAAGCGATTAATGGAAAGAGAGTTGGGGAGATCTTAGAGTAGGGGAAGTTTATAAATTATAATAGTGTTGTTACCTTTACTATATATCTCTATACACCCACACACATATTGATATGTTAGTTATGGTATGTGTCAAATAGCTTTGCTTGAACATATAAGTATATTTAGCTTGAAGTCGTGGCCTGATAACTGTGTTTATTCTTGACCAATAGTCTTTCATGTTTCTACAGTATTTAATTGCATGACGTGCTTTTCTCTGAATATCCAGAGTATTTTCACTGATCATTGATAATTCAATTACAAGACACACACACACACACACACACACACACACACATATATACATATATATATATATATATATATATATATATATATATATATATATATATAGCGGTCCT
Source organism: Acanthosepion lycidas (assembly GCA_963932145.1). Classification (NCBI taxonomy): domain Eukaryota; kingdom Metazoa; phylum Mollusca; class Cephalopoda; order Sepiida; family Sepiidae; genus Acanthosepion; species Acanthosepion lycidas. The sequence continues at coordinate 69,463,352 of OZ010608.1, read as the reverse complement.
GACGTCAACACCGAGCAGTGACAGTCTGTGTCATGTTTCAATGCAATCTTCGGGCCAGGTGTGTTGAGTTTTGGCTCGACTATTTATATATGCTTTTCAATTGTGTATTATGGTTAGCAAGGTATATTGTATTATCGTAACGGTTATGTATATAATAAACAAACTATGAATGCACACATAACACAAGTAAATGTAATAATAATTATCACCAACAAATAAGAAATCAATAATAAATAATGAGTAAAAAGTTAACAACCAACATTATAAAATAACTTCAAATACCCATATTTGGATCCACAATTATTTCTATTTAATAGCCTCTAGAATAATTTGAAACATAACTGTTACCGCCTATACAACAACCGTTAGAATAATATAATACAATTGCTACCTATAATGCACTAGTGATCAGCATATATAAATAGTCGGAGCAAAATACACACACGGCCTGAAAATTACGTTCAAGCATGAAACAGAATGTCACCGCTCGGTGCTGACCTCAGTGTCCACTTTTATATTTACATACACTTTATCCCCGATATTGAGCACTTTTACCCATAAATATAGCCTTCTTTAAAATTATATCTTATTTTACATATATATTTTAACTTCAAACGTTAATTTTAGCGGTTATACGTATTTGAAAAAGACGCCTGTTTTTTATTTTAAACAGTGTGTATTACATCTGCGCACTTGACAAATCTTAATAATGAAAATGTGCTCTCTGGAAGAGTTCGAAGTTGCGTGCCCCCTCGTAGGGGAAAAACCGTTTCATCTGGCATGCTTTAGACCGTTTAGCTACAGCAAAATTCTATTTCCCCTTTAAAGGGATACACACTTCCACGTCCAGATTTTTTCTCGAATGTCCATATCCATGCTCAATTTCGTATTCGAATGTGAACAAACCAATTTCTAAAGAATTAATGGATTTAATTTTAATCCGACAGTTTTTATTTCTTCAATATATATATATATATATATATATATATATATATATATATATATATATATATATATATATATATTACATAGAATAGGAATCCAAAATTACCCCATTCGAATAGCTATATATAAAACTATATATATATATGCATATATATATGTATATATGTATATATATATATATATATATATATATTTATATATATATATTATAAATTAACTGATTTAAAATTAACTGATAATAACTTTATAATATTCATGCTCTGTAAATTTACATTGAACACTGTTTTGTAAAAATAAAAATTATCAATAAGAACACTGGGTTATATATCTTTCGGTTCTTTCTTTCTTTATATATATATATATATATATATATATATATATATATATATATATATATATATATATATATTTAAATACTTCACGTACAGTTTTTGTAATATTTTCCCAATGCTACTGTCAATTTTAACGTCCATTTTTCTTTTATGAAGTAATTGCAAAATTTTATTGATTTCATCCATGTTAAGTCGATTCTCAATCAATGTTAACATAGGTTCATTATCTCATAATCTTTAAACGATTACTACAAATATAACTTTATTAACACCGCTGCGTGTGTGAGGACTTCCTGGTTACCAAGTTACTTGCAAGATTTGAACTGATTTCAAGTTAAGCATAATTCAAGTGACTAATACTATTTATTCATGTGAAAATCCCTTTGTAAAATATGTCAGTACACATTGAGTCATATAACTGAAAAATATTTTATTCGTGCATGCAAATGAAATAGCACACAAGAAAAGGATAAATGCCATTGCAAATCGAAAATAAATTATCATCATGGGGGACCAAACCGGAAAGATAGAAGAAGGAAAAGGTGATGACAATATTGGCAAGTATGGTGTAGAAGATCCATGGTCTCCAGGTTTATGATTGAAGGAGGTTGAGAACCATTGAAGAAATTAAATCCGACATTTTCAGGAATAAATTTCAACACGTGGAGATATTTTTATGTATTCTTATTTAATGAATAGCATAATACACAAAAGAGAGAACATGTAATACTAGTGTATATACATATAGCTGAAAAGAGTAAGAAAAACCTAACGTTAACGAAAGTCCACCTAGAAGAAAAAACTGAACAAGGCATCTACCTACCTCGTTCTAGAACGAAAAGAGAGGGATAGGGGGAGAAAAAGAATGTTATGACCCTTCTTTTATAGTCCGAAAATAGTGCAATGAAGCGGACGTCTTGGAAAACTATTTAGAAATGCGGTAATCTATATTATAAAAGAGCTGATTCTCTGTCCGTCGCATACTGTCTACGTCTGACTTTGCACACACGTAAATGCATGAGTGACTTATATGCGCTTGTACCATTTAAGGTACACACAAGGACACGCACACAAACAATTTGACTGAGTTTGAAATAAGACATTGAAATAATGCCGTCCACTTCTACCTAGGCTGGACAAACCCTAGTCTGGACTAAGCAATAAAATCATAAAGTTGGGGAAAAGAAACTAAAACCGTAAATTTTTAAATACTAAAAATCAAATGATGGTAGTGTTTTATTGAACATTTCGGAAATTATTCGCTAATAAATGGATTTATTTTTAAAAGCTTCTTGTTTTGTTTTTTGTTTTTTTTCATTTTGTTGAAATATTTTAGGTTTTCCATTGAATTACACTATACATTCGCACATACAAACGTACATACACACAGTTTGAATGAAACTGAAGTGGACATGTGTGTCGCAAGGGTTAATTTCCCTTTCTGTTTGACAACAACCCCTTTGAGGTCACTCTATGACTTGTATTTAAACTGAATATATTTTATAAATGTCGTATTTTAAAATGGATAAATAGATTCGAAATTTGATTTTCTTACCGTCAGCGAAGTAACAGGTAAGGAACTATTACACTCCGAAATATACCCTAGTGTTGACTGTGGGAGCGATTACTTACCAGATATATGCAAACTAAGAATAACATTACAAAAATTATAAATTCCGAAAGCAAAGCCTAAACTATAATGCGACAAGCTTCAGAACGATTCAATTTAAAAACGAATATTACAGTTGTAGTTAAGAATGAATATAAAAAAAGTGAAGTAGTAGTGACATCAACAAAAGAGATCAACCCAAGAGAGATAAGAAAAAAAAGCTAATAAAAAAGAAAACCGATAGCCATAGTATCAAAATCTGAGTTAAGATCGGCCAAAACGAATAGAAATAAAACAGTAGAACGAAATGAAAATAGAGAGGCTGATAGACATGGACTATTTCTGAATCGATAAGTTTACCGAAACGATAAATCAAATACATGACAGCGGCGAAGCGATCGACTGAGGAAAACCTCAGTAGATCGCTCTTCATAAGGCTGACAAAGAAACCAGAGACAAATGAACGCGAACCCTATCAGACAATCAGCTTCACTGACCATATAAACTAAACTAATCATTAGCAGTCTAATGAGAAGAGCTCGTAGCTGATTTAGACTGTAAATAGAGCAAGAACAGAACTTGTTCAAGCCACGGTAATAGGAAATGCTATATGATCAGAATGTTATCAGAGGCGGATGATACAAAAGCAGAAAGACTTATACACATATTTCAAAGATTACATAAAGGTTAGCGACTCGGGACGAGAAAGCTGAGAGCCGAGTTCGAGTCCAAGTCAAGTTCGTTACATTCACTTTTGAGCAAATGTCCTTTGGGACATCCCTTCTCCACCCAGCTATGGGTTAAATAATAGAGCAACCTGAACTCTTTAACATTGGTTGGCAACCAGTCTAGGAAAAGACAACTCCGAATTCGAAACCTGTTGGGCATGGGGATAACAACTCGTAAATAGCTACTTTTTTTTTTTTTTGTATTTTTAATCATTTCACCCCAAGCAAGGCGAGAGTGCCACTAGCAGGCAAGGGGTTACAGAGAGTGAAAGTAAGAGAAAAGAAGAGGATTCAGGAAAGGATAAAAAGAAGAACAGGGACCACAAGCTAGGCATTATAAGATGTCGATTGACATAATATTTAAATTTTTTAAGATTATAGTTATCAGGGAAGCAAGTAAGAGGAAGAGTGTTCCACTGTAGGGAAGTGCGAGAGAAGAAGCTGTTAAAGTAGAAGAGGCGGTTACATTTAACTGTTTCGACAGTAAAAGAGTGAGACCGAGATACCAACCTAGTAGCACAAATTCATGCAGTCGGGGCACCAGTGAAAATAGATCGTCAGAAAAGGCAGAGGGAAGCCACATCACGTCTGTGAGAAAGTGACTGGAATTGAGATGCCAGGTCAGGACAGATCACATTGCATATCCGTCTTTGGCTTTTGTCGAGAACGTCGAGGTGAACAGCGGGGGCACCAGACCATATATGGCAAACGTATTCCATGCATGGACGAATGGTAGATTTATAGCTGCTACGGGCATCACAGCAGCAACGGCTAGCGTGTTGAAATCTGTGACCTCACAATCCTCAGGGAGTCTACGGGACTTGAGAACCTTGGCCTCACAATCCTCAGGGAGTCTACGGGACTTGAGAACCTTGGCCACATACTTCTTAGGGAGTCTGTGGGACTTGAAAGCTGTCTCCTTACTCCTCAGGTAGCCTACGGGATTTGAGAACCGTGGCTCCATACTCCTCTGGGAGTTTACGGAACTCGATAACCCTGGTCATATGCGTCTTAGTGGAGTCTACGGGACTTGGATAAGATATGGTACGACACGAAGTATGACTTGAAATATTAGAAAATACTAATTTACACGAGAAAGACATTCGTAACGTTTATTGGAAACAAATAGCTCCTATGTGGATAGAGAATATATTTGGTGAATACACAAAAATAGAAAAAGGAATACAACAATGGTGAGTTTTATCATCGGATTTATTTAACCTGTACAGTTAAATTTTCCTAAAAGTACTAACAGGATTTATTAACGACGGTCAGAATTTTAACAACTTAAGATATGTTGATGACGCCTTGTTGATAGCAAATTCAAAAATTGATTGTCAAAAACATTTGACTGATAGTAAAATATATTGCTTTCAGTACTTGGTCAAAATAATTTATTTTTCTTTCTTTCTTTATGAAAGTATAAAAATACATTTTTATAGTAAAAATACCAGCAATATATTTTTATATAAAAATACCAACAATACATACTATAGTAAAATTATCAACAATACCTATTTATAGTAAAATTACCAACAATATATTTTAAAGTAAAATGACCAGCAATACATTTTATTTGTAGTTGAAGGTATACAGTTGTGTTCAAAATATTTAGGTTTGGGCATAATAACCCATAGACATTGATATGCCGCGAAACAAAATCAACCAACCAACATGAAAGAACTCTTTCATGACATTAAACTATATAATATCCGACAATTTCTTTAAAAAAATCGAAATATATTCCAAAATATAACTTTAAAAAACTCCAACGTAAAACACATGTATATGCACAAAACTGAATATCATCTACCATGTGTTCAATTGTGAAAGTAGAATAATATATATTTTTATTGCTTGAAAGTTCCCAAGAAAATTAAATTTCGGCATTAAATGACCCATAAGGAGTTGATATGCCGTTAAACAAACTGTCCTTGTACATGTTTCTATTGTAGTTGGTAACCTTCAAAGAATTTTGAACCAAACCCTTTATTCAGTTCACGGAAGGATATCTCGCATCATTTAATTCGTCTTTTAGATGCCATTTATCTCTTCCACCGAACTAAAGTATATGCTTTTTATATACTGCTCACCCCAAGAACTGAACTCTCAATCGTCAAATAACTCGAGTCACTTAACTAACGCTCTAATCACCTTTACTAAATAAAAAAATTAGCATTTATTTTATTGTTGTCCATTCTTTTTCTTTTTTCTTTGATATTTAACGATATCAGACTATAACTTTATCTGAATAAGAAATCTAAATAAATGCCAGAAGAATTGATTGAGTTCATTTTATTTATCATTTGTGTTGGCTTCTTTTATAATCTAACTTTAATAATTATTTATCTGACTCTAAAGGATTCAGCACAAGACCGGTTTAAAATGGACACACACATACACACACACATATGTACGTGTGGCCAATTGTCCAGTTCCTCTGTACTTTTATTTGGAATGTCTCAGGCATCAAGGATTGACCCTTTAAGGGTAAAAAAGTTCAACTTGGTCGATGCACTGGCCCTTAGAACTAGATTTTCGGTTCTTTTTGCCGCCGACCAAATTGATAGTATTGGAGGAACTTTGATTTTTCATTTATTTTCTGTTACTTGTCTAAATTGCGCTATTCCGTACTTTTGTAGATTTGTAAAATATGTGATGCTAACAGTATAGTATGATTCGCGACCAGAGCCATTGAAGATTAGTCTGATTTATTGACTATGACTATTATTTAAAAATCTATAATCCTTTTAAATACTTCGTATTTTTTATTTAGTTCAAAAACTTTTTTATCGTTTATTGTTTTTTTATCGTTAGTATTTGAGAGAATTGATTCATACTTTTCAATTGTGAGTAAACAACGAATAGAATTTGTTTAATAAATAGAAGCAGTTCGTTGAATAAGTATTCTGTACACGAATAATCTGTTTATGCGTTCTATATATCAGATAATCTCATAGATAATCTGTCACGTACTGATAAATACTTTAGGTCCTTGGATGTTTCTCAATCAAGATATATATCCACGTGATGTGACCATTATGTGTCCATTTGTGTCCATTGTATTTTCATCAGATAGTTTGTCATGACTTGCTTAAATTATTTTAATACTTAAAATATCTACTACTACTGTTTATATCACAATACTGATACTGTAGTAAATAAAGTTTAATATAAATTGCTTTCACAGCGTATGTCTGATACAATGGGTACTTCGACGTGTCTAATTATTAGAAAGCTTGTCCCGCAAGATCAATTACGACTGAATAGTGAGTTCGATCCTCACTGGATGCTCCATAGTTTTGGCCTTGTGGCACAACTAAGCTACACTTTGTAAAACACCATATATCTGATACAAGACCAGTGATGTTCCAGTGGTAAGAATTCAGTGTTAACCCAAACCCTGATAGAATCTAAGGGCAATGAATAATGCGTGCTACCTTTCTTTTTTAACCTCTTCTTAGATATGTATATTCACTGCAAATCCAAATTTGAAATGTGTTTTGACCAACGGAACGTAACAAGATGTTTATATAATTACGTCAATGTCAATCAACAATAAATGAAAATTGTTGAGCAGACGACTGGGTAAACTCAAAAAGAATAAGGGGTTTACTGGAGTCACACACCTTCTAATTCATAATCACTGAATGTTTGCATAAGATTATTTTTATCTTGTACTGCCGATGTTATCTTCAGTGATGTCGGCAAGCGTTTATCGTTTAAAAGAAGAAAATAAGCAAGATAAAAGTCTCTTTCAAATTGTCTTCAGCGATCAGAAAATCGTCTGTACAAACTCTTCAAGATGATTTGTAAGATAATAAAATGTTATCAGAAAAAATAGAAATTCGGTTGTATTTTATCGAAGGATAATTTTGATAAACTAAAAGGCAGCTTTTTTAGTAGATCTATACAACATGGATTTAAAATTCACTTGATTTACAGCTAAAGAAAAATGGTTGGTCTGGTCTTATACGCAATTTAAGGCTTTGGTAACAAGCTCACCTATCTAACATTTAAAATGGAATTTCAAGCATCTCGGCAACTGTTGTACTTACACTAACATTGAAGTAGAGTACAACCAACGTGTCCAAATAAAACACACTTCATCAAGTAATCGATAGTTTTCATTGAAATTTGTATTGTATTTGATCAGTAAATTAAATAGTTAAGGATACATTATTTTGTATAATCACTGTTATTATTTAAGCTTGTACTGTTTCATAAGATAATTACTTTAAGAAATACATATATTTTTATCATTACTTCAATAAAATGTTATTCTGAATATTGCATTTATTGTTTAAATGTCTTACTTTTATTGTTATCGCTTCTACTATTGGTGCTATTATTATTATTATTATTATTATTATTATTATTATTATTATTATTTCTTTTCGTCTCAGCTTCAAAGATGTAAAGTTGTCGATTCTGTTCAGCTGAACATCACTTTGCTACCTGCAACCTCCAAGATTCAGCGCATACTTTAGAATCCCTAGTCTCTCTAAAAGGAGGGGGTGCTTTTGTAGAATTGTGAAACAGAGGTTTAGGCTGATTTTATAAAGCCACTCATGGAATTCTTTCAAGATAGTACCAAATAACTGGGGATCAATGTTACCTCACTACATTCCCAGACCATTTTTCAATTCGAATTTATCGATTTTCACCTTCTTTTCAGTAACTCAACGGCACGGTGCGTCTATAATCTTCTAAGATTAACTCTCCTCAAAAACTACAATCTCTGGTTTGGATTATTATTATGAAAATATTTTGACCTAGATTTGTTTTCACCTTTTATAAATGTACATTTTAATATCAAACAGTAAAAATATTTTATATGTTGTTCTTGCAAAGCTACAACTAGTTGCATCACTCCTAAATCTCTATGATTTGAAAAATATTACTCAAGTTTATCTGGACTATTTAAATTATTATTAATCAGTAGATGCTTCAAATCTCCTTCATAAGTATTTTTTTTTTAATTTTATAATTTTGAACATTTCCATGGCGAAACGAAAATATTTTCCCACGTTTCAGCCTGTCCTAAACTATGAAGCTGATGGTCAGGTTAAAATCTGTTGGCACTGACTGCGTCAAATGCCGTCGCTCCTTCCAAATAAGACGATTTAGTAACTACAATATTCTGATTGGCCCTGGTGTAACTAGTCTACTTACATAGAAAACAAAAGATACATGTGGGCTGCGACTTACTTTATTTTATTAGACCACTCTCACTTTCAGGTTGACTCGGAATATTTATGACATTTATGCTGATATAAATTGAACTGTTACTAAATTTATCTCCATTCACTTGGGCTGAATTCTCACAGACTGGTGTGTCCAGAACAAATTGTTATTCGATTGCACCAATGGACCATATTTTATGAGAAGCTGTTAAAATAACAACAAAATATTTAAGTCATAACCGTTTACTTTAGTTTGAAAAGCAAGAAAAGTTTCAATTTTGCACTGTATATTTGACGCAAAAGGGAAATTTTCTTTACGAATCAATTTTCTAATTGATAATAAATAGGCGTCAAGTGCGAATAATAAATAGGCAATTCGCGCCTATTTATTACTCACCGTTATGGGCACGTGGCCGAGTGGTTAGAACGGTCGCATTCTGACCCGGGTTCGAATCTCACCATGGTCGATTTGTCAGAAGCACTCATTTGGTACTTCCTGACGTTATCTGGAGGGGCGATCCTTTGGAAAGTGTTTGAAAACCACATCACAGGTTGACCCAAGCCTTGTGAGTGAAATTGAGTAAACGGAACCTATAGGGGCCGTCGACAGCTGTGCTAGCATGAAGTCACAAGTCATCGTTGACGAGGGTTTGAGCGTGTTGGCCTTGTTCAAATTATTGATCATGCTAGATAGATAACACGTTCTTTCACAGAAACTGTAACTATGGCCCACTCAGTATAGTTGCAGTATAAACCACGGTTGAATAAGCACAAATGCGCCTGAGCAACGTCTGGCTAGTAAACGAGTATCCTCGAATACGAGTGGCCAGCTATACATTACACGCCGTACTTAATTTTCTTAATAAGAGTTTATATTTATTGAGTAATATTCAAATAGCGTTTGAAATTATAAAATCAACAATTATTGCATTATTTAGAAAGCGACAAACGACGATAAAATTTTACCTCTTGGAGCCCCCTTTTAAGCACTCCATCAGGGCATTAAATGTTTTTCTACGGAATTTTTGTTTTGTTTTATCATGTATATCTTTAGTGTACCCGTTTCCGCGTGTGCGTTTTTTTTTCTGTTTCGGTACATGTGAGGACGTAGACTTTCATTACTTGTATTGAATGTTAATGCACACATCTGGTACGTTTGAAGCGTATTAGATTCAATACAAGATCTCGGTCCGTGTTTGCTGGCTGTCTATTACGAGATGCATGTTTGGGATCGTCTTCTTTTGTGTGCAGTGTCCCTTCAGGGCGTTGGTGATCATGGCTCCCGGACATAGCCGTAGCACCAGACCTGATATGGCAATTAAATTCAATGCATGACGAATGGTAGATTTATAAATGGATTCTGGCGAGAAAAATTGTCTGACACGGCACAGTGAACTAACTTTCTTAGCAGCAAACCTAGTAATTGATTCAATATAATCACTCCGCTTCATGTTAGTAGAAAACATGAGTCTAAGAAGTCGCAATGATTTGCTCTCCTGGAGATTAGCATCTAGCTAGTACAACAATAAATAGGTGAAACCTAGTTGCTAATCTAGTAGCACACTTCAATTCATGCGAATGAGGCACCAAGAAGGAGAGCTCATTAAAACAAAATGAAAATATTTGTAGAATTGACAGAGGGAAGCCACGTCACGTCGGTGAGAAAGTAGTAACTGAAGTCGAGATGTCAGTCAGGATCGATTATATTACAGACCCTTCTTTGAATTTTGTCAATAATCTCGTGATATATATTAGGAGAAGCAGACCAGATATGTCAGCAATATTCAATGTACGGACTATTCTATTTTTATTTCTTTAAAATTGTATTTTATTTCCGTGTTGATTTGTCGATATTTGATTTGTCGATATATTATGCATTTTGTTAACAGAAAATGGAGTAAAACTTTTCAGCATAACGTGAATACTAATGCAAATTTAGTTTCTGTAATATTTATTATTTGTTTGCATTTCAAATATATATATCGGCCTAATCGAAATAATTCAAATAAAACTATTAATAAAAATTAAAAAAAATTATTCATGAGAAGACCAATTAACTCTTTCGCAAATACCAGGCTTTGTCTTTATGACTTCAAAGATAGACGATATTAAAAGCATTGAAGAAATCAGTTATGCATTCAATAAATTCAAGAAAATATTGGCTTTTTCTTCTGTTATGTATGAAAAACGTATCCGACTGAGTAAAGGTCAATGGGTATATCTTTATTCAATGTCAAATCTGAATAGATTGTGATTACCTATCATATATATCGATGTATATATATATATATCTCAAAGTTATGAGTTTTGCCTGTACAATTTCTAAACATATTTTAAATTGTCTCAAGGAGTCCTTTTACATTTATCGAAAAAATAGAACTAAAATGTTATCAGTGAATTTGTTTTTCTTTAAATTGTGATATAAAAGCTGTATCTTCAGTAACGGGCTTTAATGAAAAATTTCATGTCTACAATTTTCTCTCTAACTCACTCTCTCTCTCTCTCTCTCTCTCTCTCTCTCTATCTATCTATCTATCTATCTATCACTCAATCACACGTGTGTTCAAACATTCCCATGGTTAGTTCAATTCGAGCAAAAAGAATAGCATAACTGTAGCGGTGAGTTAAGCAGTATAAAGGCAAAATATGTTAGTTTTGTTTCTTTTTACCCATCATGTTATTAGAGGCTTGGATTTGGGCGTTTTCAACATTCATGACACCTTTAAGATGAAATTGAAGTATAAGTTACAATTGTTATTTAACAATTGTGTGCCCGTTACCATAGATGCGTTGTAATTATTTCACTCTTGTATTATGTCCAGGCAAGAAAAATATTTTGTTTCAATTTTTCTCAGCCCACTATCGATACATTGTGTGTCTTTGCATCGTACTTCTGTATGCGTTTGAAACATTCGCCTTGTTAGTCACCTAACAGGAAATCCGGTAGCAGCATCAGCGGTCTTTTTCTTCTTTTACCTGTTGCACAACACTTTTCTCACAAGCTATAACTGATAGTACTTTTTTTGTTCCACCTACAAAGACCTCCACATTGTTTTCAACAAAGTAAATTGTGATCGTGCCATATTAGCCTACTTAGGGAATCGGAGCAGCCGACTAACATTTTTCTGCACCTCCCTCTTTGTCTCTCTCTCTCTCTTTCTTGCTCTCTCTTCTTCTTTTTTAATAATTAGATTTATTCTTTTTCCTCACTCTATATCAAATCATTCTTCTCTTCCCCCGACACAATCAATTTTATTATTGAAATGTCAACAAACAAATGTTTTGTTGATAGAATGCTGTTCAAGATAAATGTCGCGTTGTAGCAAAGGTGGTTAGAAAGGTATTTCCTTCGAATTTTTGTCCATGTGACAATATATATATATATATATATATATATATATATATATATATATATATATATATAAGCTTTTACCATGGAAATAAATATCAACGCAATCCGGTTATCTTGTAGATTAGTGTTCATTAAAGTTGAGAGTGCATTACAAGATATAGACTGACATTTAAAAATAATGTTTCTTAATAAAACTACTTGAAAAGTTATCGAAATCAGTTTTATTGCATTCATAATACTTAACCACTTAAGCACGGCTGACCAGATATCTTGCAAGAAATTTCTTTGACCAAGGTCTTCTCACTTTAGCAGTGAATTGGATGGTGCTGATAGCAATGGAACCAATGACTATTTGGGAACAGCCGACATCGTGCCAAAGTATCTCGGTTCCAAGTATATTCAGTAATCCACGTAGAATTACTTTTCGAGAGGCTTGTGACAACACAAGTAGTAATTAAGATAGTTGCTAACAGTAACTGTTAAAAATATAAGATTACCAGGCCTGTATGTATTTCTACGATCGGTTAGCTTCTTTACCATGGTTTGGGCTTCTTTTTTTTAAATATTTAAACATACACCTGTTTGAAGATGTTTAGTTATATAGTTCTTGTTCATTCTTTCCTTAAAGCTAAATGTTATATTCCAAGAATACAAATTAATTCTGTTATTTACTTTTTAATCATTTCACTGAAGCAAGTCGATAGTGCCATTAGGACATAGGGGGTTGCAGAGAAGGAAAGAAAATAAGATTTTAGTGAGGAAAGGACAATAAAGGAACACAGTTAAAGGAAGATAGAAGATGACGATTGACAATACATTTAAATTTTTGAAAATTGCAGCTGGCAAGGAAGCAAGAAATCGGAATGGAGTTCCACAGATAAGAAATGTGAGAAAAGAAACTGTTAGAATAGAAGTGATGGTTGCATCTAGGTAATTCAATAGTAAAACAGTGAGACCTAGTTGCCAATCTAGTAGCACGCTTAAATTCATGTAGTCGAGGCACTAAGGAAAAAAGTTCATCTGAACAGTTGCTATGAAAATATTTATAGAAAAGATAGAGGAAAGCCACGTCATGTCGGTGAGAAAGTGATTGAAGTCGAGATGTCAAGTTAGGATCGATTAAACTACCCCTCTTGGAATATAAATTAATCCTGTTATGTTGCGACAATACAAATTTACGTTGTTATATTGCGAAAATACAAATTATTTCCATCTATATCGTTGATAATGAGTAATTCATTGAATCAGTATATATCTAATCTGTGCGTATGTGTTACTGGAAACTTACTTAAACTTTTAGAACCGCAATGTGTATTTATAAAGCCTTCTTTATTAGACCTTCTTATTTCTGAACCATCACCGAAAACTGAATAAAAAGTAAAAGGCAAGTAAAGGATAATTTAGAGATGATTTTCTTTATTTAAAGAACATTACACAAATCTTTTTACAAAAATGTTAGAAAAGTTAACTAAAACTGCATAAAAAAGTAACATCATACGAGAGCTGTTTCAATAACATATTAGTGAGATTTCTCATCTTCAGGAACTTTATAAATATCTCTGTACTCACTCACGAAAGTACAGCAGGTCTTCTAACCTCTTCAAACTTTATATAAGGAATAATGGAATTTTATTGATAGTTCTTCTAATGTAGTTGTTCAGTGTGTATATTATGGTTGTTCATTCAAAGTCTATGGATATTAATTCTTCCATTTGGTACTCACGACAAAACCATTTCCATAATATTTACTGTTTGTTTCCAGATCGATTAACTTGTGTTGTCTAACTTCGATATTAATATCAAGTTCTTCTTTGATTTTAGCTTCTTGGAGACAACATACATCAATGTTATAACTATCAACGTCCCGAGTCAATAATTGCTTCTTTTTTCACATTAGATGTCCCGGTGGTAAAATATTTATATTGAATTAGAGGCTTTTACAAAATTTAAATGAGTTGACAACTTTTAATTATTGACAACTGTTACTTCCTCCATCGAATTAAACATATTCAAATTAATCAAACAGCAACACAACGTTTAATTGTCTTTTATGAAAGGTTTTAAGCACAATATACACAACTGCTAGCCATCTCAAGACGTCTAGGCATGGTTTAATAGTCAGTTTGTTAGTCAGGTTGACCATTACTATTAAGTAGTGGATCCTCACTGGGTTCCTTCTACTTGTTCCAAACTAAGTAAACAATAATAAGTGCTGGCCATCACATGCTTGAAGTAAATCCTGAAGACAATTCTGTTCACTTCGACTAAAATGTTACTATTGGCTTAAGAATATAAAAATAGAATCAACGAACAGAATTATATATATATATATATATATATATATATATATATATATATATATATCATAGATAAACATTCGTTTCCTTTGTGAATGTTATCCAAATTTAAATAACAATAGATCTTGAAAAATCTTTCTTTCTTCTAACTGAATATGATGGTGGAGCCGTTATAAATTACTAGAATGACTATAATGCACATTCGGTCATTCTTGTTCTCAGCTTTACTATTAAGACACTAATGAAAAAATTTAGTAAGTTCATCATCCGATCTTGCTCACTCCTTGAAATTTATTTTCATCTGCAGCCGAGTTATTTTTGTATCAAATCGACAAAAACGTGGGAAAATCCATTTTTTTTTAATCAAGCGAATTCTTGCACGTTTCTCTTCATATTGTTTTTAAAGACATTCTATTTCTTATTTCTTTCGTATTCAATATTGAAAAAATACATTTCTCCTTTAGTTAAGTAGATTTTTGTACCAGAAAGTGAACAGCAAGTGGCCTTTGTTGTTCGACATTAAGTTACTTACATAACAAGTAAAATCAATCAAGTAACACTACTACCAAGTAGTAAGAGCTTCTGTCACCCCTGACAACAATCATTGTAATTAGGCCAGAGAACACATTGGAGTTTATGTTCATATTGCTGGTGAGATCAAAGGGAATTGAAATCATTTGTACCCATCTCTCCATACGGCTCTTTTGTTCACAATTTAGTAGCACTGTCAAATCATGACTCGACACAAGCGATATAACAAAATTTACCGAGCCCCGCAGACACCCCCTTCAGAGACTCAACGAAAATTTGAAAAAGGATTTATATTGGACTGTATAGCTATGAGTAACATTTCAAGCGATTTCTCTAAAGTTAATCCTAAACTCGGCCCTGTCATCCCGCCTTACAATGCTCAAAAGGATATTTACGTACAAAAATATTTCAAATTTAAAGGTGTGAAAGATACACTAAAACATACCAAGCAGGTAAGTGACATTTATTTGACATTTTTCAGAAAGAATGTCTTAACCTGCTATGAGAATTCTTTAAAACATCTGTTACCATCTTAATTCATGAGGTTCTTTTGCAGATTCGTTTATTTTACTCGGAGTATTTTAGTAGCTATTGTAATATAGTACCTTAGTTAAAAGGCAAAAATGCTATTGTGCTTTCTAAACTGTATTTTAGATTATGTTTTCCCTTTTTTTTTTGTTAACTTCAAGCTTTCTCTTGCAATTACAGATTGGTGTCATGGCATTCAATCTGCCATTCGGTTATTTTTATTATCGTTCAACAACTGATGTATTTTCAAATCATATTGAAGTGACATGCTCAATACATTGTTGTTATTTTTTTTAACTGGGATCAAGATTTCAGTGAAAATAAATTTTGTCATTTGCACGATAAAACAATTTGATTTGAAAAGCCTTTTTCACAATGTTCTTTAAAGTTTCCCTGAGCTATCGTTACTTTAAAAAATTGATTTATTCTGAACACATGTATCCAAAAGAAGCAACACAAATTATTAACTATTATTTTATGCTAAAATTTCTTTTTAGAACTACAATATATAGGCTTTCCTTTTTAGTCTATTAAACAGATATCGTTTACAAAATAATCAGGAAAATGGAATTGTAAATCAGCGGTAACTAAAATTACAACTTGGCATCATTTGTGTCCCGTGTGTGGTTCTTGGATCTGTGCAAGTTGAGTACGGCTGTATAGCTCTTCTGTTCCAGGTTTGAAATTTTCCCGGGTAATTTGTGATCATAGATTTCTTCATTTATCCAGTTGAGTGCTTGCTGATAGTTAAATCGCTAAACTTTGTTGCAGTTACATTGGCGATACGGTTTACAAAATCGCAGCGCTGGTCTTTCTCACTTTTTAAATTGTTCCCTTCGCCGATTCCCACGTTTTGTTTTCGCGCGACACCAACAGAGTTCAATACTTGTCACTAGTTCTCTTCGGCAACTTCTTCGCAGTTAGTCACTCGGTTTTTCACTGTGAAATTAGATGCATTTTTGGTTAAAAATAAAGAAACGATATTTATATTACGTTTGAATTAGTTTTCTAAAACTGACGTTTTTTATTACACTTTGCCTGAATGAGCGCGATTTGTGAATTATGTTGTCCATATATTGTATGTTCTTTGAACTGAAACGACGAATTAATTAAAAATCCAGTTAATAGTCAAGTTTGAAGCATCTTCTCTAGAACGACAATAATCGTCGCCTGAAATTAAATTTGATAAATTTATAATTTGAGACGCAAAATACGACAGAATGATTTCTTCAATTACTGTTTTTATTCTAAAAGGAAGTAAAAGACCAACAAACACTCAACTTGCTAGTGTACTAATAAAATGACGCAGCAGATTAAAATCGCAAATAAAACAAAAATATCAAATGCAGAAAAAGTGTTTCATGCGTTGTTTTATTTGTTATAAATTCTTTATATAATTATTTATTTTTATAGCCATTTAACATTTGGCTAAGTCATACGTGTAAAAAGTGATTAGTCATACTCTCTCTCTCTCTCTTTCTCTCTCTCTAGCTCTTATTAGTAAGTAATTTTAGACTCAGCTCCAAACTGTTCTCTGTCAAAAGATCGTATGTATTCGAGGCGCGTGACGTTTTAGTTAATAAATATTGTATTAAAAAAAAAATAAAATCCAATAACTGTAACTGGGTACATGAACGTGAAGTGAAAATGATGAATCCTTTTGACATTGTCTGAATTATTTTTGTTGATACTGTCTTATGAGTTTTTTTTTTAAATTTCATTGTACCAATTTTCCTGCTGAAGGTCAACTGGTCTGCATTTTGTGTGTGGGTTACCCGCACATGGCTTTTCCAATTTTGCCAAGATGTCGTTAGGTGGGTCTGTTAAGTGGATGCAAAAACGGGATACTTCCTGTTTTCTTTCTCTTTTCCTTCCAATATACTGTAGCAACACAAACAAGTCGTTGTTCCTGGGCATAGGGGTATTTTCCCCTTAAACTGAACTTTAACAAACACACACACACACACACACACGTGCGTATCACCTACACAATTCCTAAATTTTAATGTCTTCTTTCTTTTACATGCATAATACTTAGGTATTTTCTCTCCTTTGTTACCCTGTTATATAAAAAAGACAACTTAAATATTGCCTTGTTGAAATTTATTCCATTTCCTTTCCCCTCTGCAAGAAAATGACAACCTGTGATTTATATGCGTCAATTTTGTTTGCTACTGCTTTCACTCTAACTAGGACCAGTGCTGCAACATGTGAAATTAATTTGAAATCTATTCATACTTATTCTTAATTAAAGTATGTTGTTTATAAGTTTCTTAAAGAAATATATGAAATGTAAAAGTATATATTCAAAAGATTGCACAAGACTTAAGCAGGCATCTGATCATTTCTAAAAATCTCTTCAGTAAATGTAAATTGAAATCTATTTTGTGAAATGGATTCTTTATAATATCTTATATAGTTGTAGTGTATTCTCTAGTGGAGAAACTAATTCCTGTAAAACCAATTAAATCAAAAATGAAATTTACAGTGTTTTTTTTTGTTTTTTTTTTAAATGACAGCATAGAGATACACAACAATGCTAGTTGCAATATTCTCACCATTGAGACTGCATTATAAATATTAAACTTGATCTTTTCCTTTGAGAAAGAAACATTTGTTCCCTCAAACAATGTCTCTTCAATCATTTCCAAACCCTGTCAACCTCATGTCATACAACTGAAGGGTCTAATGACGAACAACCTGGGTGGAGTAAAACATTCAAAAAGATCAAATAACAGTGAGCAGGCATGTAACTAAAGATCAAAAAATGGTTTTAATTCCACTTACTTTGCTTTTCAGAGACTGCTTTGAGTTCAACTAAATTTATGACTTGTTAGTTTAGTTCTTAGCTGTCTGCAAAAAATTGACACTTTTCATTCAATGTTCATAGAAAAACAAACTTTCTCTCTCTTTATTGAAGATGACAGAGATTAATGGTGCTTTCTACTATGACTTCTATAATACCAACCAACCAACCAGAAAGCAGATTTACAAATGTCCATTTTTTTCACTTACTGCCAAAAACCTGAACAAAACCTTCCATGTACACATAATTATCCTATTAGCAATTTATTTATATCTTAATGTAAGAAAATTGCATTTTGTATAAATTTTTCTTACAATTATGAGCACTTATCAGTGATTGGTAAAAGAATGTTGTTAGAAGTTTCATTAAATCTGGGTTCCGATTTTATTCATTTTCTCTTCAACTATGACCACCACCACAGCAACAGGACTTTCATCCAGATGATTTTTGTTGTCAGAGCTATAAAGTCACCCTTCAACAAGAAGGAATCTTCTATTAGCCAATTTGAAAAGATAAAATGCCATATTGCATTCACTTGGTTGTTTTGGACACACAAAATAATTTCCTTGCAAAAAGAAAAGTGCACTCTTGAATTTGACCAGAAATGGTATTATGTCTGAAACAAACATTGTCAATAATCTTTTGATGGAGTCACCAGAGATCAAGATCTACCAGGCACATGTCATTTGTTTAAATCTCAATTTCTCATGAAAAATCTCTAAGAAACACTTGATTATCAGTCAGAAAACCAGATTCTATATTCAATAGAATCATGATTCACTTCTCAACTAAGAAAAGATAAGTTTATTTACTTACATCAGAGCAAGTGGTTATTTGTAAGAAATAAGGTTCTTATCGAATGAGAGTCAGGAGAAATGAAAGAGAAACTTGATCAAATCACTTCAGTCTTGATTTTACTTGGATTCAATCAGGTAAACCAGTACACTTTCCATTAGATCAGAAAGTGCTTATGTTTAATACAATTCTAGTTTTCTCTTTTTGAAACCCACTGCTATTATATTCTTGTTATTCAATAAATATTAGCCTCATGAAAAATTTGTTGTATGATGAAATGTTTGGACAGAAACAAGATAAAAAAAACAAGAAGACTAAAAATGTAGGAAAATAATTTTTAAAATATTCACTATTTCTAAGGTATAGGTGGAAAAATGTTTTTCCAAAAGTTAACATCTTAATACAAGTAATAATACAACCATTACCAAGTTTTACTTATGTGTATCAATTTATAATAAAATGATTCCAGACAATCTGATTTGAGATTCTACCTTTGGTACCAAAATTGGTAACTTTTACTTACCATACATACATAGCTGTGATTTTTGGAGTTGTTTTGTTGAAGACCAGTATTAAACTACCACAAAACAAGTTGGATCCTGCCTGCTAAAGGATTAGTCATAATGATTTGAGGTAAGGTTTTACAAGGTCAGATGCTCTTCCTGACACCCAACTCAGACACTAACAGTAGTCCAAATGTTTTTATTTAGATACCATCTCTAGCCTTATATATATATATATATATATATATATATATATATATATATATATATATATATATATATATATTTGTGTGTGTCTGTGGGCTGTTGGCTCATATAAGAAGCTCATCCACTCTTTGATAAGGCTTGTTTTTCATCCTATAGTGTGACATGGCACCTTTCTCACCAACAGAAAAACTAGTGGGAGAGCTGATTGAGATGCCAACGATCCATCCATACAGCAGGTTGTACTGGGTTACATGTTACCAGTAGCAGGCCTTGACCATTATAGATCAAGCAAAGAATATTATCTTCTGTCTCAACTTTATGCCAAGGCCAATATACATGTTCCCATTTCTTATTGACTATCTCCAATTTAACTTTCTACACTTCAAACAGTGGCAATTAAAGTAATATAGAAGAGAATGTTTCATATATTACTCTTTTTAAACAGGAAAACTTCAACATCAGTATAAATTTTGATTTTTTTCCTATTTCAGTTGCTGAATTTAAAATTTCAAACTAATGATCAATACTATTGGAAAAAACTGGAAAATATTCAGTATCTATGAATCTGATGCAAAAATTTCCAGCATTTTCCTTTATAAATTCTTTTATTCATATATTGGGTTATAGCAAAATAAATGGCCATTTCAAATCTTTAAAAAATTATAATTCTGCTCAATCATAATTTCATTGGTCAAAGCAAACACTATTAGAATTGACATCATGTTACCAATGATCCAGCAGCAAATTTTTATTATGATAAAACTGTAATCACGGGAGTTGATAAATTGTCAGAAGGCTGTATTGGTATAGAACTGCTGACACATATACACAACTTGGAAAAAATAGTAATGGAATAGATTCAGTGAAGAAGGGAGGTTAGACTAGTGCCTGTCGGTTTTTACTAGATGGTTTGAAAAGTATTAGGTCTTGCATTATTCTGCATCAAGATAAGTCCCTTTCTCATCAACAATTTGTAATGCTTGCAACTTTTCATGCATCATTTCCAAATCATGACACTAGGGCTCTGGCATGACAGCCTAAATAGGTTACATTAGTCCAAAGGATCTTTTCTAGGTGGAGATTTGGTTTGGGAAAAGTTGAGAGGGTAGCAAACTTGTTGAAAGCCATGGTTCTGATTATCCTACAGAAACTGTTTTTCATGAATAGCTAGTATATGATGAAGGAAAATATCATTTTCTTTTTTAAAGAAACATGAAAATTGAAGCCTGTAACCATGTTGACCATCAATGTATTCAATGGATACTGCTTTCTGTATTTTTTTTTCATTTTACCAATTTACAGCAGATTATCTAGATCACCCTTAGACTTCCCTGTTTATTTGTTTGTTTCTGAGTAGATCTGCACTATTGCCTTCTATTCTTCATTGTCAACTGATTATTTGTCACTATGGCTAGGGTCTTCTTGGAGATCTTGATCATATATACATACATACATACACATGTTTTTTTGTTGAGACTAGATTAATCCTGCACAAAGCAACATAGGTTCTGCCTAACATTGGATTTGTCATCATGATTTGAAGTAAGTTTTTATACAAAGCCACATGTTCTTTCTGACACTCATCGTAGTCCAGGTACATCAATTGCTTTTATTAAGACAGCATCACCAAGAAGGTTACCATTCAAGGCTTGAGACCTCTATCCTAGCTAGCTATATATATATATATATATATATATATATATATATAAAAGTGAACATAGAAGTCAATACTTAGAGGCGACAGTCTGTTTCATGCTATATGCAATTGTCAGGTCACATATGCTGTTATTTTCTCGGCTATTTATATATATACGGTTAGTGGTGCATTGTGGGTATTCTGTTATGGCGGTTATTTCACCGGAAGTCGTTTGTTAATCTATTTGGGTCAAATTATATTGCTTGTTTTTATTTTTTTGTTTCTTATTTTATTTATTTATTTATTTATTAACGTAGTAAAAATTTGTTTATATCACTTATTTAACAGTTTTGTTTTGGTTTGGGAATTTAATTAAAGCTATTTGTTCAGTTTTGGGGTTGATTGTTGTAGTTCATTCTAAGTATTATTTTGGCGGGAACAGTTTTTAATTGATTATCTTTATTTGGGATTGGTTTGTTTATTTATTTACTAGGATGAATTTAATTTAAGTCAATTTATTCGCCGCTAAGTGTTGACTTCTATGTTCACTTTTATATTTACACACGTTCTATCTCTGATATTGAGCACTTTATTCCATAAATATAGCACACCTTAAGACTATATTTCTTTATATATATATATATATATATATATATATATATATATATGTAACTATATATGTATCTATATGTGGGTATATATATATATGTATATATATATATATATATGCATATAAATATATGTATATATATATATATGTATATATATATATGTGTGTTTATATATATATGTATATATATGTGTGTATATATATATGTATATATATGTATGTATATATATATGTGTACATATATGTGTGTATATATATGTGTGTATATATATATATGTATATATATATATATATATATATATATATGTGTATATGTATATGTATATACATGTGTGTATATATATATCTATATATGTGTATATGTATATGTATACATATATGTGTGTATATGTATATGTATACATATGTGTGTATATATATATATATGTATGTATATATATATGTGTATATATGTGTGTATATATATATGTATATATATATATGTGTGTATATATATATGTATATATATATGTGTGTATATATATATGTATATATATGTATATATGTGTGTATATATATGTATATATCTATGTGTGTATATGTATATATATATATGTATATATGTATGTATGTATATATGTATGTATATATCTATCTATATATCTATGTATATATATATAAGTATATATGTATGCATATATATGTGTATATATATATGTATGTATATATGTCTTTGTATATGCATATATATATGTATATATATGTATATATGTAAGCAAATATATGGATATAGATCCGAGAGTATGAAGAAAAATATACGGAAAAAACAAACAAAAATCCTTATATGCAATTATGCTGTTTTAATGTTAATATGTCAACGTCAAACGTTTCGGTCTAATAAACCATCAATTCTTTTCATTTTTATATGTATGTATGTATGTATGTATATATATATATATGTATGTATATATATATATATGTATGTATATACATATGTATATGTATGTATATATATCTATGTATATATATTTGTATGTATATATATTTTTATGTATATATATGTAAGTTTATATATATGTGTGTGTATATATATATTAGGTTGGTTCAAAATGAATGACGTAATAATGTAGTTTTTTGACGTTTAAAAATACGTATATATATGACGTTAAAAATACGTCAAAAAACGACATTATTACGTCATTATTTTTGCACCAACCTAATATATATGTATGTGTATATGTATGTATATATATATATGTGTGTATGTATATATATGTATATATATATGTATATTTATTTATATATATATGTATATGTATGTATGTATATATACATATATATATATATATGTATGTATATGTGTATGTATGTATGTATATATATCTATATGTATATATATATATATTTATATGTATGTATATGCATATGTATGTATATGTATATATATATATATATGTATATGTATATATATATGTATATCTATATGTATATGCATATATATATATATATATCTATATGTATATATATATGTATGTATATGTATATATATATATATATATATATATATATATATATATATATGTATATATATGTATTAGGTGCAAAAATAATGACGTAATAATGTCGTATTTTGACGTTAAATATACGTCAAAAAACGACATTATTACATCATTATTTTTGCACCAACCTAATATATATATGTATATATATATATATGTATATATATATGTATATATATGTATATATATATTTATGCATATATATATATGTATACATATACGTACATATGTATATGTATGTATATGTATATATATATATGCATATATATGTATTTATATATATATATGTATATTTATGAATAAAAATGACAATAGGAAAACTGGTAATTGCTGACGCGTTTCGTCCAATGTGGACTTTATCAAAGCAAAATACGAAAATGAAATTAAATGAACAAAGTAACTAATAAAAACAAAAACAGAATGTATCTAGCAACTGGAATGGAGAGAAACGCTATTTTCATATTTTTAACTGAAAAATAACGTCAGTAATTGTCACGTGTGGAGAATATTGTAATTATAATTGTGTTGATGTATTCAACCATTTTCTTTTGATTTTATGAATCTGTTGTGTATATTTGTTTGTAAGAGCATTAATTTTGTTAAGAAAGGTGAAATAGGGAAAAAACCTGGGCGTAGATTAATATTTGGGTAGTTTACTATGGCGGCACTCTCCAGAATTTTCCTTCTGAGTGAGTTATTTTCTTTTTTTATGAGTGTAGCATTTTTAAAATCAAAATTATGGTTGAATTTATTTCTATGTATGACTAGTGCATTAGCTAAGTTGTTTTTTGTGAGGTCTCTTTTGTGCTCATAAATGCGTTTTCTCAAACTTCTACTTGTTTCTCCAATATATTGAGAGGAACAGTTTTGGCAATTTATTCTATAAATGCCTGCTTCAGAAATATTAGTGCTATTATTGTTTGAAGATCTTAGTATATCCATAATGGTTTTGGAAGTGTTTGTGACTATTTCAAGATTATTTAGATGGGATAGGTTATTCTGGATAGTGGACGTGACAGAATTGGTCGGTAGTATTATGTATCTGTTTTCATGTGATTTACTATTGCGGATTATGTTATTAGTCTTGTTGCGGTTGTATATTTTGTATGCCTTTCTTCTTGCGCTGTGGATGAAATGATATGGGTATTGTAGGTTTTTGAATGTGTTTTCTATGTATGTTTCTTCTTTAAGTAAATATTGGGGACTACAGATTCTTAATGCTCTTAGATAGAAACCTATAATAATTCCAGATTTAATTTTTGAAGGGTGGTTTGAGTAGAAGCTGATCAGATCATTTTTGTTTGTAGCCTTTCTGTAAACGTCAAAATTAAGTTCGTTATTATTTCTCATTAACAAAATGTCCAGGAACGGAAGAGTGTGGTTGGTTTCAGTTTCGAAAGTGAAGTTTATTGTAGGTTCAATGTTGTTAAGTTTGGAGAGAAGATCCGTTAAATTGGTGTTTTTTGGAATTATTAATAATGAGTCGTCTATACATACATATATCTACTTCTGATAAGGGCGGGGGAATTGTAATTATGGATAAACACATTTACCAACAGAAGATAAGGGAGCTCATTAATGATAATAATATCTATGAAAAAGTAAATGAAAGCATAGCTATAAAAGAAACACAAAAGTTTACAAGCAACATTAAAAAACTACTAAAAAATGAAGACTTCTCCTGGTTAAAGCTCATTGAATACCATCCCAAAACACCCATATTATATGGATTACCAAAAACGCATAAACCGAACATACCAATGAGACCTATCATATCAGGGATAGGTAGCGCTCCACATAAAATAGCCCGCAAACTAAGCAGAATTTTAACTCCACTTCTCGGCACTATTAGTCCATCACACATAAAAAATTCAGGCGACCTCTTAAACAAGCTAAAAAACATAGACATTGAAAATAAATATATGACTAGTTTAGATATACAATCTCTTTATACAAACGTCCCCATAGATAAATGCTTAAAATTACTAAAAAAACACCTAACAAATGCAAAAATCAAATTACCTATATCTACACACAAAATTATAAAAATGTGCCAACTAATTACCAAGCTATGCTTCTTTACTTTTAATAACCATTATTACAGGCAGAAATTTGGTTTGCCAATGGGATCTCCTCTCAGCGGCGTTCTTGCGTGTCTATTTTTAGAATTTCTAGAAAGTGACTCATTCAAAAATATTCTCCCTACAAACTCTTCATATTTCAGATACATAGACGACTCATTATTAATAATTCCAAAAAACACCAATTTAACGGATCTTCTCTCCAAACTTAACAACATTGAACCTACAATAAACTTCACTTTCGAAACTGAAACCAACCACACTCTTCCGTTCCTGGACATTTTGTTAATGAGAAATAATAACGAACTTAATTTTGACGTTTACAGAAAGGCTACAAACAAAAATGATCTGATCAGCTTCTACTCAAACCACCCTTCAAAAATTAAATCTGGAATTATTATAGGTTTCTATCTAAGAGCATTAAGAATCTGTAGTCCCCAATATTTACTTAAAGAAGAAACATACATAGAAAACACATTCAAAAACCTACAATACCCATATCATTTCATCCACAGCGCAAGAAGAAAGGCATACAAAATATACAACCGCAACAAGACTAATAACATAATCCGCAATAGTAAATCACATGAAAACAGATACATAATACTACCGACCAATTCTGTCACGTCCACTATCCAGAATAACCTATCCCATCTAAATAATCTTGAAATAGTCACAAACACTTCCAAAACCATTATGGATATACTAAGATCTTCAAACAATAATAGCACTAATATTTCTGAAGCAGGCATTTATAGAATAAATTGCCAAAACTGTTCCTCTCAATATATTGGAGAAACAAGTAGAAGTTTGAGAAAACGCATTTATGAGCACAAAAGAGACCTCACAAAAAACAACTTAGCTAATGCACTAGTCATACATAGAAATAAATTCAACCATAATTTTGATTTTAAAAATGCTACACTCATAAAAAAAGAAAATAACTCACTCAGAAGGAAAATTCTGGAGAGTGCCGCCATAGTAAACTACCCAAATATTAATCTACGCCCAGGTTTTTTCCCTATTTCACCTTTCTTAACA
The DNA here is from genome assembly GCA_963932145.1 of Acanthosepion lycidas. Classification (NCBI taxonomy): domain Eukaryota; kingdom Metazoa; phylum Mollusca; class Cephalopoda; order Sepiida; family Sepiidae; genus Acanthosepion; species Acanthosepion lycidas. The sequence goes on along the minus strand of OZ010608.1, from coordinate 69,436,627 downwards.
AAATTAATGCTCTTACAAACAAATATACACAACAGATTCATAAAATCAAAAGAAAATGGTTGAATACATCAACACAATTATAATTACAATATTCTCCACACGTGACAATTACTGACGTTATTTTTCAGTTAAAAATATGAAAATAGCGTTTCTCTCCATTCCAGTTGCTAGATACATTCTGTTTTTGTTTTTATTAGTTACTTTGTTCATTTAATTTCATTTTCGTATTTTGCTTTGATAAAGTCCACATTGGACGAAACGCGTCAGCAATTACCAGTTTTCCTATTGTCATTTTTATTCATAAATATTGTCTCTCTACTGATTAATTCGGAGAAATTTTCATATATGTATATATATATGTATATATGTATATATGTATATATATATGTATATATGTACATATATACATATATATATACATATATATATACATGTATATATGCATATATATACATATATATACATGTATATACATATATATATATACATATATATATATGTATGTATATGTATATATATATGTATATATATGTATATATATATGTATATATATGTATATATGTACATATGTATATATATATATATATATATATATATATATATATATATATATATATATGTGTGTGTGTGTGTGTGCGTTTGTGTGGATGCATATATATATATATATATATATATATATATATATATATATATATATATATATTTAACATGCAACGTGTGTTAGCACGCGCGATACCCTGTCCTTATCAGCCGCCGACCAGGGGTGATATCACGCTTTCAGTGGCTATGGCGGGCCCGCACCCCTGGCGCCACCAGCATCGTTTGCCACCAGGCAGGGTATGAAGATAAGCTAACTAATTGTTCCTTTAAGTAAAATCTATCTGCAATGAAAGTTTCTTGAACACGTTTGCCGTTATTGACGCGCTCGTAAAAGGTGTTATAGACGACCACACAAGTATCTCACTTGCACATGTTAGGTCGTGATGTTGCGCGCATTTTATTTGCTTGTTTTGATCTCGACCAAATCCAACTTGACGCGTGTTGAACACTTTTTGGAATGCGATGCGAAACGCTTTTCAACCAACGGCCAGTGATGCCTATAT